>JAZKJV010005226.1:0-722778 GCA_037367405.1 Ottelia alismoides
TCGCGCGCCGCGAGCCCATCCCACACAAGCGCTTCTCCTACCTCATATTGTTGAGCAGAGGAGGGGTGGGCCAAGACCGGACACTAGGATTGGGAGTTGATAGTTAACTTGTGGTTCTTCACGCTAGCAGTTGCCTAATCTAGGACGATTTCCGTATGCATACCGGCATATAGTATAGGTTTAAAAATTTCTGCTTTGCATCCCGCATGGAGAGAGCTGGGATTCGCTGTAAGTCTTCTTACTTTGCACGCATCATCTAGGCACAAAGGTGAGATTTCCATCTTTGTGTCGACTTGCACGGCTTTTCCGACTCTACTCTCCCTCTGTTTTTGGACAAAGTAGGATCAAGAAAACACAAATCGTTAGGCGCTTGTTTGAATCTACTCAAAAGAAGCGATAACACCAAAAAATTAAAAAAGGGACTGCTAAGAAAACTTGACCAAAAATAAAATCGGTAATTGGATTCATTGCTTGGGGAGAGTAACACCCTCACTTGTATTCAGGTTGCATGGGAAGGTCTCCTTCCAAGTGAGGTGAGCGCTTCGTAAGGATTAGAGCCAAAAACCCAGCTTGTGGCTGCCTTGTGTATCGCCTGGATTTCCGAAGTATTGGCGCTACTATCGTACGTAGTCGAGTAGGGCTTGGTCACCATTGGTGACTCACTATTGTGTGAGCATCGACCTCGTCCGAAGTATCGAGCATAGGCCACGCCTTCACGGGGGTGTCTGTCTCACCGGCTGCGTCCGAGTAGGTTCTTGCACGCTCACGGGTGATTCCGTTGCGAGCGAGTTCCGAAGTATCGGTTTCGCCTATTGGCTTCCTCTCTTATTCTTTGGCTGAGTAGGGATCCAGGAAGGGTTACAAGGACCTCAAAAAGTGCAAGCTACAGGTTACACAGGAGGAGGACAAGTACGGGATACTTTTCCGGCAGTACTCTCTCTCCTATAGGCGTAGCGTTCTAAGGACTCGTGAAAAGATAAATACCTGAAAACAAGCTAAAATTGACAAGATAAAAGCCGATCCTTCGCGGCTTCACGAGTTGAGTTGGTGAATCCACCCTTGCTTTGTGTTTGATTGCTAGATTTATTTAGGTCAAGATCAAAACACCGCACAATTGTGCACAATTTTGTTGCATTTCATCTTCTTCTTCTCTTGCATTATCCCCACTCTTCTCGAATAATCAAGATGATGGGACGGAGATCTCTTAGGCCGACCTTGTCGGCACCGCTATCCCGCACTCCTCCTTATTCATCTAGGAATACCTCGGAGAGTCCGCTCTCCGAGCCTGAGTTTACATCCACCCTGTTCCCCCTCGACCATCCTTCTCATTCTCATTCCATCAGTCCAAGAGTGTCAGAATACAATGCATCACAGTGTTCAGCTCATTCGACAGCACCTGAGATGGCCTCTTTTGCTTTTTCAGAAAACCCAGCCATGTCAGACAGAGGCGAGCATGCAGATGATCATGAGCACCCTCCATTCCTATTCGATCAGGCAGCCATCAACAATTCATTGTTAGCGTCCCTGGAGACTATGCAGAGGCAGATCCGTGACCAGGGTACATTCATGGGTGATCTTATGAGGGAGATAGCTCAGATGAGAGAGAACCGAGCTGGCGGAGAAGGTGGCGGTGGAGGAGGAGGACCTGATGCAGGAGGAGCAGATCCAGACGCTGAGAGACCGCCACAGACTATCATGAGGGAATTGCACAATCCAGCCGCATCCCTCACTCACCGTTGGATCAGACTCCCGCCCATCCACGGAGATTTCGAGCTTCGGCCCCACACCATTCAGCTTTTACCTAAATTCCATGGGTTGCCGACCGAAGAGCCGCACCTCCACCTCCAAGAATTCGAGATGATTTGCAGCACTATCCATGATCGGTTGATGACCGAGGACACAATCAAGATGATCGCCTTTCCATTCTCTTTGGTTGACAGAGCCGCCTATTGGCTCAAACATCTTGGGCGTTTCGTCGACACATGGGCAGATCTCCGGACCGCATTCCTGAAGAAGTACTATCCTCTCGGCCGGACCAACGCAGCTAGAGCAATGATCAGCAACTTCGTCATGATCCCAAACGAACAATTCCATGAAGCCTGGGATCGATTCAGAGAGCTCATTGACCGGTGTCCACATCACGACATCTCCAAGCCCAACCTGGTGCAGAGTTTCTTCTGTGGGCTGACACCGAAGCTGCAGGGGCTTGTCAACGCCTCTTGCGGTGGATCATATTTTTCCAAGGGTGAAGACGACGTTTGGGCCATTTATGAAGGAATGGCAGAAAATTCAACTGTGATGACCCAAGCTCGTGTCTACACACAACAGAAGCCCCCGCAAGGAGGAGGATCGTTTCATAGGATCGCTCGCATCGATGCCGGTCCCAATACATCGTCGGTAGCCGCAGCCCAAGCTGAATCAGCCGCAGCCGACATGGGCATCATTAGTGAGAAGCTGGACCGCATGGAGATCCTTGAAAAGAAGCAGAATCAAGGCATGGCCCAGATGGATCAAATCGCTAAGGCGATGAGTGACCTGAAAACCCAGATTTTATGCATTCAGGAGGCACAATCTCATTCCCAACAGCCTCCCAGGTCACAAGTTGCTTCCAGCAGCAGCAATCCCAACCAGGCCTCCACCTCATACCGCCAGGTGAACCATATCCAGGCGGAGCCGGTTCCATTGCTGCAGTACCACCCAGAGCAACCGCCATCTTCGGACACGCAGATGGTGGTTTATCAGCCGGAGCAACCACTGGCAGTTCTTCCTCCACCCTCCTTCGAGCAGGAACCGTTGATGGAAGTCAACGGGATTTGGTACGACCGGTACCCTCAGGCCGCAATTCATAGGGATCACCCCGGATTCCGTTGGGGCAATGGTGGATCCTCATCCCAACAGCACTCCCCTGCTCAAGGACAGCAGAACAGCCAGCCTCAGCAGCACAACCAGCAGCCCCAGTATGCCCAGACATCTCAGTATCAGAGTGGTCCTCGTCCCTCCTATCAGGGACAGCAGTGGAGGCAGCGACAGCCGCCTCAGCAATCTTATCACCAGCCTTCCCCCCAGTATCATCAACAACACCACCAGCAGCAGCCCCATTTCCGGCAGGGACAGACATCCGGTTCTCAGGGTCCAGCCTTTGAGAACCCTGCTCTTGACGATCTTGCCCGCTTGCTATCTGAACAGCGAGCATCTTTCAGGCAAGAAATGGATGAGTTCCGACAGGAGATGCGGGACATCATGAAAGGCAAGGCCGCCATACCCGCTCAGATTGAACCTAACCCGAACAATTTGAAAAGAAAATCTGAGCAGGTAGAGTTCATAGAGGATGCCTCTCCTAGTGACAATTTGAATGATATGTCTTATTCTGTGAATGATGCTGATTTTGTTACTACTAGGAGCGGTAGGATGCCATCCGGCGGCGCCTCTTCTGAGCGACAGCCAGATGCAGAACCAGGAGCGCCAGAGGAGCAGACTAGCGGTGCTGATGCCGCTAATGATGATGTTGAAGACGGTGGTGCTGATGCCACCAATGATGGAGTCCAGGACAACGGTGCTGATGCCGTTGTAATCCCAGATGCAGACGGTGGTGCTGAAGCCACCATTTTGGATACTGAACCAGGGCGCGGTGCTGATGCCGCGAAGACCGGTGCTAGTGGTGGTACTGAGGCCACCACATCCACTTTTGTTGAGCCATCTTTGATGTTGCCACATTTTGTATCTAAAGACGGTGGGAACAAAAACAAAAACAAAAATATGAATAAAGGAAAGGTTTCTGTTCAAATTACGGATCCATATGTGGTGAATGATGATTATTGTATGGATTCTCCATCTTCATAGGCACAGGGACCGAGTCCTAGTCCTCCATCTGAGGAGGCCCCTACCATCCCCTTTCCCGAAGCACTCCGCCGAGCGAAGGGGAATAAAAAAGAAAATCCTAAAAAGAGCCAACAGGTAGAGTTCGGCAACGAGATGATTGACAGATTTCACATTCAGCTGACTCTACGAGAAGCATTTGAGCATATCCCCTTCTTCAAAAAGAATTTGAAAGAAACGACTACTGTCCGAAGGAAGAAGAGGCACAGAGATCAAATCCATATGCTCACTCATGACACTTGCTGCGCCATTCAGAAAACATTGCCAGCCAAGCGACCAGACGCAGGAGCACCCTATGTCAGATGCGAGATTCAGGAGCAGCAGTTTGATCGTACTCTATTAGACAGCAGCTCTTCAATTAACCTCCTTCCGGCAGCCTTACTCAAGCAGTTCGAGTCTGGCCCTCTTCTTCGAAGCAGAACGGTCCTTCAGTTTGCTGATAGGTCGATTAAGAGGCCGAAGGGGTTATTGAAAGACGTGGTCGTTACCATTCAGGGCCTGCAATTCCCCGTGGACTTCGTTGTGTTGGACATGGAGATCCCTGAGTCGGTAACTGATGCCCCCATCATTCTCGGACGTCCATTCTTGGCCACAGCCAAGGCGGTGACCGATCATGACAGTGGGAAGGTATGCTTTCGCGTAGAGGGCGAAACCATACAAATAGAGACGATCGAAGAGATCAGAGCCAGAGAGGTAGAGTGCTCCGAGCAGTCCAGCGAAGCAGCGCAGATGACAGAGGAGGAGTTAGACATCCACCAGGTTTGTGATTTTGAGATGACTGATGACGAATCCAACTGGAAAGATCCTGTAGCACCGACCCTCGCCTTGCCTACAGATTCACTGTATCTCAAGCTCATGGCAGTCGAGAGCCGGGAGAGCACACCCCTGGATGAGGATATCTCTGAGGCTGACAGTGTTGTGATGAGTGGTGCTGAGGAATTTCAATCTTGCTCATCGTCTTCTGATCCCTCGGATTCAGACATAGACGGGGATGACTTTGATGACTATTTACCTTGTCTGATTCCCACTGAGCCAACAACCATGACAGAGTGCGAGCCGGTGCAGTTTATTGATGATCCAGCAGGCCGCCCTTCGTCAGCAATTCATGCAGAGCGAGAGTTCTCCCATGCAGACTTGGTAGCATTTACACAGACTTATCAGAAGCCAGATCTGCCACCTCCCAGTTGTCCAGAACGGAAACCTCTGTCGCAGTCGATGAAGTACAGATTCCTTGCTGGAGAACCAGAAATGCACCCAGTCATTATCTCAGCAGATTTGACTGGAGAGCAAGAATCTCGTTTGATGGAGGTTCTTGAAAGAAACCGCAAGGCAATCGGTTGGAGTATAGCTGATCTCCAAGGGCTGAGCCCAAATCTTTGCTCGCACCACATCTATCTTGAAGATAACGCTAAGTCGTCGCGTGAGTTCCAACGACGGCTGAACCCGAATCTTCGAGACGTAGTCATGAAAGAAATTTCAAGGTGGTGGAGCGCCGATTTCATCTATCCCATCTCCGACTCCAAATGGGTAAGTCCATTACATGTGGTACCTAAGAAGACGGGTATCACTACAGTTGTTAATGAGTCTGGAGAGGAGATCGCTACCAGAGTACCAACTTCTTGGAGGGTCTGTGTGGACTACAGACGATTGAATGAGGCCACCAAGAAGGATCACTTCCCACTTCCCTTCATTGATCAGATTATCGAGCGGTTAGCTGGGAAGAGTCATTATTGTTTTCTTGATGGGTACTCTGGATATAATCAAGTGGCCATTGCGCCCGAAGACCAGGATAAAACGACATTCACCTGTCCGTTTGGGACTTATGCTTTCAGACGGATGCCTTTTGGTCTATGTAACGCTCCTGCGACATTCCAAAGGTGCATGTTGTCCATATTCTCGGACATGGTGGGTGACTGTTTAGAGATCTTCATGGATGACTTCTCGGTTTATGGCAACGGGTTTGATGCTTGTCTTGACTGCCTAGATCGTGTGCTAAAGCGCTGCATAAAGGTCAATCTTGTCTTATCCTGGGAGAAGAGTCATTTCATGATGACTCAAGGGACGGTACTTGGGCACATCGTCTCCAACAGGGGCATGGAGGTCGATCCTGCCAAGGTGGATATCATCAGAAAACTCAATCCGCCGTCCAATCTTCGTCAGTTACGGTCTTTTCTGGGGCATGTCGGTTTCTACCGACGGTTCATTCAGGACTTCAGTCGAATTGCTCGACCGCTCACTGACTTGCTGACCAAAGACACCGAGTTTATTGTTAATGATAAGTGTCTTGAAGCATTTGAGACTCTCAAGAATATGGTTGTCTCAGCTCCTGTCCTTCAGCCACCCGATTGGTCTCTCCCATTCGAGATCATGACGGACGCTTCAGACTTTGCCGTTGGGGCTGTGCTTGGACAGAGGAGGGATGGTTTACCATTTTCCATTCACTACGCCAGCCGGACTTTGGATGCCGCGCAGCGGAATTACACAGTGACTGAGAAAGAAATGCTGGCCGTAGTCTTTGCTTTGGATAAGTACAGATCTTATATTCTCGGATCTAGAGTGACCATTTACACTAACCATACCGCCATCAGGTACTTAATGGCTAAGAAGGATGCCAAAGCACGTCTGACCAGATGGATCCTTCTACTCCAGGAATTTGATATTGAGATTAAGGATAAGCTTGGAGTCAAGAATGTGGTGGCGGATCATCTCTCCAGATTGGAGAATCTTGAGGAATCTGAGCCCAGCGCACCTATCACAGAGACGTTTCCAGATGAGGCGATCTTGGCTGTCACCTCACTCCCATGGTATGCTGACTTTGTAAACTATCTTGTTGCCAAGACAGTCCCTCAGGGTTGGCCCAGGCAGAAACTTGAGACCTTCCTAGCTAAGGCCAAGTTTTACCATTGGGAGGATCCCGTCCTTTATCATGAAGGAGGGGATAGTATCTGGAGGAGGTGTATTCCTCAAGAAGAGCAGCAAAGCGTCCTCACATACTGCCACAAGCTTGAGGCAGGAGGACATCATTCTGGAAAAAGAACAGCACAGAAGGTGCTTCAATCCGGCCTTTGGTGGCCTACTCTCTTCAAGGATTCTGATGAGTTCGTGAAGAGATGTACTGACTGTCAGAAAATGGGAACCTGCGGACAGAGAGACACGATGCCCATGCAACCCATTCACTTCTGTGAGGTTTTTGATGCATGGGGGATTGACTTCATGGGCCCATTTCCTAAGAGTCAGGGATTCGAGCATATTTTGCTCGCTGTAGATTATGTCAGCCGATGGGTTGAGGTCATCCCCGCCCGAGCCGCAGATGCTAAAACCGTTTGCAATTTTTTGAGGAAAAATATCATTTCACGGTTCGGGGTACCTAGAGTTTTGATTTCTGACGGGGGGTCTCATTTCATCAATGACAAGGTTAGGGCCCTTGCTGACGAGTTCGGCATTGACCATCGGGTTGCCACTCCGTATCACCCTCAGACTAATGGTCTTGCTGAAGTATCGAATCGGGAGATAAAGACTATCTTGCAGAAAGTTGTCCGCCCAGACCGAAAGGATTGGTCACAGCTTTTGGACTCGGTCTTGTGGGCTATCGGACCTCTTTTAAAAATCCATTAGGGACATCTCCCTTTCGTCTCGTCTATGGCAAGCCGTGCCATTTGCCAGTGGAAATCAAGCACAAATCTTTTTGGGCAGTTACTGAGTTGCTTTTGGATCCCGAGAGTATAGGAGACCAGCGAAGAGCAGAATTGACAGCCCTGGAGGAATTGAGAGATACAGCCTTCTCCAACAGCCTACAGTACAAAGAAAAAGTGAAGACATGGCACGATTCGCATATCAGCCATAAACAGTTTGAGCCAGATCAGAGAGTATGGTTGTTTGATTCCAGGCTGAAATTATTTCCAGGGAAATTGCAGAGCAAGTGGAAAGGTCCGTATGTGGTTAGGAAGGTACATGACAATGGCAGCATTGATATATCCGAACCGTCATATTCGTCCACCTTCCGCGTCAATGGCCAACGCCTGAAGCTATATCGAGATCATGATACGCCGACCATTGACATTGCCCCCATTCTTCTGGTATGAGATGTGTCCTTTGACTCTCATCATCTACATCTCATACATGGTGATCAATTCTATCTTCCGCTGTACAGATCCATTTGTTTATATCACTTTGTTGTCTGTCGATTTATTTTCTTCTTTTCTTCTTTTCCTGGGCTATTTCCTTTATCTATTATAAAGGTGCCACCCTTGTAGACAGTCTTCCATACTTAGGACGTACTTTGTCCTAAGTATAGGGGGGTGTGCACCCTGAGTTTCTATATTCTTTGATCCTCTCCATTGTCTCCTCTTCTTGTCTATACTTAGGGATATCTTACCCTAAGTATAGGGGGAGACAATCTAAGTACGATCTGTTCATTCCCGCCCTTGACCCTCCCTGCGTTGTGTACAGTCTGCTATACTTAGGATTATTTGATCCTAAGTATAGGAGGGACGGTCGACTTATCATTCACTGATTCCTTCGTTATTTATTTATTCTTTAGACTTGTCTATACTTAGTACGAGTTATGTCTTCTCTTTTCTCTCCGATCTATGAGGACATAGCTCAAGCTAAGTATAGGGGGGTCGTATATACTACGTATATACTTTAGCCATAACTCGTACTTTCGTATTTTCTTAATAAATATGGCTAAAAATTCTTTAAAACTCATTAAAAGTTCTTAATAAAAAGATGTGATTATTCCTCAAATTCTTTTTGTAGATACTGATTAATAAATCAGGTGAAAATGTTTTTTGCAAAATGTTTGAAAAATAGTTTGAAAAACTTTGTGAACATCTATTGAAAACTATTTTGAAAATATTTTGTTTCATGTTTTCAACCTATGTAAAATGTGTGGTTTGTAAAATGTATTTTCTTTGTGTGAAATAAAATGTTTGAAAAATGATTTGCAAATGGTTTGAAAAATGGTTGCAAAAATGATTTGAAAAACCTATATATACTGTTTTGAAAGCCTTTGCAAAATGATTTGCAAATGTGTGTAAAATGTTTGTAAAAATTATTTTGAACTATAGTTTTCAAAAATTGTGTGAAAAGTTTGTATCAAATAAGTTTGAGGAATACTAACATCACACCAAAATCCACTACCTATATATATGTATAAAATTGATCACTTACCCTTGTAAATTCTTAAAATCCACTTCTTGTACATATAAGAAGCACTCCCGTGTACATATTTTCACCTAGTTTTTAGCCAAAACTTTTTCATTCCAAAAATCCCAAAAACATTTGCAAAACTAAAATCCAAAATCTTTTTGAAAAATACAAAAAAATTGCATCTGCATGCATCATCATTATCTTTTCAAAAATCCATAAAAAGTTCAAAATCTTTGAAAATTGTACCACAAAAATATTTCTTGCATTGCATGGCATGAGCATTTTTCGGATTGAGTTTGATAGTTGAACAAGTCTAAGTAAAATCCGGAGATTGGAGCTTGATTGGACCTTAACATCTACCTAATAACAGGAACCTTATAGGAACTGGGTTTGAGGTACTTCAGGTCTAGTTGACTTAATTCTTTGAGGATCACGGAACTTGGTTCAATGGATTCTTGACTGCCTAAGTAGAATATTTCGGAGCACACGCATGACTCTTGTTGATAATGACCTAACTTGGACACCTGCACCTTTCACATAGCTCTCCATGGATGAGGTGGTGAGGAGGCAGTCTCCTTTGGCTTGGGGTAGCATATGAGGGTAGTACTTCTAGGTGGAACCTCTCTTCTTCTTATAGTGAAGGAAGTGCATCTCAACTTGGTCCAGTGGTGATGAAGGCTAAAGACAGAAGCCGTGGGTTGCGATAAAGCTTCAAAAGAGGGATAGTCTACTGGCTCAAGAGGAAAATTTCTTGTATATATGCTGCACCATGTAGATATGCTGTACAGATGTTTGAAAAAAAAAAAGAGCAAGAAGAAAACTCCAAAAAAGTGGTGGGTCGGATTGAAAATTTAATAACCCCACCGGAGTGTATACAGTTCAATAAAGCAAAAGCTTATGGTATCCATGTTACATCTCATGAAGCTTGCAGCGGGAGACTTGGCTACACTGGCTGAGCTTCCAAAAGTCTATACTTCTTCCCCCTCTTCTTGAGCCGGTTGCACTTGAACTTAGAAGGGAATACCCCGCTTCTCGAGGAAAGAGTTGCTAGACCGAGGCATTAGAGTTACCAGGTTGGGGGAGGTTGTTTCTTTGTCACTTCTGAGGTGGGGAGCTACATATCACTTACACTGTACAAGTCAGATTCATAGTCGTAAGAGTTTGCGTATGAGTTGAAGTATTTCTGACCTGGCTACTGAGGAGACTTGGACAGAGTTTTGGGATTCTCGAGGACTGTTGGATTTCAAACTTGGTTCTCATTAAGGTTCCGACCGCACTAAACTTCCAAAGGTCCGACTTAAGCTCCAAACTTTGATTTTGTGAAGACAAGTTTGATAATTAAACTTAATTCACATTTCTTCTTTTTCTTTTCTTTCCTTTTCTTTTGCACTTATTGCATAAGTGTTTGCTAGGGACTAGCAAAGGTAAAGTATAGGGGGATGATGAATCCACATTTCATCATCTTTATTCTATCATTTTGGCACCAAAAACCCTGGCAAATGCCTGTAAATAGCACTAAATAGAGCATCTTAGCATTCATGCATGTGCATCCAAACAGTGTGTAAAATACTGTAATTAAGGCCAAAATTACAGAATAAATAAAGAAAAGAAAAAGAATAAAATATTGTAAATATTTTATGATCCAAAACCCCGAGACCTAGGCATCTTGAGGAATAGGTCGACAAGGAATAAAGTAGGGGGAGATAAGGGCCAAAATACAGATAAAATACCTATAGTTTTTACTTATTCTTTATTCATTTAGGGACCTATTTTTGGTTCCACTTTTTATGCATCAAATAAAGAAACTTTGTACATGAAAGTTGTAGATAATTTAATAAAGAAAAATACAAAATTGATTTCACAGAAAAATGATGTACAGATAAAAAGTTATGGTCTGAATAAGAATCCAGAATCCCAACTTCCCAGACCCGTAACTCACAACTGATAACTCCAAATGAAGCAAACTCACCTTTAATTGTATATAGAAGAAAATAATCTAATTAATGGCGGTGGTTTCGCATTTGGCGGAGCTACGGTTTGAAAGTTGAGTTTTGGACCCTCGTTGTACAGTGTACTGAATAAAATATTCAATTTATTCTTTATTCATTCTTTATTTTTTTTATATTTCTATAATGTTGTAAATATTACTGATAATAATTATGTACATTAAAATAAGAATAAAACCTAAATACAAATCAAAAATAAAATACTTAAAAATAAAATACATAGATACATAACCTGTACATATACCTATACAAAACATACTGGTATTTTATTAAGAATATATCAGAAAAATAAAATAAAAATATATTCGTGTAGATAAAAGTATTTTATAATTTTATAAAATAAGAAATAAAAATAATAAAATTAAAATACACAAAATAAAATTAAAAACACTAAAATATACAGATAATATACCTATATAGGGGTACAAAGGTAACTTGTAAAAATACTTCTCATAAAAATAATTAAAAAGCATAATAAAATACTATACAAAAATTTAAGCATTTTTTATTTAATAACCAAAAATTAATTCGATTATTTCCTATTTTTTATCGAATTAATAAAACATTTCTCCAATCTTTTTCCTGGTTGGTCCACGTGGACCAACCAGATGCCCCCGACTGTTGACCGGCGGGTCAACAGTCTGACCTTGCCCCCCTTGAGCTCCGCGCGCCTCGTTTTCTCCCCGCTTTGGCGGATTTTTCGAGGCTTCTCCTTGCGTCCTTTGCCGCCGCTTCCTTCAGTGAAGTTGTGCCCCTTCGATCCATCTCCATCGCCGCTATGCCAGATCTCTTCAGATCTTCTTCCTCCACCCGTGATCGCCCCTCGAAGTCACGCCCTCAACTCCCTTCAAATATGAACCCCTTACTTCCTTCCCTCGGTTGAGTCCCCTTGGTCCACCCTTCAGCGCCACCATCGTGCTCCTGAGCTCCGTGGAGGTGACAGCTCCATCGCCAGCCCTTCAGCCAAGGCGCGCGAAGTCGAGGGAACCTCCATCACCTCCGCCAACAGCCGGCGTCGAGGTACTCTTTCTCCTCTGGTTCCGGCCATCGAGGGCACCACCCCGCTTATTTCTTTCGTGCATTTAGATCCTGGTAGCTTAAGCTTCAAAAACCCCCCCCAAAAAAAATTACAAGTTCCATCACGTATTTCGCCACTCCAAGCATCATCGCCGGAGCGCACCTCCGGCCACCGTCGACCACTCCCCCTCGCGAATCGATTAGGTCCTCCCAAGGTCCAGGCACTTTGCCCTGGACCTTCTAACGCTTTTTGCAGGGTCAAAGCACCTTGACTCGCGCCTGGGCGCGTTTTTGAGGTTCGCCGGAGATCAGTCGAGCTCCCCAGCTCCGCCGACCACCTGCGAGCGGCACGGCCACCGCCGTGCGATTTTGAAGCCCCCAGGAGATAGACGAAGACCCGAGGAGCCTCCAGCCAGCTTTTGAAGCCAAACCGCTCGCAGGAGACGGAGCTGGACCTCGGCGAACCTCGGCTCGCCGGAGTTCGTCGCTGTTCTTGCTCCGGGCTTCGCCACCGTTGGATCGAGGTGGAGCGCCCAGATCAAGCCGCCGCCGTTGGATTGCACCACGCCTCAGCCGTCAGATCGTCTTCGAGCGTTCTAATCTCCGCCGTGCATCCACGAAGCGCCATCGCGGACCCAGGACACGCCACGTGGATAAGTGGGATTCATCCCACCGCCCGATCTTCCAGCCGTTGGATTCGCGCCACGCGTCATCATCGGAGCGTCGCGTCGAGGGTATTTTGCATCTACACCCTCGCGCCTTTTGTATTTACTTTTTAGTCTTTAAACTTTTGTCTGTAGTGTAAAAGTTTTGTAATATTTGCACAAAGACCCCCAGACTTTCGATATTTGCATCCAGGTCCTTCGCCACGTCACCTCACGTGACCTGTACACGTGAGGGGGTGGGCTTTTTGCAAGGACACCCTCGGGCTTTTGTGCATTTCGTTTTAGTCCTGAAACTTTCGCATTAAGTGTAATATTTCTGGTTACTTTGCAAGTAGGCCCCCAGATTTTTGAGAAATTGCATTCCAGTCCTCGCCAGGCGCGTGCAAGTCACGCGCCCTGGTGGGAAAATTTCTAGGAAGCCCAGGCGGCTTTTGTAATTGCTTTTTGATGCTATAAATTGAATATTCAGTGTATATTCTTGTGGAAAATTGCATGTATGCCCCTGGATGTTTGAGATTTTGCACATATACCCCTGCCAGGACTGTTTAATGTTTGGATACTTGTTCTAATTATTTAACATATCATTTGAAGTCCAAAAATTCCACAAAAAGAGGATTAAGCACCTGGACACGTGTACTTTGACGCCATCTATTTAGTTTTTGATTTTATTTTATTTTTATATTTATTAAAAATCAAAAACTTGCTATTTGTGCACTGTCTAGTTTAGAAAATACCAAAAAAATATTAAAACTCCTCCAAAAATTCCAAAAAAATCACCTAGTGTCTATTTTATCCTATTTTAGTGTCAGTCCAAAAATCATTAAAAAGTTCAAAAGAAAAACACTAAAAATTGAAAAACACTCAAAAACTTCAAAAAAATATATAAAATAGTAGAAAACTCCAAAAATAAAAAACTCAGTTTCTGTTTGTTCCTTATTTTGTCCTTTTTATTTGAAAAATAGTGTGAAAATTTTGAGCTACTGGTTGCTATTTTTAAATCTCATTTTATTCACAGCCAGCCTTATTTGCACTGTTTTGCTTTATTTCAGTATTTAAAAATACCAAAAACACCTTGAAAATTTTCCAAAAATCACAAAAACAGTAAAAAACCCTAAAAAGACTAAAAACAATTTGTTTCTGAATTTTTGGTAATTTTTACTTAGTTTTATAAATATTCTATCTTGTCTTTTATTCCATTGTCTTTAAATTCCAATATTGAAAAAAGAAAAAGAAAAATATAAAATATAAAATTGTAAAAATCAGAAAATTAAAAATAAAAATACAAAACAAAAAAATTAAAATAAAAAAAATTAAAAATTAAAAACCCACAAAAATTGTAGTTGCTTGCTTGCTTAGTGTAGACACTTTACACACACACACACTTGTGCTTACATTTGCTTGAACTACCCTGCTTGCTCCATGTGTTCGAACTCTCTGCATACTTGACACTATACACCATTTGTGCAGAGTTAAAAATAAATTTGACTCCACACTTCTTTTTCATTGATTGATATTTGATTGTGGGTTCATTGTTGATCAATCGCATTTTATTGTGGGTCGCCACAGCGACGTATTCAGACCCTCGATAATCCGCGATTATCAGACAACGAAAAATTTAATATTCGTTGTTATATCTTTCATAGTTAAATATATAACAACGAATATTATCCTCCGCTTACTTCTTTAAATTCGCAACGAATATTGATATGGGGAAGGATGGGAAGAGAGAGGGAGAGAGGACTCGGGAGAGGGAGGGGAGGAAAGAGAGGGCATGAGAGGGCGGAGGGGGGAGGAGGAGATGAGGAAGGAAGGGGAGGAGTCGAGAGGAAGGAGAGGGCACGAGAGAGGGATGGAAGGAGACGGCACGAGGGAGGGAGGAACAGGAGGGAGGGGAGGAGTCGGGAGAGGGTCCTCCCTGCCTCCTCCGTCATTCTCCCTCACTCCAGTTCCTTCCCCTCCCACCCCACCCCCGCCTCCACCCTCCCCTCCCCCTCCTCCCTATCCTCTCCCGACTCCTCCTTCCCCTCCCTCCCGCTCCTCCATGCACTCTCCCGACTCCTCCCTCCCATTCATCCTTCCCCTCCTTCCTCCCTCCCACCCGATCCCTTTCCTCCCTCCCATCCACCCCCTCCCTTTCCTCCCTCCTCCTCACCGCCCTCTCCCAACTCCTCCCTCTCTCCTTTCCCTCCCCCTCCTTCCTCCCCTCCCAACTCATCCCCCTCCTTCCTCCTGACTTCTCCCTCCCCCACCCCTCCCTGTCATCTTGACTCCTCCCTCTCCCCTCCCTCTCATCTTGACTCCTCCCTCACCCCTCTCGCTCATCCCAACTCCTCCCTCTCCCCTTCATCTCATCCCGACTCCTCCCTCTCATTCTGACTCCTTTCTCTCCCCTCCCTCTCATCCTTCCCCTCCGCCTCGACTCCTATCTCTCCCCTCCCTCTCATCCCGACTCCTCTCTCTCTCACCCTCCCTCTCGTCCTCCCCCTCCTGTCCCGACTCCCCCCTCACTCCCTCCCCTCCCCCATTCTTCTTCATTACTAGAATCCTCCCTCCCTCGACCCTTACACCTCTTATTCGAATTCTATCCTCTCCCTCCCGTCCCGACTCATCATCCCCCTTCCTCGCCCCCTCCTGACCCCTCCCTCTTCTCCCCTCCCGACTCCCCCCTCACTCCCCCCTTATTCTTCGTTACCTATCTCCTCCCTCCGCTCTCCCGAGGTGCTTGGTCTCCGTTTCTCCTCCTTGCTCAGAAAAGGGAATTTGTGCGAGTCAATCATATAGTCAATGCATCAAACATTATCAAATCTTTGCAAAGTTAGAAAAAATCTCTCAATCAAGACGACAATCCAACAAATAATTCATTTATTTTATATTTGTTAAAGAACAAGTGGTAACTTTATTATTATATAATATCAATTTATTAATAATAAAAAGAATATTATTATTGTTATATAAATATATTTCCCATTAATAGTGTTAGTTACAAATTGAAAAAAAAAAGAATCTTTTAACTTTGGATTAATATATTACAAAATATTAATGGAATTGCAACTTACAAATTACACAACTACATCGAGTGAAGGGAAAACTGATAGGTTAAAATGTGAAAAGGACATGCTAAAGTGTTGTTAGATATTACAAAATTGGAAAAAACTTCTCCCTTTAAATATCTGTATTGTAATTCAAAACTATATTACAAAAAATCAATTAATTTAATCAATAATACACAAGCTACATTGAAAGAATGGAAATATAAACGGGTTCATTTCAAATAGGTTTTATCTATGTTTGTTAGAGAGGCAAAAAATAATATCAGCAACATGTTTAATCTATGTTAGAGAGGCAAAAATAATAATATCAATGTGTGTTCCATTTAACACTGTAAAAGGTTATTCCGGAGGTTGAGTTGTCCCTTTAAAAAGATTGGAAGGAAATGTTAGAGGAAAATATTTCGAATATAAGTGAAAGCCGTTGTAACACCTCAAACATAATCTCATATTGAACTTCAACTAAGTGTAAGAGTGGATTATACGTGAGCAGTGGAAATTATTGCTCAACAACTCAAGCTTGTTGTTGGTGGAGATTTTTTAATAACAACATAAGTTTAAACCCGATACATCACAAATATTACAAATAATCTAAAATAATTGCCATGATAAAAGTGTATATATGTTCCTTAACAAATAACTTTTGTATTAGCGACAGATTTTACATTCCATCGGTTACATCAGGACGTGGACAACGTGTATTTGGGAGCCTATTATTTTCCATGCCATGTCGTAAGCATGCTTATTTTTTTAATATTTTTCTTCGAGGAAAAATCGAGGACCATTGATTCCATAGCATATATTTCTTTTCGTTGTTCCTGTATAAGATTAGGACAGTCGCGATTTTGATAGATTCCCGCGACCTGTGCTAATTATTTCTATTAACTATACATGCCACGTGTTGCATCATTTGATTCATGCGTTTTTATCAGTTGTGTCTCTTCGAGATATTGTAATTTCATATATGTTCCTCTCTTTTTGAGGATATAGCTGTGCACCTGACTTCGTATCATTCTATCACTTGCACTTCTCGAGTTAATTGATATATATCCCTAAGGCAAACAGACGTTAATCATGAGAACACATCATGAATTAAATTTAAAAAATGAACTGAAAAGTGCATTCCTTTCTTCTTCTTCCTCCTCCTCCCCTGTCGCCCCAACTCCTCTGCCTCCTCTCCTCCCCCCACTGCCCTAGCTCCTCCACCCTCGCTCCCCCTCCGCCCCCCTCTACTCCCACTCCTCCCTCCACCCCCAGTTCCTTCCCCTGCTCCTCCCTTCGCCTCTAGCTCATCCACCCTTGCTGCCCACCTCCTCCACCCTCGCTCCCCCTCCGCCCGCAGCTCCTCCCCCCTTTACCTCTACTCTTCCTCCACCTCAACGCACTAAGCAGCGGACTGCAGACTGTTGTGCATGGAGCAATATTACGGTATCTAGCCCAACCACTTCTTGTGCCTTGCGGGAGCAACCCCTTTCTCCCTACATCATCTTCGTGGAGGAGGACACCCCCCCCCCTAAAGCTCCCTTCCCGACCTCGATCCTGCCTCCATCAACTCCTACCTCAAGTTCCCCTACTCGACATCCAAGCTTTCCGAAGATGGATTGTGCTCCATCTGCCTCTGCGAGTACATGGAAGAGAAGGTGCTTTGCATGATGCTCGAGTAACAGCACTATTTCCATGCATCTTATGTCAACATCTGGCTTCGACTTAATGTGTCCTGCCCCGTGTTGGGGGAGAGGAAGAGGAGGCGATTAGGGTGTTTTAATGGTTACGCCCCTCTTAACCACACCAAATCATGATTAAAACGGAAGGGTGCAAATAACGGAACGGCAAGTAAATTAGAGGCACAACTAATATTTTCAAAAAGTGAGGTATAACTGAAATTGAAATATTTCAGAGTTCGTGGAATAAATAAAAAAAACAGCATAAAATGACACCTGAACGCGTAAGAAGGGACAATACATCCGATGTATTGTCCCTTCTTGTACTCATCTGTATTAAGCTTAACCTTTATTAAGTCTGGTTGAGTAGGTATTGTAGTGGCTACTCTCTGCGAATCTTACTAATGATATCTATTTTTTTTGTTCTTTATTTTTTTTAGAAAAAAGTTAACATAAAATTTGTAGTTATGTTTAAACATTAAAAATCTGCAGGATTTATCTCCCAAATAAGAATATTTGGAAATAGTTTTGCTGTAATTTACCAGTAACAAATAGATTTTTTGGCTGGCTTCGTATGGACGTATGATTGTAATATCGCCAAAATACACAGATTCCAGTCTGCTTCTCCTTACAGCAAATGTTTTATGCCCCGATTAAAATTTATAGTTTTTTTTAATTACGTGTGCAGTAAAATAAATTTAGTCGATTAATGCATTGTTCAACTGTTTATATCAAGGGTTTAATGTGGGGGAGCTAACTTGGCTCCCCTGCGGTATTTCGTCCATTTATTTGTTTTTTTTTAATTTCTTCCGTGAATATTCATCACTATATCCCTATATTATGCTATTAAAATTTCGTGCGAAACATAGACTCTTACGGCCTCTATCCAGACAATCATTTTTTAACGATAACAGAACTGCTAAAAATGACCCCGTCTGGATGGAAGCCGTAGGAGTATCTGTTTCGCACGAAATTTTAATAGCATAATATAGGGATATATTAATGAAAATCTACGGAAGAAATTTTCAAAAAAAATAAAAAATAGAGAAAATGAAGCGGAGGAGCCAAGTTAGCTCCCACTCAATGGGGCAACCCCATTTTACCCTTATATCAAAGCACAAGTATTTTTAACAACAACAAAAATACAAAAAAAGTCTTGTTTGGTGGGGGATAACATTTTATTTTTTGCAGGATAAAAGGACTTAAATTACAACAAAGTTATGATTAGGACGCTTTTTTTCAAAATCTATTGTTACATCAACCGTTGTTAAATGTAAAACAATAGTATCGGCGAAGGTGGCGGGTCTCGGCCGCTCTCCTCGGGGACAACGGACGTGGGCTTGGCATCTGAAGGGAGGTTTGGTGGAGACATTGTGTCGTTGAGTCCCTGGCGTGTGATGGCGCGCGGTCTCGCGGCACACGAATCGAAAACTCTATTGTGGTTGAGTCTCAACAGCAAGACTCTACTAAAATGGCGCCGACCAGGTTTGTTCGACGGGTGCTTGACAGCTAGAATGGTGGACGTAGTACGAATTCGTGGTATCCCTCTGGTCTGGAGAGGGGCAGCGGAATCACAAGAGATCATCAAATCGGTGATGCCGGTAGCGGAGATCATATCAAGTGGCACTGAACCAGGACAAATTGCAGATCTGATAGTCCGAGCTCGCAACGTGGTACACCCATCGGAGTTGGGTTGGAGGAAGGTGCGGCATCGTGGAATGGAGATGGACATAGAGGTGGCGACGATGGGTTATCGCGGCCCATGGGAAGCAGGTTTGCATGTGTCTGAGGGACAGCCATCATTGCCGGAGGTGCCGCGGCCTTGGCTGGCGTCGGCCGTTGATCGGGGAGAAAGGAGAGATGGGAATGCACGTGGAAAGTTGCAATCACAGCCTCGAATTTCGCACACAATCCCTGACGTTTCGCATGCCATTAATGGGAAGCAAACGGCAGGTCCATTGCCGTTTCCCTCGGGAGCGTGGAAATGGAAACCAAAAAAGGTGTGCAACCTCGTGGGATTGGATATGGAAAAAAAACGGCAGGACCAACCGACGTGCATGATCCACGGAAGCCAGAAGGACGTGATTTCAATGGTGTTGATCGTGCATTCAATGGTGTCGCTCAAACGGAAGGGTCAGAGATGGAAATGTCCAAGGCCGGAGATTTGATGGCGAGAACCGGATCGGATCCAAGCATGACAAGAGATGGCGGGGTAGATAGACCACACTCGGTCAGAAGTACCCCTGATTTATTGCAGGTATACCTAAACGAAAATCAAGTGCAGGTAGCTCAATCACAGGGGTGTATACCTCAGTCATTACATGACGTATTGCAAGCAAGATTTGAGTCGCAAAAGGCAGGGTTCCCTACCTCATCGGGCGTTGGGAAGGGGAAAGAACCAATAGATGAACGGCCCTTATATTGGGGAGCTCATGCAGATGTGCCTGTAGTGGAAACGAATCAACTAGAGGTTTCGTTAGCATTCTCCGTCCCAGATATCGGCCCGACAAAAGAAGGCGGGGATGCCTACTTCATCAGTCCGGACACAATGGAGCACATCCCGGCAGAATTTACAGAGGGGGTTTACTCTGGAGAGCGTCTCAGATCCAGGTCGCCAAGAGTGAAGGGAGGGTCTATTAATTCGACGGTTGCTGATGCATGTAGGGAGTCGGGGTCGAGGACCTCCAACGAAGCGGAGGATACGACAATTATTGATGAGGAAAGGGTCGTCAACGATGGAGTCAATACGGAGGTGTCAACTCATAATAGCTCGGGGATGCAAGAGGGCCACGGCTTAGAGGCGAAAGATCTTGCGGTCAGGCAACATCGGGCGAGGGTTATTTGAGCTCAAACTAAAAGTTTGATTGCAGAGCCACAAGAGGTAGGAGAGTTGCTGGGGGTACAGGGAGAACAACCGGAAGGAAAAGAGGGGTATTGCTCGGAAGGTTGGGGGATACAATCATTGACTCCGAGGCAGGAGGAACAGGGAGGATCGGAGGGTCGGAGAATTCGACGGCTTGGAGGAAGTGAGGGGTGGCGGAGCATGGCTAGAAGTTTGGGAGGTTCAGGGGGTTTAGCAGGCATCTTGAAAAGGTTCAATACAGAGAATTGTGTTGCGGAAGGCAAGAAGGGGGTGGAGGTCGAAGAGGGGTCACGGTTGATCGAAAGGGCGGTGGGCAAGGTATACATTGGAGAGACTTCAGTAGGGTGGCAGTCAGAAGGGGAGGTTGAAGATGTAAGGGGAAGGGGTGCTAGAAGGGATATACGGAAATCACCCAGAAGAAGGAGAAGGGTGGAGGTGTTGTTGCAGGCAGAGAGGACGACCATCGCATCACAGACTAAGAAAGAAGGAACTTCACCTTGGGGAAAGCCCAGTCGTTTCAGTCTGTTAGACCGTAGCTTTGCGGAATGCTTAGGGGTGGTGCAACCAATCCCATATATGAAGGCCTCCACGGTTGCCAGATGAAGATACTTTCTTGGAATGTGAGGGGCCTGGGCAGGCCAGAAAAATGTCTGGCTGTTGGGAATTTGATCAAGGATGCAAAAGCAAACATCTTCATGCTCCAAGAGACAAAGTTGTCCCGCAATATGGGTGAGGGTGGACCAAATATGGGCTTGGGATGTAAGTTTGAGATGGCAGAGACGGAGGCTCAAGGGGCGTCGGGAGGCTTGGTCACAGGATGGAGTAAAGATGACTTTGAGGCTGTCGCCATATTGAGGACATCATTCTCGCTTACGGTGTGTCTTAGGCGTAAGGCGGATGACCTCTCTATGGCGGTCACTAATGTTTACGGCCCTTGTGGTAATGACAGGAACTTGTTGGCATCCGACTTGGCACAGGTGTACCCTTCTCAGTTCGACGGGGTGTGGATCTTGGGGGGAGATCTGAACATTACGCTTTTGTATGGAGACCGCCCGAGGGGTGGGGGCAGGAAAGACGTAGGCTCAACGGAGTTTCTAGAATTGGTGCACAATTTGGGTTTAACAATATTGGATGCTACAGGTTGCGAGTACACTTGGCGCAATACGAGGTCGAGGTCAAGATTGGATAGGTTCTTAATTTCTATTGAGGGGGTGGAAAGATTCCCGCTTTCACAAGTTTGGGCTCTTCCGTGCGCTCACTCGGATCACACACCCATTGTCTGGTCATCGGGTGAGGTTGGTAAAAGCAGGTACTTCTTTCGCTTTGAACGTTCTTGGATGTTGGAGGAAGGATTCAAAGAAATGGTGGCTGATTTATGGAGGGAATGGAACCCAACTGGCTCGACGGTTAGTAGATTTGCATCAAAGCTGGAGCTCCTAAAATCTTTTTTGAAGGAGTTTGGGAGAAGTGTAAGAATTAAACGAAGGGAGAAGAGAGGAGAAGCACAAAAGGAGGTAGCATGACTGGATGGGATGGACGACCAGAGAGGGCTGGACCAAGAGGAGCTGGCGGAGAGGTCCAGGTTATTGGAGGTGATTTTACAAGAAGATCGGAAAGAAGAGGTGGAATGGAGACAGAAGTCCAGACAGAGAAGAAATCTCATCAGGGAGATAGAGGCTACGGGAAGGTGATGCAAACACCAGATTCTTTCATTCCATGGCCTATGGTAGAAAGAGAAGAAATCTCATCAGGGAGATAGAGGTAGGGGGAAGGAGTGTATATGGGGAAACACAGATTGGGAGCGCGTTGAGAGGACATTTTGTGGAGGCCTCACGAAGAAGGAGAGGAGATGGTTTGGGGTGGCGGGGGAAAGGGGTGAAAAATCTATCGATGGATCAGGCTGACAAACTGGTGACTCCATTCACAGAAAAAGAAATTAGGTCTGCAGTGTGGGATCTGAATGCGGATGGAGCACCGGGTCTGGATGGATTTCCGATCTTCTTCTACAGAGAATTTTGGGACCTAGTGAGGATTGAGATCGTGGAGGTTCTGGAAGAATTCAGAGATGGGAACAGGGGATTTGAGAAGGTTAACAGGGCTTTGTTATTCTTACTCCCGAAGAAAAACTGTCCAGCTAGGGTGGATGATTTCAGACCGATTGCTCTATCAAATGGGATTTACCTTATTATAGCAAAGGTCTTGGCAAACAGACTCAAGATTGTCATGGATTCTATCGTGATGGAAAGTCAGTCTGCTTTCATTCCGGGGAGACAAATGGCCGACGGGATGGTAGTGGCATCGGAAATTTGTCTACAATGGAAAAGAAAGGGAGCGAAGGGAGTGATGTGGAAGATTGATTTTGCTAAGGCTTATGATAGTGTGGACTGGAAATTCTTATGGCAGTCACTGAGGAGAAGAGGATTCCCGGATCTATGGATCGCTTGGATGAAGAGGTGTATCACTACCTCATCCCTCTCAGTGTTAGTGAATGGGAGACCAGAGGGGGGTTTCTTCCAGCCACAGAGAGGTGTGAGGCAAGGATGTCCTCTGGCACCCTTGCTTTTTGTGCTTGTAGCAGATGCGTTGGCGGTAATGTTCAGGCAGGCAGTTGAAGGTGGGTGGTGCGAAGGGTTCCGGCTAGATGATATATCTATACCTTTGTTGCAATATGCAGATGACACAGTGCTCTTTCTAGATGGGACGGAGGAGATGATGAGTAGATCGGCACAACTTCTGGATATTTTTAGTAGCTTATCAGGGTTGGAGATAAATTTACAAAAGTCGGTGATCATCACCTTCAGTCTGCAAAATGAAGAAAGGATCAGGATACAAGAATTGCTTGGCTGTCCGTTAGGAGATCTACCAATTTCATATTTAGGGCTTCCGCTGGTGGCTGGAAGATTGAAGGTTGCAGATTGGGATGATGTGATAAAGAATGTGGAAAGTAAATTGGCAAGTTGGAAGGCGATATCATTATCTAGGGGTGGGAAGCTGGTTATGTTGAAGCATGTTTTATCAGCGATTCCTATATTCTTTTTTTCGACCAGATTGATGCCGGTAGGGGTAAGAAAGAAGATAGAAAAGCTGATGAGAAGATTCTTCTGGTCGGAAGGGAAGCAACAGAAATCTGGCATGCACCTGGTGGCCTGGGATGAGATCACTCGTCCTAAGAAGCAGGGCGGTTTGGGTGTAAGAGATTTGGAAAGTATGAACAAAGCTTTGATAGCTAAATGGGTGATGTGTGTTTGGGGTCCAAATGATGACTTGGCTACGAGAATACTGAGGAAGATTTATGGGGTGACCGGAGAGCTCACAGCAGAAGTAATTCGTTTTGAGTCATCGTTGTGGCAGGGAATACGTGAAGTGCTCAGGCTAATTTCACATAGACTATCGCCACAGGTAGGAGATGGAAGGGATTTCAGATTTTGGAGGGAGGATTGGACGGGGGAAGGGACTCTCGATAGGCGGTTCCCAAGGCTCTATGCATTAGCTGAGTGGAAGGAAGCAACTTTAAGGGAGTTAGCACATAGTGGAGAGTGGAGAATATCTTTTGCAGTGGTCCTTTCTGACAGAAGAAGGGAGGATTTGGCTAGACTCTTGGAGACGACGCAGTTGGCGAGCGACTTCACTACGAACAGGGATCATTATATTTGGACAGGAAACAAATTCTCGGTCAAGCAACTATATGAAGAGTTGAGAAGAGGAGCGGAAATAACAGATCTCGACATAGGCAAGGATATGAAGATCATTTGGAAATGCAGGATACCAAGCAGGATCAAAGTTTTCTTATGGTGTCTGAGGAAAAATAAGTTGTGTGACAAGGTGAGGAGGGCAAAATTCTTGAGGATACAGGAGGCGAGTTGTGATAGATGCGGGGAGCAAATGGAGAATGCAGAACATCTCTTTTTCAAGTGTGAGTCTTCAATGAAGGTCTGGAGGGAATTGGCTATCCCTTGGTTAGACACGAGCGGATCGATGAGCTTTTGGGAGGCAATAAGGAAGGTGGGAGGAAGCTCCACAGATGATGTTTCTAAACCTTTTGCGGCACTTTGGACGATCTGGCTGGCAAGAAACAAGCTCATTTTCAAGAGTCAGAATTTTTATTCAGAAAATGTTGTATCACATTGTAGGGCCCTTTTGAACTTCTGGGAGTCTTGATAACTTACGATGTACTCTTGATCTTTATTATTTTAATATAATTTTGCGGTGACTCCCACACTGGGAGATCACCCTCTTTATCATCAAAAAAAATTCATTGCAAAATGATTATTTATATTTGAAATTAGTAATGGGTATAATTTCAGTGGCTACATCGTTAGCAACGACATGTTGCTATTTCTCAAAATTTTGAAGGTCAAAATTTAACGACAATTAGTTAAAATTTTGAAAAGTTGCAATGAAAAAGTATTATTATATGAACCATCACTAATGATATAGCGACAAACATGATACCCATTGCTAGGTTCAAATATAAAAAAATTACAACAGGTAATATCGTTTTTGTATATTTAACAATATTTGGTTTAATGACGGATTTTTCAAAAAGTGTAAACCCAAATTTATTGTAGTGCTTGATTTCCAAATAGGATATCGTGATATCGTTTATTATGTTTATATATATAACATTTATCACTTTCTTATCCTGCGAATTATAGAGAGCTGACCTACTTGAATTAATCGGAAGGTCGGGCAAGCTAGCTCTTGATGATTTGCCGAAGACTAGGATCTCGGATTCTCACACTCTCTATACTTCCCCTAGCGTCAAAATAATCCAATAATAAATTAAGAATAAAGAATAAATTTCACTTATCACTTGATTCAACTTATTTCTTAACCTCCTCTCGGACTAAGTACATTAATTATAGGAATTTTTACTCGATAGACTTTATAAACTTTCAAAATAACATCTACGACCTTTGAAACATCTATATTCCTCCCTCGACCCTGTAAACTTGCTTCATCTTACCCCACATACTCTGTCATCAGTTTTAATTTTATTTGAGTCAATTTCTTGGGTTAGCCTTGAGTTAATCAAACCAATAGAAATCCAACAGTGGATATTCCACATCCATGTTCTTACCAAAAGGTCACCCGACGGTGGAAATCCAACGGAGTTGGGCGAACAGCCTGGAGGAGGTGGTTGGAGGCGGAGCAAGGTTGGGGAAGTGGGCGGCAGCCTGGAGGAGGTCGGGGTAGGGAGGAGGTGGAGGTTGGGGAGGTGGGCAGCGTACTGGAGGAGGTGGGGGAGGGGAGGCGGCGACGATCTGGAGGAGGTTGGGGAGGTGGGCGGCGGCCGGGAGGAGGTCGAGGATGGGAGGAGGTGATGGCTTGGAGGAGGTCGAGGAGGTGGGGGACAAGCCTGGACGAGGTCGGAGAGGGGAGGAGGCGGAGGATAGGGAAACCTCTCTTGATAAAATTTTCGTTGTTCAACATCAATATGAACCATGTCTTACTAATATTTCAAAATTTTTATATCCGTACAAAAATCATAAGTCATAAATAAAATGCTTAAAAGTTACAATTGTTGAAACAACACTTTGGATATTATAATAAATGGTTGCAGAAAAATATATACAGTGGCCTGTCGTCCTTGAAATTTTAATTAGATTATCATTCTCCGTTGAGAAAATTATGAGGCTTTATAAACATATAAAATTATTCTAACAAAAAGGAGTATAAACCAAAGATATCCAAGAAAGAGAAAATTGAAAGGAAAAAATAAAGAGCATAGACCTGGCAATATAAATTTCAGAGAATATATAAACAGAGTGTTATAATTTTTCTTTTGACTTTATTTATGTTAGTTAGATCTGGATGTCGCATTTCCCCCATACGTGATGGTTTGACTTTATTTATGTTGTCAACATCCTTGTCCGCTTGCTTTAAGCACATATGCTATTGCGATTTTTGAACTTCGATGAAGTTGCTATGGAGAGGGCAGACAACAACTCATCATTATCGAAGGTTCTTAATTCTTGGAAATCTCATACTGGCATTTTCTGTAAGCCTTCTTAAACCTTTTTCAGATTGTATTATAACAAAAAACGACAACTTTACTTATCATAATTTACCAATAACAAGGATATGATCAATCTTGTTTCTTAAATAATCTTTTTCATAAGATAATACTTAAGATTTACGGGAGGTGTTTTATATATTAAATATCCTGACCATCTTACTTTTTAAATATAAAAACCTTAATTTGAATTAGATGGATAAATAGTGTCTTTTATTATTATCCTTCTTTAAGCACTGGACTTTAAATCTTAATCGAAGCTCTCAATGGTTGAATTTGATGATGGATGTTATGTTCATAAAGCTGATGGGGGTTAGTGGGATCTATGAGGCAAAACATCTTGCAACATAAATAAAGAGAAGTATTTGTTGCTACTTTTCTCGAACGAGTTACGATACCATATTTAGAAGCTACTTCCCCTCTACTTAATCTTTCCTCGTGTTTACTTTTTGATCAGAGCGTTGTGACAAAATCTTCATCCACTCTAAAGAGGGTCGACTAAAATCAATGTTAAAAATTTTGACTATTTTATACCTGGGGCAATATTCCCAAAAAACACTTAAACCTTCGCAATGGCGAGGGCCGCGCAGTGCGCGTACCCCCTCAGCGACAAATTATGACGTACACTCTCCCACTTGGGGAGATGTTAAGGGAGCACCCCTCCCACGTGCAATGGAGGTCACTCCTTTAGGCCATGGACCTTCATGATCATCCATAGACCCCGTCCAGGTAAGTATGTTGTCCCGTGGCCGATAGCCTCCTAAATATACCCGTCCTCCCGCCCCTGCTCTCCTGAAGTCCCCCGATGTGGTACTAAATCAGCAGTAGCTTCCCCCTCTCCCGTAATAAATGAATGAATACTCTCCCCCGTTGAATGATCTTCCCCTTAATTAATGCATCGTGAGATGATGACAGAGAGCTTCAGCCTATGGATACATTCGGTTGGCTAATAATATACCACTGTCCTCTGCTCTGCTGTTATTTCTCTTCATCCACCTCTAATTTATTCACAATCTTCTCCTACGTTATTCTGTCCTGCTTATTTTCACTGCACCTCTATTTTTCCATCATTCTGATTCTCGAATCTTCTACTAAATTTATTCCGTTCAATTAATCCGTAGCCCGATAGATCTCATGGCCCTAATTTGACACTTTTTTGGGGGTAAGATTTTCTATGTATTAATAAGAAAAGTATTACAAAAGACCAGAAAATCAGAGTCAAAAGAAAAAAACTGGCAAAAAAACTAAATAGAAGTGTGATGTTTTGATTGGACTCAAAAAATTTTAAAACAAGGATTTTTAAGATTCTAAGGGTGTTTTTGGATAGAGGATTATTTGGAGTTGGGTAACATGTTTTTACGTTTTGGTATATGAATAAAGAGTCTGGGTTGAGAGTGTTTGTTGTGATATGATTGTATTCAAGTTTGAAAAAATGTGTAGTTGTTATGATTTGAACGTATTGAAATTTGGAAAAGTTTGAAATAATGAAGGCCGGTGGTATGGAGTTACCTAAAACTGCTGATGTAGGCTCCTGACCACTTATACCCACGCGCATGTGTACACGCACACACAAGTGACATGCTGACAAGTCTTGGATTGACAGGGAATAAACATCGAAGAGAAGTTGTGTCGTTCTGATAGCTCATGCCTTCCTCTGCTCTGAACTCTCCCTCCTCATTTTTCTTTCGATCATCCCATGCGATCCTCCATCTTTCTTATGTGGTTACTTTCCAGAAAAAAGCTCTCAGTCAGTCGATACCTGGCCTGAAGACAATATATCCCTCCCTCTTATTTGTCTTGTGAGATTCGTTGGCCCATGTTCTTATCGCTCATCGACTCCTCTACCCGCCTCCTTTAAAAAACAACTCACTCCGAATCAAAGGATGGATGGTTAGTTTAAGATGTTTTTAATGAACATTGAATGATTGTTTGGCTTTTATTTTATGTGATTTTTGCGATTGTAAGGGAAGGGAAAGGATAAAGTGGATCTCACAAAACTTTCCATGTTTTTATTGTCTATCAAATATAGATATCAAAATCTATCTTATTAATGAATGATATTGTAATAGACTAATAAGGTATTATGTTGCATATAAGCGGCGGATTCACAAGGTAAGTGAGAAAACGAGTTAGTTAACACATGGGAAGAAAACAAGAGATTAGCATGTATTCTACTGTTCACCAGTTTATAAGATTAATTAGGTTAGATAATAGATTAACTAACCCGAGTTAGTTAATTCTCTAACAAAATTTGATTAGGGTCACTTATAGTTGTGGTAGGGTCACTTATAATTGTGGTTGGGTTTATAACTAGGATTCTGAGTTAGGTTCAAACTCAGTCTTTTTATTTATTTATACTCATAAGCTCAATGTTGTGTGGCTTCTATAATTGCTTTTGTTCTTTTTTTTCAAAAGATATAGACATGAAAGTTCATAAGTCGAGGCTATCAATCTTTATACCATTATTCTTATGGCGATTCCATTCATGTGTTTGTTAGATCATATTAAGGTAGGAATGACAATTACAAAGGAAATCAGATTCCCTCATATATCGGAATTGTCATTCCTAGGTGTCTACTAGGAAATGAGATCCCATTCCTTACAAATGCTAATGAATGTATTCTTCTTCAATATTTTTTAATTAATTGTTACATATATATGGTTATCGAGATGGATGTGTTTTTTCTTTTTTGGATATTTTTTTGGACAACGACATGGATATGATTTTTTTTTGACATGGATACAAATATATGGATGCAAAAGATCGGATAAGTTACAAATATATGCATATATGGATACTGACATGGATATGAGATTTTGGGGGGATAGGATATAGATGCGGATAACAGTTAAATTTGGGGGGATAGGATATAGGATATGGATACTGACATGGATATGCGGATACGCATAGATGGGGGATAGGATATAGATGCATAAGATATGGAATAAAATATTCTAGCAGATACGGATATGGATATATCAAATATATCAATTATATGGTAAAAAACAAAGTAGTTTAACAGTTAAATTTGACTATAGATTCCTTATATGAAATATATCAATTATATGAAAAAATAAGCTGGAGGATACCGATTATTTTTTTCTACTTAACGAAATATATCAAAGGTTATTTTCTTTATATTCTTTTCCCTTTCCAAACATAAGACATGAATATGTCTCATAATAAATATTTCAATTCCTAATATGAACCAAACAATGGAATAACCCAACTCTATCATGATTAGGCTTCGGCCATGAAAATTGATGAATGGGTCAGACCTTGTACAATTTAAGGGCAAAATAAGACAATATTTAATCTTCTTGCTCTACTTGAAAACATACGAGGTGTAAAGATGTTACTGCTCAGTCACACCTTATTGTGTGCATGATAATGTTTATATAAATGGATGCATCGTATATTACACATGCAAAAAAGTATGGCATTTGTTGGGAACTTTTAACGTCGAAGGCTTACATCGTGGAGATTATTTAACGGATGATTTTTGAGATATAAAATAGATGCCAAAAAAATTAACTAGTCGTTTAGTTTGGGTAGATTATAGATCTTGGGTCATATTGGGGTTTGGATCGTATGTATTCAATGGAGCTTCTTGGCCCAATGCTTGATCATCCCTATAAGAAAAATCATTTGTTACAGCAATGAAATGATAGCTATTGTGATGATGTAATTTCCATCTGTAATTCATGGAAGGTCGTATCGATATCGATATCGATATCGTATCGATACGATATTTCGACGATATATCGATGATATATCGTTCATATCGACGAGCTTTTGTGAAGAAAATGCTTGTAAATCAGGATATATCATCATATCGATACCCATATCGGTCACATGTCGATATCGATATATCGACGATATATCCCAATATTTCCTTCCATTCTGTGTATTTAAAGGGTAATGGTCATTGAGACATGATTGTTCGTTTCAGTATATGCCATGTCACAAAGAAGATTTTTATACACATGTTTTTCTAGATATTTAGTTTTATTATCTTTTTGAGGTCGTTTATTGATCATCTAAAGAAAGAAATAAAACAACCATGTCAAACAATGGATAAAAATACATCGACAAATGGCAGACGTTTTCTTGAAAGTGAACTCTGAAAGGAAAGATGATGACATGTTGTAAGAAAGAAAAAAATCACATCAAACTACATGAAACTTTAACTATGGAGAGTTAAACTCCGATAACTAATTGGGGTGTATCTTAGCAGTCACGAAGATTCCAATTAGAGATGGGAATTGGGTTGGGATGGTTCGATCTGGTTCAAAATTCAACCTGCATAACCCAACTCAAATTCGAACCCAAAATTTAGTGGACGGACCGTGAGCCTCAATATGAGCCCATATTAATTATAAGATCGGGTTCGGGTTTGGGAATGCTGAAATCCGCAAGCTCGATAGTCCGACGTATATGATATAATTATATCTAGTATATCTATGTTTGCTCCAAATACCATATTATAACTTTCATATCCATATTTCGAATTGAGAATAGATACTCAGAACAATTAATGATTATATCCATTAACGAGGATTGAGGACATTATTATATTAGTATGAAAGATTATTACATTAAAGTTTACTAACCGTTGGATTGAAGATGAGTTAAATTAACTCATTCATATTATTGAGTTAAGATATTAAACTAACAGAGGGTTATGAGTGTGAGACGGAGTAACTATCCAGGGTTTCTCATGTAATTCGTGATTATGCAGGGTTATGAATGTTATTGTAAATTTACTCAGGGTTATGGGTGTAAAAATCCCTTACATTAATAGGCAAGAATGAAATCTGTGTCCTCAAGTGTAAGAGCATGTACAATTGTAAGTAACCAACATGTATTAGGTCATAATGCCAGCATCTACAATAGAATATGTAATGGTGAATTGAATGATGGTTTAAATCACAACATTTTTACCACATTTCTATTTCCAACATACAACTAATGTCAGAATCACGAATTAGTTGGCGTACTTAAAGTATTAAACATGCATGCATGCATAAGAAACAACCAGGTGAATGAAAGAAGAACAAACACACGATATTGATGTACATATGTATTAAACTAGGCCGGACCGACCTAAACCCGACTCATTTTATTTGGGTCGGATTTGGACTTGGGCCTGGACTTTTAAAATAAAATGGGCCTACACCCAACCCATCAGCTCATATATTTAAATGGGCTTGGGTCGGACCATCTCAAATCCGACCCAACCGGTGTCCAACCCGAATTCCACTCCTTCTGTGTTAGAAGAAAGAAAAGATGGGAAGAGTTAGGCCCTGTTTGGTTGGAGAATAGGCCATAGAATAAGGTGTCAATTCTCCTCCCGACACGGTTCCCAGTGGTACGGCTATTCCTCATTATTCCATCTTATTTCACTTTCATTCCTATATTTATCCCACCTTACCTACCTTTATTTCACCTTATTCTCCTTATTCCTATCCTCCAGCAGAATAGAGAATAGACCCTTATTCCCCTTATTCTCCATCTTTATTCCTGCTTATTCTCCTACCGAACGGGCCCTTAGGGATTGGAATAAGGTGAAGAAATAATGGTGATGTTGAGGGATGTAATGTTGGCCCAAGGTCCAATAATAGATTTTTCATGTGTCTAAACAATGATAAAGATTGAAGGAACCGTGATTTGATGTGTCAATGCGAAAATCAAGTGATAAAAAAAGATATTTATGCACAAATTGTTGAAATTTGGGATAGTTTGATGCAATTTTGATGGTCAATATTAAATTGTATTAACGTATCTCAATTCCTGGAATTCAATGTTTCAACCCTGTGGGGTGCTGTTTAGTCCCACATCGTGGAGAGAGAGAAACTGGGACTTGGTTTATATGTGGGAAGTCCTGAGACTAGTCTAGAAACAGACTAGAGAGGATTTTAGACCACAACACACAAACACGCACACACGCGCGCACGCCGGGCCGGGCGCGGCGCGGCCGCGGCTGCGGCTGCGGCTGCGACGTGGCGTGGCGTGGTAAAGACCGAGTCGGTTTTGTAACCGCGTGTTTTGAATTCCAAGCGTTGTGCCCCATTATCTTCTCACGAAAACGTAACCGCCTGAACGCCTTTAAGTATCTCTTAAAGGGCGTGGGTGTGGGTGATGAACATCCATCCCATTCATTCTCAGCGCCATTCTCTCTTTCGAGGATACTCCTTTCCTCTCTCGATCTCGGGTTTCGTCTATGGAGGTGGCTTTCGAGGACGCTCAAGCACGGTGCGCACCGTCAACGAGCGTGGACCGTCGGACCCTGGGAGCGGCACGTCAAGGCCCTGTGCGCCGGTAAAGTGGGGGGCGATGTCTCTCTAAGGGGAGTCCTACGACAGGACGCTTCGGTTGTGATCTCTAACTCTACTTTTCTTTGTCGCATTGTTTGTCATGATTTTGGTTTTCGGATTTCTCTCTTGCGCGAATATGCATATGTTATTTAATCGGATATTTCTCTTATCATTGTTAACCTGGATTCATACATATGAAAATCTGTTCTGTAAATCTGTGGTTATGTGGATTTTTGTATGTATGCAATGGACGGTTTTCTCAAGAATCTTAGAGAGAAATCGTTATAACGTGATAAGAAAAATGTCGGATTTGAGGTTTCGGTATCGTGTGGATTTCACTGGTATGCCAGAGAAATTCGGGGGTCAGAATTTCAAGCGTTGGCAACAACGTATGAAAATCTGGCTCACCACGATTGGCCTGATTTCGGTTCTAGAAACCGAGTAACCTAAATTATCTGAACAAAATTCGGATCCTGAGACGGTTAAGATGGCGGATGCATGGAAAGAACATGACCGTCTGTGTCATGGGTGCATTCTCACTACACTATCGAACGTTCTGTTCGATGTTTATGGTGCATCTACCAAAACCGTCAAGGATCTGTGGGAGGAACTGGATAAGAAATATAACATGGAGGATCTGGGTATTGAAAAATACCCAGTATCCAAGTTCTTGAAATTTCATATGATTGAGGAAATCAGTTTCGGAACAGGCTCATGAGTTTTGTTATTACTTCATGGGTTAGTCGAGGCAGAAATGAAACTTCCTGAAAAGTTTCAAGTTATGTCGATCATTGAGAAATTTCTCAAGTCCTGGGAAGATTTTGGGATGTCCTTAAAACACAAGAAGGGGAAAATTTCTCTGGATGATCTGATGGTCTCGATAGCCATTGAAGAGGAGCATAGGAAACAAAAACCTATGATGCATGTAGACGTGAACCTAAGGTCAATGTCATAACCTCAAAAGGAAACATTGCTAAAGGGAAAAATAAGAAACTGAAAGTCAAGGGAAAAATCTAGAAAAAACCAAAGAACAAACGTTGCTGGCAGTGTGGACAGGTTGGACATTGGAAGAAGGATTGCCCTTCTCTAAAGAACCAACAGAAGTCTACGGATGTCGTTCCTCAGGCTCTTGTACTGAATGAGGGAGGCATGCCCGGTGAGGGGTATGTCTCAGTGAACCATGAACTCTACTTTGTAAACGAGCCCAATGAGTGGCTTGTTGATACAGGTGCAAATGTACACATTTGTACTGATAGAACATTCTTTGTGTCTTATCAGGCTTCAGCCGGTATTACAGTAATGATGGAAAACAGATCTGCAGCCAAGGTGCTTGTGTCCGGACAAGTCGAGCTGAGATTCTCAACTGGACGAGTTTGGACTTTGCGCAGGGTGCTGCACGTTCCTGATATTAAAAAGAATGTTTTGTCTGGTTCTTTATTAGTTAGAGAGAGTTTTCAGTTAGATTTTAAATGTAATAAAGTAGTTTTTCTGAGACATGGTATTTTCTTTGAAAAAGGATATTTGGCTGATCATGATCTTTTATTTAGAATAAGATGTGACATTGATAGTTCAGTTAATAATATTTCTGGTTTTGATTCTTCTACTTATGTTGTTTCAAATATTGAATCTACTGATTTATGGAATGCTAGGCTAGGACATGTAAATTTCAATTCTATGAAAAGAATGATAAAACTTGACATGATTCCTAATCATAGTACAGACAAACTCAACAAATGTGAAAAGTGTGCTCAAGCTAAGTTGCCTAAAAAGCCTTTCAATTCTGTGAATAGGGGAACTGAAATTCTAGACTTAGTTCATTCTGATATTTGTGAGTTTGGTGGTGTGATGACTAGAGATAACAAAAGATATTTTATCACCTTCATAGATGATAGCAGTAGATACTGTTATGTTTATCTGCTTAAAACTAAGGATGAAGCCTTAGAAAAATTTCTTATTTTTAAGAATGAAGTAGAAACACAAGTCGGGAAAGTAATTAAACGTCTAAGGTCAGATAGGGGTGGTGAATACACATCTAAGATATTTAATGAACAATGCAAACTATTTGGCATAATTCATGAGGTCACTGCACCTTATTCACCACAGTCCAATGGAATAGCAGAACGAAAGAATAGGACCCTAACTGATATGGTCAATGTATTTTTACAAAGTTCTGGGCTACAATCTTACATGTGGGGGGAAGCTTTGAATACGGCCTGTCATATTCTGAATAGAGTTCCCTTAAGGCATAAAGATAAGAGTCCATTTGAACTTTGGAGAAATAGGAAGGCAAGCCTAAAATATCTTAAAGTGTGGGGATGCCTGCCTAAGGTCTTAGTCCCAGAACACAAGAGAAAGAAGCTTGGACCTAAAACAATTGACGCGGTCTTTTTGGGGTATCTAGAAAATAGTTATGCTTATCGATTCTTAGTAATTCGGTCTGAGATCACAGGCATAGATTCTAATACTATTGTTGAACTTCGTGATGCTACGTTTTTTGAGGATATTTTTTCAATGAAAAAAGGGATTCCTGAAAATCTGACTACTGACGTAGCCTCAACATCTGGTTCTATTCCACAACAAATAGAAAAGATGTCAAATGTGGGGGCTAGCTCTTCTGAACCCGATGAATTTTTGGAGGATGTTGAACCTAGACGAAGTAAGAGACCTAGGATTACTAAGGATTTAGGTAGCGACTTTGTCTCCTACCAAATCGAGGGTGATCCTCCCACATATGAGGATGCCATGGCTTCTACTGAAGCAAGGCATTGGAAGGACGCTATTAAATTTGAAATGGATTCAATCATTTCAAATGGCACATGGGAATTGGTCGATCTACCTCTTGGGTGTTCTACCATAGGAAGCAAATTGGTATTTAGAAGAAAACTTTGACCGGACGGATCCATAGAAAAATATAAGGCAAGACTTGTAGCCAAATGTTTCAAACAGAAAGAGGGTATTGATTATTTTGATACTTATTCTCCTGTTACTAGAATGACTACGATTCGGATGCTCATTGCGTTGGCCTCCATACATGATCTCACAATTTATCAAATGGATGTGAAGACTGCCTTTTTATATGGTGATCTTGAGGAGGAGATCTATATGAACCAACCTGAGGGATTCATAGCATCTGGTAATGAGATAAAGGTCTGCAAGCTTTTAAAATCTCTTTATGGATTAAAATAAGCTCCAAAACAGTGGCATGACAAGTTTGATAAGACTATCCAGTCTAATAGCTTTATTGTTCATGAATCCGATAAATGTGTGTACTCTATGATTAAAGGTGATATGTTTGTTGTCTTATGCCTATATGTAGATGATATTTTGATATTTGGATCAAACATAAGGATAGTGGAAGAAACCAAGAGGTTCTTCAGCAGTAAGTTTGAGATAAAGGACTTAGGAATTGCTAATGTGATTTTGGGGCTCAAACTGATTAGATCTGCTAATGGGATAGATGTGTCTCAGTCACATTATACTGAGAAGGTTCTTGAAAAATTTGGTTATCAGAGCTGTAAATCTGTATGCACTCCTTATGATTCATCTAAACCCCTCTGCAAGAACAAGAGTGGAGTACCTGTAGCACAGCTACGATATTCCCAGATTATAGGAAGCTTGATGTATCTTGCGAACTGTACTCGACCTGATATTTCATTCACGGTCGCAAAGTTAAGTAGATATACGAGCTGTCCTGACCGTACTCATTGGGAGGCCTTGGATCGAGTGTTGAAGTACCTTAAGGGTACTACACTTCTTGGACCGCATTATGGTAAATATCCTCCTGTCTTAGAAGGATATAGTGATGCAAGTTGGATAGGTCAAATGAAGGACTCCGGGAGTAACGGTGTGACTGGGTATGTATTTACTCTTGGAGGCGGTGCAGTCTCCTGGAGGTCTGTGAAACAGACTATTTTGGCTCGGTCTACTTTTGAGGCAGAGCTGTGTGCTTTGGACACAACAGGTATTGAGGCTGAATGGCTTAGGGAGCTTCTCTCTGAGATGCCCATGGTGGGTAAGCCGATACCGGCAATTTCTTTACATTGCGATAGCATGACTACTATTGCAAAGGTAAATAGTTCAAAGTAGAATCAGAAAACAAGAAGACATATCCAAGTTAAACTTAAGTCTATTAGGGATTTGGTGTCTTCTGGAGTGATTGCTGTGGAATTTGTTGTACCAAAGATAACACAGCAGATCCACTTACAAAGGAACTTGATAAATCTTTAGTCCAAAAATCCAGACTTGGGATGGGGCTGAAACCCACTGAGAGTTTACCCGCAGTAGCAACCCAACCTAAATGAGTGGAGATCCCACAAAATAGATTCAATGGGAAAATAAGCCGTAAGGGGAACTAGTTGGCACTCAATATGCAATACTTTGCATGTGAGTCCTATCCCTAAAAAGTCGAGTGCCTGAAAGCTGCAGGAAAAGGTTGAGCATTATGCTCTTAATGGATTCAAGCTTTTATAAGCAGGATGTGAGTAATGCATCCTTGGAGAATGCCACCTATATGAGTATTTCTGTGGGCCGCAGATAAAGGATGAGGGTTTATCCTTTAATATACTCATGAAACAGGGTAGGGTGCAAGGCCATTAATAGCACCAAAACCAGAAGATTGTCACCATAGACTTCACTCTTTTGTTACCTCTCGATGCCATTACATCAAAGGATTAAAGTTCAAGACATAGTTCACTTTATTCCTGTGACGGTGAAAGGAGATAACTCAGGTAAAGGGTCAAACCGGAAGGTACCTTTGCTGAAAGCAGAGTGTGGAAACCCGAGATTCTTGGCTCTTTGTATTTCAACAGTGAATTCGTGGGGGATTGTTGGAATTTGGGATAGTTTGATACAATTTTGATGGTCAATATCAAATTGTATTAATGTATCTCAATTCTTGGAATTCAATGTTTCAACCCTGTGGGGTGCTGTTTAGTCCCACATCGTAGAGAGAGAAAACTGGGACTTGGTTTATATGTGGGAAGTCCTGAGACTTTTTAGACCACAACACACACGCACGCACGCGCGCGCGCCGGGCCGGCCTCGGGCGTGGGCGCGCCGCGGCCGCGGCTGCGGCTGCGGTGTGGCAAAGACCGAGTCGGTTTTGTAACTGCGTGTTTTGAATTCCAAGCGTTACGCCCCATTATCTTCTCACGAAAACGTAACCGCCTGAACGCCTTTAAGTATCTCTTAAAGGGCGTGGGTGTGGGTGATGAACATCCATCCCATTCATTCTCAGCGCGCTTCTCTCTTTCGAAGATAATCCTTTCCTCTCTCGATCTCGGGTTTCGTCTACGGAGGTGGCTTTCGAGGACGCTCAAGCACGGTGCGCACCGTCAACGAGCGTGGACCGTCGGACCCTGGGAGCGGCACGTCAAGGCCCTGTGCGCCGGTAAAGTGGGGGGGCGATGTCTCTCTAAGGGGAGTCCTACGACAGGACGCTTCGGTTGTGATCTCTAACTCTACTTTTCTTTGTCGCATTGTTATGATTTTGATTTCCGGATTTCTTCCTTGCGCGAATATGCATATGTTATTTAATCGGATATTTCTCTTATCATTGTTAACCTGGATTCATACATATGAAAATCTGTTCTGTAAATCTGTGGTTATGTGGATTTTTGTATGTATGCAATGGACGGTTTTCTCAACACAAACAAGCCTTCGTAAATTTTTTATTTTATAATTTTTTTGAGGTCATTTATTATTCATGGAAGATTACCGGATGAAGAATTGTATGTTAGGATTTCGCAAAGAAAGATGTGCAAACTTTTTTTTAGATAAACGAGCATCGATTCATTTCATCAAAATAGAGCCCGCGAGGGGTTACATGCGAGGGGTTACATAACCAAAATGTTCGCGCGAGCCCAAAAGATAAAAGCATCAGTGAAAAGATAAGCTGGATAAACAGAACAAAAAGTGCCAACCACCCTTTGATCCGGTATTTAGTACAACCGGGAAGTATCAAAGGGTGGGCCAAAAGTAGTTCGATGAGTTTTTAATAAGATAGGGGGGACTGCTGTGGGGTTTTACGGCTGAAGTGGGAACGTCGAGCTTGCAAGTTCAGCGACAAAGCGGTTTGGTCGCACGCCTGTTGCATGTATGGGGCCTCAGATTCATGGTGCCGACACTTTATTGTGTGCATTGCTTTAAGGAGAGATTTTAATGGAAGATGTGCAAAATAGATGAACAAAAAAAACATTTATAAGTAACAAAGAAATTGGATACCTTCGTCAAATAATGGTCAAAAACATATTGGTAAATAGTAGACATTTTCTCAAACATGAACTCTGAAAGGAATGATGATGATATGGTAAGAAAGAAAAGATTACAAATAATAACACCATAAGTTCATTTTCGTATTAGCAGTTCATTTTTGTTGTTGGTACGGATTTTTTAATAACAACATGAGTTTAAATCCGACATGTCACAAATATTACAAATAATCTACAATAAGTGCCATGATAAAAGTATATATGCTCCTTAACAAATAACTTTTGTATTACCGACAGATTTTACATTTCATCGGTTACATCAGGACGTGGACAACGTGTATTTGGGAGCGTATTATTTTCCATGCCATGTCGTACGCATGCTTATTTTTTTTTATTTTTCTCCGAAGAAAAACTGAGGACCATTGATTCCATAGCATATATTTCTTTTCGTTGTTCCTGTATAAGATTAGGACAGTCGCGATTTTGATAGATTCCCGCGACCCGTGCTAATTATTTCTATTAACTATACATGCAACTCGTTGCATCATTTGATTCAAGTGTTTTTATCGGTTGTGCCTCTTCGAGATATTGTAATTTCAGATATGTTACTCTCTTTTTGAGGATATCAGCTGTGCACCTGACTTCGTATCATTCTATCACTTGCACTTCTCGAGTTAATTGATATATATCCCTAAGGCAAACAGACGTTAATCACGAGAACACATCATGAATTAAATTTAAAAAATGAACTGAAAAGTGCATTCCTTTCTTCCTCCTCCTCCTCTGTCGCCCCAACTCCTCTGCCTCCTCTCCTCCCCCCACTGCCCTAGCTCCTCCACCCTCGCTCCCCCTCCACCCCCCTCTACACCCACTCCTCCCTCCACCCCCAGTTCCTTCCCCTGCTCCTCCCTTCGCCTCTAGCTCATCCACCCTCGCTGCCCACCTCCTCCACCCTCGCTCCCCCTCCGCCCGTAGCTCCCCCCCCCCCACCCCCCTCTGCCTCTACTCTTCCTCCGCCTCAATGCACGAAGCAGCGGACTGCAGACTGCTGTGCACGGAGCAACATTGCGGTATCTAGCCCAATCACTTCTTGTGCCTTACGTAAGCAACCCCTTTCTCCCTACATCATCTTCGTCGAGGAGGACGCCCCCCCTCCCTCAAAGCTCCCTTCCTGGCCTCGATCACGCCTCCATCGACTCCTGTCCCAAGTTCCCCTACTCGACATCCAAGCTTTCCGGAGATGGATTGTGCTCCATCTGCCTCTGCGAGTACAGGGAAGGGATGGTGCTTTGCATGATGCTCGAGTACCAGCATTACTTCCACGCATCATATGTCAACACATGGTTACAACTTAATGTGTCCTGCCTCATGTTGAGGGAGAGGAAGAGGAGGCGATTAGGGTGTTTGGATGGTTATGCCCCTCTTAACCACACCAAATCATGATTAAGTTCAGTTCATTGACGGTTAAAATAACGGAAGTGTGCAAATAATAGAACGGCAAGTAAATTAGAGGCACAACTAAATTTTTCAAAAAGTGAAAGGTACAACTGAAATTGAAATATTTCAGAGTTCGTAGAATAAATAAAAAAAACCAGCATAAAATGACACATGAACGCGTAAGAAGGGACAATACATCCGATGTATTGTCCCTTCTTGTACTCATCTGTATTAAGCTTAACCTTTATTAAGTCTGGTTGAGTAGGTATTGTAGTGGCTACTCTCTGCGAATCTTACTAATGATATCTATTTTTTTTGTTCTTTATTTTTTTTAGAAAAAAGTTAACATAAAATTTGTAGTTCTGTTTAAACATTAAAAATCTGCAGGATTTATCTCTCAAATAAGAATATTTGGAAATAGTTTTGCTATAATTTACCAGTAACAAATATATTTTTTTGACTGGCTTCTTATGGATGTATGATTGTAATATCGCCAAAATACACAGATTCCAGTCTGCCTCTCCTTACAGCAAATGTTTTATGGCCCGATTAAAATTTATAGTTTTTTTAATTACGTGTGCCGTAAAATGAATTTAGTCGATTAATGCATTGTTCAACTGTTCATATCAAAGGACAAGTATTTTTAACAACAAAAAAAACAGTACTGTTTGGTGGGGGATAACATTTTATTTTTTTGCAGGACTTAAATTACAACAAAGCTATGATTAGGACGCTTTTTTTTCAAAATCTATTGCTACATCAACCGTTGTTAAATGTAAAACAATGGTATTCATTGCAAAATGATTATTTATATTTGAAATTAGTAATGGGTATCATGTCGGTGGCTGCATGATTAGCAACGACATCTTGCTATTTTTCAAAATTTTGTAGGTCAAAATTTAACAACAATTAGTTAAAAATTTGAAAAGTTGCAATGAAAAAAATATTATTGTATGAACCGTCACTAATGATATAGCGACAAACACGATACCCCTTGCTAGGTTCAAATATAAAATTTTTTTTTGCAAAAGTTAATATCGTTCTTGTATATTTAACAATATTTCGTTTAATGACGGATTTTTTCAAAAAAGTGTAAACCCAAATTTGTTGGAGTGCTTTATTTCCAAATAGGATATGTTAGGATAAGTGGACATATTACAGAATATATCGTGATATCGTTTATTATGTTATATATATATATATAATATTTATCACTTTCTTATCCTTCAAATTAATCCAACAATTAATTAAGAATAAAGAATAAATTTTACTTATCACTTGATTCAACTTATTTCTTATCCTCCTTTCGGACTAAGTACATTAATTATAGGGATTTTTACCCGATAGATTTTAAAACTTTCAAAATAACATCTACGACCTTTGAAACGTCTATATTCCTCCCTCGACCTTATAAACTTGCTTTGTCTTACCCTACAGACTCTGCTGTCAGTTTTAACTTTATTTAAGTCAATCGCTTGGGTTAGCCTTGAGTTAATCTAACCAATGGAAATCCAACGGTGGATATTCCACATCCATATTCTTTCCAAAAGGTCATCCGACGATGGAAATCCAACAAAGGTGGGCGAACAGCCTGGAGGAGGCGGTTGGAGGCGGAGCAAGGTTGGGGAAGTGGACGGCAACCTGGAGGAGGTCGGGGAAGGGAGGAGGCGGAGGTTGGGGCGGTGGGCAGCGTCCTGGAGGAGGTCGGGGAGGGGAGGAGGCGACGATCCGGAGGAGGTTGGGGAGGTGGGCGGGGGCCTGGAGGAGGCCGAGGATGGGAGGAGGCGGTGGCTTGGAGGAGGTCGGGGAGGTGGGCGACGACCTGGATGAGATCGGGGAGGGGAGGAGGCGGAGGATAGGGAGGTGAGCAGCGACCTGTAGGAGGTCGATTAGTGGAGGAGGCGATGGCCTAGAGGAGGTCGGGGAGGGGAGGAGGAGGTGCTGGCCGGCGGCGGCCTGAAGGATGTGCGGGTCGATGATGGCCTGAAGGAGGTGCAGGTCAGCGACAGTGCAGGAGATGTGATGCCCCTCGGATCTGGGTGCTCGTTTACGCCACATTTGCATTATTCATTCATATGACATTGCACTAAGTGTGAAAATTAGGGAATTTTTTCCCACAATGATGCTGCAAAATTACATTTATTGTATCACCACAGAACAATACACTAACAAGAGCCACCAACTTTTTCTTTTTATTTTTTCTCTCCTACTTCACTTGGCCTCAAGAATACTACCATTTGGCAACTCTCCAAGACCCTCTCTTCATTATAAGTACACCAAACCCTTCCCTTCTTTTTCACAAATTTCTCGCATCTGTGAGAAGGCTCCAACCCTTCTCTTTGGAGCTTTGTTGCAATCTTTCATTGGGATTGGAGCTTTTTCACAATCAGCCCATTGTAATTGTTCTAGAGACATTACATGATTAATATTTTTAATGAAGCGAGGTCATCTCTGATGAGGATATATGCACAACAAGAATTGAAGTTATAAATTGGGTTCAACTGTCATAGGAAAAGTCATTGATAAGTACCATTTTTTTAATGATTTTGTGCAAGATTTCAATAGGACTAGATCATAGGCCCCAGGACCATATATTATTAGTTTTAACTGAATGAATATACATATATTAAAAGATCACCTATTCTTAAATAAATAACTTAGAAATGATTAAAACAATCTATAATGTCATGTGATCAATTTGATTATCAATAACCATCATCAATTATCAATCATTAATAATTGATCAATCATGCCGGGCCACTCAAAGATGAGGTCAGGATTTTCGAACTTTGAAAGGTTTGATTCATCAAGAACAGAAACTTCATCCTCATGGATTAAGAAAGAAAAGAGTATATACACAAGTAAAATAATGGTGTCTGACAATTATGATGGTTGATCATGGTGATCCTTACACCTTATCGTGTGAGAGCGCGGTGACTCTCAACTGGGCGATAGATAGGAAGTCCAGTTTGGACAGCAGTCGCCAAATACGCGGGTTTAGAATCCCAATCCTTTTACGATTTTTACACGAGCTTGCAGTGTGTTTATGCTCCGTTGGGATCCCGACCTTTGACCAATCCGCTGACCCCTCTATTTTAGGATACCCATGCGGGGGATCCTCGATTTTAATTTTTCGTACGAGCTCGTTTGCCTGTTGGGTCGTTTCCTAGAGTGACTTTTCTGGAGAGTCTCTCTCACCCTTCTCTATAGCGTAGTTTTGGAGTAGACATTTTACTCTATTGGACTGCACTTCCAATTAGACGAGACGGAAGAGTCCTTATGAGGCTACATCACTGCTTGAGTTTTTGGTTACTTTTCGCCAGCAGACTTGACGATGCTACATCCAAATCATCCATGTCTACATTTAGGGCATCTAAGTTTACATTTGAGACATTTGCAGTTGAGGTTTGAATGAACTACAATTAAAATTGAGTTGGTTAGAAGTGACTATAGTAAAATTTGATTCGAAGACAGTGGACGTATTGGGAACTTAGTTATGATGCATTATACAATATTACATGCCTACTTATGCACCCCAACCCTAAGGCACTCCCCACGTCTTAGAGTCATAGTGTGAGGTCGTACACTGACCAAGGTCGCAGACTATCCATTAGACTTGATAATTAAATAAACTAAAAAACCTTTCCAATCTCACCTTTCCCTACATCAAAATCCATAAACATGATATCTGAATAATATGAATACATACACATACACATGCACACACACACACACACTTATGAGCATTCAATTACAATATAAAAATATTTTATGTGAGAAATGATGGAAAATAAGGGTAATAGAGGGAGGTACATACAAACCACTTGGAGACATTTTTACATTGCAAGTAGAAATAAATTTTAGATGTTTCTCCCTTTCTACTTATTTCTTTTGTATGCATATTAAATGCTTGCTTATTTTATAATATGAATTATGGATATACCGGAGCTCGTTGACGCCCTTTCTTCCTTACATATTTTGGCAGGCAAGGAGCCTACAACACTGTAGTAGCTGTTGATGACTTCTGGTGATCGAGTTTATACCAGACGATATGTTTCTTTTATTGCAGTTTTAGGTCAGTTATGATGTAAGTGTTTCTTTTTGTTCTCTTGTACATGTATATATATCATGAAAATAAACGAATAAAGTTTTGGTGACTTATATCCTTTGTGAATGTGGATTGAATGTCAGAGCAACACTAGTGCGAAAAATTTTTCCCCGATTTTCAATACTTGATGAGATCGTTGCAAATATAATAGTACAAATGCGGCATAAACGGATATCCGAATCCGAGGGCGTCACAGGAGAGGTCGAGGACGACACAGGGGAGGTCGGGGATGATGCAAGGGAGGTGGAAGAGGAGAGATGTCATCTTTTGTAAATTTGTTAAACAAAGAGGGTAATATGCACCTCTTTTTAACGAAATATGATTACATTTAACGGGAAAATCGATAGAGATTAACCGCAAGATCTGTGAAGTAAGAGTTAGTAAATTTACGAGATCGAGTGGGGAATTAGATTGTTTCAAAGATCGTGAAGTTAACTGCCAAGATTTTATTAAAAATCCCTTAATTATATTCTTAATTATATTTTAGTGGCTGGTAGACGAAACAGAGATTACACATCATTTCTCGTCGGTCACCAGTAGACAGACAAGGATTAAATGTTCATCACGATCGGTAGAAAGGACTTTTACGACATCCGCGTCGATATCAATGGAAAGTTGACCCAACATTTTTTAGTACACAGACGATTCATTGATTTGTGTCTCTCGTTGGAAAAGACCTAATGATAAGGACGTCGACGGTGGTCTCTCGTGCAGATATATAAATTAAATTAACAACGACGCATTAAGGCAATGCAAATGGCCAACATGCAATAATAGCAGTCCAACTTGTTCTACGTCGACGTGCCTAATTATCCCAGTTGGACATTCATAATTATTTTTAGTTTGCACGTAATTAATTCAAGGTTACTCCCCTGTCCATTTAACAGGGCAGACACGGTAGCAACTAGGATGAAAACGGATATATCCGAATATCTGTTTACCGTATTCGAAAAATTACCGGATACAGATATCTGTATCCGGATATTTAATCGAATACGGATCGAATATGGATACGGGTTGTAGAAATTTTCCGAATACGGATGCGGATATGGTAATGGCTTCAATATCCGGATTCGGATCCGGATATCCGAATAGAACATTTAACATTATTTTATATATTAATTAGTATAATAAAAGCCACAACCCCGTGTTATTACAATAGTATTATATATTATATAATACAATATATTAATGGTATTAACAAACTTTCGTTTGTTTGGGTATGGGCACGAACAAAAGTTACGAAACATATACTACAAAAAAATGAGTTGTGGCCACGAAAATTTGTGGCCACGATAATTCTGAGTCCACTAGTTTCTCGTAGTTACAATTCCGTGGCCAAAGCTTCATACAAGAATTGTGGCCACGACAAGTTCTGTGGTCACTTGTAGTGGCCACGACATATTCGTGGTTAGAGAACTCTCGCGACGAGACTTGTAGCTATGGCTATTAGCCACGACATGTCTTGGCCAGAGCCCGATTCCGTGACCACAAGTCCCACATCCATGGGCATAATTATGTAGCCACAGCTTCTTTTCCTTGTAGTTATCCCTCTTTTTGCTTCCGGTTAAGAATGCAAGTCATCTCGATGCTCTATTTTCTCATGATGCAACTTATTCATATTTCATTGCTATTTTTTAAAATCATTATGAATGTTGATAAAAATTCAATACGTACTCGTATGTGCTCTTTATTCAATATGTATTCAGATTCCATGTTTATTGGATAGATATTTGGATTCACTCTTTATTCTATTCATATTTGAATTGACTCTTTATTCGATCTGTATCCAGATCCGCTCTTCATTCGATCCGTATTCGGACTCGATAAATATCCGATTCGAATTCGTATCCGTATTTTTAAGGATATGATTTCTTTAATGCATATCCGAATCATATCCGTATCCGTATTCGGATTCGATAAAGATGAAGCGAATATGGATATGGAAATAAAAATATCTGATCCGTATCCGATCCGTTTTCATCCCTAGACTAGCCAGAGTTCCCATCCAATAATAATATATGGTAAGTTCTATAAGCAAATTGCTAGGTATTAATTAATGATCCATTGGTCCCACCTCCAGATGTTAATCTCATTGATTAGAAAATTTTATGGGTAAAATATAAATAAGTGCTTGGTGGTTGTATTCCCATTATTCTTTACCAGGATCTGGTGAAAATTTTTCAAGTACAATGATGCAACTGCTTGTTTATCCATTCTAAATATATTTTGACATATGTATATGTTTGAATAGAGTTATAGAAATGTAAATCATTTGAAATATGTAAATACAAGTGTTTGTATATCTGTTTTTATATATTTTTACCTTCTTTCACTTTAATCGAATGGAATATAATTTTATATCTTCTTTCACCTTATTTAATATATACGTTTTGCAATAAATTCGTTGATATATCTATATATCGTGAGTAATCCATCCAATACATGTAAAATTAAGAAAATGTGTAGAGTATTTCACCTATTTTTTTAATCAATCTATACCCAATTTACTTCGTATCGATTTTTATGGATATAATAAGATAATTTAAAAGCTGATCAACTATTAATCCCCACAGTAGCCGGAGTATATTTAAAATCTGATCAATATTGCTTTTCAATGCTATATATTTCAATCCATTTTGTATATGTATCCGATTTTACATATATTATAACATGATTTCCTTATCTATCATTATTTTGCATTTTAATATCACTCTTCTATTCAACATACCTATTCATAGTTAGAAGTGGATAAGCATATGGTAATACTCCCTATCTGTAGTAACTAAATCCCACGATTTATTAATTTTGATATATTTTTAAATTTGGGTATTTTGTCTAATTTTTTAATTCTAAAAAATTTCAACATTTTCCATTATTTTTTTGAATAATTATGTATTTTTAAATATTATTTTTATAAAATATTCAAGATATACTGATTTATTTTCAAAATGTTCAAATTTGAATATAAATTACTATAAAATAATTCTACAATATCCTAAAAATTGGATATATATATATATATATGTGGATACAAATTTGTTCCAAATATTTTTGGGTGTATATTTTATAAATTAATTTAAATATACATACATTTTATGACTTATGCACGAAGTAACATATTAAATAAAACCATTTCACAATATTAGATCAAATAAAGCTTAACATTTTGTTAGATACAATTATTAAATTATTTGCATTATATTTATGTATTAATATGAATAAACGCATACACACATGTATATTTGGGATATAAAGTGATATTTATATCTATTTTTAGAACAAATGTAGTACAAACACCACAATCAATATAAAATGACTATCTACAAACATATGGTTGTGTTGTTTGATCGCTTATGCAATACCTCAAAGAAATTGATTCTGTTCTTGGATGTTGTTTTCAGATGAAGGATCATAATTGTTCTTTTACATTTATTTTAAGAAAAAAAGTGTGGCAGTATCCCCTGTATACAAAGATCCATAAACACTGGTCCATTTCCAAAGAAATCTCCAATTTGATATAGCAAGAAATTTATCTTCGTGATAATTTAAATATTTGATTATATCAGTGACATTTTAAGATGATTTTTAAGCATTCTTTTTTTTACAGTAAAATATAATTATTTTTCATGTTTTTTCACGCTTATGGTAAGAATATAGATATATTTTCTTAATAAATATTTGGGATTTTTACCCGGCAGACCTTGTAATTTTTTCCAATTACCGCTACGACCTTCGAAACATCCTAATTCCTCCCTCGACCTCATAAACTTGTTAACCCTTACCCTACAAACCCTGCGGTTAAGCCCCGTTAATTGACCCGTTAAAATTAACCAGATTCCGTTATATTAATTTATATTATACCCAATTTATTTATTAAATTTACAAGGAGTGTCACTATCCGAGAGCCCCCCGCGTCCTCGGTGATGCAGCTCCTACCCCAACCTCACCGTCCTGCAAAGCCCCCGGCGATGGAGATCTTGACACGCGCGTCGCCGCCTCCCTCTTGTCTCTGATGCCACCAAGGGCATCGACCCTTGACTCCCGTCACCGCCGCCCTCCCCGGTAACCTCTCACCGCAATGGCCTTCCACAACCGCCTCCCGGGGGACCTCTCCATTTAGCAGCACTACTCCTTCGACCCCCAGCTGGGAGGTGACTCCACCCCTGCGGTGATCCGATCAATCCTCCTCCCCGCACTCCTCTTCCTCCTCAAAGGACCCCAAGGGCGACCTCCACCGCCTCTCCGCTCCCACTTGGCTCAACGCAGCCCTCCGCCACCACCACCAACACCACTCCTATGACGACGACCAGGTCCTCGCATCCGCCGTGGGGGAGCTCAACGCCGCTACGGGTGGAGGGGAGCAGAGCGCCGCAGCGGTAGTAGCGGCGGGGGAGGGGGCATGGGAGAGCGCGAGGCAGAAGGCGAGCGATGGAGATCTGGACTCGGCGAGCGAGGATCGGATGAAGTCGCCCAGTTTCGCAAGGGAAACGTGAGCTTGTGATGTCACATGGGCAGTGATCCCCCCCTCCCCCCGCGCGCCTGATGCTGCTCCCAGCCCTCCCTTCTCCGGCGGATGGAGCCCCCCCTGCTTCCCCCATCGGGGATTTTTTTCTATTCTTTTTTTATTATGTTGGTTAATCCTAACCGTTGGATGGTAAATTGGTTAAGTTAACTCAAGACTAACTCAAGTAATTGACTCAGATATAGTTAAAATTGACGGCAGGGTTTGTTGGGTAAGACGGAGCAAGTTTACGGGGTTGAGGGAGGAATGATGATGTTTCAAAGGTCGTAGCGGTAATTGCAAAAGATTACAGGATCTGCCGGGTAAAAATCCCATATTTTATCGAATAATCTTAACATTGATTTTTATATTCTATTATATTTTGTATATTTTCCAGTGAAAAGCACAGATATGACAGTATCTGTTGATTAAGCATTATCCTATTGTATACAATCAATGTTGAAATCACATTCAAGCCCGTGTTAAATCAAGGATGGAATCAGGAATTGTATCAAGGAGGGGCCAAGTATACTGGTATTATGTATGTTCCAAATGAAAAAAATATTTTATTATAAATTTAAGAGATATTTCTAAATAAAATTAATATTTTCTGTTGATATTTTTCAATTTTTTTAACTTGTGATTTAAATTTTATTAGTATGATTAGATTTTCAAATAAATTATTATCTTCGATGATGATTTTTAAATTTTATTAAATCTAATTATTTAAGCTTCTCTAAATTATAAAGTAAAAATATAAACAAAAAATCCATATTTAAAAGTAAATAATAAAGTTTATTTTGATTATACAGATGTCTAGAAATAATAGGAGAATAAATACACTTTAATCTCATCTAATATCAAATTATACCGAAACTATTTTTTTAATAAAAATAAATTATTGGTAAGGGTATTCTAACCCTATTCCACTAAATATAATAACACATCAATTAACCACTATGCCATTACATGTGTTTGTTACTTTGTTTTTACATAGACATAACTTGTTTTACATTTAAGGAGGGGTCATATCAAAACTCTGATACATTATACAAGTAAAAATATAGGAATTAAAGAGGGGTCATGACCCCCCCTATAGTATATGCTGGATCTGCCTTTGTTTCAAATATTTGTGTGTATATCATGTATAAATAATTCGGTAAATTAATTAATCATGTTAATACTAAATAGGAAACTACAAACAAAACAATTTGCACAGTTAATGGTGTGCAAAGGTACCTTTTACAGGAGAAAAGAATAATGTCAAAAAAGGTACAAAGGCTCGGGATTTTAAGGAACCCACGAGTTATGTCAAACAGATGGGTTGGGTGCATTCACTCACACGTCCTAAATAGGAATATACTCTTTTGGGTCTCGGGCTTCCTTATCCCCCTGGGAAAAATTAGGAAGGTTGAAGCCCTCTGTGCTGATTTCCTGTGGGCGTATGGCACCCATCACGTCAAATGGGACGTCGTCTGCCTTCCAAAGGAGGAAGGGGGGCTTGGCCTCCGATCGCTTGTTCATCTGCGGGAGGCTATGATCTTGACTTGGGGATGGAACATTTCTAACGCCAAACACTCTATATGGGCAAATTTCATGAGAGCGAGATACCTTAGAGGTCGTTTAATACCTGATTGCGCCAAACACTGCGGGGACTCCCTTGTCTGGAGGTCCATCTTGGAGACTCATTCTCGTCTGGCGCCTGCTGCCCCCACCTTCGGCCACCGCCCCTTCAGGGAAGCCTTTGAGCTCGTTAGACACCGGGCTCCGCCCGTGGCATGGGCGCGCATTTTATGGAATAATACCGTGGTCCCTAGACACGCGTGCACTCTATTCCGTGCAATCTTAAACCGACTTCCGACACTGGACAGACTTGCGAGGCACGGAACTATTGTCAATAGAGGGTGCTACCTCTGCGATCGAGACCCCGAACTGCGGGATCACCTTTTCTTTGCATGTGATTTCTCCTCCGAAGTTTGGAAGCAGGCATGCATTGCCCTTGGATTACAAGATTTCCGAAATTCGAATCTGTTTGCCTTGCTGAACCAATGGGAAAACATACGCGGTGATTTGGAAAAAAGGGTGGCAGCTGCTACCTTAGCTGCAGCAACCTGGGAAATTTGGAACGAGAGGAACGCCAGATGGACCTCTGTTAGGCGATCTTCGCCCAGCGCCTTAGCACAAAAGATTGTTGACATGGTAAAGCTGGTCACTACTTGAAAATTCTGAAGCTGTGAGAAGACCCTGTAGAGTGGGTTTGTTTTTTTGGAAAATCCTTTTTTGTTTTTTTTCCCTTTAACTACACTGCACCTCCAAGTTTCCTGGAGTGCACTGTTTTTGGAAACCAAGTTGTAAACATTGCTTGTTCTTTTTGGTTAATACAATATTGCGACAGAAATTACTCATAAAAAAATGTACTCTTTAATTAATTACTTCAATCATTGATCATATACTAAATCTCATGGACTTTTTAAAGACCGTAATTGCTAGGGTTATACAATTACATTAAATTACCGATATATCCATTGCTCATATATTATGTACAATACAGAAAATTAAATTAAATTACACGACATTTATTCTAACAATTACATAAACTTTGATCATATATTATGTGAAACAACACTTAAAAATATCATTTTGTAGAAAAAAAGTTGTCGCCTTCGCAATTTAGCTATGATCTTTGCACAAAATCTTAGAATATCCTTAGATTCAAATCATGGCTTCAATCCATAATGCCAAAGCTCAGTGTACTTCATTACAAACACACAGTATTCGATTGATAAGTCATCTTTCTAAAGAATGTCTTTGACATATTCAATGCCCCATTTTTTCATGTGTTCAACCGTATGTTGATTAAAAATATTCTGACACGTACATGATCTATCTGAAATTAAAAAAAAATGAAGCATAGATTAAACATAGGTTCAAACGATGAATGATGCTTGTTGGGGTGCAGGTGAGGCGACAAGCATCGTTGGATCAAATGATCCAATGGTGCCAGATGGGAGACGCTAAGATAAGGTGACCTGGTCGCATAGAGCTCCCAGAGGTGGCCACTGGGCCAAATGAGAAAATTTTAAAAATGTAAAATAAAAGAAAAAAAAGGAAATAAGTGGAAGACTCAAATGAAAAAGTGTTCAAGATGAAAGTTGTTCATCTTAATGAGATCTACTACTTTCATGAATGATTAAAAGGCAAAAATATTGTTTTTACATAATTGTCATCTAGGTGTGATCTTCAATGTGCATAGAATACCACTTTTGTAGTCTATACCCTTTTTCTGTATTTTTAATAAAGACTTTATATTTACAAGACTCAAAGATCGATTTTTATGGATTCTTCTTGACTTGACAACAAATGAAATATATATATATATATATATATATATATAATCTACGATTGAAAATGAGGTTTGTTTATTTGTATGAATTATATACATTACACTAATTATTCATTTATGTATCTAAAGAGATTTATTAATTGAATTGACTTTGACAAATAAGATAAAATCAAGGAATAATGTAGATGAATCATAGATTTATCACTTGCCCAAGTAAGACGAACATACCCGTTACTGCACAAATTTCTTTTCTTTTGATTTTGTTTCTTGTGCTACACAGGCTTGTTAAGGCTTTGTTCTTAACAAACTCGGAGAATTGATTATAAGCGAGAAACCTGACAAACATGAACCAAGGAGCAGACTTCATTAGTTTAGAGTTCAAGATCACAACATCTTGGATATAAATGCAACATCACTAGCTGGCGATCATTGGTGAGGTGTGTATGTCGCCTATGACCTTCCTCCCCACTTCGACTCCGGTACTTGATCCTTCTTCGATACTCAAGGCAATCCTCACTATTATGGATGGAGGTTAAAGAGAATAACGAGCTCGCAAGAGATTGAAAAATGGGGAATTGAAAGAAGCCTCAAATGTTATTGATGTAGAGAATAAAAAGGTGATTATCGAAACTAAGGTTGCCATTTATAGATTGGGCATGTTATCAAGAGAAATGGTTACAAATTGGAAAGATCAAAGCCCTCAAAGTAGGCACTCCAACAAGTTGATGTGGTTGAAAAGGGTGGATCCTTGGGGAAGAAGATCCTTGTAATGTTGCTTCACGATTGAAGAGCATCAAATGTAGAACTAATGTGAATGCATGATCTTTGGGCCTAAAATCGAAGGTGAAACACCTCCAATCATAAAAGCCTTAAAGAAGTCCTCCTAATACTAGCAACTACCAAGAATTGCCTTAAAGAAATAACACTTAGATTTTGACTAAGTGTTTAAATAGTAGATAATAATAGATTAAGAAAAGAGATGATGAAAATAGAAAAATTAAGACATGCGGCAAGAAGCAAAAGTGAATAATAAGAAATAATGACAACTTTGTATAAGAATCGATTTTCAAAAAAACAAGTATTTTGGAAGTTATTAAATTTTAAAGATTTATCGCTTTTACTTAAGTGAATTTTCCTTATTATATAGCACATATATTTTTTATTTTTTATGTTGTATATTTACATGTTTCTAAGTATTTTATAAATAGAGATATAGTTACATAAATAATATGAAATTTAAATAACTAAAATATAATGTAGGAGTAAATATAAATAAATAATGATTGAATCATATGCTATCTATGTATAAATAAAAATTAGAAATCTATGTTTAGCATTTTTATTATTTTTTATTTTAATTATATTTTGATTAACTATCTAATAAGTATAATATGAAGTTAGATATTAAAATGATTGAGAAAGGAGATGAAAAAAACTAACTTTGAAGTTTGTATATGTAAAATATATAAAATTCAAGTGTAGTGTTCGACTTCTCATTCTCATCTCTTGGTAATTTTTTAGTATTTTTTATTTTGAGTTTGATTTAGAAAATAGCCCTTAAAAGTGAGTCGGGTTATATGAAGTTATACATAAGCAAGTATGGATTATATATATTTGATAAATAGTAATGTGGGTTTTGCTTTATGTGACATTTATATCAGGTAAATTTTCATGATATTCCTATTACTTATCACATATTTTATATTAGAACGTACTAAAAAGCTATTTAAATTGGATTTACATAAATTGTAAATGATTGAAGTTTTTTTCTTGTTAAATCTACCTGTTATACAAATGGGTTAAAAAACATCTTTTAGTTGTTAAGTTTTACTTTTTTAAATATTTTTATATTTTATATAATACTATTCTAAGAAATTTGTGTGATTGTAGGTGAAACTGAGTTTCTGAAATTAAGTTAAAAATATACCAATTAAATTTTCATTTATTATTTCAAGTATTTTTGTTAGGAATTTTCCCAAATCTTTCCTTTATGTCTTTATTTTTTAAATATTAAAAAATAAATTAATTTGATTTGCAGTGAAAGGATAGAAAAGTTATGTTATTTTATTTATATATGTGCGATTGGTTTGAGATACAACTTTATTTATTTTATTTTTATTTTTGGTTTTATATTTTTAATTTTTAACAAAAAGGTATTATAACTTTTATTGTATTACCTTTGTCCTAAAATTAATTTATATAAATTCTTATTCTTATCCATGGTATCAGTTTTTTTTATATTTGCAATATGTCTTTTAAAAAAATCATTTCTCTCTTTAGTCCTTTTATGATGTGTTTGATTGATAAAACATGTTTATTATTTTTTTACATATTTTCTTAATGTTCTCTTTTTATCTAATTTTTACATGTATTTTTGCTGGATACTATCCTTAATATGAATGTGGTAATATGGTGAGATGTAATACTCATCAAGGCTCAAGGGCAACCTCCCTAGAAACAACATTTGGCTTCCATTGCTTTGAGATTTGTGGATCCTTTTATTTGGAAGGATCTATTCAGTAAAGGAGGTGTTACATATAAACCCCCTTTAGGTTGGGGTCATGTTCATTATCTACATTAGTGTTTAAACAACTTATACACGACACTCCACCGTCACCTTCGAGGACATTTATACCCATGTTGAGGGTGAGACTCCTAAAACATTTGTCAATGATGTCATGGTTGATTCACCTTGCTTATATACATATGCTTAATCAACATTTTACTTCAGCTATGTGTACCACAAATATTTTGAGATTATACATAAGTATATATTGAATTTAAGAATTTTTGCACTTGTGCCCCTCTGAGCTTATGCAAAACACTTGCTCTCTGTTTTTTTTAAATAACATGTGTGGCCATATATTCTTATGAAGTTCATAGTATTGCCATTTTGTTATCAAGTGTATGTCCTTGTATTACATTAATGGAAGGGCAACCATGAATTTTATAAGAATACAAGGACACGCGTGTTATCACAAAAAAGTAGGGCATTTACAGATACTTGGAGGAGCAGAAGTGTAAGAGTCCTTTGAATTTATCACAATAGCGGGTCGGGAAAGGAATGATACTGTGAATGCTTTTAGTCTAGCATCTTTTCTTGAAAATGTAGTTTATGAATGCTCGCATTATAGTACGAAAATGTTGTTATTCTTGCCTATTTAATCGAAAGTTTGGAGGATTCGTGATCTAAGAACATAGAGACAGGGGGTTGCCAATGCCACAACATCAACCTTTGTTGGTTACGACTTGTTTACTCTTGCTCCTTTTCCATACCTCAAATTTGTGAAGACAACATACTAAACAACACTAAGGATGTGTTCTGTTCAGGAATATGCATGAATGACTGTGAGGAATAAATTGGAATAAGATTTTATTCCTATTCGATTGGAAGGATATATAGGAATAAGGTGAAAAAGGTAAGTAACTAGGTGTAATAGGGGTAAGAATAAGAGTGGAATAATGATAGAGACAGATGCACAGATGGAGTAACGTACGAGAAGAGAGAGCGGGGAAGGGGAATAACACCCTTATTTCGAGGTTATTCCCAAACGGAAAACCCCTGAGTGAATAAATGCAAATTAGAAGGATGCATATTAGGTGCAGTGGTAACTTATACACTATCCTACCCTTCTACCAATAATTTTCCGCGATAAAAAAATCGTGGTTTAAAAATTTAAAGATTAAAAGCAATGAAATTCGGTAATTTTAAAAATTTAAAGATTAAAAGTAATGAAATTCGGTAATTTCTTACACGCATTCTTCCATTTCCAATACAATCATGACATGCCATATGCTTCAAGGTACAGCAGAACCTTATCATATATGGGCCATACGTCCATAAGTAGTTGACCAGAACAGATGCTCTTGGAAATTGGAATCATATATTCAAGTTGGCAGTATTCTAATAAAGTACCGATGAGATATTGGATTTTATCACTTGTGTCCCTTCGAGATCTCGCAATATCAGTTATGCCCCTATTTTTTTGGTAATATCAGTTGTGCCCCTCACTTCTTGCTATTTTATCACTTGTGCCCATCGGGTTAGTGCAAACGGACGTTAACTTTGAGGACATAAGCGGTATTAATTTTAAAAAAGGGTTATAGGGTCATTTTACCCTCTTCCTCATCATCTTCTTCTTCCTCCTCTTCCCACATCCTCTTCTTCCTCCTCCAACCTCCTCCTCCCTCTCCGCCCGAGCTCGCCTCACCTCCTCCCAGCCCGCTGCCCCCGCCCCTGCCCCGCGCCGCCCAGCTCCGCCCCGTCCCCCTCCCCCGCACGCGCCGCCCAGCTCCGCCCCGTCCACCGCCCCCTCCCCCGCACGCGCCGCCCCTGCTCCCCCTCCCCCCTGCCCCGCACCTGCTCCCCCTCCCCCCTTCCCCGCACCGCCCCCTCCCCCTCCCCCCTTCCCCGCACCGGCTCCCCCTCCCCCGCACGCGCCGCCCCTGCTCCCCCTCCCCCTTCCCCGCACCGGCTCCCCCTCCCCCGCACGCGCCGCCCCTGCTCCCCCTCCCCCTTCCCCGCACCGGCTCCCCTCCCCCGCACGCGCCGCCCCTGCTCCCCCTCCCCCTTCCCCGCACCGGCTCCCCCTCCCCCGCACGCGCCGCCCCTCCTCCCCCTCCCCCGGCCCCTGCCGCCCGTGCTCCTCCCGCAGCCACGCACCTCCCCGGCCCCCCGCCGCCCACGCTCCAGCCCGCACCTCCTCCGCATCCTCGCACCTCCTCCCCAACCCTCCTCATTTGATTTTATTTTGACCATAATACCCCTCTTAACCACACCATGGTTTGAGTAAACTATGGTTATTTTAATTTTTTGACGGTCAGTCTGACGGAAGGGCACAACTAATGACGGAGAAAGAAGTGAGGGGCACAACTGATATTACCAAAAAGATAGGGGCATAACTGATATTGCGAGATCTCGGAGGGACACAAGTGATAAAATCCCTTGATAAAACCAAGTGAATGATTGTCATGCATAACTTAGTATAAAATCGCCAGCGGTTTTCGATGTAAACGACGTGTGTAACATGGGCCTAGCTTGTTTATTATCGTGTGTGTATGTATGTATGGTTGCATGGATAGAATATGTTGATCGTTGTCGCTCCAGATTTCCTTGGTCCAAGTTCTATGATCGAGTTTCCCTGTTCCTGTCTTTCGTTGGATCTTGCCCAAACCATTGTCTTCTATGATTAGGTAATTAAGTAATCTAGCAACTTTGATTTGTTTACTGGCTTTCGATTTTCAATCAAGGGACATTTGCACTGCTGAAAAAAGAATCATGGCAGGGCATCTATATTAATAAAGATGCAATCGGTTACATATGTATCCATATCCATCCACCATATGTATCCATATCACTACAACAAAATTGAGCTATAGTGACGTTTTTGAAAAAATCCGTCACTAAATTAGCATTTGTTAAGTATATAATAACGATATTATTCGTTGCGAAATGAATTTTCGTACTCAAAATTAGCAACGAATATCATATCTATCGTTATATCATTAGCAACGATCCAATGCTTATCAGTTACTATTTTTCGAAATATCAACTAATCGTCACTATTTTTTTAGTTAAAAATTTAACGACGATTAATTAAAATTTTGAAAAATAGCAATGAAAAAGCGTCGCTATGTGGGCCGTTGCTAATGACATAACAACAGATATGATATTCGTTGCTAATTTTGAGTATGAAAACTCATTTTGCAATGAATAATATCATCATTATATATTTAACAACGACTAATTTAGTGACGGATTTTTTCAAAACTGTTACTATAACTCATTTTTTTTTGTAGTGTATCCATCCATTTGTATAATGATACGGGTTTTTTTTTACGGATATGGAAATGGATACATGTATCATCCCCATTTTATTTGACTATACGGATACAAGTATGGTTACATGTTATCTGATGGATACATATGTGGATATTTGTATTACTGAATCTGTGTGTATATTATATAAACATATATTTGTGTGTATTGTATAAATATATATTGGTGAGCGTAGACATATACGTAAATATATTACATGGTTACACATAATATAATGTGTTCTTGAGGTATTTTCACATGCAGAAAGAAATATATCTATCTTTATGCCAGTTAATATTTATTATGATGAATTAATTTATTACTTTTAAAAAATGATGTATTTTCGATTTATGTGATTTCGATTTAATCAGTTATTAATTTAAATTTATAAAAACATTGTTTGTGGACGTATTTATTCGTAATGTCTTTTATACAGTTATAAATTTGGATTCCATGATAACTATGATACATGTTTTTATCCGTTGTATCCTCTATAAGATATTGCAATATCAGTTATACCTCCTTTTTTTAAATTTCAGTTCAATCACTAACTTCTTCCACAATGATCACTTGTACCCTTCGAGTTAGTTGTCATTCATCCCTATCCTAAGAGGACGTTAACTTTGGAGACACACGGGTGGAAATATCATCATACCCCTCCTCCTCTACCCTATCCTCCAACTCCCCTTATAGCCCCTCGATCCTCCTACCGTCCTCCAATTCTAGCCCCTCCTCCTCCTCGTTCGACCACTCCTCCCCTTCCAGTCCCACATCCCCTCCCCTCCCCCCACCCCACACTTTCACCACACATTCCAACCCCTCCTCATCTGACTACCCTCTCCTTCCAGCCCCTCCTCCCCCTCCGCCCTATACTCCTCATCTGACCACTCCTTCCCTTCCACCCCCCTCCTTCTCCCGTTCCTCCTCCACCATCATCACCCCATCCTCCTCCTCTGACCACCCTTCCCATGTAGCTTCCTCCATCCAATCTTTGGTACAACTTCCCATCTTCTTTTTCTTCCTCCTCCTCCATTCATGTTATTCTTCTTCCTCTAAAATTCTCTCTCCAAACTACACCTCTATCAGTACACCAAATCATCAATTTTTTTGTATTTCCACGGATAAATCATCCATTCTGATAATGAATATGATTTTCCCATTTATTAGGAAAATTTCCTAGATCAATTAAGACATAATTTACAACTGTGAAACGATCCCCTATTGCAATAAACAATCCCCGAAGGAGGATGGATTGGACGAGGTGGGGTTTTTTTTCCCTGTTATGCCCCTCTTAACTACATCATAGTTTGAATAAACCATATTTTAGTTTAACTCCTTGACGACCAGACTAATGGAAGGGCATACATGATCAATGTGGAAGAAGTCAAGGCTGAATCGATATTCCAAAAAAGAGGGATATAACTAATATTGCAATACCTCGGAGGGGGGCACGACTGATAAAAATCCAATAATAAAATTTAGTAAGTACTAACAAATTTGATATATTTTTAAATAAGTAGATATATAAATTGAACAGTTTTTTCCTCGCAACAAAGATATAAATTGAGAAATATTTACACTTTTATGCTTATGGATTGTAGAATAATATGGATTAATATGATAATAAACATAAATAACATAGAAGTAATTAATATTCTTTTCTTTATGGATTTATATTTTGGATGACATCTCTTGTGTTGTTATTTTGTATGCGAGAGTTGTAATTTTCCCCTCAAGAAGTAAATCGATAGGTGGAGCCAATAATTGCAACCATCTAATATTAAATAACAATTTCTAAAATAAATTAGTGGCTATGGCTCCTCCACTACTACATTGGTTCCATGTCCTAACTAGCGGTCCGACCGACTGATCCGATCTGATTTTTTTAAGATGATTTTTTAAATTCATGGTCAACAAAATTATTGATTAAAAAGCTCCTTTTTTTCAGAGATTGTCAACTAGTTTCCCTTCATTGAATGGAGGAAGTTGGACATGGGGGGATTATGAAAGTAACAGCATGTGCGATTTAGATGGATTGTGCATTAAGTATATCATGTCACCATCTCGAAGAAAAAAACCCCCAAAGATACTAAATTTTTAATTGATTTCTTTACATGCTTCAACACAATTTGACGTTAGCATCTCCTGTGCACTTTAGCACAAAAAATGAAAAAAAAATCAGTTTATAAAATAATTTTACTCGTCTATGAGTATCTTCGTTAAGATAATAACTTGGTGATAATTTAAATAATATTTAAGATCTTTATATTTTACGGTCTTCTCACTTGATCTCAATTTAGCACTTCAGTTCTCATGGATTTATCAAACAATTGCATACTATTTTGTGTTTCAACATTTCACTTTTCAATACTATAATATATTTCAACATCTCATCGACCTAGTTTCTCATTTTTTCTCCCAAAATTTATCATTTTAATTTATTGTGTTTGTACTATACTTCATCAAAGCCCGATGTCATGATCTTGAGTGTTCCAATCATACTACTGTAGGCCAGTGGCGGAGGGAGGGGAGGGGGAGTGTATACGGACCATGTTAAATTACATATCATATATGAATGGTCCCTCATTACATATTTTCAAGGGTAAATTACAAATTAGGTCCTCATCTATGGATCTGATCTCAAAATGCGTCACCATCTTTAAATTGTAAAGATTCGGGTCCTAGACTGTCTAGGAAAAAAAATTTGGGGTTCATGGCGAATATGCCTTTGTCGGGAAAAGAATGAAGGTTCGATTCCAAGTTTTAAATAAGGGCATATTCGTCATCAGCCTAAAAAAGTTCATTACATTAACGACCTTGGAACCTGAATCGTTACAATTTAAAGGTGAGGACTCATTCTAGGATCAAACCCATAGATGAGGACCCAAATTCTAGTATGCTCTATTTTCAAACTATGATTTTGCCATTTCCACTAAATTACAAATCATATATGAATGATCCCCCATTACATATTTTAAAACTATGATTTACCATTTCCACCGAAATAAGCAATCTAAGACATCCCCTCTCATGTTAATTTTAAATTCTTTTAAAATTATTTTTGGCTTACAACTCCTAAATACATCCAATTAGATTCTTATTGAAATCTCATCTTCCGTTCTTTTTCCTCTCCTTTTTATTCTCTTTTCCAGTCTAAGGTTCTTCATCATCACATCTTTGTAGCTCGTGAGACCTCCCGTTAGGGTGCAAGTGAAACAGATTGGATCGAATTTTGGCTTAATCCGTGTCCAATCCACACATAACGGATTTTTGATTTTTCAGTTCAATCCAATCCATTAAATATGCCAATCCAATTCGATCCAGTCCACTGGATTACAGATTGGATCAGATTGGTTCGAATTTTTAATATCCATTTAATCTATGATTAAGTTTATAGCACACTCGACCTCGATACTCGAATCATGGTTCTAAAATTGAGATCATGGATAAATATAAAAAAAAGAATAGTTAATTTTTGGAAAGTAATTTGACGCATTTTTTTATGGAAAGAAAAAACATATATGATTGTTATGGATTTAATATGAACAATCATTACATAACTAAATAAAAATAACATACTTGTGATCCATAGAAATCATAGAAGAATTGCATCGACTTTGAATAAAATTGCAAGTGTGTGTATGTATAATAGGAACTACTGCTAACCTGCAACTAACCTGCTTGGCTACGTGGTGCGGGAAGGAGGACCGTGTGCGAGGGATGTCTGGGACAAGAATCGTAAGAGACTGCGCGATGGGGAGGGATGTATTTGAGGCTCCTGACTACATGTGCGCGGGAAGTCTGGGAGAGCCAAAGATGAGCTCCGGATGCGCATGCGTGAGGGAGGTCTAGCTATGTGTGTGAGCAGCTGAGGATGAGGAGGGCGCAAATGATGACACGATAGCATCCTGCTGAGACGAGATCTGGTTACACGTCTGCAATTGAGGTCCAGGAGAGCGAAGGATGAGGTCTGACTACATGTGAGCAAGGGAGACATGACTGCGCATGCACACATCTAGGACGAGGACGGCATCCAACAGAGATGTGCGCACCCGAGGGTTGAGATGTGTGTGAGGCAGGTGAGTGTTTTGTTTGGGATAGGTCTCGAGTGGGTTTAGGTTTAGTTATTATTATTTTTAGAAGGGTGTTTCATTTGAAAAATTGGAAGGACCTAAAGGGTATTGTGGGTTGGTATTACTTTTTTCCCAAATCAACTTATGGGAGGGTGAGATAAGGGGATTTCTAACAAGTAATTTGGGTTAAAACTTTTAGAAGGGTTCTGTCTTATGGCTTATTTGGAAAGAAAGACGGTGTTTTAAGAAATCGAAAATATCGCTCTCATGTTTTTTTTTGAGAAATCCACATACATAGACACTTGACGATCTGTCTTCTTGTATCTTGTGTTTTCCCCCTTACATGGTTGCCCCCTGTTCTTGAGCTTTCTCTTCGATAGATTGAGTTAATGGTATTCGCCAATAAGTTTTTCTTTTTGCCAAAAGAAAGAAAGAAAGAGAGTGGTTGGTAGTTCACTTTCATATAGTATATACATGAAAATTATTATTTGAAATTAATATATCCCCCTCCCCTCTAAAAGAAAAAAACAACCATTTTTTGGTTGTACGTGATACATACAACGGATCCCATCTCCTGTGGGGATAATCCACAGATCCTCGCAAAGCGCATCCCCCCTTTCTCCTCCACTCACATCACAAACCCTACCGGAGATGCTGCCAAAGAGAGCGGCGGACAAACATACATTTTACACCAACACCCTTGTGAAATACAATTACTACGCGTGGGGCTCTACTCTTTTCCATATTTACATCGTGATCCCTATTAGAATGGGAAACTTATAGACCACATGCTATGGCTATACGGATTTCAAAAAAATATAAAGTAAAATTAAGCAAAAACAAAAGAAGCAAGGTCACGCAATCTTCAATCAACATAGCACTGAAAAACCGAACCTCATTCCATATCGAAAACTCACAAAGTGTGGGTGTGTATTATAAGTGATGGGAGATACTACTTTGACAATTTAGGTTTAAGAGTTTTGAGCGGTTGTCAACGAGTCCAGTTGGATCCAATCCAAAAAAGTTGTCATGCCCACTTTTCTCCGATAATGGTTCGAGGACCTAAGCTCGGATCGTTGAAGGGTCTTCTTCTCTTTATATCTGTTTGGTTGCTGGATTGAGGTGGGTTGGGGTAACCTGATGTGAATAGTAACTGTTTGAGATAGTTATGATGGTTGGAATAAAGAATGTGACATCACTATGATTTTTGATAGGATTCCAACACAAGAATGGAGAGGGGTAAACCGGGTTACCACGTGGTAACCTGATTACCAAACGAACTCTTTGTTATCGAACGATATTATATCGAGATGCAAATGAATAGGAATGTATCCGAATCTGATTCGTCGTCGTGATTGTCTTATACTGATTTTGACATCGGTATCTATTTTAAAATGAATACGGATATGAATATCATCTTGATATCCGCAAATATATGTATTTGTATATCTATTTTATCTATGAATACACTACGGATATATTTTAGCTATTTGTAACATATATAGTTTTCATCATATTTGGTATAATTATTATAAAATAGATACTTTAAATATAGATATATCAGCATGTGAAAGGCATTCGATACATGTATATTTAAAGTAATCTTACTAAGTGTTTACGATGTAATCTGTATTCGATCATTATTTATTTTATATCGATATCCGTTTTTCGAAGATATGGTAAGATGGTTTTCATATCCATCAATATATGTATGCGCAATATATGTATGTGTATCCATGTGTATGTTTAAAAAATATATAAAGATATTATAACACGAGTTTAATGGGGCTGCCCCACTGCCCTCGCACCGTTTTCGGTATTTTTTTATTTTTTTTGAAAAATATTGTCATGTATATTCATCCCTATATCCCTCCTATATGCTATTCGAATTTCGTCAGAAACAGAGACTCGTACGGCCTCTATCGAGATGGTGTCGATTTTAAAAATACTGTTAATGTTAAAAAATGATTGTCTGGATGGAGGTCGTAGGAGTCTCTGTTTCTGACGAAATTTGAATGACATATAGGAGGGATATATGGATGAATAATATACATGGCGATATTTTTCAAAAAAAATAAAAAATATTGAAAACAACGCGGGAATAGCCATGTTGGGGCAACCCCATTAAACTCTTATAACATACATATCCAACCCTTTGCATACCTAATATCAAGCCTTCTTAGTTCCAACAGAGGGTGAAAGTGTCCATTTCGAAGTCTAACAGGGGGCCTAGAATAAATAAATTAAAAGGATAAGGAAACTAATGTAATTGCAATGTTTTCCAGGGGCACAATGGAAATATAAATATATTTTTTATAAGTACGTAAACTTAATGCAACAAATCCCCATCTCCATCATCGTATGTCCTCTAATGCCGACCATTGCGCACAATAAAATACGAGGGACCTCTTTCCGCCCGTCCTCTCGATCTGCGTTAGCAACGCCCCACAACTGCGATTCGACACACCGCCATATCCGTTGGAACGAGTCCCACCCCGACCCCAACCCCCGTTCGATCCTCAGATCGGTTCGAAACGGCTCGCGACCTTAACCCGGAAGTCGTATCGAATTCCAACAGAAGATAGAGAGATAGAGTCCAAGTTCCTCAGATCTCTGTTCGTATTCCTTCTTTTCCGTTTTATTTTTTTTTGTTTTTCTGTTTTTTACCCTTCCTGATTTTGAGTTCGTTATAAATTTTATCTATTTTCCTGCTGTTTCTGTTCAGAAAGAGGCGGCCTGCTGTATATAAAGGACGGATCGAGTGTGGGAAATGGTTGCTCTTCGTTTGCAGAATTGAGGAGATTTGAGTGGCGATTCGCTTCCGCCTCCGGAGGCCGATCGGCGATGGCGACGGAGAGGTCGTTGTTCGCGATTATCGCGAGCGGCGAGGTCGGTAACGAGTCCGTCTTAACGATGATGCTCTTCGCCGTCCTCCCGATCGCGAAGGTGTTCACAATGTGCTTCATGGGGTTCCTCATGGCCACCAAGTACGTGAACATCCTCACGGTCGCTGGGAGGAAGCAGCTCAATAGGGTGAGATCGGATTCCTTTTGTTCATTTCTGTGTGAAAGTTTGGATTTTGTGAGGAATTTATGTCTGGGATGCGGCGTTTGAGTTGAATTGCCACTTGGAGATGTGATTCCGTGTTGAATTGCTACATAAAATAAATGAAAGTAGAGGTTGTTAACATTTCGCGTTTGAAATATTTAGTAGGGGTTTTAATTGATTATTACTGCCGTGTGTGATATGAAGCATGCTCGGTTTCTCTTTATGGAAATTATGAACTTTTAAGTATACATGATAATTTTGTGAACTGCTAGGTGCGACTTACAGATTCTGATCTTTCATTTTTTGCCGCATATTTTGTGGAAGAACGAAATCGATGTTGATTGTCTCTTGTTTACGGTAATCCCTTTTATGTCTAAAATTATGAGAAAAAAACATAGATCTGGACAATCCATTTTCGGGACAAATTAAGCCAAAAATTCCACTGTGAAGAAAGAACAAGCCCTCCTATAAAAAAACTTATCTGCACTTTTTAATTCCGAACATTAGTTTCAGTATTATAATTTCATGCATCTGAACACGTTTATACTCTTGTTTCGTTTTTGTTACAAGAGAAAATAGAATGGCTGACTAAATGTATTTTTTAAGCAATCAGTTATATGAAAGCAGAGAAAAGCATCAAAATTGCTACAATACAGAGCAATCACAGCTTCCAGAAACCATTGTTTTTGTTATAGTATCTTTTAATACTATTTTTCTATATTCTCTAATTTGGAATGTATTTCTGTTGGTTGATTCTGCAGTTGGTTTATGTTCTGCTACTGCCGTGCTTGATATTTTCACAACTTGGACAGGCAATCACCTTTCAGAAAATGATACAATGGTAAGACTGTGTAATGTTCTGTGTTTGATTATAAGATTAAATTGCATATCGGAGCTTAAGTGATAAACAAGAAAATAGTTGCAGAATTCTCATGATTCAAATTGCTGGAGGCAATGAAATAGTTGTAGCAATTCAATGATTTACATAGCATGTGGATTCTAACTCTAGCACATTGAAGATATATGTATTAGTAGGTGCTATTTATGCTTGATTGGAACAATTTTCATCGTCACTCACCATGTTATAGGTGGACAGATTTTCTATGCACATTCTGCTTTTGATTATTAAAAAACAAATCATGAGCTGCCATTTTTTTAAATTATATAAATGTCGTGAACTGCCTGTAGTTCCATCCTCTGTATTTTTACTAATGTCGGCCATGATTTTGTTTTCTCGTGTTTTGACCAAATATATTTTTGCAGGTGGTTTATTCCTTTTAATGTAGTTCTTGCGACAATCTCAGGATCCATAATAGGCCTCATATGTGCATCCATATTTCAGCCACCATATCCGTACTTCAAGTTTAGCATCGTACATATTGGGATTGGTAAAGCCTTGAAAGTATAATGGGTTTTTTTACCTGCAATACGTTTTCTCCCCTATTTGCTTGTTGATTGAAAAACTCTTCTATGTAATAATATATGCTTGGGAGAAATATGCTATTTCTGCATTTAGCTGGTTAATTATTGGAATTGATAGGTGCTGCAGTTGTTTCATCAAATACTATTATTTGCAATCGAAGATGGAGCAAATAGTTGTCCATACTTATTCACTATGTATCTGAACAACCTTAGGTCAGAAACTTTGCCTGGTTTTATCTCTTTAATGTGATATGTCCAATGAGCAAACCCTAACTTTCACTATTTCTTAATGGTGAAAACAATATACAGTTTGCATTCCCTTTGAATTTGTTCACCTTATTTTGTAACGTAATTTTACTTGGGGGAGGTTGCTGATTTAGCAAGGACATGATGGATATTATTGGTCATCTAAGCTGGCCAATTTATTCATTTAGATGCCCTGCTGGTTTTATTGATCTATGTAGCTAAGGCCACCATTAAATCTTCTTACCTTTCCACTGTTTGATACATGAAAGACCTCTGCTCATTGACTTTGTTAAATCTTCTTTTGCACACATTTTGTCCGTGACAAGCCTACTGTGTAGATGTTTAAATTTTTAACAAGAACAAAAAGGAAAGCTGATTTAAGATAGCAGCCATCTCAGCTACATGAATGTTTTTTTCCTGAGGCATATATCATTGGCGGCTTTTATTACAAGGGTAGCATGAATTTCGTTAAAAAAATATGTGTAAGTATGCTGAACAAAGAAAACAAGCTGTGATGCCCTTGTGATTCTACTCTCGTGACTGTTGTCCTTTTCTATTCTGGCAGTCTATGTTTTGCATATGGGTCAGAGATATAAACCATGCTCGTATATTATAATATGACAGGCTTTTGTTGCCTCCATAAGTCATGGATTTATTGTAACTTTCTTTCTCAAAATGCATGCTTGTGCAGGAAATATTGGAAATATTCCTCTCGTACTCCTTGCAGCTTTGTGCAGTGATCCAGACAACCCTTTTGGTGATTCTGTTAAGTGTAACCAAGATGGAAATGCGTATATATCATATGGTCAATGGGTATGTTTTTTACTGTTTCTATTGTAAAGCAAGTTTGCATTGTCATACTACTATTAATATTTTTCGTAGTTAAATTTATACTGTAGTGTCTTGTCTTTGAACTTATTATTTGAGAAATCATTGTATTTTTGTTTCTGAGAATCTGGAGCATCAAATTTCAAAGATTAACTTGATGCAACTTGTGCTAGACAGTTGGTCTCATTATTCATATAACCATAGAAAAATTGCATGATGAATGAGAATTCTTGCATTGTCATACCACTATTAATCTTTTTTGTAGTTAAAGTTATACTATAGTGTCTTGTTTTTGAACTTATTATTTGAGAAATCATTGTATTTTTGTTTCTAATAATCTGGAACATCAAATTTCAAAGATCAACTTGATGCAACTTGTGCTAGACAGTTGGCCTCATTATTCATATAGCCATAGAAAAACTCCTTGGAGAATGAGAATTCTTTTCTTGCATTGTCTTAACACAATATGTCCTTAACCATGACCTTCTATGTTTTCATTGTTTTAGGTGCTGGTAATATTACCCTAGATTGCATGCTTATTACATACGTATCTATGATGCGTGATTTAAGATTATTTGTTTAAAATCGTCATTCAGAAGAAAATGTGAATTTAGGGCATGAAGCTTCTGCTATGTGCAGGGTCTAGGAAAGGATCATACCAAGTTGTTATTTATTTGATTTTTGAATAGTATAAATAACAACCTTCGCCAAAGCTGAACCCATCATTTTTGGCCATATGTTGGACTACTGTTCACAGGATGTATGTTCTACTTACGTTATAATATACTGGTAGAGCACCATTATGGTGTCTTCTTTCTATCAAAAAAATATATGATCTCTCACGGATCTGCAGTCTCTCTGTTTGGATAGGCATGATATTTCTCATAGTAGTGGCCATTTCACGCCATTTAGGCGCCAATATCCCAATTGAAGTCCTTCCTTCTTACTTTGGATAAGCTCTAGGGCCATATAACTGCTGAAGGCCCAAGAACACACTATAGTGATTTTGGAGCTCAAGTTATCATTATAGGGTTTAAGGTCTGTAGATCTTAAATTTATTTTCAGTGATTCTTATTTTTAATATTATATATATGGAAGATTGAAGTGTCTAAGAAGGTATCTCTTGTCGTACAAAACAACCTTTTGGAGATTACTTTTTAAGAGGTAGCAAAGGGTGTTGGTCCTTAGGCAATATGAGAAGGGACGGTATACACATCATTTAATAAGCATTTGGGTGGAACATTGTGACTTTTAAGAGTAACAAATATGTGACATTTGAGAAGGTGCTGGTCAGTAAAATTCTTATATCATTATTGTCATTGGTTATGTGAAGAGGTTTGCATAAATCATTTAATTTTTTCGAGTGCCTAGATTCCTGTGCCACTTGTTTTGAGAAAGTTGGCTTAGCTACTAGGGGGTGACTAGATATTGATCTCGGTGTTTGTATTCAAACTTTCCCTTCCCTTCACATCCTTTGCTGGTTAGCCTTATGAGAGGTCTGTTGTTGAAGCTTGTGCCTTGACACCACTTTGTTTAGGTATCAAATGGGCGTCCCCAATCAGGACGAAGGAGAAAATTCATATAAATTATGAACAAACATGAACAAAAGCTGTTCACGTTGGAGAGCTCACACTACCTGGCAATCTGGCATAGATATTAATATTAGCTGAGAATGATGTAGCCGCTCTCACTTGATGGAATATGCTTTGTTATGGACCTTTGCTTTCCATTTGAAAATTGGTTTGAACAGGATGCCTCCATATATATTGATGGCTACACTTTTTTTTATGGACTTTGTGAAATATGTTTTTATGGTTTTCTTAGTTTCCATTTGTTTACCTGAGTTGCTTAGTGAATCATCTATTCCTGATTGTTTGTTCTTTTTCAAACTTGTTCTGCAGCTCTATACGAGGTTGTTGTGAATTTTGGATATATTCTTTTGTGGTACTAAAGTTGTCGTCACAGGAAGATTCGAATTGCCCGGAATGTTTAGGATTCAACCTAGTTTTACTTCACTAAATCAGTGAATTGTAGAAATCCATGAGCAAACAACCACGAGAATGACACAAAGATGTACGTGGAAAACCTTATGGAGAGCGAAAGACCACATGGGCACACAGAAACCCTAATCTCCCTCACAAGAGATTATGGATCTCTCTTCACTTCAATATGTTCTGTAATAATGGGGATGAGTACAATTTATAGTGGTTAGGGTAAACAGTCCATCATCCATAGATCCGTTTACCCATCTTTAAACCCACACAACTCAGCACTCCCCCTCAAGTTGGGCATACATGTCAACCATACCCAACTTGCCTACATTCAACTCAAATTGCACCATAGGCAGTCCTTTAGTGAAGATATCAACAACCTGATCACCGGATTTCAAATAAGGAAGACATATTTGTCCGTCATCAATCTTTTCATGAATGAAGTGTTTGTCAACCTCTACATGTTTTGTTCTATCATGCGTCACTGGATTATTTGCTAAGTTTATAGCAGCTTTGTTGTCACAGAACATCTTTATAGGCATAACTGGTTGGTTACCCCATTCTAACAATAAAGGCTTTAACCAAAGAATCTCAGTGGCACTATTTGCAAGAGCACGATATTCTGCTTTAGCACTAGATCTGGAGACAACATTTTGTTTCTTACTCCTCCAAATAACCAGGTTCCCACCAAGATAAATAGCATATCCAGATGTAGACCTGTGATCATCAACAGACCCGACCCAATCTGCATTTGTATAACCTTCAATGGACAGACTACAATTCTGTTTGAACATAAGACCTTTCCCAGTTATATAGGATAAAATTCAGTTAACAACATTCACATGAACATTTGTAGGGCATGCATGGATTGGCTGACAATATTCATAGCATAAGTGATGTCAGGTCTTGTGAGCATGAGAAAGATGAGTTTCCCAACTAAACTTTGATATCTTCCTTTTGAATCTTCATCGAAAGGTTCTCCATCCTTTTTGCTGAGTTTATGATTTGACTCTATAGGTGAGGAGACAAGTTTACAACCAAGCATTCCAGAGTCCCGAAGTAAACTGAGAGCATAATTTCTCTAACTTAGACACATACCTTCAGGAGATCTGGCCATCTCAATGCCAAGAAAATATTTCAGCTTCCCTAAGTCTTTTAGTTCAAATTCTATAGCAAGAATCCTTTTTATGTTGATTAATTCATCCTCATCGCCACCGGTTAAAATCATGTCATCTACATAAACCAGAAGAATAGACCTTCTATCACCGTTCTTTTTAATGAAGAGAGTGTGATCTCCATTTGCCTGAGCATAACCGTTTGCAACCATGACCACTTGAAGACGCTCAAACCATGCTCTAGGTGATTGTTTAAGCTCGTATAAAGCCTTCTTCAGTCTGCAACACTTGTTTATTTCCCCATACCCCAGAGGCATCTTCATGCAAACTTCCTCTTTAAAGCTTCCATTCAGAAAAGCATTTTTAACATCAAACTGGTATAATATAATTGGATCGCAAGACAAATGACAACTCTTACAGTGTTCATTTTAGCCACAGGAGCAAATGTCACGATCTCGATTTCGAGCCGTCGGATCCTCCCATATCCGGATCTGGTTACTCAGCAATAATTTATTCAGCAATCACAACTAACATTTAGAAACAAATTGCAAATAAAAATACTTAGAAGAAAGCATTTAACACTTTTCCATTCACAAAATAAAGTTCACATGATACATTATCCCACTATAACCATTTACATGCACGTCAACTTGAAAAGAAAATACACAAAAAATTACTAACAACCTTACAAAATAAAGCTACCGTGGTTGGCTGGATGTCTACTATAGTACTATGTAAGTTGGCTGGATTACTAAAGTCCTTGCGATGACTCACCGACACCTATTGGGGTTTCCATAAATCATACGATAACAATTAGCGAGTGCTAAGTAACGAAGAAGAGAAAAGCAAACAAAATGGTGTAATTTTGCAAAACTTGTTATGAAAAGTTACATTCCTTCTCATTAATTTAAGTCTTATTCCTTTCTATTCCACATCAGGGATTAGTCTAAGGGAACCCCACCATTCTTGACTCTGAAGCTGTGGACACTTCGGGATTGGAGATTGCGTTGATCTAGTAAGCTTATGTTGTCCCGCGACTCGCACGTCACCTCAACCAATCCTCCAATACTACTCTGACAATATCCTTTTCTTGTATTATCCAGGGTCTCAAGCCCTCACCTGACAAATAAAGGAGCATACCATCCTCGAGGACTCGATTACTTAAACCTTATGCTAACATTTAATCATATAATCTAGTGGCTTTAAATGCATTTTATCGTGACCCAGCCGCTATCGAACCACCCGTGCCTTTACATGACACAACCACATCTTCCATTCAACTTGAAGATATTGGCTTCCAGTACCACGCGTTGCAAATCATTCATTTCGTGCGCACTTATCATAACAGGGCAACCATGTACCATCTAGGTTGGGAAACACCAATACGGGTTCCTTCTGATAAACCTACATATTGCATGTCCGACATGTAGTTCTACTCCTAGTTATCTTAACGTGAGATACGATCCTTTTCAGGCAACTCAAAACACATCAATTCCAATGATGTAATTCTTTCGTTTAGTCTTCGATTTGCATAATCATCAACACTTAGTATAGACTTACATATATATTATCCATATGCATATATACTCGTACTTATGCTTATTTTAACTTCCAAACCCTAACTTTCAAAGCCACTGTATCAATTCGATGCTTAAACCTTATTTTAGTGGGAATTACAAAGCAACTTTTCATACTTTCTCAGAGATAGACAAAATTAGGGTTCTTTATAGCAAAGATCATAAAATCAGAAATTTCAACTATCTCATATGAAAACCTGTTAAAAAATAAACATGAGGAAGCGATTAATAAATAGAGCATGAATCTCAAGAAAGATAAACATCAAAGAACATAAGATGTTAACGTGGATCCCTACTCCCTAAGGAGTGGGATGAAACCACGGGAGAAACCTCAAAGGGGCATGTTATGCATTGCACTTTCTCAATGGATACAGGAGGTATGGGGCTCGTTATATAGCCTCCACAGAGCCTCCAAGTTCCACCACTGGTTGATATGGGACTAAACATGTGGATGGAATAAATGGATCTTCTCCAAGATCCATTTACCCTCTACAACTCATATGGCGCACAATCAAATACTCCAACACCTCCCCTCAAGTTGGAGCATGCAATGCTCAACTTGGACTAACAGGAAGAAACTCAACTCAACGCTACATGACACTACGGACAATATTACCTCAACGTGCACAAATGTCGGTTGTTGTCGAGGATGTTGCTTCTCATGCGTGCAGGTGAGGAGGATGAACATGCTGCAGTATGAGTCCGCTGAATCTCCTCGTCGGAGAGCATGTGCTCTGAACTGCGCTTGTTAGAGTCACTGCAACTGGAAATGAGTCTATCAAACTAGGACTTGAAATCTGAATGTCGAGTCTGGAATTGCGCATGCAGAATCTTCATCCGAAAAACTGTAGAGTCTGAAATTGGTTGGTCTGGAGAATCTGATATCGGAAGAATACCTGTGACTCTACATACTCCCCCTTTCTCCCATACTTGTCGTCAAAGTTGGGAGAATACATGAAATTGGGGTACAAAACATCAATAAGCCATATCAATTTTTTTCTCGCCTTTTCTTGCAATTTTTTTATAAGTCGTTCAATCAATTTTTTTCGGCCTTTTTTTATACCATTTTTTTACTATGCATACAACTTTTTTTTGTACGCGCTCCTTTTTTCTTTTTTTGAACAAACTCCTCTCTCGTCTTTTTGTTTTTTTTAATACAAGGCAGGCCCAGTTGGCCATGAATACTCGCCCTCTCCTCTCTTTTTTTAACTCAAACAACCAACTTGGGTTGTTAAAGAAATAAACCATTTTTTTCCTAAAATGTAGTTGGGCCCAGTCTTTAGGGTTCCTACGATGGGAAAGCCTTCGTCATAGACCCCCGACCCCAACAGGTGATGTCGTCGCAGCAGAACAGGAGGAGGGCTGGAGGGCGTCGCCTGCGCCTCGGCTGGAGATCGGGAGAAAGCAAGGAGGCCTTTGCTGCATGAAGCGCAAACTACGCACTGCCAGGGAAGAACCTGGATCGGCCTGCTGCCATGGTTTCAGATTTCGCAAAATTTTGGCGAATTTTCGGCAAAATTTCGATTTCGATAAGGAACCGAAATCTCGAGCGAAATGGCGATATGAGGGCAATTTTCAGTCATTTCTTCACAAATGGTGGTCGATATGAGCGAAATGTCGTCGAAATTTCGTCGAATTTTTGATGAAATATCGTAACAAGAGGGTATCGATATGATATCAGAAACCGATATTTAAACCCTTGCCTGTTGAGGGGGTGTCTAATGCGGGGAGGGCTCCTTCGGTACCGCCGAAGCCTGGCGCCGCCGGGAAGGGAGTTGCGTGACCGCCTGGAGGTGCGCCTAGAGAAGCGGGGCGTAGGCCGGAGCTCCGCCTGATCTTTGGGGGTGCGACGCTCGATGGGATACTGCCTGGAGTAGAAGCATCGCGTGGTGCGACTGCACAAGAATTGGGAGAAGAAGATGCGGTTTGGAGGAGACTTCGCCTGGAGAGGGGGTGCGCCCTGCCAGAAGAGGAGAGGTTGCGGTCGTCGTCGACTGGAGGTTGCTTCCTGGAAACGAAGATGATCTGCTCTTGGGTTGGCCTTCGAACAGTCTGCGCCACCTGCGTGACTTTGAATCGAGTGTTTCGACGATAAAAACCCATGTTGGAGGCAGTGTCTCGCAAGCTTTTGCTGCTGGCGAGATAGGGTTTCCAACGAAACCCTTCAATACCAAGGACCTAGCGTTTGTCGTGGGGTCGCAGGATCTCGTGCAACCTGATGTTGTGCCTCCAGGGTGGTCGACAGAATCTGGAGAGACGATCAAAATGGCATTGACAGTGGAAAAAACTTCTGATGTTGATCAGAATGATGCCTAAGATGATGATCTTCAAGAGTGTACATAAATTAGGGTTTTCAATCGAAACCCTAGAACTTTGAGAGAACTTGAACAACAATAACAATCTTCAAGAATCGATCTCGGATAAAACTAAATCTTCAAAAAACAACTCCTCGAGAATCGAACCGCTCTGATACCTCGTGGGGTCATGTTATGCATTGAACTTTCTCAATGGATACAGGAGGTCTGGGGCTCCTTATATAGGCCTTACAGAGCCTCCAAGTCCCACTACTAGTCGATGTGAGACTAAACATATGGATGGGGTAAATGGATCTTCTCCAAGATCCATTTACCCTCTACAACTCATATGACACACAACCAAATACTCCAACAAAACCCAACAGCAAAAGGAAGGATTTCGTTAACTAATCGAGCTATTTCTTGCGTATGTAGTACTTTATTATGTTTCGTTTTCAGAAAGGATGATTTAAGGCTCTTGAAACGATCGAATTCCATTTTTGTATCAAAAACACTAAGAACGTGCCAGGAACACGAAGAACGAACGAAGAACGTTAAGAACACGAAGAACACACGAAGAACACGAAGAACGCGAAGAACATAATTTTCTTAAAATTTTGGCAGAACTTCTCCTTATATAGGGTGATATATCTAAGAAAATTTCGGCAGAGTTTTCCCTTATACTAGGACATATTTCTAGAAAAATTCCAGTAATACTGGGAAATATTACTGTTACAGGAAGATTCGAAATGCCTGGAATGTTTGTGATTCAACCTAGTTTTATTTCACTAATTCAGTGAATATTTGAGACTTCTAATGACTTCTGCCATAATTTGAATAATTCTTTTCTGGACATATTCCGTATTTCGAAATTTAAAAAAAACTTTTTTGTAATCACCTCAGCTACGTTGGGGCTAGAGGAGTACTTAATTTTTTGTGAGGAAGTGAGGAATACCTTACAAGGATAATCAAAGTTGGTGGGACAAAGAGGGGCTGGCGAGGGATAATCTGTCATAGGAAGGTGACATAAACACGAACCACAGAATACCTGACAATATACCCCGAGCAATAGAGGAGCAGTATCACCTCAGCAACATAAGGAGATTAAAATAAATTGTACGTTCCTCATTCCTCGCCACTTCCATTAATCATCATTCCTTCAGAATTTCTATAAAGATCCCGATCGAGGACCCTACTCAGATTGGTTGGAGGCACTATACTTATGTAGCCAGACCCCATTTTACACAGAGATGGTGTGATTTTTGTGTTGCCAGAGAATTTTGTATCCTCTGAGAAATTTATTCTTTTTGCACTTATGTTTGGGGTGTCTAGGAAAAAATAAACAATTATGTGTTATGGAGAGTAGGAAAAACACTAAAAATATATGTTTATAAAATATTAACACGATCATTTTTTTGGCCTCGTTCAACTTGTTAGATTGTTGAACTAATAATTTATCTTCAATCAGGTCGGTGCCATTATTTTGTACACATATGTGAATTGGATGTTGGATCCTCCACCAGAGGGGTTTGATGGCACTGAAGAAAGGAGATTACCAGTGAAGATCCCTGTTTCAAATGGTGCGCCAGAGGGAGTTCCATTGCTAACTGCTGTTGAACCTGAACAAGCCGAACTGGTTCCTCAAGCTCCACATGGAAAGGTAAGGAAGATCTCTTTGTTTGGTATTTATAACTCGGCATCATCATCTGTGATCTGGCGGCAGATGTAAAACCACTAATGAGATAGTTCTTTGAAATGCTTAAATTGCAGTTTAATTGCTAGTGGGTGCCCATGTTTTGCTTACTAATGGCAGTTATACTGCCACAGACTTTCTCACTAATGGCAGTTTTGCTATTTCTGTTTCCTTGGACTTGCAACATTGTCAATAAATAATCGTACACATTGCGGATGTAGTTTTTTGACTGAAGTAATCTGACTAGAATTTCCTAGTACAATAATACTAATAGTTTAGATTTGCCCCAGGCTCCACTCATCATCTATTGTCTCATGATATCTTTTTCATTGCAAGTATTACTGAACATCTTTTTTTCAGTCATTAGGTCGTTTGATCCTTTAAATATGCACGCCTTAGATGTAGTTAGTATTCACAGGGTTCCATATAATCCTCCTAAGGGTTGATATTGCATTACGATTTTTTTTTGCAAAATTTAGTCTTTTTTCGGTTAAATCCATAGATTCTGTGCAGATATGCACTTGTCAGTCACTAGTTACTTAGGTTTGTACTTTGTAGTACATATCTTTTGCCGTTGTTTTGTCAATGTTGGATATTGTAAATTTTCTATCTTGCTATATTTCCATCTATTTTTTATTTAATGCAGATATTCAAGGCCCTATGTTATTTTATCGACATGGTCAAACCAATTATGCAACCTCCAATTGTTGCTTCTGTAAGTACTATTATGGTAAATGTTTTTTTAATGTTTGATGGTTACGTGTGTGAAAGATTTTGCTTGACAAGCTGATCATTGTTTTATTGCTTACAATCATTCATGTACAAAATTTTGCTTGGCAAGTTGATCGTCCTTTTTATTGCTAATATCAATAAATAATAAAGTCTGATCATAATCGACTTTTGGTGGTTTATTCTTCTATCGTTTGATTTATTTCTTAAAATGTAGAGCATTTAGTTTTTCCGTCTCCTTTGTATTGAAAGGAGGTGTTGTATAATGAATGTGGTCCTAGAGCACTCTAGCATAACTTTTGTCTTGAATTTTTTAATCTCAGATTGTGTTTGAATTTCATTTTTGCGACATTCAAGAAAAAATGATTATGAGTTATTGACACTACTATTTTGGTTAATATTTTCGAGAAAAAGAATGATTTTTGGAAGGCCAAAGGATGATAAGCGGATGTTATGATTAAAAAACTGCTTCCTTGTTTCCATTGTATAGACATGTTGGAGAGGGTGCCCCATCGATCTCGGGCATTCAATATTTGCGTAGGGACCAAGATGATTATACAATGGTCATTTTCCTCTTGCATGTGTGGTAAAACCACCATGTTGGGAATACAAGGTGTGTTATAAAATATGAAGAATGCGGAAGCGATTGATAAACAGAGCATAAGAACAAGAAACATAAACATGGAATACTATGATTTTACGTGGAACCCTACTCCGTGAGGAGCGGGATGAAACCACGGGAGAAGCCCTCTAAGGGGCGTGTTTTTCTATTGCTTTTCTCAATGGATACAGGAGGTCTGGGGCTCCTTATATAGCCTCTCCAGAGCCTCCAAGTCCCACCACCGGACGTGTGGGACTAAACACTAGATGGGGTAAATGGATCTTCTTCAGGATCCATTTACCCTGCTACAACTCAATGGATGCACAACCAAATACTCCAACACTCCCCCTCAAGCTGGAGCATGCAATGCTCAGCTTGGACAAACAGAAATAAAGTCAACTCAACGCTACTAGACACTACGGGCAATATCAACCCAACGCGCACATTGCTGCAGTCGAGGATGTTGCTTCTCATGCCGTGCAGGTGAGGAGGACGAACGAGCTGGAGTGTGAGTCTGCTGAATCTCCTCGTCGGAGAGCATGTGCTCTGAACTGCGTCTGTCAGAGTCACTGCAACTGGAATGAGTCTCCTCGTCGGAGTACTCTGGCCCACCACAATAATGTGGACAACTGCTCCATCTCTGAAAAGGACCAAACTGAAAAAGGCTGTGGCTGTGCAATCCTCGTCGGAGTCTACGATCGCTGGAGAATGGAGTCTGAAAGTCTCCTCGTCGGAGAACTGAGTCTCTCTCATTTGGCTCAGAGAATGGTGCACTACTCTGGTGTACCTATGATACCACATGAAAACCCTTGCCCTCAATGGCATAGGGAATGGTCCTCTGCTCTGGAGTCCCTATGGCTCACATGAAGACTCTGCCCGAACAACAACAAGAATGATGGGGACCTCGAACTGATGATGGCAACATATGCACATCTGAAAATGACCGCATCCATGTGCGTGTCTGAAACTTGACTCGGAATCAATCGTCGAGTCTGAAACCGAACTGTAGAGTCTGGAATCTGAATGGTCTGGAAATCTGCCTGTGAATCTCGAACATCTGAATATGGCTGGAAGAAGACCTGTGACTCTACATATACTCCCCCTTTCTCCCGTACTTGTCGGAAAATTGACATCGATTAAGTTGGGAGAAGACAAGATAAATAGGGGTAAACATGAATATTCACAACAATTTCTTTTGGCTTTTTCATTTTTTAATCAGCCGTCATCATTTTTTTATAAGCCGTTCCATTTTTTTTTACGGCTTTTCATTTTCTTTTCTTTCCTTTTTTTGTACTTGCGTACAACTTTTTCTTGTACGCGCCTCTTTTTTTGACAAACGTGACCCATTTGGGCCCAAAGAAACCTTAGCCCATTTGGGCTTTACAAAATACATCTCCCTTCTCTCTCTCCCTCTCTTTTTTAACAACCCCTCTTGGGCCCTTACAAGCAACCCACTTGGGCCTAGAATAAATAAAGGATTTTTTTATAACCAGTGGCCCACAGGAGCCATAACGTAACCCTATTAGGGTTTCCCCTTGTTTAACGAGGCACGAATCCCCCTCCCGCTGGATGATCCTTTGGTCGCCAAAGCTTGCCTGGGTGCATCGTGCCTTGAAGTTGCACATGCCTGGAAGATACGTGAGATGTTCTTGCTTGGGGCCGCAACCTTGAAGCTCTGCGTGGCAGATCTGAGGCGGTGAGCGGTGCGCAGCCCGACAGGGAGATTAGGGCACGTCGCCTGCGAGTTCCCAGGGCCCGCCGCCTGGGCCTGCTGGACTGGAGATTAGGGGGAAGATGCGGCTCCGCCAGGGACAATTGCGGCTTGGGTAGCGACATCGGAAGGGAGGGGCGAGTGCGTGAGTCGCGCCTGGGGCCGAAGAGAGGAGCTCCATGGCCCGAATCAGACCCACCTTGAGGCGCAAAGGGGGAAGGTGCCTGGATGCGCCGCCATGGTGCGCGGGGACAGGAGACCTGGAGGGCTGCTCCGCCTGGGCGAGGGTTGAGGGCGGCACCGCTGTGCGGAAGGGACTGCCCAGGTGGGAGAGGTGGTTTCGCCAGCGAGAGGAGAGCCTGGGAATGGCTAGGGCCCCGCCTGGGCTTGATATGCGTGGCTGCGCCGCCTGCGTAGGAGTTGGATTCATGGTGGAGTGCAGCCTCTTTTCCTGGATTGCGATGCACAGATCTGGAATATTCTTCGATCCGAAGCACTGATAGGGCTACGACCTGTTGAGAAGATGCGGCAGGAGCCTGGAGCTCTTGCGATGGAGATGGTGGAACCCTCGATTCACGTGGGGCTCATGCCTTGATCTGCTTTTAGGGCTTCGATCGAAGCCCTGAATGACGTGAACATACTCATGTTTCCAGGGAACCCTAATCTTCAAATGCAGATCTTAATCTTTGAACAGAAACTTTAATGATACAGCAATCTTTAAGAACTCCGAAACTCGAATCTCGAATACAAAAGAAATAACAAATATAAAAACTCCTCGAGAATCGACCCGCTCTGATACCATGTTATAAAATATGAAGAATGCGGAAGCGATTGATAAACAGAGCATAAGAACAAGAAACATAAACATGAAATACCATGATTTTACGTGGAACCCTACTCCGTGAGGAGCGGGATGAAACCACGGGAGAAGCCCTTTAAGGGGCGTGTTTTTCTATTGCTTTTCTCAATGGATACAGGAGGTCTGGGGCTCCTTATATAGCCTCTCCAGAGCCTCCAAGTCCCACCACTGGACGATGTGGGACTAAACACTATATGGGGTAAATGGATCTTCTTCAGGATCCATTTACCCTGCTACAACTCAATGGATGCACAACCAAATACTCCAACAAGGTGATGCTTTTACTCTCCTTGTTGGGGTTAAAGTCCAACAAAACCTGATTGTTGAAGCATGCGGGATGAAAACTCAGGTCCCTAACCAAGATGAGCAAGAACCACGAATATGTTGGGGAAAGAGAAAGAGTTGTTTATTCCTGTAACCTTAGGCTCTCTTATATAGGGGAGAGACTTATGGGTAAATTACATAAGATAGACAAAAAGAAATAAAATAACAGGAAAGGTACATAGGAATGTAGAAATATCTCAACACTCCCCCTCAATATGGAGCATAGATGTAAATCATGCTCGGATTGGATGAACACTTCTGAAATGACCTCCTGAGTAATGCCTTGGTAAAGATATCTGTTGTTTGCTCTCCTAAACTAACATGAGAAGTAGAAATCAGACCCTTCTGGATCATATCTCTAGTATAATGGTAGTCTATCTCAATATGTTTTGTTCTTTCATGGAACATGGGGTTCTTGGCAATAAACAGGGCAGCCTGATTGTCACATTGGAGGTACATGGGTAGAGGCACCTCTATAGTCAGGTCAGTAAGAACAGGTCTGGCCCACCATCATCTCTATGGTAGCTTGCGTCATAGCCTTGTATTCTGACCCAACACACGATCTGGCAACCACAGTCTGTTTCTTGCTCTTCTATGAAATCAGGAAATTCTCTATAAACACAACAAAGCCCGAGGTAGACTTCCTATCCTTTGGGCACCCATCATAGTCTGCATTTGCACATGTTGTAACTGAGAGAGATGTGCTCATGCTGAAAAGAAGTCATGTACCAGGTGAAGTCTTCAGGTATCTCAGAATCATATGGACTGCATCCATATGTGCTTGTCTGGGCTACTGTTACGACCCCACTTGTCGTTGAATCCTCCCTTAATTGGATCTGGTTACTTAGCAATAATATATTCAGCAATCACAACTAACATTAAGAAACAGACTACAAATAAAATACTTAGAAGGAAATATTTCAGCACTTTCCATTCACAAAATAAAGTTTACATGATCCATTCACCCACTACAACCATTTACATTTACATCAGCTGGAAGGAAATATACAGAAATATTACTAACTACCTTAGAGAGTAAAGCTATTGTGGCTGACTGGATGGCTAAAGTCCTTGCGATGGCTCACCAACACTTGTTGGGTTTTCCATAAATTATAAGATAACAATTAGCGAGTGCTAAGTAACGAAGAAGAGATAAGCAACAATTGTGTAATTTTGCAAAACTTGTTGTCATAAAAATTTAATTCATTTTCGTTAGTTTAAGTCATTCCTTTCTATTTCACGTCAGGGATTAGTCTAGGGAATTACTTCACCACTATATGAACTTCGAAGTTGTGGGCACTTCGGGATTGGAGATTGCGTTGATCTGGTAAGCTTATGTTGTCACACGTCTCCTCAATCAATCCTCCAATACTACCTTGACAATTTTCTTTTCTTTTATTAATCAAGGTCTCAAACCCTTAGCGTGGCAAACAAAGGAGCACATCGTCCTCGATGATCCGGTTGGTTAAAACCTCAGGCTAACCTTTAATCATATTACCTAGTTGCTTTAAATACATGTTATCGTAACCCAGTAGCTATTGAACCACCCGTGTCCCCACATGACACGACCACATCTTCCGTCATTTAACCTGAATATATTGACTTCCGGTACCATGCGTTGCAAATCATTCTTTTCGTGCGCACTTATCATAACAGGGCAACCGTGTACTACCTAGGTAGGGAAACGCCAATACAGGTTTCTTCCGACAAACCTACAGGTTGCATGCCTGGTATGTAGTTCTACTCCAAGTCATTCCTGACGTGAGACACGATCCTTTCTGGATCCAACTCAATACACATCAAATCCCATGATGTAATTCTTTCGTTAAGACTTCGATTTGCATAATCATCAACATTTAGTATAGACTTACATATATATTATTCATATGTATATGAACTCGTATTTATTCTCATTTTAACTTCCAAACCCTAGCTTTCCAAGCCACTATCAATTCGAGGTTTAGACCCTATTTTAGTTGAAATCACAAAGTAACTTTTCATTTTCTTAAAAAATTGACAAATTAGGATTCTTCGTAGCGAAGAACATAAAATCAGAAATATCAACAATCTCATATGAAAACCAACAACGAAAGGAATAATTTCGTTACCTAATCGAGATCTCTCTCACGTATGCAGTACTTTATCGTGATTCGTTTTCAGAAAGGATGATTTACGACTCCTGAAACGATCGAGTTTCATTTTCGTTTTAAAAACACTGAGAATGTGCCAAGAATGCGAAGAACGAACGAAGAACACAAACAACATGAAGTACACGAAGAGCATATTTTTCTCTTAAAATTTCAGCAGAGTTTCCCCTTAAATGAGGTGATATTTTTAGGAAAATTTTGACAGAGTTTCCCCATATATCAGGATATATTTAAAAAAAACTGAAAGAGTTTCCTCTATAAAATCATTGAGAGGAAGGAAACAACGAAAATAAAAGAATAAAATCAAACATCAAGAGATGGAGTATCGGTAGACACCACGCGTCTTAGGTGAGTGAATGTGTGACGGATCATAGGGTTCACTGACGTGCATAGCCGCCCGCACTTAAGTAGGGTATTACATAAATTTCTCCTCTAACCACAACAGAAAATGTATCGGAAAGAAAGATGAATCGAAAACAAAGCTGGAAAAAGAAGATGAATTGAAAACCTAGCTTACGAAGCATACTAAGAGAGGATCGTACCTTCATTCTCCTCGTTCTCCCGGCAGCGCTTTGCTGGCGCTCCTTCCTCGCCTCCTACTCTCCTCCCGACCTCTCAACCCTAGCCCTTGAGGTGGTGGTGGTAGTGGAAATCATAGAGAATGAATGGGTAGGGAGGGGTACTTATAGGCTTCAGAAAACTGCTAACCATGGTTAGTAAATTATGGTTTAGTCCTTAACCGCAGTTAGCGGCGCATGGTTTTGGCCCATGCTTTTGGCCAAAGCTTATCCGGAACTTAGGACTTAAGTTAGAACAATCTAGAAGCTTCTAGATTCGCTAATGATGCTTAATTAGCGCTAATTGTGATTAGATTTTTCTAATAGCGATTTAACCTTCGCGGCTTACGCTTAACTTTTTCTAACCATTGATTAGTATTTTCTAATGGTCATTAATGATCCCCAATCCATCATTACTTTCTTTAACCCTGTTTAATTAATCTTAATGACAGTTATTACGTGTTAATGACATCTTAAACTTTTTTACTTCTCCTTCTTCCAAAAATCATAACAATTCCAAACGAAGTCCGATTCATACAAACAAATTCTGTTGGTTTCCTCTTGACGAGCCAAATCTTATGATATAGGATCTGAGAGACACAAAGTTCAAGGCTTTACAACTGCTCCACCAACTGACTTACTTTAGTCATGGTAAAGGATATGTCGTGCCTCGTGATGGTCATATATAGTAGCTTGCCAACAAGCTCTCTGTACCTCCTCTTATTGACTTCCTTAGTGTCATCATTATATAGCTCATGCTCGGGTCAATAGGAGTAGTGGCAGGCCTGCAATCTGCCATGTCTGTCTTTGAAAGAAGATCTGTAATATAGTTCCTTTGGGTCTTCACAAGATCTCGTTGGTTCTTGGCAAACTCCAACCCAAGAAAGTAACGTGGATGTCCAAGATCCTTGGTCACAAACTGCTGACCTAGGAAGTCCTTGGTACCTTGAATGCCCTGCTTGTCATCTCCTGTAACAATAATGTCATCGATGTACACAAGAATGACAATAATACCTCTTTGGGTCTTTTGCACAAACAAGGAATGATCAATAGTCGCTCGTACAAATCCATGTTGCTCTATCAAGTCCGAGAGCTTCTGGAAGCATGCTCTTGGACCCCACTTAAGGCCATAAATAGCCTTGTGTATCCTACAAACCTTCTGGCACTCCCCCTCAGCAACAAACCCAAGAGGTTGCTGCATGTAGACCTCCTCTTGTAGATCTCCATAGAGGAAGTCATTCTTCACATCAAGTTGATACGTGGCCAATCTCGTGTTCCAACAATTGAAAGAAGAATACGTAGAGTAGAATCCCTGGCCACTGGAGAAAAAGTATCCTAATAGTTCACCCTATATGTCTGGGTGAACCCGTGTGCCACAAGTCTTGCCTTATAGCGATCCACACTGTCATCTGCACGGTGTAAATTCACAGTGAACACCCATTTGCATCCCATAACGGACGCATCAACTAGAGCAGAAACAAGATTCCATGCACCATGTGATTGAAGCGCATCCATCTCCTCATCCATAGCCGAGCACCAATGACTATCTTTTAATGCCTCATAATTACATGGAATTTTCACGATAGATAGAGATGTTGTAAATATACGGAAATCCTCAGTTAGATGATGAAAGAAGACCTGAGAAGTCAGGGGGTAGGAAGCACAAGATCTCTTCTGCTTTCGAACTGCAATAGGAATATCCAGGTTAGAAGTAACATCCTCCATTTATGTGTTGTTTTCCTGCAATGACTCCTGCACAAATATATCTCCAGACCCATCGTTAGAAGCTAGTCAAATCAGGGACTTCATGGATGATGGGCGATGGAAATGAGTAGAAGCAGTCTAAGGAGTAGAATTTAGGTAATGATGGAACAAGTGGTGCACGTGACTAGGTAGTAGGAGGAGGCGGAGGAGGGGGTGGAGTTGGAGTTGGTACAATAGGCACTAGAGGAGGTGGCATGTAGACTTCATCATTTGAATTCGATGAAGCCAACCTATCGCATGTAGGAGAGAAGTACACAGACTCAAAAAATGTAACATCCACACTGATATAGTATTTCTTATGAAAAGAATCATAATATCAATATCCCTTCTGAGTCCTAGAGTATCCAACAAACACATATTTGACAGCTCTAGGAGGAAGCTTGTCAAGACCATGAGTTAACTGATGAACAAAAGCAATAGACACGAACACACAAGGAGTGAGAGAGAATAACTCTTCCTTAAGAAATGCGACGGAGAAAGGAATTTTCTCACCAAGACAAATGATGGCATACGATTCACCAAACAAGATGTTGTGAGAACTGCATCACCCCAAAACGAATGTGATGCATGACTCTAAATGAGAAGAGTTCGAGTAACATCAAGAAGATGACGATACTTTCTCTCAGCAACATCATTTTGTTGAGAGGTGTAAGGACAAGATATTTGATGATTAATCCCTCTAGATGAAAGAAAATGAGATAGATCACGAGTGCAGAATTTCAAAGCATTATCAGTTCACACAAACTTTATAAAGGTAGAGAAAACATTCTGCACTTCAGTAAGAAAGGTTTTGATCACATCCCCTGCTTCAGATTTATTTTTCAAAAGAAATACTCATGACAACTGTGAAAAATTGTCCACGGCTACAAGATAAAATATGTGTCCTTGGTGATCAGGTACACGACTCGGACCTCAAATGTCAATATGAAATAACTCAAAAAGGGAGCTACTGCTCCGACTCTGATGACTGGGAAAGGCAAACCGATGATGCTTTCCCAATTGACAAGCTTCGCACTAAAAGGAAGAACTAGGTAAAATCTGCATATGACACATCTTCCAAAGAGGGCGATGGACAAACTGAAGGTGCCAAGTGAACGGAGAGATTGATCCAGACGAATGAGAAGATATGCCTGCATAGGGAGTTCGAACCAGGCGATAATGACCACCCTGCTCACGGCCACACCCAATCACTTTGCCTGTAAGAATGTCCTGAAAAACTAGAGAGTTGGGTCAAAAATAGCCCGACAATGCAAATCCTTTGTAATCTGATTAATAGAAAGCAAATTTATAGATAAATCTTGAGCATGTAGCACATTCTGCAGACACATCAAAGGCGTCAAAGTGATCTCCCCATGTCCTGTCATCGGAGAATGAGTCCTGTCAGCTATCACAACTATTCTCCCTGACAGAATCTGTTTATATAACGTTAGCTGATGTCTGTCTCCACTTAGATGATGTGTTGCACCGTAGTCCATAATCTACTCTGTAATGTCAGATCCATGACACAATGTAAAAGCATAAGTACCTAAGGTGTTGGCCGTAGCAGAGTTACTGGCAGAAGCTGAGACTGTCACTTCTGAATGATCTCCCGATGATGGCGAAGCGGAAGGAGGTATATTATCCCTTAGTCTTTCTACAAGATGATCAAACCTCTGATCTAGAGTAGAAGCAGCAGGAGACTCAATCTGCTCCGCAACACGGGATGATGCCAGGAACCCATGCTTGGAATATCATGTCTCCTCGGTATGACATGGGCGATGACAGAAAGTACAGAGCTATCGAGGTTCGCATCTACAGGAGGAATTGCACTTGTCTAGAAATTGCCCAAGCAATTAGCGTTGTGAGTAGTTTTCATGTCAAATCCTACCAAAAAGCACTGGCTTGCAGTCTAATGGATTATGAATTTATGAGGTGCCTGCTCGGTACTACATGCTTATGTTTGGAGTTTAGGGAGAAATAACAATGGGCTGTTCAGCTTCATATATACCGATTATAGCTGGACACCGCAGCAAGAGAAGGTCCTTGATAGGATATGTGTTCACTATAGAAGATGTAGGTTGAATACATGGCAACTAGAGATGGGATAAAAGAAGCTAATATTGCTTAAAGGATTGTTTGCAGGAAAATCCTGATTAGTTGACCGTAATTGTTCATTTTGATAGAGTACTACTCACTTAATGAAAGATCAGATGCACCATGGAAGGAAATAACATGTTGTTCTCTGATATCACTTCATACAATATGTAATTATTGAAGGTGATTTTCATGTGAAGAACATTCCTACTGATAATAATCCTGTAGACATAATGAAAAAGCTCATTCCACTAATGAGGTTCAAAAAATGTGTGGACATAGTTGGTTTGTTCAAATTGTGAGAAAGTTTTGATGGTCAAGAGAGCAATTTCACTATTTCTGCATGGAGTTCAAGTCAAGGTGGAGATCTATTGGATAGCCTTGCGGCGATCAAAATGAAGTTTCAACACACTAACTAAATGGATCTTGAAGATCTGCCATTTAGGAGTGTTTTTTTGCAATAGATCTCCACCTTATGATTAAATATGATTCCAGGATTTCTATGATTCTGGATTTCTATATGCGATAGATCTTGAAGAACTGCCATTCAGGATTGCAAGAGATCTATTATGATTAAGGATTTCTACGATTCCAGGATCCTTCATGATTAAGGAGATAAATTGTGATTTTTAAGATCCTTTTAACTATTCTTCAGATCCTTTCTCTGTAACCTATATAGGTGTGCGCTAGCACTAGAGGAAGATATTATCTTCGCAAGAAACATTGTATTTCCGAGAGAGATAGCAGTAACTCTCTTATATTTTTTATCAGTGGGGTTTTCCATGTAAATCCGTGTGTCTATGTGCATTTGTTGTTGATTAATTGTGTGATTTTATTTTCATCAACAATAGCAGTAGTTATTTGAACCACTTGTGTTCAGCAAATTTCCAATGTAATCTACTATTCCTTCAGTTCATTTTTATAGTAACTTACTTCTGTCAACGATGAATCAACTGTTAGATTGTTACTTGTTACTGCAAGTTGCCTCCCAAGAATTTCTGAGAGAAAATCGACTGACATAACTTATTGTAATTTATACAGATTTTTGGAATAGTCCTGGGAACAGTTCCATTTCTGAAGCGTTTGGTCTTAACAGAAGATGCCCCTTTCTTCTTTTTCACTGACAGCTGTCTTATTCTAGGGTACGATTTCTATTCACTTTTCCCTTCTTTTGGATTTTTAAATATCGTTATATTGCACCTTTTTCCATTTAACAACTCTATAGGTTGTTCAGTCTTATATTTTTTTAGAAATTGTTTTTACATGGTTTTTGAAGCGCCTGATATATTATGCAGGCAAGCCATGATTCCTTGCATATTAATGGCTCTCGGTGGTAACCTCGTTGATGGTCAGTCTCTTTGAACTAGTAGTGTATATTCACGTAAACCTAGTACTTATTTTCTGTTGCTTTTTGAATATCTACAAACTTCCCGCATCCACTAAAAGTATCCGTTGTAAGTAGCACGTATCAAATTGGTGACTCTATACTAAAATCAGGACATGCTACCGTTTCCATCTTACTCTTTTGAGAACCAGAGCAATCTACCATTGAAACCTGAAACTGAAACAACTTTATTGATGAAAAAACTCTTTGGCAATTGACGTTGATTCTGGTTCATGTGAAAAATTCGCATCCATTTTATCAGTTTTTTAACTGGCATGATTCCATGTGTTTGCATCTTAGTAATGTTCTGTGTGAACAGCTATTTTGATTATTGTATCGACTATCGAACATGTTAGTACTTCTTTGCCTGTTTAAATTTTTCTTACTGCAAACTGTCTATCTGAATTGTTTTTTATCGTAAATCCCTAATTGTTTGTTATTTGAAACTCTGATTTTGATTGTGGAGGAAATGTTAATGCTAAGTATCGTTTATATAAATGAGCAGCTTGATGCTCAATCTCTACCTTCGCTGGGCATTTCGTATTTATGACAGTAGTCTTCCCATGCATTTTTTGGACGAAGGGCGACATTCACGACATGAACATGTGACCTCTTAGCCACAACAATGACCTCTACAGTTATGAAAAAGCTTTGTTTTTATTAAAACTTATGTTCATATGAATTGTCGATTATCTGTCGTCTTGGAATTATTACATTAGCAACCAATTGATCTTTTGAATATCCTTTTCTCAGGTCCAGGACCTGGCAGTGCAAAGCTAGGCCTTCGCACAACCATTGGCATTGTATTTGCACGGCTCGTTTTTGTACCCCCTGCAGGGATGGGCATTGTTTTGTTGGCCGATAAGCTTGGGTTGCTACCTGTTGGCGACAAAATGTTCCGATTTGTTCTCCTCCTCCAGCATTCAATGCCCACATCAGTGCTGTCAGGTATGTTGTAGTTGGATACATACAATCAAGTAAGCGCAGCTGATGTCACACGGTACATGTCATTCTTTTTTTGAAATTCATGCAGCTACTGTTTCAAGCTTGAAGGGCTGCGGCAAGGAGGCTGCTGCCGTGCTTTTCTGGGTTCACATTTTTGCTGTGCTCTCGATGACCGTGTGGATCATGGTCTTCCTCAACATCCTCTTCTAATAGCATGGTGCCAACTTGCATGGTCCCTGGGTCTGTATATAGCTTGCCAGGGCCTATTTGTTCCCATATATTTATCAGAATGAGCCAAAAGATATCTTTCATCAGATGAGGCCTGTCCGATATATTCTGTAAATTTGGGGATTTCAGGAAAGAACTTTGGAACTCTTAGCTCTGCATATAGCATGAGGGTAGTAAGTGCATCTTTGGGGAGAGAAAGTGCATTTCACTGAAGAGCTCTATTTCTAAATTTCATTCCTGGAAAAATCACTGTTATTGTTTATGATGCTCATCGGTTCGTCTTCGTTGCCGCATGCGATCTGTGTCGCGGTAATGAAGACACAGGATTGGCACTGTTGGTAAGGAGTTGTACTTAGTTGGAACCTTACATTGAGGAGTTGCATGTTGGAGAGTAGCTTAGAGAACTCCGGCAATATCAGTTGTATTGGCATCACAAATGTAGTTTCATTTAAAAATAAGATTTTTATCGGTCCTCTCTGAGATATTGCAATATCGATTATGTCCCTCCTGCGACATCTTGAGCCTCAAACTCGATCTGTTATTGAGGTGATTACTGATCCAAACAACTTGCCTGGTAGTAGCCCTCAATTACGATGCAAAATGTTTAAGTCCAAGTTGTCTATTGTGACACCTACTATTTATAAACTATTAAAACACTTTATGAGTACTAGATGCGGTATGTGCTACGTCTAGGGATGAAAATGAATATTACTATATTCGTATCTGATCTATTTTTGTATCGTTTTGTACATATTTTGACGTTCGTATTCGTATTCGTTTTAAAATAGATGCAGACATGGATATCACTTTTAAATTCACTAATATTTGCATTCGTATTCAACTATTCATTTTCACACATAAGTACAGTAATATATTTTAAAATGGATAAGAATATGATTATATACCTATATTAGTATCCTATCCAATCGTTTTCATCTCTAGCTATGCCTCTTTTTTGAGAGTATCAGTTATATGCTCCTTAACATCTTGTCGGTTGATCACTTATGCCCTTTAGGGTGCGTTCGGTTCGGGAATAAGCAGGAATAAGGATGGAGAATAAGGAGAATAAGGGTCTATTCTCTGTTCGGCTGGAGGATAGGAATAAGGAGAATAAAGTGAAATAAAAGCAGGTAAAGTGGGATAAAGATAGGAATAAGAGTGAAATAAGATGGAATAATGGAAAATAATCATATCACTGAGAACCGTGTCGAGAAGAGAATTAGCCCATGGCCATTCTGTAACCAAACAAGGCCTTTAGGTCAGCCGTCCATCCGTTTGAAAGGGAAGTTTACTTGGGGACAAAGTTAACAAAAAGTCACATCCTCCTCCACCGCCCCCTCCTCCCACACCAGAGTCCACTCCTCCTCAGCAACGTCGGCGTGTTCAAAACCCCGCATGAAACCGCCGTCACTCGACTCTCCACCACTCTCTGCATTCCACTATCACCCCTCTCGTCACCTTCCTATCACCATCCGTTCTTCTCGTGTGAACCACCTTCACAGCCTCGCTTTCCCATTTCCGAATCTCACGGCATCTACGAGCCACATACTTTTACCCCTTCCTCCCCCCCCCCTCCTCCTCACGGATGCAATGAAATCTGCAGCAGCGCGCAAATCTGCAGGTGGCTACACCCAAGGGGATTGGGACTTGATGTTTGGTGATCCAAATCTACAGTCACGACGGCTTGGGTTCCAAAAAGTTTGGCCGAATCTTCTTGCAATCAAGGTGATTCCTGTAATAACTGTAGTCGTGATAAATCCGGAAATAAAAACAAGGATTTTTACTCTCATTAATCTTATAAATATTGTCAATTATCTCACCATAGAGGGAGGGAGGGAGAGGAAGGAGTGGGGAGAAGGAGAGGGAGCGGAAAAAACATATCATTGGATTTGCTAGGGTTTGATTAACTCAACTGAAATCCAAGCTAGTTAACCCAAGCAGTCTCAAATTAATGGCTGGTCAGATTAACGACGAAGTAAGTTTACGAGGTTGGAATTACGTTGTTTCAAAGGTTGAGAAGGTAATTGACAAAGTTTATAGAGTTTGTGGGTAAAATCCCAAAAATCAAACATCATAATGACAAAAATCTACGGTGGAGCGACTGGTGGTTGATCGACCATCGGACTTGGGGGCAGAGGAGATAGGGGCATGGCAGATGATGTGAGGGGACAGTGAAGGAAGAAGGTGGAGGGCGTTGGGCGAAGGAGGGGTCAGAAGAGTATGGGCAAGGAGTGTTTGGATAGTTACGCCCCTCTTAACGATACCATGGTTTGAAAAAATTATGCTTAAGTTCAACTCATTGACGACTAAAGTAAAAGAAGGGTATAAGTGATAGAACGACAAGAAATCAAGGGCACAACTGATGTTCCAAAAAAGAAAGGGAGAGGTATAATTGATAAATTTATGTATATATGTGTGTGTGTATGCATCGAACTTTTAACGAACCAAATTTCAATGGACCTGCCATCTTCAGGTTCAATTCGTTTAAAGCAAAACTAAACTTATGTATAGATTCGATTCGGTTACTTTCAAATTGAATCTGAATTCGGTTACTTTTGAATTGAATCTGAATCGAACTTTTGTTATTCAAATCTAAGCAAATATCAAACTCGAGATTTTTTTTAGTCTTACATGCCATCCTCTTTTTTCCACGAACGCCTTTGTTACTTCACGTCTCAATCATTTACTATTTTAATAACAATACAGACCATTTGATATAACAAACCCTTCTACGTCATCGTAGCTCAATAATATATCATCAAGAGCTTCAGCAATATATTGAAAATTCAACTAGATTTTTAGAGGTGGTCATGAATATTGTAAATGCCCAATCCTTTGGAATCTGTCAGCCATTTCTAACTAGAAACAAGGAAGAACACTTCTATTCAAGAATGAGACAGGATTTTGGCATAAATGGAGAATTTAATACACTATCAAATTCTGATGAGTTGGTAAGACATTCACATGATTGATCGAATGAGCTTAAAATCACATCACACAACACAAGCAGCAGCATGTTAACGTGAGGGAAATCCCAACTTGGCAAAATGTCTATGAGGCTGCACCGAGTTACCAATTGTCCGCATTCGTTCGTACCTGAGTTGGCGTTAGGTTGCGGATTTTAAAAGAAAGACCACCATCTCCTCCTTCCGACACCTTGCATCCGGTCTTCCTGACCTGCAAGGCCCCTTGGTCTCAGAAGTTGATCGGTTCTCATGTTAGCCTGAGAATTATGCAGCCACATAACAAGAACAAAACCAACAATGCCTACTATCGGAGCGGCAGCAAGATAGAACCAACCCCGCCTACTACGTTGCACATTCTGACCATTCTCCACCTCTTCCCTCTGGACCGATGCATCCTCTTGAGCGTCCCTTCCTTGATCAAGGGTTTCTGAGTCACCTACTTCGGATTCATCAGTTTCTGAATCACTTTCTGCGGTGGAAGAACCATCGCCAATAATATCATGTTGATGAATCACGTGGTAGTTCATCCTTTGGTCCATGTTTACCTTGCCCTCCTCATAATCTTGATCATCAGTAGGAAGCTCATACCTACACACAGGACAAGAGTTTCTCGTAGATAGCCATGGCAGTATACATGAAGGATGGTACATGTGCCTGCAAGGAAGCTGGTTTACGATCGTTCCAATTGGCATATGATCCTTGCAAACTGCACAAACCAAACTCTCATCGTTTTCTTCAGATTCGTTAATAACAATCTGTGGGAGACTCGCGATGAAAGCAGCAGATGCTGGTGGTGCCCCTCTTCTTGAAACATCCGTTTCTGCAAGTTGATTGAGCAGCTCCTCAAAACCTCTTGCATCAAGATAGTCACCAGGATTTCCGACATAATGCTGTTGTGCATCAGATTCCGTTAGACCAGCAAAAGGATATTGCGATCTCCATAAGAGCCAGCCCCCAAGTCTACCACTGCTTCCTGCCGACCTATCACCAGAGTGTATCTGCCTATCTTGCTCAAGCATCACAGCTTCTTCCCACACCGCTTCATCATCTTGATCATCGGAGTTCCACTGATCAAGTCCAGCATGCATGGGGTCAATATCAGTATCACTGTCAGCATGGCTCTCGGCATCTTGTTGATCAAACATATCCCTGCCAAGGCTAAGCCCGTCCAAGGAGGCATCAGATTCACCACCAAAACCAGTTATGCTGATATTAGACTCACTCTCCCCAAAAAGAGAATCACCTTGGTCAAAGCCATCACTGCCATTGTCTGAAAGTGTATACCGCCACCTTCTTGATCTGTTCCTGTACCCATTATAGCCTGCACGTTGTTGTGCTTCACGATTCTGTAACAGAGGACCTAAAATCTCCTGGAGATGCTGAGAGAATAGATCCTCAACAGACTCGGAACTTTGAGATCGGGCTATTTGTTGCCTCCTTTGAGTCGAATTATGAGAGATGCCATTATCTATGTCATCAAATACTGTCAGTTTGCAGTCCCTGCAAATTAATATAGCCTCAAGACCTTCATTTGTTTGCGCTTGCACCGAAAATGATCTTCTGCATAAAATGCAATGGACATCTGACTCGTTGAAAACATATGACAGAGAATTTTCTGGATCAAGATCCCTAAAAAGATCAGGAAAATTGGACGCTTGTCCATGATCGCCATCCATCTGCAGAAGTCAGGACAAGAGATATTGAAGTCTATCATACTAAGTGACACACAAAGCATTAGATTTGGCTGGTAATTAACAAACTTAAAAATGTATCGAAGGATTGTATTTGCCATTTCTGTGGTGCAAGAACGACAAAAACATTGTGTTTTTTTGCGCCCAAAGAAACAGTATGCATTGATTAAAAAATTATAAATTACAGAAAAAAAATGGCCTATACGATGGCTTGGTTCCCAATTAAGAGTCTTGTTTTTCGAATGTAACAAAGAGGGGTCCTGATCTTATATTTTTTGTCTCAAATACAGGCTTCCTTATGCTACCGTGACCCTTTTATGTTGACATTATACCCTAAAACTGAAAGTTAAGGCCCCTCTTCGTTACATTAAAAAAATGAGGCCCCTAGTTGAGAAAAGATGCATAGTTAGAGCCCTCTGTTGTAATTTACCCTTAAACAATGCTACACTGTTCTACATACCAAAAGATGGTATGATTTTTTTAACCATGAGACAGTATGATACCGCAAGGCAAGGAAACCAGAACCCAGCAGAAGTGCTATCATGAGACGACTTAAAAATGAGACAATAGCAAACATACAAAGCGACATGGAAAAGTATCTAAATAATTCCAACATATGCTAAATTTGGGATTGTTACACCAGAAAGAACAATATAGAAGTCAAAATATAGGGATTCCACTATTCAACTTGCAACAACATGAAGACGCAATAAGATGTGATCTGCAAAATAGAAACATAGAACTTAGAATTGACATGCCGCAAAGGTGCTTGCATCTTCAAGAGATGCGAAATATCATGTCATTCTGTTGTCCTGTCTAGGAAGCCACCTTTAAAACAATCGAAAAGTTATTAATCCAACAGAAAGTTATTTCCACAACAACTTTTGCAGTCGCCTGCAGAAACATGAAATTTTTAACAGCTCTGCTTAACAGTCCCAACCAATCTGACACATTAACAATCATGGCATCGATTGCTTAATGGTCCTCAAAAACGTTTAACAAGAATAATATCACATTATACAACCACAGAATGACCGCAACCGCAAGCCTTATTTAGCTAACATTAAGAGTGTTAGAACCTTCAGGGCAGAAAATTACTTTAAATTATCTCCGTAGTACCTAGCCTACAAATTACAGGGAAGAAATGAACCAACATTCTTGGACTAAATATATACATTACAGAACAGAGTAAGTACGATTAGAAACAGCATGTTATAACCCCTAAAACATCGAAGTAAAGTTGCAAACAAAAGCCAGGGGAAGAGATATATATGCCCCTACCTTAATCAACAGAACTAATCCATATTCAGTTCAATAAGACATGACAATTTACTTTCATTTAATCATTGAAAGAACAAGCCAACTAGGTGTCTGCTTCACCGAACATTTCATGTGGTAAAATCGGCATTTCAGTATTTTTTATGAAATGAAGAAAAGAATAATTTCTTGAAGCCAGTAGTCATCCAAATTTCAGTAAATAGAAGTCAGTTGCTTTCATCACCAAAAAACAATGCAAACTAGGTGTCTGCTTCACTACGTGGCGATATCAAAATTTTGGTATTTTTTAAAAAAGAAAAAAAGGAATAACATCTCAAAGATAGGAGTCATCCAAATTTTAGAAAATATAAACCAGTTATAGCTCAGAGAACATAGCCCATTGTCCCCACCCGGCCCTGGCAAGAATCCAGGAGGACCACATATAGACCACAACCTACGGCAACGTTTTCAACGTAAACTGTCCCTGTTAATTAAAAGGGTTTTCTACACTTGTATCCCTCTGAGATTTTGCAACTACAGTTATGCATCTACCTTTTTTGCAATATCATTTGTGATCCTACCTTCTTGCACTGTTAACATGTGTCCCTTCCATTTGGTTGGCCGTCCATGAGATGAACCACACCATGGTTTACACAAACCAAGGTGTGGTTAAGTATAAGGGTTTGTTACACTTGTTCCTCCACCAAGATTCTGCAATTATAGTTATGCCCCAACTTTTTGTAATATCACCCGAGCCCATACCTTGAGCATTTACTCGGAGGGACACAAGTGCAGAATTTTATAACAATTGTGCACCTCCTTCACCTTTTTCATCTTCATCCCGCTAGTAATGCTGTCTCTATCTCATTTGCCCCGAGCCCGTTAGCTACCCCTTTGTTTTCTCCGCCCCCAGCACACCCATCCGCCTAGGCCCATTGCTGCGTAGATACGAATGAAAAGGAGAGAAGCGCAAAGCTCGATGTGCAGTTGGGTGGTTAGGGCTAACAAGGATGGAGTTGGAGCAGCGAGGAGGTTAGGGGTGAAGTCTATGGGGCGACAAGGAGGAGGGTATAGGGGCTATGGAATGGCGAGGAGGGGGTTAGAGACGAGGATCAAGTGCAGAGAGGAGGGGGTCAAGGGGCAGAGGGGAAGGGGCAAATAGGGATTGTGGCGGCGAGGAGGAGAGGGCTGGGAGAGGGGATCGAGGGTGGAGCAGAGGTGGCTGGGGGCTAGAGAGGATTGGGGCAGAGGTTTTGGCGAAGGAGGCTCAGGACAGGGAGGAGGATTGGAGATGGAGTGGAAGTAGGCAACATGGGGGAGGGAGAAGAAGGAAGAAGATGAGTAAGGATTGCAAAAATAACATAGGGACACAAGCATAAAAAAACCCAAATAAAAAGGATAGACCTGGGAATGAATAAGCTCTCTCGACGTCGCAGGGAGAGGTCACTTCATGTCAATTATGTGGAACTTTACCTTGCTTATTTTTCAATACCATGACATCTAGTTCTAGGCCACCAACAACTTATAAAGTTGCACCTAGACTCTTGTATGACTCACAATGGTAAACTACATCCTCCTGAATATAGTAGTATATTTAGCGTCCGGATAATCGCATCACAATGGATTGCCAAAGCAACATTCTTTAAAGTCACATAATAAACAACAATCAATTTAGTTGACATCTGGAAAATTACAACAACAACAAAGCCTTTCCCACATTAAGTAGGGTCGGCTACATGTATTCTTTGCATCCATTCATATCAATCTCGGACATTCTCGAGCTTAAATCGAAAAAACAATCCTTTTATCTAGTCTCATTCCAACACTTCTTGGGCCTTCCCACGATCTCTTAGCCGACTCAACAAATCAAAACTCGCATCTCCTAACTTGTGCCAGTGTTTCAAATTTCATCGACACTCCACCTAAACCGAAATGAAATCTCGATATGGACCCATCCTTCACAAATCTAGGTCGATTTTGGCTGAAATTGGCTAAATTTCATCGAAATTTTGACGAAATTTCAAAAATGTTTCGTTGTTTGCATCTCAAAATAAAATCGAGATTTAAAACATTGTCTGGTGCATCGATTAACCTCCTTTGCAAATGGTCAAACCAACTTAAGCGATTTTCTCGCATCTTATCCTCCATTGGAGCTACACCAACTTTCCTTCTGATTGCATCATTTCGAATATGATCTTTACATGTATGTCTACACATCCACCTTTACAAACAATATTTCACCCTCTCATATTTAAATGAAAAGCAAAAGGCATAAATCATGATTATGTTGCATAAGTTTTCACCTTGTTTTTATTTCTCCAATGGGGGTCAACTATCATTTGTTTTCCTTATGGAAAATTTTTAATAGTTTTTGTTAAGTATTTCCTTCCCATGGAGGTCAACTACCTTGGTTTTTCTGCATAAATCCCTCATTGTAGGGGTTGTGTTAGGTAGCCAACAACCAGTGCGAAAACTAGTTGGATCTTTCAACTTGGATTTGAACAAGAATCTATGTAGCCGATCCTACTTAAAAAGTGGGAGAAAGTTTCACTGTTTTTTAATTATTTTCTATTTATTGGCTTAACAAGGTCTTTAAACATTTGAATGTTAGTATTTGCTTCAATATGAAGCCTTCCAAGTTACTCCACTTAAAGCATGCATTTGGATGAAGGGTTGAAGTGGGTTACACCAATCCCGTGATATAATGGTAAGTAATAGGTTATCTCCAATAAAACGTGTGATTTTGTTTAAATAATATTAACATCTTGAATAACAAGGACAAAGCTTTTTACACCATTGACTGTGTGATCTGGGCTTTGTGGTTGCAAAGGACCGATGCGGAATTTTGTATTTAACTGCCTTAAGTTGGAAAAGAATCATTTTGTTATCATTGAAGATCTTCAAAGTAATAAAATATTCCAGTGCCTAGGTTTTTGTACCTTGAATGGGTTTTCGTACCTTCTGAGCTACTTTCCATGAATAACCACTAACCTCTAATGGTCATCCGTTTGGCCACTAACTAAAAAAAGACTCTTGGATGGCTATCAATCTCTAATGGCATCATTCCATTCAAAAAAATGGCTGAAGAAACCAACTAGCTTAGATATACGTGACAAAATGGGGAATTACAACGCTTTTGATAGCACAAAAATGTACAAGATCAGAAGGATTCACGCAAAAATCAAATCGTGAGAGAAGGCACAAGCAAGTTAAACAATTGCAGAAAAGTCCGGGGGCAGGAAACTCACAAGACGTATTCTTCCCTTTGAAGGCAGTATTAGATTCAGAAACCAAGAAGGTGCACAATCTGGCTTAAGCCCAAATCAATTGTTGTGTGACTAGGATATAAATGGGTCAAATAATAGTTGACCTTGACAGGAATTTTATTCAGGAGAAATGGGATGTTCTGCACCATACCACTGGGCACTGGCCACTGGGACAAGGAAGCACACCAACATTGAGTGCAAAGACTTAATACTAAAAAAATGTACACATTGAGAGCATATCAACGATGAGCACAAAGAGGCCACACTAAAGATACCATTCTCCGTGTAATTTCTAGACCTTGGCAGAATTTCAAATGGGAAATTGATTCTCTTTAAATATTATTGAGGGTGTACTTCCATAAATGCCTTGAAAATATTTTATCCGGGAAAAATTATACTACAGGCTAATGTGAAAGAGGATTTAAAAATTATTAAATAAGTTGCAGTTTGTGGCTCTGAAGCCTCGAGCTTAAACTCTAAAATGCACGCCACAGATGGATCTATAAAGATTGTATAATGTTATTCAAATTATTAAATAAGTTGCAGTTTGTGGCTCTGAAGCCTTGAGCTTAAACTCTAAAATGCACACGCTACAGATGGATCTATAAAGAATGCATAATGTTACTCCAAGAGTGATGCTTTTGCCTCAGCACCTAAAGACATGCATCTAACTTCAAATATAAGAACGCATGTTCGGTTGATGCAAGTGAGGCTTATTCATCACTTCAAAAATAAAGAAAAATAGGAATATTACGACTCACTTTATTCTAAATTCTCTCCTCTGTTATCAGCTTCTCTTGCCATGGTAACTAAAACCTTGATGCTCAACAACTAAAACCTTGATGCTTAAAAAAACTCATGGAAGCTCATGCCAATCATTCTCAACAACTATGCGGTTCATGAAAGCTCATGCCAATCATTCTCAACAACTAAAACCTTGATGCTTAAAAAAAGAATAAAAATAGTGATCCACCCATAACTCATCAAAAGGAGATGCAAAAGAGTAAAATCATAATGAAAAGTGCTAGTGAGACTATCAACAGAGAAATTAATTGATGTTTTCGAAGCTATGCTCATAGGCTCTCCCAATACATGGTATTAGGTCCCACAACCTTAATGCTTAATGCCTTTATAGATGTCTAATGAAATAAACACAATTAATAGTATGGAGGTGGTGAAAAACCCCAAGCCATGCCTACTCCAGCATAAAGTAGCCCATTACTCGATTACAAGAGCTCATCGACGGTTGACCTAGCTGAGATTCAAATAGTCTAATATAAAGTTCAATTGCTTCCTTACAATGCATCTTTGGTCTTCCATGACTCCTATATGTTGCATACAATTTTTATTTTCTATAGATGTCACTTAATCCAACATAATATATAAGCTTTCTGTCTACTTATTTTAGAAGCCAAGCATGGGGTGTTCCAAATTTTATTGAGAAAACAAAAGAAATTTATAGCCTTTTTTATATCTCCTTTAACGACACAATACCCAAAATGCATAAAGGACCTTCGCAGTGTTCACCGCATTCTTTAAATCTCTCTCCCATAAACATCACATCATTCTTCTTGCTCCAAAATAACCCAACAGGCAGCTATTAGACAACTCTTGTCCTGATGTCTCTAATACACTTGCTCCCATCTCCAACTTCTCAGAATCTAACGCTCATTCCAAAAATATCAGCTTCACTAGCATCTATTCATGAGATCCCCATCATCCCTCACATCAATGTTGCATTCAAACATGTGAAGAACAAACAGTCCACTTCCTCCTCACCGTCGTTTTTAATCAAGCTCATCCTCCAGTGGCTTCTGAGTACCATGCAATCAATCTCTTCTATCCTACCAACCACACATGCAGCCTCACATATAAAGGTTCCATTGCCTCCTTCATAAACCTAAATTCTAAAGAAAACACCATGTAAGGGATCGAAGAATACTCCCTCGGCATCTCATAGACCTCGGAAATGAAATTCCTCATCCACTAGTACTACACCCTCCAACATCGATGAGTGATGAGATATCACAATCCTACTCAGTGAGAAGTGTAAGAAACCTGGGTAATTAAATTGCATCCCAACTATACACAACCACCTCCTGTATGTTCTCCACAAGTGCACTCAATCTAGGAAAAATCAATGCCAACACTCTTATCCTGATTAACCATTTAGCCAAAATCCAGTAACCCCCCCCCCCCAATTCTCCAGATCAGAATACTAAATTTCACGAAATTTCGGCTTCGATGGACTCCGTATATCGAAATCCATATACATGTCGATTTCTCAGAATTCGACCGAAATCTCACGAAATATCGCCGATATTTCGGGCCATCTCGCCATCTCGCCCGAAAAAGAGAATCTTTTAAAAAAATCCGCAAGTTGTCGAGATGGACCAATTTCGACAGTCGGCTCCTTTGGTTCTCCGAGCTTTTCCAAGTCCTTGTTTTACCCCTTTCATCAATGTAAGCCAAAATTAATCAAATATTCATAAATTTCTTCAATTTTTAGGGTTTTTGTTCCTAAGATGTTCTCTCTTGGTGTGGCGTTCTTTTGATAGATTTTGAATATGTAGCTTGATTTTTGGAGACCAAAATTAGGGATTTTGTGTTTTAATGCACAATAATGATGTGTTATGAATGTATTTATTCAAATCACATGTATAACGCGTAGTAAAGCGTACTTTGAAAATAATTTGTGAGATCTATGAAAGAGAAAATTGGGCCTTTTATGTTTTAATGTGGAATCATGATGAGTTATTCAAGGATAAACTCGGATTTTAAGTTTTGAACGTAGAAAACATGTTTTGGATTTTTTTAGTAAATAAGATATTAAAATAGAGTAATTCCGAAAATGAAACATTAGATCTATGCGTTATTTTACATGTTTTATTTCTCTTCAGTGATTTTTCTCGAAAATAGTCCCCTAATTATTAGATCTAAGACCCTAATGTATAGATGTAAGGGGTTTTTTGGTGAAAATCTGAATATTAAGAGTATACTTTCAATTTCAAACAAAATATTTTATGACTTTGTGAATATCATGTATTAGAAAAATTAAAATATATTAATTCCGAAAATTAAAACATAAATTAATTAAGTAGCTAATTCTTAATTGATCGCATCGTATGGATCGTAAATGATTGTTCTTCAATTTTCTCGTAGGTTTCGGTGATCATCATAATGGTACATTCCGGATCAGGATCTGACAGTTCTGAGGATCAAAGGGGATTTCAGTGGGGACATTGATTGGAGGTATGCCTCCGCTCCTGATGATAACAAAGTGAAACCATAGTGCAATTTCTGTGGGAAGAAGTTGGGAGGAGGAGGGATCACGAGGATGAAGCAACATCTTGTTGGGCAACAACAAAAATGTTGTCAAGTGCACGCGTTGTCCCAAAGATATGAGGGACAAGGTGAAGGCCAGCTTGGAAGGGAAGAAGGATAGGGAAACATATAGGATAAGGAGGGATTCATATTTGACAAAGAATTCAAGTTCTCTCATATTCAGACGATGATGACTTTATTTACCCCGCTGATATTCAGCCTACAGCTGAGAGGAGGGCTTATAGGAGGGCAACAAAAGAATCAATGAGGAGCGAGTTCGAGAGGAGAGAACTCGATGATGCACGAAGCAACTTCTATGGTGCAGGTGGCAGTGGGAGTGGTTCTGGATGTGCACCAGTGCCACCACCCAAAAAAACACAAGGGAAAGGGAATTGAGCCCTTCTTGACGAGGAGCGGATCCATGCAGTACAAACCAAGCAAGGATCCAAAGCAGAAAATGGTGAAGGGTATGTTCAACAATGCGGGGAATAGGGTGGGAAAGGCCATCAGCAAGCTCTTCGTTGGGAGAGCATTCTTGCCAATGTTGCTAGTGGGTCATTCCTCCAACATGCCATTGATGAGATCAATGCAACAGGAATGGAAGTGAAGGCTCCCGCATCCCACGAGATAATGAACAAATATCTTGGGATGGAGAAGGAGGAGATGAATGAGTACATCATCGAGCTGAGGAGGAAATGGCCAAAGTATGGGGTGACTTTGATGTGTGATGGGTGGACGAGCTACATGAGGAAGCAAATCATCAACTTCCTTTTTTACTGTGATGGCAAGACAGTTTTTTTGAAATATGTTGATGCATCCGAATACGTAAAGGATCATAAGTACCTGCTGAAGTTGATGAAGGACATCATCAAAGATGTTGGGAAAGATAACATTGTTTAGATTGTCACGGATAATGGCAGCCACTTCAAGAAAGGAGGTGAAACAATCATGAAGTCCAATAGCTACAGCATTTTTTGGACACTGTGTGTTGCACATTATATTGATTTAATTCTGAAGGACTTCAGCAAGAGGAAGCTCATCTCAAGGGTGGTGGAGCAAGCATTGACGGTCGCCACATTCATTTACCACCACTCCAAAGTGTTGGCATTGATGAGACGGATGTGCAATGGTGAGTTGGTGAGGCATGACATCACACGCTTTGCAACCAATTTTATAGCGTTGCAAAGCTTGAAACAACACAAGATAGGGTTGAAAACCATGTGTTGTCAAGGTGAATGGTTCGAGATTCCTGAAGCCCGAACTAAAGGAGGACGGAAAGTGGAGACATTGATCAATGATCTCCACTTTTGAGATGATGTGACTCGGGTCACGAATATCATGGATCTGGTTGTTTTTGTATAGCGGATCGTAGACGATAATAAGAAGCCCGCCATGGGAGTGATCTACGAGGCAATGCGTTGCATGAGAGAGAAGTTCAGAGAAATAGTTGGAAAAGGATTCAAGGCATGCTTGGACATCATTGACGAGCGATGGTCCAAGATGCTCTCCCATCCTCTTCACAAGGTTGGTATGTAATAACCTAATTTAGTTTTCAATTTTTTATATCATTGTAGAATATGAGAATTGTGCTTGTTTGTAACCAGCTTATTACTTCAATCCTATGTACAAGTATAAGAATGGACTTGGTACAAATGCTGACCTTCTAGCAGCTGTACAAATTGTGGTGGAGAAGCTCATCAAGGCGAGAAGACACGGACCTTGTGCATGAATGAGGTAATCTTGATTTTGGAGGTAGATTGAGAGTGGGACTGACAAAATATTCTTTAAGAGTATTATGTGACAATTTATGGCTTCAACCTATATGCAGGTGAAGTAATTCAGGGACGCCTTGGGTTCCTTTGGTAGAATTACTACGGTAAATGGATGGGGCAGTACTCTTTCTGGTAAGGACGAAGACAAAAAATACACTGAATGTGTACTGATGTATTACTATTATTGATTTATCTCCACTTGATTTTTTCGCAGCCGAATGGTGGTTACTGTATAGGTTGGAGGCTCCCCACCTACGAAACGTGGCAGTGAAAGTATTGTATCAAACTGCATCTGCTAGTGGCTGTGAGAGGAACTGAAGCACATATAACTTGATACATTCAAAGAGACAGAAAATGTTGGGAGAACAGAGGCTCCCTGATCTTGTCTACGTGCACTACAATTTGAGGTTGAATATGAAACATGCAATGGAGGGTCAGGACAAAGAGGACTACACATACTCTATTGATCTTGCATACATTTTCAAGATGCACGATGACGATGTTGATGAAGATGTTCTTCAGAGGTGGATGGATTCCAATAGTGCTCTCGTGCTCGATCAATCGAGTGGAAGACCAAATGAGAATATATGCCAGCAACTGGGAGCCGATGTAGGTGATTATCTGGCAAGATCTGGGTGGATTACAGACCCTCTTAGAGGGTTGGGGGCCGAGGTTGATGCAACAGTTGATGAAATTCTCTCCACTAGTTCCAAATCCAAATCCAAGTCAAAAGATGACAGTGGAGATGATGATGATAATGTTGACAGTCGTGGTGGATCTGGTGATGGTGGGGAAACATACTCAGGTGAGTCGGAGGGGGGGGGGGGGGTGATCGTGGACCACAAGATACAAGATTTGAGGAAGGGCTCCATGCAGGGCGTGAATATATGGAGCGATAGAATACACATGGACAATTTGTTCCAAGTCCGAGTCCAGGACCTATGGATTACGAGTACGGTCGTGGCCATCGTCCAACCGACAACTACATGGACGATTTGATATCATCCGTAGATTTCTTGAGCTGCATGGACATTGACAGCTCATATCATGGAGGAACACCAAGTCCCTTAGGCGGATATGGATCGTCGCACGATGAGAGATCATTTGGCGTCTTCCCGTAATACTTTCATGCTCCTCCCCCAAGACCTCCTCCTCCTCAAGCACATGCACCTCCATCATATTCATATTGTTACAGTGGGTATGGGGGATATAGTAGCTACAACGATGAGAACTACCAAGGTAGCCAACTTGAGCAGATCCAAACAACTTCTTAGGCGGTGACAGTTATGGTTTCTTACCTGAGTACACACCAGTTCCTCCTCCTCCACAGAGATCTTCTCCTACTCCGTCGTCGTCGTCCCAAGGATCTCAAGCCAGTACTTCGCAACCTCGTCGTACCACTCGTGATACCGGATCTAGTGCTGCTTATCCGCGTCTCGCGATACTCATAGGCATCGATGACCACCAATATAGACAGTATGTGATGGATTATGTACGTTATACTCGTACATAACATGAGAGAATTATTGTGAGTTAATTGAATCTACGATGCATTATGAGAGGCAACAAGGAAGGGGGTGATTCAAATCTACCACGGAACTCTTGGTTATAAACCAAGCATATCACCAGGTAATATATTTTAATCTTCTATTGCATTTATCATTAATGTGCATGTTCTTATTTACTCTACGTGAATTTTCACTTCTTGTAAAACTGTTACTCTGTTATTAAGTATTAAGTATTAACAACGATATGTTCGATATGGTGTATGACATACTGTCATAGTCATAGATGATAAAATGATCTATATGTATGCTATAAGCCTATAAGTGTATATCTATTGTTTCATTGTTTGAAGTACTCCGATTAACTCTATTTGCAATATCTAACATATTGTACAATATGACCGATATGGTCGATATAAGGAGTATAGATGAGCAATATGTGTGAAATAATTATGTATTTATAAGTTATTTATTGTTCTAATAACTTGGAAGATCATAATTTACAATAAAATTAAAAAATAGTTTTTTGATCCATTTCCGACATTTCCACCGAAATTGTCGAAATTTCCTGAAATATCAACGAAATTTCAGTATTAAGGGTGACCGAAATGAAATCGAAATCGAGATTTCGAACCTTGCCCTAGATATCATCATAGAAACAGTTTCACGGTAGGTAGAACATGCATCAAACCTAACCAGGATACCAAAGCCCTCCTCAACAAATTGGATCTCTCCCTGAGAAAGTAATATGCCTCTAGAATTACCATGGGCTTATTGAAATGATGCAACATCCCCCATTGGAGATAGTGGGAGGTATCATAGAATTTAATATACATTCGAATATTGAAACCCTCCCGCTGGTGATATCAGTGTATCATTGATATATCATGATATTTTGAACCATGCTACATATCAAATTTTGATTATTTATTTGTATTGAATTTGTTTCCAAATGTGTTGATAGAGGGAGTGCCTGTAAGTCTTAGCAACTAAACCTTTTAAAAGTTAAAGAATAAAAATTATCTTCCAAGCTTCTTTCCTTATAAAATAAGGAGAGAAGTCAACTTACATAGTTTATATCGATAATTGAGCATCAATATCGACATGATAACGATGATATAACTTCAAATGATCAAAAGTTTGCACTAAATACTTAAAATTTCATCAATATCAATAATATTTGATGACATCATTGATATATCGCTCGATATCGGTTTTTATCAATATCCATGGTAATATTTATATCCTTGACTTACCGATATGGATATATCACCGATATATCGAGAATATATTGGGATATTTCCATCCATACCATATACTTTAAAGCAATTTTAAAGTCATCACATGGAACACATAACATTCCTTTCCACAAATTTTGAAAGATTTGGACTTCAAGGAAAAGGAAAAGACAGAAACAAAAGAAAGGCGAACATAAAAGGACAACCAGTTTAGCTCGTATTTTATCCAGAAATTTTCACATATCCTCACATTAAGATTTCAATTGCAATAAACATAAACACCCGGACTAAAACCAAGAATTTTGCAAGCTATTAGACTTGTATTTTGCATCATAACGAATCTACAGTAGATTCTTTCCTTCCTCAGCTTCATCTTTCACCGGAAAACAAGCACTTCCTCTCAGTTGGTACTAAAAGATAACCACTTTCTCTCTCACGTTAATATGCAAAAAAATCATGATTATTAATGAACATGAAAACATCCTGCAGCACCTGTTTTGCTAAGACATTCCTTTCAGCCAAACATTACACTCCTGACATACGATTTCTCCCCCTGCACGCTCCATCAGCAACAAAACCTCGAATCTCATCACACCCGTGCTACCTCGTTTGTAAACACAACCTAAATCACTAGTATCAGCACCCACAGTCCGATTCCACACCTCAATTTCATCGCAGAGTAATCAAACAAGCATTAATACCACAAAGAGAAGCAAATCATATGTATACCTCGATCGATTCTCGTCGGAGGGAAACAGATCAACTCTCAGAACCAATCGATCAGGCCCCGCTCTCCGGATCAACAGAGATCCAAGAGCCCTAACCGCAGGAGAAGAAGAACCGATCAAATCGACAAATAGATCATGAGAATAACAAGAAGAGGTGATCTGGCGGTGGATTTGGAGCCGATTTGCGGCGATTTTCGGTGGAAAAGCGGGGATCTTCCAAGCAGGGGATCGGAATTGGGGGGGTTTTGGTGTGCGTGGACGTTTGACGGGAAGAGGGGATTGGAGTCGTCAAGGGTGGTCTGGTGGCTTCATGCCGATCTGACCGTTCGTTTGGATAAGGATGTGATCTGTACCGTTGGATTCGTGGAGAGGAGGGATGCGTGAACGCTAATCGGATTTTGGGTTATACTTCCGGGACCGTGAGAACGTTTTTTCAACAAGTGGTGAAAACGAACATTAACCATATTAAAGTAGAATGGTTTTGAAAATATTTCTCAATTTTTATATGCCTGCCATTTATTATTTGATAACTATAATATGATTTTTTTAAAAAACTTTAGATTTTAATGAGGCTGCTCCAAGAACGGTAACCGGATTTTTTAAATCGACATCATCTCGATGGAGGCTGTAGGAGTCTCTGTTTCTAACGAAATTCGAATGGAATATATGAGGGATATAAGGATGAATATACATGACAATATTTTTCAAAAAAAAATAAAAAATAAAACGTTGAAAACAGCGCGGGGCAGCCATTGTTGGTTGCCCCCATTAAACTCTTTTATTTATGCTTGTGATTTTGCCAACTCTTGCATGTCTACCCCTTGGTTCCTTTTCGACTTGCGGTTTCCTTCAAAACTAACAAAAATCCTTCTAAAACACGTATTATTACCTATAAATTTAAATTATGCTAGTGGTCATCTTCAACCACCAATCAAAGAATATTGTGATTCTATACTCGGTAAGGTGATGAATCTCATATTCCATATTTAACAAATCTGTTCAAGAAAAAATCAGGCTTAGTTTTTTGGGTTAATGTCAGTTTATTTTAGAGATAAACTATTTTTTACACCGAAACAAGAGGTAAGCAGGTAACAAGCTGCGCAGCTAATCCTTTTTGAATTGCAAATTCAATCCTTCTAAACACTACATCCAAAAATCAAGGGTCCATTACATTACTGTTCATCACTTTTTGGATCCTCTTTAAAAGCTCAACAACATCAGGTGCTAAGAAACCAAAAGTATCAAAATCAAAAGGGATGAAGGCATGTTGATTCTCCGTGCATGCTTTCTCATGCTTCTCCACTTTTGCTGGAGAAGCTTTAAGGGCAACATGCCCTGCTGTGAAGGTCCCACTCTTCAATCCCACCATCGGTGAAACTCTTGTCAAATCTACACAGGCATGTTTCCCTCCGATCCATCCAAAAATCAAAATATCAGCTGGTCTAAGTATGGATCTTTCCTCTTGTGGATCAGTTAAAAAGTTCACAGGCGCCTCTTTCTTAGCAACAATACCTACACGTCTGAGTACATCAAATAAAATATCTCTAACAAGATCGTGTTTGTACTTAAAACTCGGAAGCTCTCTGAATTGCATGATCATAAAAATTGTCTAAGCATGCCTTGCGACAGACTGGACATATCTCATCAGCTGGAAATAACGGAATCATGAGACGATATCTGAGGATACTGCGGTACTCCACCAGTGATGTGTGAAGTCCTACTCCGTTGGGCATGATCAACTTGAAGACACCGAAAAACTTCCTTTTGTCTAACGGACATGTAAAATACCACCTCCATATCTACAATTATTTTACTAAAAAGAACAATCGTCAAAGTATTTTGGGTCTTCGGAGGGACGATGTCCTTTCTAGAGAAACAACTGAGGTCGAATGAGGGAGTCAAACCATGAAGTCTTGGAAGATCACAATTAAAGTCGGGGTCCATATTGTAAATTTTGCTAGCACATAGGATATAGCAATATTGCGCCTTGGAAGCCACAAAGGCATAGAAAGAAGCATGCATTGCTGAAAGTTGCCCAAGTCGAATGGACATGCAAGTGTACTATTCGAGCTTCAATTCATAATCTTTAAATATTATATGATATTGATAATAAGAACCTAAAAATATATACAAATTATATTACAAAAATACATAAGCATAGCAAGTAAGCATTGTTGTATGTGTATAACAAAACATAGAAATAATACTATATATGTTTGTACAAGTTATATAGGTGCAACTAATACGTATTCGGTGAGTCATTAAAACGCATAGATGCATATGTGTATGTATGTATTGTGTGTGTATGTATATATATGCATACACATATATATATCTGCACATAGACACACATACTGTGTGTGTGCATGTCTACACAGAAAATGCATGCCCATCCATGCATTTTTGTAAATTGCTTGAGATGAGACATGCAAAAGAACACACACCCAAGAAGCATCTTTCTAAAGGAGCCACACCAATTCTTATGCGTAGAGGATAATGAGTCACAAATTCATCTACTTTATACTAAAATCTTGAACTTAATCCTTGAGCAAAAAATAAAAAACTGATAAAAAGATAAAATAGTCAAAATGATAAATGCAACAAAAATGGATTAATTATTTGTTATTATCTCATAATTAAATACAATAATTAAAATCACATAAATGACCAAAAATAATGAGTTAAAACCGTGTGTGTACGCAACTTATCCAATGAGCCATGATCCCATTAGTATTGTAATGAGTATACTTATTTTTACTAATATTTTCTATCATTTGAGTTAAATGCTTATTGATTAACAAATGTTATACATATTCTTACTGTTATTAATTATTTCACAAAAAGAAAACTTTATATTAATAGGAAATGATTGTATCTTTGTTGGTATTACTGATGTCTTTTCTATTCTTACTAATGATCATTTCATATTAATTCAAGGTTTTCCTTTGCAAAAATGGTTATTAATAATAAGAATACGATATAACAATTGTAATTCATAAGTATTGAACTCAAAATGATAGAAAACACTAGTAGAACTAAGTGTGCTCACTACAATGTTAATGAGCTCAAGGTTCATTAGATAATTTCCCTATATGTATAAAGAGAGATGAGGAACTTCAAATAAGGTGGGGTCTCACCACTTTTGTGGCTAGCCATTAATCTCCTTCTTCTATTTTTAATCGCACAGCTACAATTAATGGGCTTTTAATTTTATTATTTTAATAATGAGCAATATATGTTAGTTATTTTGTCACATTCAAAAAATAGAATGTGACAAATTTATGACCCTAGTTTTATCTCTCTCCATCCTTATCCGTCCGTCTCTCACCCAATGCCGACGCATGGTGAGGGGGAGCATGGATACCCATCTTCTATCTCCTGACGAGCGTGACCCCCTCCCCCAATGATGGCACACGACAAGAAGGATAGTGGGCCCCCCTCCCCTTCCTGATGGTGGTACATTGTGTGGAGAAGGTTCATAATGATGTTGTGGATCAGGACGTAGATCATGTTTCCTTCTCCTCGACCTTCTTCTTAAGTTTGATTTAGCTTGCATGCTCAGAGGAGGAAGATGCGAAAAGGGGGGCCTGCAACATTGACATCCTTCTCCATGCAATACCTCTTGGCAGTGGTGGGGGGGCACAAAGGAGGAAGTCATGGATGAGGTGACACGTAGGAGGAAGATGCATAGATGGGGTTGATGACGTTGTCATCCTCCTCTACACAATGTCTCTCAATCGTGAAGGAGGAAACATGAATGAGGAAGGCATAGAGGATGGGGCACAATAGAGGAGGATCCTGAGCAAAGGAGGGGCTACTGAGATTGTTTACAAACTTGATTTTTTTTATAGATCATAGAATAGATTTTACAAATTTTGAATTATTTTCTACAATCTCATATCATTTTTCACACGTTATTAATTTCTAATACTCCACTTTCTGTTATAGAACTCCTAAAAATGACAAAAGAATGCAAATCAATTATAAAGATCCTTATAAGGTTACACATAAAAGACTTGCAAAGGGAGTATGAAGTTTACAAAGGAGCTCAAAGAAATTTCAAATACTTATAACATTTTATCAAGAAAATAACAAAATTTACATTTAATAATAATTTTCACAAAAATTATTGAATGGTTAAGTAAAAGAATGTATGGTCTGCATTCTAGAAAATCAAATCTAAATTCCACATAATCTGATACACGTTTACAAATATATGCATTAAATTGTATTTGTTGAAAACATTGCTGGAGATAGACAAATAAAGGAAATTATAAAAAACTTCTAAATTAAAACAAGCCCAAAACGGTAATTACGTTATTAAATGAAAATCACATTTTTATTGAAAAAAATGATCAAAATACCCTTTTGATAATGCACCATTAGATCGAGATCCAATGAATCTTGTTAATGGGTCACCACAGAAGTGGTGAGACCACACCTCATTTGAAGGGGTCCATATATACAAGTATTTATAGGCACAATCTTTTTTTTTATTTTTAACAAATTCATGTTTGCTTCAAAAGGACATGAAAAAAAACACGAAACCAACTTCACTGGCTATACACACTAACCTTAATAAATGAAAAATACTAAAAAATATGATCCCTAAATATTGCAGCTAATCCCAATCTCCAGTTTGGAAAAACTTAAAATCATAAAGTTGAATATATCCTAGTCTTCTACTAAACTCTACATCCAGTTATCTATAAATACAAGGTCAATTCAAAAGAATCAGAATATATATGAATATATATGTGAAACTTGGATTTCGAGAACTTATTGTATATTTATATTAAAATTTGACTTCACATCATTATTTTATGTATAGTTCATATTTTTTTATTTTTTGAGTTGTGTTTTAATTAATTACATAATAATTTAAATTCAAAAAATTATAGACTAAAGAAAAAGGTCAATTCTAACTCTATACATACTGAAATATACAGATCTATATATAACATTTTTCTTTTTTATTTTATCATTTTCTTGATATTAAAAAATCTAAATAGATTAACGTGTAAATATGTTTTTTGATATTTTACTACATTTTAATATACATACATATATTAAAAGAAAATCAAAGAAAATATAAAAAATCTTGAAAAAGCTATTATTTTATACCTATAAAATACTTTAATATAATCCTACTTTGTACATATAATTTTATTTGATTTTAAGATCTTAATGAATCTTTTAGATCTCATTGAGATCTACAAGTTTTCTTAAGACCATTTTTTATATTTTGAATTCTTTTATTATTTATTTTTCAATTTTTTATTGGTCACGCTCTTTTTTATCAAGGCCACATGGCATCCAGCCGTTGGTTCTCCCCATTCCACTAAGTGCTTGAAGATGCAAGTCAAATTTCCCAAGGTTCAAGTCCTCCACCAATCGACAAGCAACAACTGCATGCCAGTCATCTTCCTAAATTGACCTTATGGTTCAAGTCTTCCTCACCCACATCTATTTCTTCCGCTACGAGTTAACTCACTCACTGCTACATCCAACGACCAAGTGTGCTTCATTCCCCATTGTTCCCATGTCACCCGAGGTACATCTACAGAGCCCTAACCACAACCCTTGCATCAATCATTGAAACCCTAAACCACCCACTATGTTCTAACCACTAATCAGCCTTACCTATGCATTCTTTCACTCTCATGCAATTTAAACGATCTCGATGTGCTTATTATGTATCACCAAGTGTATTTTATAACTAGGGTGCATCATCTTATGAGAATACAACAATCCATTCTTTGTCTAGTTCCTTTTTGAATTAGCGTAGAGGTTTTGACTACCATCTTTCTTCGCCTACTCAAGGAGGCCACTCAGATGTTGCAGCTTCTGCCCTTACCAATACCTCTGCCACTACCATTACCTCAGGTATCATTTATGCTCTTACTAGTTGTCATGGATTTGATAGTTTAGAATGAATTATGGACTCTAGGACAGAGATCAATTTGCGGCTTACTGAAAGGTTCCTCCTGGTAGAACCGTTATCATAGTCGATGGTACCTATTCCCCAATCACTGGACAAGGGGTGATCATTTTGACATCTTTGATGTGTTTGCAGAATGTGTTGTATGCACCTGAAATTTCTCTGAATTTATTGTCTATCAATTAGATTACAAAGAAGTTACATTGTCGTGCTATTTTTGACCAGTCGTCTCTTGTATTTCAGGACATTTTTACATGCAGGGTGATTTGTGTTCGTGAGCAGGGATGCTTCTACCGACTGGTCCAAACTCCATATGCTGGTCTATCTTCTCATTATACATGACCCATCTCTTCTTTCATGTGGCACATGCACTTTGGTCATTTTCTCCTTCAGTAGATGTGTCATGTTCTCTCTCAGATCTCACCTTGCTCATCATTCCATTGCAAAGGCATGTTAGTTGGGGAAGCACCATCGGTCTTTGTTTCCAAGTCTTCAGAGTAGTAACTCCCCTTTTGAGTTATTTCATGTTGATATTTGGGGTTCAAGTCATGTTACTGATCACAGGAGATACATGTTTTACATTACTACAGTTGATAATTTTTCTCGTCTGTCATGTGTCTTTTATTGAAAAATAAGTCTGAGGATCGGGACGCGACTAAAACTTTTATCAGTGAAGTGCATAATATTTTTTCCTCTTCTGCCAAATATGTGTAAACATATAATGCTTTGGAATTAAGTACTCTATATCCCAATTCTTTTCATCTCATGGTATTGTTCATCAAACAACATGTGCCTACACTTCTCAGCAAATGGTGTTGTAGAGAGAAAGCATCGAGACTTAGTTGATGTTACATGAACTCTTCTTATCTAGAGTCATGCCCCACATTCGTTCTGGGGTGATGCGGTTCTTACAACATGTTATCTCGTGAATCACATGCCATCTATATTCCGAGTGAGAAATTTCCTCTCTCTAGCAATTCCATAGGAGTTATCACTCACTCATCGTGTTTTTGACTCTATTTCATTCGTCCATCAGTTATCTCTAGGTCTTGACAAGCTCTCTCCTAGAGCTGTCAAATGTGTGTTTGCTGGATACTTTAGAACACATAAGGAATATGGATCCTATGATCCATTGTATGTGAAGTATTATGTTAGTGATGATGTCATATTTTTGAGTCAGTGATGTACTTTTCTCCTACAGGTGATAGGTTGACTTCATCAGATTTGGATAATGAGGTCTACATGCCACCTCCTACTACGAGTCCATCACCACCACCACTACCACCACCACTCCACTACACTAGCTCCTCATATATTACCATTTCTTTCGATCCTTGTTCCACCATTGCCACGATACTATACTCGTCGGCTTACTTTTGCTCATGGTCATCGACAATCATCCAACACGCCTCAGGTTTGTTTTGAATGCACTTTTTCTAACGATGGGTTTTGGATGTGCCTACACAGGAACAAATGTAGGAGAATGATGCGGATTGAGGAAATTCCTAATTACCCAGATGTTCCTATCGTGCTTCGCAAGTAGAAGTGTACATGTACATCATATCCATTTTCTTATCATATTACATTTGATCGTCTTACATGGGAATTTTGAAGGTTTGTTGTTGCTATATCTGCTGTGAAAATAACACGGAATTATCCAGAGGCATTGAGAGATGGTTGCTGACGTCTAGCTATGGAAGATGAGATGACCACTCTGCAGTCATGTGGTACCCGGAGCTCGATAAATGCTCCTAATGAAGCATTTATTGTTAGTTGCAAGTGTGTGTTTACAGTTAAACACCACGCAAATGGGTGGGTTGATCGCTACAAGTCCATATTGGTGGCACGAGGATTTACACAGACTTGTGGAATGGATTATCTGGATACTCTCTCATGTTGCTCGTCAATCCATCCTACATGTCCTTTCAGTTGTTGTGGTACGTGATTGAACTTTATATCAACTAGATGTAAAAAATGTGTTTTTGTATGGAAATCTCCGGGAGGAAGTCTACATGCGGCAACCTCCGGGATTTGTTGCTTGATGAATCTGTGATTCATCACTCTTAAAGTTGAAAATAGAATCTTGTCCCAGAGTATTTAGCTGCGTATTTCCCTTTATCTTGCATAATTAGCATACAGACATGCATACACAATACATGCATTTTAGCATCCACATTTGCATTAAATATGAAGCATAATTCACTTGTAAAATATTCACCAATATTCACCTAATCATCTGTATTTTATCCCCCTTCCAAAGATAGTAAAACTGACCCTATATTGTGTGTATTACTAACTAATAATACAAGGAAAATTGGGCACGGTTTTCATCTTGTAAAAATACCCAAACCCAGTTGGAGACCCCAAACCTTAGAATGCAGATATCTACCTAATACAACCTCCAATCTAGGTCCACTCACTCTCAGATTAATAGACATTCAGATACCTTCAAAACAAGACCAATTTCATTTAAATCGGAGCTAGTATGCAAAACTTGGGTTTTTGGGCCCCTTTTTGTACTATATGTATGTATATTTGTACCCTTGTATTTTTATATCTTATTTGACCTCATCTTCATTTTTGGTCAACATGAAACTTGTAGATCTCATCGAGATCTACAACTTTCATGTTTGAATTTTTTCAAATTCGGTCCCCTTCTCTCTCTAAATTCATATTCTTTCTCAGCCATTAATAGTAGGCCACGTGGCGCCCTCTGATTGCACCACGCGGCCCGCTCCATTGCGCGCCACGCACCCTCCATTCCCCGTCGTCCGATCTCGCTCCCCCTCTCTTGATCTGGGCCATCTATTCCCGCTGTGACCGCAGCCCTTCGATCAAACCCTGGATCCATCTAGGTTGTTCGCAACGCCTCTTCCTCAGGCTGTCACGTGTCCCATAATCTCCACCGTCCGATGACCTCCCTTCTCTCCTCATCGCCACAGTTCATTTTGTTTTGATCCCTGTCGTTTGATCGAAACTCCGACTTCATCACAACCCTCCGTCTCCATCTAAATCTTAGCACACCAACGTGTCATCTCATGGACCATACGATCAGACCCTCAAGACTTCATATCGACCGTCCCTCTCCGCCTTTACCTACGCCTCCACGTGGCGCCATCATAACCCTTTGATCTCGCCCCTTTGATCTAATCCTAGCCCTCATCTCGCGCCCTTCTCCTGAGCGTTGGATCACTCGATCCAATAGTCCAGACGTCGTCGTCTACCTCCTGCAAGGGCCGCACCCCACTTTATCCACCTTGTGCGCGAGCCGCCCCCTTCCTATTTTGGGATCCACTCCGGACACCCTCGCCGCCTCCTGTCACCTCAATCTTGCAGCCCACTCTACCCTCATCCTCGTCGACCTCCATGATCGCCCTAACCTGCACCCATGTCGTCCCACGACCTCCACCAACCTCACCCTCCATCACCTGTCACCGTCACCTTACACCTATAAATATTCACCCTCCGACAACCGTCGAAACCATCCGCCACTACGGATAGATTCCCCTATCTCCTACCTTCCTATTGGTGACAGCAATTCAGTAAGAAGTCGAACGATGACGGCTGCATCCCTCCAGCGAGATCCACGGCCAACTTCGCTGTGCTGCAGCTTCCCCCGTGAGCTGCACGAGCTCAGAACTACTACAGGCCTTCGAGCGACGACCAGGAGCCCAGATCCGAGCTCCATTCCCCAGGTAGCAACCTCCATCTTCCCCCTGATCTTCTTCTTCATTTTCTTTCTTTTTCTCGAATTTTATTCGCCTCCTCCGCACATCATCACCCTCTTCTGACCATCCTCCAAGCTCCGCCTCGAAGCTGGCATCTTCGCACCCACCTCCATTTGCTCAGACGACGCTCCTCACTTCACTCCGACAAAAGCTCCGCCACCTTGGCGTAGTAGCACCACCGAACACCATCATTCCATTCCAGGCCTCCCTCCGCACTTCCGTTCATCCAACGATCACTCTGCACACATTATAGGTAATTGTATTTGAGTCCCTGTCTGCACGTTTAATTTTTAGCAGCTTTATTTTCTGTATTGCAATTAGGTCCCTGTCTTTGCATGCATATTTAGGTACCTATTTGACATCATTTTTCAGTTCTAAAAATTACATTGTGTAGCTTAACTTGTCCTCTTTCATGTGACAGTGTTTAATTTTTGTGACATCAGTGGATTTTATTATAATTAAATTGGTGAAATTGTCCATATTTTGCCTATTTGATGTTTTTTAATTCATATTAAATTCTCTATTGTTCCAAAAATCATCAAAAAATCACATTAGACTTAAGATAATTTAGTTTACATTGTGCCCAAAAATCTTTGATTTTCACGCATCTCGAGGCCTGAATAAATTAATTTGTGATTTCCTTAATTGACTTTTTAATAGGTCCAATTCACATCAAATTTTAGGTTTATCAATTTTCCTGGATTCATCATACTTAGATCTATCTAGGATAATTTTTCTATCCAGAAATAGTATGATTTGGTATTTATTAAAATTGATTTTGTAAAAATCACCTTGCATTTATATTTAATTCACAGTAAATTCATAACATGTCAAAAAATTCCAAAAAAATTAGTGTAGCTTAATTTCATAGCATTTCACCTTTTGACCAACTTTCATAATTTTTGGACTTAATGTGAGTTCAATTCTGATTTAACTTGTAATTTGGCCTGGTTTTGCATTGTCCTTCCTTCAATTGCATAACAATTATTGAAAAATACCAAAAATATCTCATGAAAATCGACCTCTAAAATTCGCTTGAAAATCTACCTAAGGAGATAGCTGCCTCACTAAGTTCGACCTTGGGCTTGTCCAAGTAAAATAAATTTGCCGCTCATGATTACATCGACATTAATTAAAATAGTTTTTGATTAGTCCGTATTTACCTGACTACAATGCATGACAAGACATTAATTCTAATAATTAATTTGATTAAATTAACAAGGGTAGTACGTGGCTCTTCAAATGGCCCCATTGCCGGGGAGGCACGGCTTAGGTTAATTTCTAAGTGCTTGATTTTCCATCCCCGGGTAGTCTGACGCATGTTTTCCTTGTGAATATTTTTCTGTCATTTAATTTTGTATTTTTCTATCATCCACTATCTGACCTCAATTTGTTTTTGTGTGAGGAACACGAGGAGCCAAGGCACTTCGAGGAGCTTGCATATTTGAACTTTTTGAGTGATTGTGAAGACTTATATTTTTTTCATTATTTTTTGCATTATTTCCAGCGGTTCCCATTTGGGTTCTCGCGTGTGTAGAAATAGTGGAAACGTGTCCCCAAGTGCTGTTTGGATTGATTTTTAGACTAGGCGTGCACTAGCGGCTACTCGAGCCACTCTAGGACTTGCTTGTGCTCGTAATTCTTTAGGACCACACATCCCACATAAAAGACACACTTAGACCGCAGATCTAGTCAAATTAAACTTGTGCTTCACTCGCTAATAGAACTTCCTGTCTAGGAGCGGATTTTGTCGTCTGCATTTGCATATAGTATAAAATTTCAATTCTGTTGTGCATCCTACATAAAAGCGAAGGGATCACTGTAAGTATTCTACACTTAGCATACACATCATTGATTTGTCGTGCATCGGCTTTTCTCCATTTCTCTCTCTTGGATTTTCAAAACGTAAGTAAAAAGGAAATTGAGACTGGACGATAGGCGTGCTGTGTGGATTGGACTTAATCAGTGATAACTTAACTTAAAATCGGGAGTGCTAAACATTATTGACCAAAAAATCAATAAAATCTGAAATTCTGCTTGCGGAGATTAACCCCGACCTTGTTTTCAGGCTGAGTGAGGGTACTTGAGTGTGTGTGTGTGTACACCTTAAGGCAGAGCTCAAATCTCTGCCTTCCATATAACGTACCAACTGATCCTAACAAATATCACGAGTTGAATTTTTTTCAGGTTCACTGGCTAGTACCAAGTAACCTTCGCCTGTTTACAAGTTGCTAGTAGCCCCTCGGGGTGAAGTTCCAGCCTTGTCAGCCTCCGCCTGCTTGCAGGTAGATAGGGGCAGGTCTTTGAATCCATCAACTTGGGATAGGAGCGAAGAAAGCAAGGATGCATGTATCTTAGGCGACAGGTTAAATAGGGAAGACGCATCCAGCTTTGAGCTGACTTCCCTATAGGCCACATAACCTTTGCTATTTGATTGAAAAATCACACTTAAAACCAACCAGACTAATCGGACTCGGTTTTGAGTCCTCCACCGTGTTGAGTGTGAAAACACAGGGTTTGGATTCAATTGTTTGCTTCAGGTAGGAGTAAAATCCTATCTTCACTTAGAACTCCCGATTCTTCTTCTCGCCAATCCAAGATGACTGACTGGGGGGGATATCGACTCCCGATTTGCCAATCTTTCTCTGAGCCCTCCATGAAGCTTATCTTCATTGGCCCAAGCGCAACTTGGACCAACTAGAGCTCATGACCCTCTTGAGTTTTGGATCCCTCAAACCCAGGGTGGTTACTCTCAAACCAACCCTTTTCTCTCATTTGATCTTACCGAGGAAGACCATCGTCTCGGTAAGAACCCCTTCCTTGATATGTCCTCTAATTAAGACCGTCTTCTTTACCTAGGACTAGAGGACAAGATGCCACCTAAGTGACGCCCAGTTGAGGAAGAACATCGAGATGACCCACTTCAGCAAATCCTTGCCCATCTCACCACCGTCGAACAACAGAAAACTGATCTCATGGCAAGGATGGGACAGATTATTATAGCAGGAGGAATTGATCGACCAATGGTTGATGCATATAACCCAGCAGAAAATGAGATGCACAGTTGGTTGGCACCAGCGGTTCCCCCCAAAGTCTTCGAGCTTAAGCCCCACTTTCTGAGCCTACTTCCAAAGTTTAATGGAAATGCAAACTAAGAACCATACACCTTCCTCAGAGACTTCGAGCTAGTTTGCAACAACCTTAGTCACCCTAGGGTTGGGCAGGATTATATTAGGCTGAAGGCCACCCCTTTTGCCTTAGGAGATAAGGCAGCTCATTGGTTGCAAAATCTTGGGGTGATATGTACAACCTGGATGCAGTTCAATGACCTTTTTTTTGAAGAAGTTCTACCCTCTCAGTAGGACTAATCAAATGAGAACAAAGATCGCTAGTTTCTCCCAGGGACCCATTGAACCATTCCATGAAGCCTGGGATAGGTTTAATGACATAATTCAGAAGTACCCTTGTCATGACATTTCAAAGGCAATCTTAGTACAGACGTTATTCTGTTACATGACCCTTGAGATGCAGGGTTAGTAAGTGCCACCTGTGGAGGAAGTTATCTGAATAAGAATGAAAAGGTTGTATGGAAAATCTTGGAGTAGATGGCGGAAATAGGCAGGTCACAGGCCACCAGGGCCTATCAGTTGTCTCTCTCAATCCTATCCAATGAGACAACTAGGAGGACTGTAGCGGATCTGACAGAGACCTCATTCCCAGCATGGGGATGATAGCTGACAAGTTAACCATGGTCGAGCATATTCACAAGAGGGTCACCGACCTTGAGTCTCTCTCACGTTTGCCGAAACAAGTGGAGGAACTTACTGAGAAGGTAGCCAAGATAAGGCTACCCGCCCCTTCTGCACCACCTGTACCTGTACACGGAGTTCATCTTGTACAGGAACAGGCACCGGGGCCTTAGAGTGGCTGGGTCGAGGAGCAACCTTACACTCAACAGGACCAGCACGCACCTCCACAAGTTGAGACAAGATACGAGGAGCCTCTGCAGGTGTTCGAGATCAATGGGTTATGGTACATCCATGACCCCGTCAGCAGATAGTCGAGGATGGGGAATGGTCAGCCTCGCCGATCTTCCCTAACTTACCAAGAAACCAGCTCCGTCCCCGCACCGCGCTTCATACAGTCCCAGCCCGGACAAGGGTACCAGCCTCAGCAGCACCATCAGCAACGCACTTTCCACTCGAGCCAACAGGACCCTCAGCCCCCGTCCCATCATCAGCAATATCGGAGTGGCCAGCAGGCCCGATACAGGAACCCATCCGCAGGTCAACATCAGCAGAATCAGCCCACCAGTGAATTGGAGTCCCTCACCTTGGCGATCCAGACGCTGACTGATAGGGTCCAACAAATCCAGAATAACTATCTAGATATGAGAACCGATCTGAATCGTGTTTCTCGTACTCAGGACCAACAAATTGCGCAAAAGACCCCAATTCCCGCCCAGGTTCAGGCCAACCCGAATAGCTTGAATCAAGGCCAGAACCGATCACGAGATCAGGTATACTATTCAGATAACTCTTTATCTGAACATGAGATCCTTTCGTATGATAATGTAAATCATATGTCCCTTAAGAGTGGAAGGACCGTGATCGTACCAGATCGGGCACGGGCATAGGAGGAAGAAGCTACCAAGTCTCTACCTGAGAAGAACTTGGAGGCAGAGCAGCAGCAGCACCACCACCACCACCGACAGAAGAAGAGGACTTCTGAGTCCTCAAAAAAGCAAGGAAACTGCACCAGTAGGGAGTCCAGCGAGACCGACGAAGAGCCCGCACCTCCATCTGAGGAGGATGTTCCAAAAGTCGCGGAGAATGCATCACCAGTCTTACCGTAGAAATTTTCTTTTCGTCGTAGTCAGAGTCTGAGTCAGTTTCAGAGTCCGAGTCCTGTACAGAACTCAGTTCCGATTTTGAATGATAATCTTTCAGTTTCAAAATCTGAGTTGGAGTCAATAATCTCTTTCCCCTGAGCTCTTAAGGGTGGAAAGAAGAAAACTAAAAAAATAGAAAAAGATGACCCTGAGATGGTAGAATTTTGCAAAAAATACATCAAGATCACAATCCCCTTTGACAAGTATGCAGAAACGATACATGCATTTCAGAAATACCTTAAGGTGAGATGCACACCTACTAGGGTTAGCAGGGAGACTAAAAGTCGTGTTGAGAAACACGTCCTTTCAGTAGCCACGACTTGCGCAATAAAGAATTCGTTTCTAAGGAAACGAAGAGACATGGGTGTACATTATGTGGTGAGTCATGTCGATGACATTGCGTTTGCACGCACTCTCTTTGACAACGGTTCACTTAATGCCTACATCCCTCTATGAGCGGCTTAATCTCGGACCTCTTAAGAAATCTAGAGCCCTCCTTCAGTTCGCTGATAAATCAACTAAGAGGTCCCAAGGAGAATTGAGGAACGTTGTCATCAAAGTCGAGGGTCAGGAATACATGGTGGACTTTACCGTCCTTGATATGGAACCCCCTCGTAATTGGAGAGATTCCCAGATCATATTAGGAAGGCCCTTCCTCAGAACAACAGGGACCTTGTTTGATTATAAGATTGGCAAGATCCAGTTCCAAACTCCAGTGGAGATGAGGAATTTGAGATGAAGCAGACCAGATGGTAGAGACCGGATTCCGAATCCAGCACCGAGTAATCTTCATTCGAAGTAGACTGCATTCACGTAGACACTGTTGGGCCATGGAGACAGAACCCTGCCAGCACCGATGAGTCCCTCCACGTCGGAGAAGATCTTGTGCATGAGTCAGTTTGTGAGGTCCTTAGAAACGAGTACAGCTCAGAATTTGCATCCCCCTACATCTTCGATGACTTAGAGGCCCAGTTGGGTCTGTCAGTCCTTCACTCTTTAGGACAATCAGAAGATGAGGATGACGAGTCGGACGTGGTTTTTGCCGATTACATGTAAACCTTTGACGATCCGACTCCAGATCCAAACAAATTGGTGGTAGCAATTTCAAGAACAGATCCAGCCACTACCAGCACTGAACCAGATTCGATTGAGCCAGACTTCCTCGATGATCACACATTACCTGAGCTCAAATATTTACCCACAGCACTTAAGTATGCCTTCCTTGCGGGACAAGAGAAGAAGTATCCGGTCATCATCAGCTCGCGATTGATTGAGGAACAGGAATCTCGCTTGCCAGAGATCCTGGAGAAAAATCACATGGCAATAGGCTGGAGCATTTCCGATCTCCACGAGATAAATCCCTCTCTGTGTTCGCCCATATCTACTTGGAGAATGAAGCTAAACATTCTCGTGATTTCCAACATTGGTTGAATCCAAATTTACGAGAGGTAGTGAAGAAGGAGATAGAGAAATAGTGAAATGCGGATTTCATTTATCTCATCTCCGACTCCAAGTAGGTGGCCCCAATCCATGTTGTTCCGAAAAAGTCGGGAATACAGACGACCACCAATGAAGACGGAGAGGAGATCGTGATGCGAGTACCCATGTCGTGGCGTGTTTGTCTGGATTACAGACGCCTGAATGCTGCAATGAAGAAGGATCATTTCTCCCTACCATTCATTGATCAGATCCTAGAGAGACTAGCAGGGAAATAATTCTTCTGTTTCTTGGATGGGTTCTCGGGCTATAATCAAGTAGCCATAGCTCCGGAGGATCAGGAAAAGATCACGTTCACATGCCCCTTTGGTACATATGCTTTCAGGCGCATGGCCTTTGGGTTATGCAATGCTCCCGGTACTTTTCAAAGGTGTATGATTGCTGTATTCGCCGAAATGGTTGGTGAATTCTTGGAAGTCTTCAGACGATTCCTTCGATTCCTATCTTAGGAATCTGGATCAAGTCCTCAAAAGATGTTGTGAGGTTAATCTGGTGCTCTCCTGGAAGAAAAGTCACTTCATGGTGATGGAGGGTATTGTGTTGGGGCATGTCATCTCCAGGAGAGGAATGGAGGTTGACTCTACCAAGGTGGATGTGATCAGACGACTCCAGCCACCAACCAACGTTAAAAAACCTTCATACATCTTATCAATTTTTTGTAAAATTATTAAGTCTATTTCAAAGTAGTCACTACTAAATGTAATTCATTTAAGCCTTATTCAATATAGTTTTTCTAAAAGTAATTTACTGCACCCTTCGCATTTAATATATAAAATAACCGGCCATGAACTTCTTTTTAATATAATAGGCATGCCTAATTTGTAAACCCGTATTTTCCTCTCTTCTCCCTTGAATATCGCACGATCGTTTCCTCCTAATATAGAAACCGTTTTTCATCAAAACCATTCCATAACATGCAAGTGGTTTTAATCTCATCTATCCCTTCTTAATCCAACCGTAAATATGGTTGGCTCACCATAATATCTATGAGACCCCACCTTATTTGAAAGGGTCCCTAATATATATATATATATATATATATATATATATATATGGCTTATCTAGAGAGCCATGTGCCCATTTGGGATTTTTTAAGCACGCGTGATCATCTGTGTGATGATGATCCTGTGGTTCTGAGTAAAATTAATTAATTTCTAAATTTAGCGCTAAGAATGAGTTGCCATAACCACCTACCGCATATTACTCGCAATTTAATTCTCTTTTTTGAGCTATAATTGTGTACTCATTAGTTGTCGCATTGTTTTTTCCAAAAAAAAATCATGACAATCTCCTCCTTCCCTCGATGACCATCAAAATACGCTTCACGTTGAATTACTGAAATAAATACAAAGTTAATTTTCGTATATTTTTTATACAAAGTTACTTATGCCATTGCAAACATTACTGAAATAAATACAATGTTAATTTTCATGTATGTTTTTATTCGTAAAAAATTACTGATAACGTTTGTATAAGTTACTTGCTATTTGTTGGGTGGTACTTGTCTTCCAATCATTCTTGCTAATAACACTTATACAAAAATACTAATGTCAATACATCAATTACTGATTACAAATGTCCATATTATTGAACTCATTGCAATTATTATTGAAGTTGTAGTAACTATTGTCCATACAGTAATTACTGAATAGATAAATTATTAATGTCTATACAACAATTACTAATTACAAATATTCATATTACGGAACTTATTCTGATTGTTACTGATGATATAGTTACTTAGTACAATGTTACTTTTCACGTATGTTTTTTATTCGTAAAAATTACTGATAACGTTTGTATAAGTTACTTGTTATTTGTTGGGTGTTACTTGTCTTTCAATCATTCTTACTAATAACCCTATACAAAGTTACTAATGTCAATACATCAATTGCTGATTACAAATGTCCATATTACTGAGCTCAATGAAATTATTACTGAAGTTGTAGTAACTATTGTCCATACAATAATTACTGAATAGATAAATTACTAATGTCCATATAACAATTAGTAATTATAAATATTCATATTACTGAACTCATTCTGATTGTTACTGATGATATAGTTATTTAGTACAATGTTTTTTTTCATGTATGTTTTTTATTCGTAAAAAAATATTGATAACGTTTGTATAAGTTACTTGCTATTTGTTGGGTGTTACTTGTCTTTCAGTCATTCTTACTAATAATCCTATACAAAGTTACTAATGTCAATACATCAATTACTGATTACAAATGTCCACATTACTGAACTCAATGAAATTATTACTGAAGTTGTAGTAACTATTGTCCATACAATAATTACTGAATAGATAAATTACTAATGTGTATACAACAATTACTAATTACAAATGTTCATATTACTGAACTCATTCTGATTATTACTGAAGAAATAGTTATTTAGTACTTCTGAATAATTGCTAGATAATTGAGTTGGAATATTACTGAAGTTATACGCACAATTACTGAAGATTCATGTCCATGTTACTGACTCATTGTTATTAGTTACTGAAACATCAATTATGTATTCAATAAATGCATTTATTAATTACCCCTTTTATTAGTTACAGAATGATTTGTTCTTAATATTATTGTCAAATATGTTCTTCTCGCTTCTTTAGTCAATAAGTATGCAACGATCATCAACACTTCTTATTTTTTTCTTCAACGAAACATAAGTGTCCGCACATCTGGCATGCCTGAAATAATAAATTGTCAATAGCATTTGTAAAATGAATCAATAACTATGTAAGAGAAATATATATACATGAAAATTAAGAATTACATCAGTAACATATTATGTTGGAAGATGATACATTTATTTCAATAATATCTTTATTTATTTCAGTAAGAATAAATTTATACACAAGTAACATCTAATGAATTGTCAGTAATGTCCCTAATATGAACCATTAATCATAAAAGATAAATATATGTCCATGAAGAATATGAATTATATTTATAAAAGTAACTCGGTGCAAAGCACAAGTAATTTGATGAGTTACTCCAGTAACTTTTGATACAATATCAGTATCCTTACGATTTTTTTAAACGTCCTCAGATTAAATCTCAATATCCAAACTTTAATCATTGATCATCATTCCTCATGAGATCTCAATATACAAACTCAATCGCAAGTCATCCATCTCATTTGAAATTGAAATCGAAAGAGAAATCATACACCGCAATTCATCTTTGCAAATCCCACTTTCTCATGATCCATAAACATAACAAAAAATCAAAATCTGGTCTATAATCAGTCAGATTCAATATGTCCAAAAAAATTAATTCTCTCTACATACTAATCAAAATCCAAAAATAAAAACCTAATCAAAATACAATACCTTGCAATAGATAAAAACGTTCGCCTCTGTTTCCACGATTGATCGCCTCACTTCGCAAATCTCTAGATCAAAAAATGCTAGATCAATCTACTCTCGTTGATCTCTCAACACACATTTCCATAAACGTATACTAATTATAAAATTACTTAATATTTCCAATTATCTTTCTTTCCATTTTGGTTACGGTTCCTATTTTTTAGGGATTGAGAAATACAAATCTTACGCTTGGAATTAGATGCTCATCTCGTACCAAATGGGCACATGGCTCTCTGGATAAAAATCATATATATATATATATATATATATATATTAGTTTAATGGGGTTGCTCCCGCGTCGTTTTCGACGTTTTTTTATTTTTTTGAAAAATATTGCCATGTATATTCATCCCTATATCCCTCCTATATGCCATTCGAATTTTGTCAAAAACAAAGACTCCTACGGCCTCCATCCAGACAGTCAATTTTTAACGGTAACAGGATTTTTTTAAATCGACACAATTTCGATGGAGGCCGTAGGAGTCTATGTTTCTGACGAAATTCGAATGGCATATATGAGGTATATAGGGATGGATATACATGGCGATATTTTTCAAAAAAAAATAAAAAAAACGGCGAAAATGACACGGGAGCAGCCATTGTTGGCTGTCCCAAGGGGACAACCCCATTAAACTCTCTCTCTCTCTCTCTAGAGAGAGAGAGGACTTTCCAATAGGACTTGATCCTTCCATCCTTATGGAAGGTCAACGAGCATAGCTGTTAGATTCAAATCTAACGGCATCATCAATTTATTTGCCTAAAAAAGCATTTTAGTCATCATCTTTTACTTTAATCATGCACGTCAATTAATATTTTGAAATACTAAACTTAACTAGTTTTATTTTTGATTTTTTTGCAATACCATATTTATATAATGTCCAATTTTGTACCGGACGATATAACGTAGGGCATATGTTTGTATCCTCACCGTTTTTTCTAGAATCCATGGTTCCTTTCTGACACGTGTTTGTTTTTTTTATAGGATCCGCGGTTCATTCAAAAAGTCGTCAGTTATTTCTAAATTTTACATGGCTCTTTGTAGAATACAATTCATATTAGTAATTAATGTGTAGTTCTTTGTAACGATTGTATAGTTCTTTCTATAATAAATTTTGTATAGTTCTTTATGAAAATGCGGTAGTCATTCACGCTTAATTGGTGAGAATATACAAACCAAATATATATAAAACACATTTAAAATGTATAGATCACATCCAAATTGTGCAATGCACATAAAATATACAAGATATATAAAAAAATTAGAATTTTCACTTGCAACCAATTAATTTGTAAAAATACATAATAAATATGTATAATACATTTCAAAATTGTATAAAACACATTAATATTGTATTGTACACATCAATATTGTATTAAACCGCGAATCGTTCTTCATCCAGGATTGCAGCATCGTGTACACGCATTGCATCCGATCTATGTGTTGTCGTCGTCGTTTGCATGAAGGTCTTCTTGGAGAGCCACATCATCATTTCCTGGCAAGTACATGTGCCATCGACTTCTACCTTATCGATGAGGCCGCACATTATGCTAAACATAGCTTCATGGAGCGTTCGATCATCATCTTCATATCGACGCTGAAAATGAAGATGAAAGGAACATATGTTATCATCATCCGGATGCCTCCATCAAGGAAGAGGAACCTCATGCTGGTTGTGTCGACAGTGAAGACATAGATGAAGGCGGAGAGGAGGTTGACAATACCTGTGATGACGACAGAGACAAGATCTGTGATGTATGCACGGCGAATACGAGTGATGGAGTAGAGACAAGTGAATCCCGACGTCCTCCTCTTCCTCCTACTTTTTGTGCGATATTTTGAAATTGAAAGGAAAGATTAGGAGAGAGACTTATGAGGAGATAAATTATGTTGTTACATACTATATTTAGATAATGAATAATAATAAAAATGGATTTTTGATTAATTAAATAATAATTATAACATGCCTTTCCATAGGAATGGAAGGACCCAATTTCAACCATTATAAGATTGTTAAAATGTGATAGTCTTGATGGAGATCATAGAAGTACCGAATTTAGTTTAATTTGGCATGAGACTAAGGTGATATATTGCGATTTAAATCCCCATAAGTTCCATTTTAAAAATATAAAAAAACCAATGAAAAATATAGTCGGGTGCAGCTAGTTGGCTACAACTTCGGATGCTGCTTCCCCAATCCCTATATAGAGGAGTGATCCTATGAGAGCAAAAAAATGTGAGAGTTTGAGAGCATGCATTCTGGACCACATGATTCCGTTTTCTCTCTCGTGGCCTTCTCTCTCCTGGTTAGGTCCAGAATACATGCTCTCATGCTCACAGGTTTTGACTCTTATATGATCACTCATATATATATATATATATAATAGGTCTTGAGGTGTACATCTCGAGAAATACAAAACCATTTCCATGATGAATGAACATTCAGTTTATTTTTCAATGCATGTTGATTCTGGAATGATCTTCTCGGGTCAACAACAATGATGTACACTAGATCTGCCTCTTCTGGGCCCACATTTCATCACGCTGGTCGGAAATTGGTTATTAGTTCCTCCACTCCCGGCCAGTACCGGAGGCACACACCTAAAAGAAGTTCTGATAGAACTGTTTACCCACTTAATGCCGACAATCCCATCTAATGCTATCTGCAATTTCTGATGTGGATTCAGTGCTTCATAAGTAGCTATGCTGTACTGGTGTATATAAGAAAAATCTATCAATTTTACGTGCATCAATCTGTTCAAATTCATTAAATTATTCAGAGAATGGATAGCCTCCAATGTAGCCATTCACAGGGCCGGCCCATCTCTGTTTCGTGTACTGAAACCTGAGGCTTCTTTTTGTTGGATTAAATTTTCCATTTTCCCACTTACATCTTAATTACAAGGCCTATGTAATTATCATCATGCCTCCTCTCCTGTTCCCCTCTCTTTTGTGTTAATAAAGCCCTTGTTTTGCTATTTGTTAAGCTTGGTGAGTGGTCTATACTTGATGTTATTTATGGATCATATTATATAGATCACTTGAGGGTTTGGAAAATTTACAGTGAATAACGAACTACTGAATTGAAATTCAGTCAATAAAATCAATTGGGATTTCCATATTGATTCTTCTTCCTGCATATAATTTCATCGGCGATCCGACACGGGCAACTGCCAAGCTGTATACAGCTTTTAAACGGCCATGAAAAACACATTGGTTTCATCATATGTATAATTCTTAGATTGAATTTTATGTGTTCAAGATCTTGGGTAACTTGGATATCTGCTGCGAAACTAGTTCTGTTTACCTGTTTATACCTGGCTATGGGCTAAAGAAGGGAGCACCACCAGATTTCTAGATTTAAGATGTATACCTGTTGTATTACATGAACAATAATGCAGGCGAAATGTGATTGGGAAGTGGAGTCGCCCTATCCAACTTCAATTCCCAATGCACTCTAATATATTATCCTTTCACGAGATCCAGTGGAGCTATCAGATCAGAAACGGATGTGGAGCGTGTGGACTCCCACTCATGTGCATATTGGTTTGCTTTTCACGGGCTTCATATGATGCTGTTTCTTTTCTTAAAGAGAAATAGTTTATTTTCTATTCATCAGAGGACATTTTGGTTTAGAAATATGGCATGTTTAATGTCAGTTGAATGTGGAAGACTGGAAGTAGTGCAAGTTGGTCATTTCCTGACAAGCAGTCAGTTTTTTAACCTCAAAATTTTGAAGAGCAAATCAGTGTGAGAGTATGATCTATGTCATAATGGCGCAAAGTATGGTAGCAGTGAGTTTGGAACTGAGTTAATTGCAAACATCTAAAAAAATTATGTAGTCATTGACTATAATTTGTTACTGCCATGACAATAGTGCAATTTTATATTTTTCTAATTTAGGCATGATTTGTTGATCATAAGTTCATGTGGATTTTCTCAATCAACCTGACTGCACTTGTCTGGATACTGCATTCTGTGGATAGCATATCACATTGCAGTTAGATAAAAGCAGTCAAAGGGGGGGCATTAATGCTTGCCTTAAATTAACAGACCATTGATATGGAGGAAAGGAATCATCGCTTCTCGTCTATGGGCAGTTTGCTACCAGATTTCCAATTGGCTGCATTAAGAAATATGTACCTTAAAATGTTTCTTTTATTCTGACATGAGCTTTAAATGTGAGTTTGGCATCCGGAGGGTGGATGCATTTACTCCGAAACAGGTCAAATATTAATATATATTCAAGAAATTACCAAAAACTATTAATATTGATTAAAAGTTCACCTATTCATACATGCCTGCAAATACCAGTTTTTTTCAACTAAAGGACAACTTGGCGAGGTTTGAACTTAGAACATTGTTCCTTTGGATGAAGTAGGATGCTATCAGATAGATATGAATACAGGTGTTACCATATCCTTTTCCGTTTTCAAATCTAAAGAATATACTCCATGACGGTGTCCGAACCCATAAAGGTAACCCTTATGTATGCATATATATAAGATGCGTATTTCGCTATTATCCGATTAGCTCTTTAATTGAAGTGTTCTCGTCCAGTGTTGAGACAATAGATAGATGCCAACGGAAGCCTCAAAGGGAGACAGTAACTTGCTTATATATCTGAGGAACTCTTTGGTCCTCCAATGATGAATTATATCTCGAAGTTACAATTTTAGTTGAAATAGATTCAATGAAGTTGGGAACGAATCTGATCATTCAGATCCCGAAATTCGGTTCTTCCCTTAAATCATCTGTGACCAACTCTTCCTGCAAGAATTTCTTCACAACCATCATGAATTCATCGACCTTCTCTTCGTGCGGCAGGTGCCCGCAGTCCTTGATCACCTCCAGAGTAGAACCGGGTATAGCAGCTGCTAATCTCTTGGCGTTCCAAGACGGAACAAGCCGGTCGGTGTCGCCGGTGATGATAAGAACTGATTCAGATCAAGAGGAAAAAAAAACAGCGCCATTGCTATCAGAAGGCCTCTTTGCAGAATCCCACTTATGCTGGCATGACAAGAGCAGCATTTACCTGGACACGCGATCTCGCAAAGCCTCCGATTAAGTGGCGGCTTGGATTCCGGGATCAAATCTAGCAGAATGGCAAGTATGTACTCCAGAAGTGCCATTTCCCAGTTCTTAGTTTTTAGTGCCTGCAGTATACAAAACCAGCAAGCCTGTATTAATATAGCAATGGCTGTGCATCACACGATTCTAAGAGCTCTGTGTTGCAAGGATATTAACTTTCGTATAACCCTCGATAATTTGCAAAGTGACCTTCTTCGCATCATACCATGCGCTCTTTAAGATCGGAACACCCAACTTGGTCATGAAAATCCTCATCTGTAAATGGACAAAAGATCGTGAACAGCGTGCAGGAAGCAATGTGAAATAGATGTAAAAGAGAACAGTCCTCCTTACAACAATCACAGCCAGTGAAGATCGCAGAATCGCTGATAACGCTCTCTTATACGTAGGAATCATCACACCTTTTGCTGCTTCCAAGAACTTTGTTATTGATTGGGAAAATATCATAAACAAAGTAAGAATGCTCCTCAGAATCCCATCATCAGGATTCTTTGGATCGTCGAAACATGATGCGTGTTCTATCCATGATCCTTCTTTCGTATTAGAATCTTGCAGAAGATTGGAGAGCGTAAAAGGCGCTGGAATCGCAGGTGCCACGAGGATCAATGCAGCGATTCTATCAGGAGCTTCGAGACATGCGTTGGCAGCAACAAGGCAACCGGCAGAGTGCCTGGATCGAAAAACAAGCATTGCAGAGTTCATGTATTCTTGTAGAATCTAAAGATATGGATATCATATACTACACTGGAAAGATATCAAGTTGAGCACATACCCAATAAGAATCACCTTGTCAGTTCCCAGCAAATCCAAGAACGACATAGTTGCAAGCACGGAGAAGGCCGTAGAGTACGGATTCAAGCACGGCATGCTCGAGCTCTTATGGCCGAATTCTCTGGAGGTCAGCCCGAAAGCAGGTCTATCGAAAGCGAGGACTTTCGATGCGGCGAGTCTAGACAGGGGTTCCATCACTTGACCCCAAGAGAACACCGACGCGCCAAATCCGTGGAGCAATATCATGGGGAGTCCCACACCTGCCCGATTCCCTGCAGGGCTCCTGAGCCGCAGCATCTGCTCGTCACTCTCTTCGCCATCACTGCAGATCTTGTGGTGTATCTGGAAACCTTTGAGATCGTAGAACAAGCTGTCAGCGTCTGCCAGACATCCGGCATCTAGGGATTCCTCTTGTTCTTGATCGGAAGCCGGCAAACTCCCCTCTTTCTGCATTGGTTTGTCCTGCACTTGTTCTGTGAAAATTCACCTTTATTACTACTACCATCTGAAATGCTGCATGATTACTTTTCAAAAATTTTACGGTCCACCACATGGAGCACAGTAAATACATGACCAGCAGAAACATGTACTACACATTAAAAGAATCAAAACAAACAACATATGCCATTGTTTTTCCATTTAATGCTAAGAATTTTCCCAAATAGTTTTCGTTGCATCTCGTCAGCATCTTTCTCTTGATCTTACAGTTTGATTTGATCAAGGAGCAAACTGTTTAATACTTAAAACCCAGAAAACCAGATACTTACACCATGCAATACACCCTATGTCCATCGAGCGATAATACGAGTTCTAAAGATGTTTACTATTAGTAATGCAAATACCTTTCGATCTTATATGCGATTAAGATGACGGATTGATGCATTCTGTGCATCATAGAAGATGTCGACCGCACGTATACCTTAAACAACGATCCGTGCTGATAACGTGGCGTTAAACAGGGATGACAATCAGACATCAGGACTATCATATGGATCGGATATACTTCTCAGGTGTTGCGCAAAGAGTTCGATCAGTTGCTCTTGAAAAAGACGCAAACACGCAAGCAAGAGACGCAGAAACAAATAAAACACAGTGCCATGCGAACTAAGATCAAAGAGAGTAGGAGAACGACCATTTAGAAAATATAAGCGTTTCTATGAAAACCCGCAAATTTAATTAATTCGAGGATGAAGTGGCACTGACCAGATCTTAGAAACAGCTGCAGCAAGTTGGCGAAGAACATGACGCAGTTGCTGTGGCTCCCTTTGCTCTACCAAATGGATCTCGAGCTCTGCAGGAGATGATGTGAGAAACTGCTGTCCTTTTATAGACGGGTCTAGAATTTAAGATAGCACTTGCTATCTCAAATTAAATAGGGAAGATCTGTGATGAATTCCAAGTGGAAGTTTTGCACGAACATCCTCGATTGAATCCGATTGCAGTTGCAGCATCACTGTCAACGTTATCTTCGAGTGATTTTTTTTAGAGTCAGAAAAAAACTGAATTTATCTTTTGTTCTTGTTTGGTTGGTTTAACACGTAGCTTATAAAATCACGACATTTGTGATGCTTCTAAGTTCATCGAGCTGTCGGTTTTTTATTAAGGATGTGGATGATGGGCGATATTAAGGATGTGTTCAAAAGGATCAGTTTTACAATTCAAAAAGGAGTAGCGACGCAGCTTGTTACCCGCTTAATCTCTCTATTGATAAGTCAATCTAAAGTCGCCCAAGTGAATGAACGCCCACTGCTGCATTTAATCTGAATGACAAAGGGGTATTTGTACACATTTCTCCAGAAAAAAAGATTATCATGGTCGCAGCTAAACCCATACTTGTATGGGCCCATGAGCATCTCAATGCCTCACCTCCAATTGAGATATAAAATAGTACAGGTTTGCAAAAAAATATGCCCAAATCAGAATCCAGAAGGAAGAAAGATGGTTGGGAAAGAACTATAAATGCAAGATATAGAGGTGTTCATGTAAGCATCATGTTCTAACACATCCCCACATAGTGTAGGTCTCCTTAATATACGGAAAATTGCTTAGTTTGGATCCATGTGTCCTGTCGGATGCCCAGACAGAAAAGAACAGGTTGGAGTTTAGATACCCATCTTTTTTTTGCTTCTCTCTGAATCTCTGGTGACACTGTAGGACATTTCATGTGCCTTTTTTTCCCTCTCTTGCTCTTATTCTTCTTCAAATGGAAATCACATAAGATGTTCAAACTAACGGGAAAGTAAATAAAATTCAGCAGGGAATGGAAGCTAAATAAAATTCAGCAGCTGCATAATATATTATCAGAAATGGAAGAATATTCTTGAGAGTTTCCCAATCTATGTTTGCTGGTCTGTGCATGCGTAGGCTAGATTTATTAACAACAAAGGAGATGTCAAGTCTGACGAGCAACGGATACTGCAAGATGGTGGTGACGGATCTGTGGAGAGTGTCATCATGAACGGAGTTGTGTCAGCTAACAATTTGATATAGTTTGCAGACGTGCATGTTGGCTTTCATAAGAAAGCCATTGAAGTACTTTCTCTATTTCAAAAGCAGCTCATTTGACCATTCTGTTCCCGTGAAAAGTACTGGTAACTTTACTTCATGTATTTTAAATCAACAGAAATTGAACCGGAAACGTCACTGAAAAAAGTTGGATTGGATTCAACCTTTGAATTAAACCGGTGCAACTGCGTAGTGATGTCATTAGTCTTTAAAATTGGATCAAATCTTATCGGTGAGGTAAAAATGGATAAACCGGCTTATCAAACCGGAATGAATCAAACCAACTGTAAAATAAATGTTGTAATATAGTTGAAACATGTATAAAAGGTAAATACAATTTATTATATCTTCTACATATATAAAATATTTTTAATATGCAACATCAAATGTCATACTTACATATAATAATAATATTATAATATATAACAACCATTTTGAATGAAAATGTATAATTAGAAGTTTGTGAAGGGAACTTGTGAATTTAACTTTTACCGGCATCAATATTTTTGAATAAATTCAAATTTGAATTGTGGTTTAATTTCGACTGAATATGATTCGATCGGGCTTGAAATAATTAATTAAAGCAGCGTTTGATCAAAATGCAAAGTAATCAAACTGAAACAGTAAAAATTGATTGACAATATCGGCCCAAGCTCGATTCAACGGTTGAATCAGCTAGTCTGATCCATTTTCTAAAATATTGCTTTCATGGATGAAGGCAAAAATTTCTACTTGTGTGGAAATTTCTACTTGGGAGGTCAAACCATCAATGCATTATACCTCCAATTTATTTTAGTGTTGTGAGTGTGGGTGTAACGTTCTGGACTTAGGTCACCGATCTGTTACCGAGAAAAATCGGTCTTGGCAACTTATTGGATTCGGGCTCAAATGGATCCATTGACAACCACCTAAAATACTTAAGTCCGAGTTGTCAAGTAGTAATCGCCACCACTTAAAACCTACTCTCACATTTTGTGAGTTTTAGATGTGGGACTGTATTTGGGGGTATGAGAATTACAACCTTACCCACTTATATTCGCAACATCCTCGTTGCGACATGACCCATCACTTATTCTCAGTGACAATAGCGGTTGGACGTTCCGGCTAGCCATTTCCTCCTATCTCTTTGTAGGGGTGGCTCCACCTCTCGGTTAGCCTTTTACACTACTACAGGAAAATTGACTTTGATACCATTTGTAACGTCCCGGGCTTAGGTCCCCGGTCCCTTATCGAGAAAAACTGGCCTTGAAAACTTGTTGGATTAATGTCAAAATGGATCCGTTGACAACCATCCAAAATACTTAAGCTGAAGTTGTCAATTAGTAATCTCCACCACTTATAATCCACTCTCACACTTTGTGAGTTTTAGATGTGGAACTATATTTGAGGGTATGGGTGTTATAATAGGAATAAAAAAGTATAAGTATGTATGTATGCGATCTTTTACAAAAGAATTTTTATACATATTTTGACGTTTTCATATCCATTAAATTATGTATGGACAGAGCTATTTATTTAATATATGCAGATATCATTCTTAGTATTTGTAACTCCATGTAAATATATAGTTGTAGATTTATTTGTAACTCCATGTAAATACATAGTTGTAGATTTATTTGTAACTCTATGTAACAAAATTTTACACTTCTTTTCATTATATATTTATATAATTCTTATGGAATAAATATAGTATATTTGTATGATGATAAATCATTCAATTTATGCATATATATAGGTTTATATATAAAGTATTTTTAATATCATATATTTATTTGAAAACTATTTGTTTTCTATCCATAAACATTGTAATTGTATGCCAACACTATATTCTTCTTTGATAACACACACCCACGCCCACACGCATGTGTACATGCACATTCGAGCATTCACTCATGCCCAGACACCCATACATACCCTTTCAAATAAGGTGGGGCTCATCAATTTTATGTTGAACTATTAATCAGATCTATTGGATATCATAATCTGATGTTCGCATTGAAAATCTTATTCAAAAGGATATTTTCATCATCCGATTTGAGTGGATACAAATTTCATTAAATGATAACAATTTACTATCTTAGAGTTGTCTACAATTGGTATTTTCGTTAACACACTTATTTATTAATTTACATTTGCTTTCTCCGCAAACCGGGTTTATGCATATATCTGTAAACCTCAGCAAGTTTATGTAGAATTTATACTCAACTTTGTAAATTTATTAACACCTTTTTTATTATTTCCAGAGAATATTTTTGAAGTAAAGCGATACTTTTCGTGTAAAGTTTGTATTGTCTATTGCAAATCAAATGGATCGGTCCAATTTGACCCCGAGCTTATTTAATGGGCCAAGGTTTCCATGGGTTGATTTGGACAAAATTTCAGGTCATAACTCGACCTACGACCTATTAATTTAATTGGGGCTTTGGACTAAGTTACGTTGGACTCGAAGGTGCTCGGCATGATGCTCATTACCAATCTCCCTTTCTTTTTCGCTGCAAGAGCGCTTAAGTGTGAGCTAAAATAGAAGTCTACTTAAAATTTTGAAACAAGCAATATGATACTAACTTTCTCCTCATAACTCACAAATATATCGAGTTGTGAATTTCAAATGACAAATTAGCATCTCAATTGATGCTAATACTCTTTAATTCGATAGTATTTATATTTTTTATTCTATGCTTGGACACGTTTCATTGTTTCAACCTTGGTTTTCAGCATGTTAAGTCGATAGTATTGGATTTGTCATTCAAAAGGGATTGATGGCGCAGCTTGTTGCCCGTCTCACATCAATCTCTCTGTAATAGTTTTTGTGTTTCTTTGATTTCATCGCATGGAAAAGGGAGGACGACATGGGCAATCGTTGTGTAGCCAAAAAGTGGGCTACATAACCCTATAGCGCTAGCCTTGCTAAATTCTTCTCGGACTCGGAAATGTCTGGATGACCCAAGGAGCTATTTCCCGCCTTGAAAAAGCAAGCTTAACATAAGGAAGATCAGCTTTCGAGTATCCCCTCGCTTGCCATTTGATTTCAAACTAGATAAGATCATTTTGGAATGGCGGGCCTGGGAAAGTCTTCCAATATGGTTCTCCCCTTCTTTTTCACTCTTTCATCCACGGGGAAAATCCGGCTACCTCTTTTTTCTTCTTCAAAATCACTCTGTTTGGTCTGTACTCTCAGATGAGGTTTAGAGCTTCCTTAACATAGGCTTGATCTGTGACGGGTTGTGAACTTTTGATGCGGGTACGTATGAATGAGCGACATGGAGATGTTGGTTGTACGTAGTGCTTCGAGCCTTTACTGGAGCGTCTAGTAGTTGCTTCGACCACTTCCACCCCACGACCGGAGGCAGTAATAAGGTACCGCGGCTGCGTAGGCCGCCAGTCGAAGACCCTAGAACCTGGAGCGGGGATCCAGACAAATGTGTATAATTCTGCAAGATCAAAAATGAGAATTGTTGATCCATCCATACTTGCTTGCGTGAAAGATCAACCTAGTTGCTAGATTAGTGTTCATATGAAGATTTGACATCTTTGAAATATGTATTTTATTATTTTTATGTTGTTTTTACGTCGTTATTTTATGAGAACAAGATAAGATTGTTTGATATGAACCAAACCGTATACAAACCTTATCCATCTTATCACCTACATCACACCCATAAGGACTTGGGATTTTATAAAACGTGAAATCACAACTCCCAAAATATTCTTCCACAACTTTTCATGTGAATTCAATCATTGCCATCCACTTCGTCGTGTGGGGTCTTTCCCAACTCAAACAACACTAGTCAATTTGGTCTGAAATATCAAATATACATGAACATGACATGGAATCCGTCTGAATAAATTATAGGAGGTATGGATGAAGAAAAATACTTATTAACAGAGGACAGTGGTATTGGTATTAGCCAACGGAATGTAAAATGTAGTAATCTATCCATAGGCAAAACTATCGACAAAGGAGGCTAATAATTTTATGGGTGCATTTGTTACGCGGGTTAAGGCGGGTTAGACTGGTAGAGGTAGAGAGTAATTCGTTTTTGAGTTTTAGTGTTTGGATAGAGGGTTAAACTGGGGGTGTGTTAGAAGTGGGTTGTTGTGATATAATTGTATTGGAGTTTGAAAAAGTGAGTAGTTATTGTGATGCGATTGTATTGAAGTTTGAAAAAGTGAGTAGAAGTGGAGTAATTTATAATTTTTATATGATATGATGGTATGATATATTATTTGTGATAGGAATGATGATGTAAAATTGATTTATTTAATTTTTAAAAAAGAAATAAAGTGAGACCCATATGAGAGAGAGGATGGGTTAAGGGGGGTAATGGGGAGTTTACCCCACCAACTGAACGCTACCTATACTTGTCGCTTCTATCACGGATAGGAAATCGATCGACTATAGGCACATTCTATACTTGTCGCTTCTATCACGGATAGGAAATTGACTATAAGAGACGTAAGATGTCGAAGATACATGTCAATTATCCCTTACACATCAGGTCAAGTATCCCTTCCACATTGTGAAGTATGTAGTCGTTTCTAAAATATAGTTAGACCATTGTACAACATTGTAATGCATTCCGTGTCGAATAAAAAACGCAAGATGTGTTCTTTGAGCCAACTTGTTTCATAAGTATGCTTCTCTTGACAACTACATCGAAGAGTTGAAGTGTTTGTTTCAGTCATTTTGTTTAAGATATTTTTAATTCTCGCTATTCTTAGGGCTTCCTTTTTGCTTATAAAAGAACCATATACTATATTCTTTGAACATACATAAAGAGCATAAGTTCTCTACTCTATACTACAATCTCTCTACTCTTGCGAGAAAATCTTGTGTGCTCAAAACAAGATTCAGCCAAAGTTAAACTGACCTCTATTTTTTGTGGCTATCAGCTTTTGCTCTCATAAAGTCTTTTACTCTCGGTTTGCACTTTACATTTCTACTCTCGGTTTGCATTTTACACTTCTATTCTCGGTTTGCATTTTACACTTATGCAAGTTTTCAAATATTTATTAGAATAATTATATTTTATATTTATTCTTGATTAAAAAGAATGTTAAAAGTTATTTTCAAAAATAAGATGATAAAATCTGTATCCTTTATTTATAATCAGTCCTTTTATAGTATCGGTTATGTCCCCACTTCACCTTAACGGAAGGACATAATGGTAAATTTTGTAAGAAGTTAAGGGCTCAACTGATAGTAAAAAAAAGAGAGGGACACAAATGATATTACTGAAGTGAAGAAGGACATAATTGATTAAATCAAAAATATAATCTATATCTTAAATAAGATATGATATAAATAATGAATATTTTATTATAAATGAGCTTATGTGACAAGAAATAAATATACTTAATTTGTTCATTTAATAATAATTATATCAAATATGGTGAATAAAGATAATATTTCCTTCGCCACCGTGAATGTCTTGTCTAAAAAGTGAAGTGAAGGAAGTTGCTTTCTTAACTAGAAAAATCCAGGAAGAGACATCATATACACTTGGTCTTAACCACAAACGAGTCATTTGTTTACCATTCATGCTTCCAAGATGAAGATGCATGTGCCTGCTTCTTCTTCTTTTGCACCTTCCTTTCTCACCATCTACTAGCTATAGCTTTTGAAGTGGGAACGTTTTCAATCACTTATCTAAACTACTCGTGCTATAGATGTGGTTGGGGATTACTACTTGACAACTTGGACTTAAGCATTTTGGGTGGTTGTCAACGGGTCCAATTGGGCCCGAACCTAATAAGTTGTCAGGGCCATTTTTCTTCGATAACGGACTGGGGACCTAAGCCTGGGACGTTACAAAGGTATTGTCAAACTCACTTGAATCATATGTGACGACCGTGAGTCCAGACTATTCGAGGAACGATTAATGACTTGAGTTGCCTTTGTTGTTAAAAAATAAGTTATTGGGGATAAGATTAAACTAATTCCATTTTTATGTTCAAGCTACCGTCCATGTCTAAGCCAAAAGGGGAGTGGGAAAACAATCACCAAGAGCAACGTGAAGGCAAAAAACAGAACCACTTCACTCACTTAAAATTCTACAGAAGAAAATCTAAACTGCACACTCTGAAGCTTTACCATACCTTGAGAGCAACCAAGAATGAGGAGGGCAAAAGAATATACCAACAAGGCATACCGAAAGACATGGAACAATCAAACAATCTGTGAAAGGACAATGAAGAGAAATGCCCAATAAACTGATTTATGATCACAACCATCATGTCTTCCATTTTTGATTCCTTCCAATAAATACTACTATTAAAGCAATCCAAACGAGACTTACTATATCCATGTAAATTATGTCCCCTATTTTCTTTATGAAATGAAGGAATTATTCTATTATTGATTTCTAATAATAGTGGAGAGGATAAACATCTAGCCATCACTGTGGTTTGAGTTGTCTGCATAAACAACTTGTTGTACCTATTAAGATTGTCTGCATGTAAACCACCCGTTATAATATCGTTGAGTTGTATGTATAAGAACTTCTTAAAGTGGAAAGTAAATAAAATTCAGCAGGGAATGGAAGCTAAATAAAATTCAGCAGCTGCATAAGATATTATCAGAAATGGAAGAATATTCTTGAGAGTTACCCAATCTATGTTTGCTGGTCTGTGCACGCGTAGGCTGGATTTATTAACAGCAAAGGAGATGTCAAGTCTGAGGGAGGAACGGATACTGCAAGATGGTGATGACGAATCTGTGGTTTGCAGACGTCCATGTTGGCTTTCATAAGAAAGCCACTGAAGTACTTTCTCTATGTTAAAAGCAGCTCGTTAGACCATTCTGTTCCCGTGAAAAGTACTGATAACTTTACTTCATGTATTTTAAATCAACAGAGACTGATCCAAGCACTTGAGTGCAGCTTTGCCGCGGTTGCGTGGAATCAAGCACTTTCTCAACAGGGTCTACCACATTCGCCCTCTGTGACCCTCACCGACATCCTTGATAACGATGTGCGTCGGCTTTGATGCGTCGCCCTTTCGGTCAGGGTTTGGGTAAATTGGAGGGAGAGAAATCTGAGATGGACAACCGCCAGTTCCTCTTCGCAGCATCTCCTTGTAGCCTCAATCATCCCTGCTGTTAACATTACAATGGGTTCCCCCGATGCTTTAATGGTGCAGATTTTTGGACCTTTATGCTATTTTTTGTACGCACTGAAGGGCGCTTGTTTTTTGTTTGTTTTTGTTTTCACGTTACAACGTGACCCCTTCTATCTTACCCATAAAAAATCTTACCCATAAATCTTCTCCTCTTTTACAAGAAATACACAGATCTTACCCATAAAAAAAACAGAGACTGATCCGAAACCTCACTGGAAAAAGTTGATTGGGTTGAACCTTTGAATTAAGGGATATTTACGCCCATAACCCTAATTGGTAGTTGTATCATCATTCTTTAAAATCGAACTAAATCGTATCGGTGAGGTAAAGGTGAGGTAAAAGCAGATAAATTGGCTTATCAAACTGAAATGAATCAAAACATCTGTAAAATAAACGCTGCAATATGGTTGAAATATATATAAAATGTAAATGCATTTCATGTATTATTACATATATATAAAATATTTTTAATATGCAACATCAAATGTTATACTTATAGATAACCTTATTATTATAATATATAACATCTATTTTAAAGAAAATGTGTAATGGGTACCGGCATCAATATTTTTCAATAAATTTAAATTTGAATTGTGGTTTAATTTGAACTGAATATGGTTAAATCGGGCTTGAAATAAGAAATTAAACAGGTGATTTGATCAAGATGTATACTGTTCAAACTGAATTGGTAAAAAAACGATTGACGATAGCGGTCCAAGCTCGATTCAACGATCGAATTGGCTTAGTCTGATCCATTTTTTAAAATACTGCTTTCATGGACGAACTATGTCTGTACTCCTGCAAAAGTATTTTTATCCTTATTTTAATATTTTCATATCCGCTTAATTTATGCATGGATAGAGCTCTTTATTTAATATATGCATATATCCTTGTTAATATTTTTAACTTCATGTTAATATATAGTCGTAGATTTATTTGTAACTTTATATAACAAAGTTTTATAGTTCTTTTCATTGGGATATTTATATAATTCTTATGGAATAAATATAATATATTTGTATGATGATAAATCATTCAATTCATACATATATAGGTTTATATATAAAGTATTTCTACTATTGTATATTTTTTTGAAAAATATTTGCTTCACATACATAGATATTGTAATTATATGCCAACACTATATTCTTATTTGATAACACACGCACACGCGTACACACACGTTTACATGCACACACGAGCATGCATGAATGCACCCACACCCACTCCCACACAAACCCTTTGAGCTATTAATCAGATCCATTGAATATCAGAATTTGACGGTTGCTTTAAAAATCTTATCCAAAAAGATATTTTCTTCATCTGATTTCATTGGATCAGAATTTCATTAAATGATAGCATTACTATCTTAGAGTTGTCTACATTGGTATTTTTGTTAGTAGACTATTTATTAATTTGCATTTGCTTTCAGAGCCTTTCCTTTCCTCTGTGAACCGCAATGAGTTTATGTAGAATTTATGCTAACTTTATAAATTGATTAACACATTATTTATATTCCCAGTGAATAGTTTTCATGTAAAGTTTGTATTATCTATTGCAAATGAAATGGACCGGTCCAATATGAACCCGAGCTTATTTAATGGGCTAGGGTGTATGTAGGTTTATTTGGACAAAATTTCAGGTCATGACCCGACCTACGACCCATTAATTTAATTGGGGCCGTGGACTAAGTTATGTTGGACTAGTAAGTGCTCAGCCTGATGCTCATTTAGTGATGCACCAATATCACTTTCTTTTTCGCTGCAAGAGCGCTCAAGTGTGAACTTAAATAGAAGTCCACTTAAAATTCTGAAACAAGCAATATGATACTAACTTTCTCCTCGTAGCTCGCAAATATATCGAGTTGTGAATTCCAAATGACAAATTAGTATCTCGACAGTATTTCGATGCTTTATTTCTATACTTTGATTCATTTCATCGTTTCAACTTAGATTTTCAGAATGTTACATCCATACTTGCTTGTGGGAAAGATCAACCTATTTGCTGGATTAGTGTTCGTATATGAAGATATGACATCTTCGGATATGTGTATTTTATCATTTTTAAGTATTTTTATTTCAGAGATTTTATGATAATACGACAAGACTGCCTGATATGAACCAAACCATATACAAACTTTATCCATCTTATCATCTACGTCGCACCCATAAGGACTTGGGATTTTAAAAAACGTGAAATCACCAATCCCAGATATGCTTCCACAAGTTTTCATGTGAATCCAATTATTGTCATCCACTTCGTGTGGGGTCTTTCCCAACTCCAACGACATGTCTAATCGATTTGGACTGAAATGGAAAATATACGTGAACATGACTGGACTCGTCTGAATAAATGGTAGGAAGGATGGATGAAGAAAAAAAATTATTAACGAAGGGAGCTAATAATTCCATGGGAGTATTTTTTTATTCATTAAGGGAATGGGGAGCAGGTGGTGATTTAGTCCCAACTCGGTCTTGATAAGAAATTTAAGGCTTGAAGTCGGGCTTGATAAGGATCGAGCTTTGGATCACCAATTCGTCGAGTTCGAGTTGACTCATGAGCCTGTTATTGAGCCACGAGTTTCTGAGCTAGCTCATGAGCCTCAAAATGAGCCGGTTCACGAGCATCTTATCGAGTCATGAGTTTCTGAGCTGGCTCACGAGCTTCAAAATGAGCAAGATCATGAACCTCTTAACGAGTCATTGTTCCATTTTATACATTAAATTATGCAAATGATATTTGCAATTTTGATTTTTTATACTCTTTGCTGTAGCTTTTTAGGCAAGCAAAGTGTCAATCTCTATTTATATCAAACTCAATGTGGAAGTTTCGGTATATATGTTTTCAACTTTTTATTAAGAGGGGTAACGAGTTATCGAGTCAAATTTCCGAGTTGAACAATGCCCAACTCGGACTCGACTCGATAAGCTAAAGAGCCATAAAATCCAACTCGGGCTCGGACTCGTTAAGATTTCGAGTCCAGCTCGCGAGCCTTAACGAGCCGAGCTCAAGTTGAGCTCATCGAGCTCGAGATTTCCTGACAGTCCTATCCGAGGGTACGCGTATTGTGCGGTTCCTGTCATTTCGAAGCATCTAAATATTATTTTTTATTTTTTTAAGCTTTAGCATCATCAATGGTCGGGAAAAGCATAAAAAAGAGTTACTTGCACTTTAGAAGTTAATTAAGTAAAGTCGTTATATAATGACCACTGCTCATCATCTCCTATTTCAAAAATATGTGCACTTTTAATCTCCTTGCTGCTCTCGGTTTGTAGGTTGTTTTACTTTGTGTTCTGCAACATCTGAAAAAGAAAATAATGGATGGAGGAAACTCCCACACATAAGAATTGCAAAATACGCTATTATTCTCTGGTTCAACATTAAGAATTGCAAAATACACTATTATTCTCGGGTTCAACATGTACCACATCTATCTCTATGTAGATCTTTCTCAACCACCGACTCCTCGGGGGTAAAGGGGATGGGGTACCAGTAAGGAGACCGACTTGTTCCTTTCTTTCCGTTTCTCGTTTGTCTTATGTGACCATTTTGTTGTGGAGGTTCAATCAGACTTTTTCTATAATATAAAGCATATCACCTTTTTATGTCTTTTCTTTCACCTTTTGATTGATGACCCTCAAAATCATAATCACTTGATATACAACGTAGATATGGATGATTGATGTAAGAAACACCGGACATATCCCATACTTCTCGCTTCTATCACGAATAGGAAATCGACTACAGGAGACATACTAGTGGGGCTTAGGCATGGAATCATGTCCATGTATATAGCTCGGAGAAAGAAAGTCATAAATAAGATGAAAAGAAGTGTCCTCTACCAACACAAGAGTCTCTCAAAGTGTCCTCCTCCTTCCAAGTGTTATAAGTCCCTCTTCTTTTATTGTAAGCATTGTAAGTCCTCTTCTTGTAAAGTCCAAGACTTGTATGCAAGTTTAAGTTTTAATGAAAAGAAGTTCTTCAGTTCTTATCTACCTTGTACATTGATCCATATTCTCTTCCTCTAATTTGCTTCTTATACACCACCAATCTTCCGCTGCTCCAACAAAAACTCAAAACCGTATACAGATTGAACAATCCTAATAACCTCAATGTCAAAGTAAACATACAATGAATAATAGGAGGTAAAACTTAAATGATCTTATAGAGCGTAGAGCGTGATCTTAAGAATAAAATGCATAGAACCATTAGTTGTCAGAATGAAAAACACAATAGAAAATAGCTCTTCGATATTTCTCTCGGAGTATAGAGTGGAAAGCAAAGAGAAGAGAGCTTGTTGCTCTTGGTGTGTGTTGTAGAATGAGTTATGGGATCTTATTTATATGTCCTAGGGTCCCATAGACATTGGCTCTCAAAAACTAGTTTTTGTGAACAAGTCAGTAATGAAATCAGTTTCAAAAATCTTCTTAAAATGGAATATAATCGATCAAGATAGAAAGATGATTGATCATAATCAAATGATCGATCATGGTGATTTAAATGATCGATCAGAATCAATAGATTATCGATCATAGACCAAGCTTGATCAATCAAAGATTGTAATTCAAATATTGATCGATCATAAAAGGAGAGTGGTTGATCAGAGGTAATCGATCATGTGTAAATGGTTGATCAATCAACTTGACTCTTTGACCTAAAGTTAAAGTCAAAGGGTTGTAATGTAATATGCATGATTTTATGTATTTTGCATTACAATACAATTACAAAAAAACATGACTCAATAAAAGAAAAGACTTTGTCTTCTTGCCGAGCTTGAGATCCTTCCTTGAGCTTTCTCTAGAATTCCATATCTTTGAACACATTTCAGCTTCTTAGCATCTTTTACTTTAGTTTGAGCTCTTCAACTTGAGCTTGTTTCTGGTCAGGCCAGTATCTTTCCTGTTCTTGAATTAGATATAAGCTTTGTATACAAGTTTTTCTACCATCAAATATGCATGCTCATGTACATGCAATTTCCCCATTGATGCATGCACTCACATGCAATCTCTCCCTTTTTGATGATGACAAAATATTTTATGTTTTTGCAAAAATAATGTGTGTGAGTAAATAATTTTTGTAAATCTTTTCTCCTCCTTTTTGACACAATAAAAAAGATCCAAATTGATATCAAAAAATTGATAACAACTAATTGTTAACATACAACAATTGTTAAAGAATATAATTTCTCCCCCTTTTGAAAATACTCTTTTAATATGAACTCTTCCTTAATCTTTGCTTAAAGACTCTCCATAAAAGATAAAAATCGAGGGCTCATTGCCAATGCATGATATCCAAGATCAATTAAACAAGAAAGATAAGAAGTCACCTAAGGTCCTTGTCAATGTATTTCTCCAGCTTTGGTTACTTGTCCTTGACGGGTGGCGTCCAATCATGATTTTGAAAGTTGTTTGGACTCGTTGGGATCCAACTTTTTGACATGGTCTACTCCATTTCTTTGGCCTTCAACACCTGGAAAATGTTTTTCTCTTACCCTTTTGCGTCCTTCAGGGTAGGCTGTACAATTTCCTTCTTTTTCCAAATCCATTTTCTTTTTCGTAAAGAGTTAGAGCTAGAAACATGATTTTCTATTTTCTGATTCTCTTTTACTAAAGAAGGTACAAAAGTAAATTTATTTTTAATCTCAACAATTTCTTTTTCTAAGCATGTAATTTTAACTTCAAAATTACTAAGATCTTGTTTTAACATCTCGTTTTCTTTTTTTTTAAAACTTCTAAGTCGTCAAGCAAAGATATTTGTCATCTACAAGTGTTTTATTTACTTTTTCTAGTTTCATGACTTTCGTAAAAAAGATCTTACAAGGTATTATAAAGTTCAGAACAAGAAGGTTTATTTACTCAGTTTCTGAGTATCACATGAGTCATACTCCATTATCCCAATGAATGCTTGCTCATTTTCATCGTCTTCTTCACTACTTGATGGTTTTGAGCTTCCATCTTTTGCATCTTCTATTGGAATTTCTCCATACATTAAGGTGAGGTAACTCCAAATCTCATTGGCCATATTCAGATGACATATATGATCAAACTCCTCATTAGACATGGCATAATATATGACTTTCATCACTATTGCATTTACACCATATTTCGATTTCAACTTTGGTGTAGCCAAACTCCTTTTTGATTAACTGGAACTTTTTATGTACCATATTTCAGACTGCGAAGTCACTTGCTTGTAGGAAGACAAACATCATACCCTGTCCCATTGAAGAAAGGAGGATGAGTCACAGCGCTTCCTTCTAGATGCGATCTTGAGATGCTAGCCATATATGCTTTAGAGAGTAACTTCTTCAGCACAAACGAGGCACTGATACCAAATGTTGGTTTTTTATTATGTATCCCGCTCGGATACATGATGAAGGGTGTAGCTGCACGAACATCGATGGATTCTGATTCACCTTCTTCTGGACGTCTGAGCACCCATGCGCCTTTACCCACTGGAGGTGGGTAGACTTCAGAGTCCTACCCTTTGTTAGAGGTTACTGCAGATGGGAGATAAGATTTTTATAAATTTTCTCGTTTTAAATTTCATATAAATAAATATTTATATTATTTGAAAAATTATAAAAACCTACAGTAATTTTCTGAATAATAACATGGTGGCAAAGGAAATAACCAATATAGTCAAGACACATTTGACTAGCATGAAAGTTTGATGGTGTCACATTCCTGCTATCAAGAAGGAGATATTGTTTGAGTTGTTTTCTACTAAGAATAATTTTTTAGCAAATTCATTGAAATTTGTTGCAACTCTTTTATCTAATATTTTGCAATACTTTTCAGAGTAAGTATCATTTAATTCCTGATCTGGGGAAGGAGGCTTATCATCGAGCCTTTATTCGTTTTGTGCAAAAGAGAATGAGTGATATTTTTTTCGAGGTAAGGAAAGACTCGCATGTGAAGACGAGATGAGAGGAGATGAATTTTGAGAAGATGAAGAGGTTCCCACCAACATGGTGCACAGAGGAAGGTATTGTATTACCTCCATAGTTTATAATCTAATTTTTAAAATAATTAATATCCATAACATATCTGTTACAGGTGGGTTGATTTTGTGATGCATTCATTGCAGATGTTGAGTTTGGAAGGAGATCGATGGCGGGACAAACAAATCGCCAAAAAAGAGAGGATCAAATCGACTTGTGGCTCTGAAAGCCACAACCAGATTAGAGTGAAGCTGGTAATTTCTTTTAAAATTTAGATTTTAAACACTAACTTATTATAGTTCCATTCTTTTATTATTTTTTTATATTTATTTTCAGGCGACTAGGTTGAAAAGAGAGCCCTTATTTCAGGAGTAGTGGTTTAGGTCCCACATGAGTGGGAAAGAGGGATGATCTCAATGGTTCACTCCTGAAGTAAGAGAATTGTTGGTTTGTATTTTTATTTATAAGAAATCTGAAAGATATATTATAATTAATTCTTCTTTTTCTTTTTAACTTGTATTTCAAGATCGTTATTTAACACTATCTGCAGAAAAATGGAGTGAGAATCCTAATAATTAACAACCCCCATTTGATAAAGTAATTTAGAAATATGTATAGATAAATATTATTTTACTATATTTTTTTAACTATATGCATATTAGACAATCAAATTTTTAATAGGTGTTGGAGAAGAGTGATGTTGTGGTGAACTTGAAGTAGATGCTTGGTGGTCTTCCTCCATATTATGTGAAGGAACATCATCGTTCCTATTCTACTTATGGATAACCATCATATTCAAAGCCACATTCATCGCAACCATCATCGCAGATGAAGTCCCAAATGGTGATGTCGGTGGAACATGTGACGAAGCTCCACGAAGATTTCACGACATACATGTAAGTATTCTCCTTAGAATCAGTAATAATATCATATTTCTATATCTTCAAATGCATATATATATATATCTCACATAATATAGGTCACAAGAGAATACATCTCAATACGAGGAGATTGAGTAAGATGACGAGGAGGAGAATAACATATAAGAATAGGTACGCATGTTTGCCAGGTTTAAGGAGAAGGAGAAAAAGAAAGCAAAGCAAAGTTTAATTTAAAAAATTAGATAAAAAAGGAATGATTGATGTTTTTTGTCTTGTTCCGTTGTAGAATTTTTAGCAAGTCTTTTCATTTATATGAACATTGATATTATAATTAGTTGTACTTGTAACTGTGGAACCTTTCTAACGTTTATTTGTAGTATATTTAGCTCCTAAATATGATGCATTTATATATACTAATATTTTATATTAAGTTATAGGTTTAGTTTGTAAGTTCATATATATTATTGGAGTATGATAGGCACAAGTTAGTTGAACTAGTTTGTTAGATGACATATTAAAGATACTTTTCTCGACTCTAATAAGCACTTGAAGTGGTTTCTCGGTAGGCTATACAGGTTTGACGAGACGTCTAAACCCCATCAAACCTGTATATTTTCCAGCTTTTTAGCATGGGTGAGCACATGTGCTCACCAGGTGCTATGAATATGCTTGAGATATTTTGTTCCAGCAAGCCTTTGGCGAGCCCAAATGTGCACGTCCTTACGACGGGCGAGCACCTGACGTATATAGGTGCTCGCCCGCCAACCCTAGAGACTCGTCTATCGACGACCATGCATCAGGCGAGTGCTCGCCCGTCATGTGAGCGTGCACTTGCCGTGCACTCGACATGTACATGACGAGCTGCCATGTGCACCTTTTTATAGTGCTGGTAGATCAAACTTATGATCTAGATCACTGCAACTAATAAATTTAAACAAACACATCGTTAAGTAGGAATTTCAATTACAATATAGACAAGCAAAGCATAAGTACACAAGTATTTAATGTGGAAACCCTCGTGGGTAAAAACCGACCTGAGTCTCCCAACTCGGGCTTTCAACATGACCCGGTGTCCACTAAATCGATCTACTTATGCAGGAAACCCAACCGTTTAAAACTTGAGTTGATTACGCAATCAACTGCACCATTTACAGCATGAGCTATTTATACAGACAATCCAAAACCGTATATAGATTAAACAATATATAATAACCTCAATATCAAAGTAAACATGCAATAAATAATAAGAGGCAAAATTAAAACAATTTTACAGAGGGAGGAGCGTTCTCGTAAGAATCAAATACAGAGAACAAAGCTATCAGAATGAAGAACGCACCAGAAAATAGCTCTTCGATCTTTCTCTTAAAATATAGAGTTGAAAGCAAAGAGTAGAGAAATTGTTTCTTTTGGTGTCTGTTGTAGAATGAGGTATGGTGTCCTATTTATAGATCTTAAGGTCTCATAGATGTTGTCTATCAAAAAATAGATGTTGCGAACAAATCTGGAATGAAATCAAGTTCAAAAATTTTCCTGAACTGGAATATGATTGATCAAAATACAAAAATGATCGATCAGAATCAAATGATCGATCATGGAAATTTAGGCAATCGATCAGAATCAAGATATGATCAATCATGGATCAAAATTGATCAATCAAAGATATAAACAATGTAATTCAAATATTGATCGATCATAGGTGATCGATCAAGTATAAATGGTTGATTGATCAGCTTGACTCTTTAACCTAAAAGTCACAGTATTAGTCAAAGAAATGAAATGCAATATGCATGATTTGATATCTTTTACATTCTAAAACAATTACAAAAAACTTGACTCAATAAAAGAATAGGCTTATTGAGCTTGGGATCTTTCCTTGAGCTTGCGCTGGAGTTCCATATACTTGAAGTCCTTTCAGCTTCTTAGCATCTTCTTTACTAAAGTTTGAGCTCCTTAGTTTGAGCTTGTTTCTAGTCCAGTAGCTTTCCTATGCTTGACTTAGTTGCAAGCTTTGCTTACATATTTTGTTGTCATCAAAATATGCCAAGAGACTCCTACTCCTCTTGCCATTTTGGATCTAACCCTCCGCTTTATCAACAGGGAAAAACAAAGGCGAAAGACTTGGGATAACTTTAAATATATCAAACATTATCTCAACAATCTACTTAAGAAAGTTACCAACTACTACGTGCTAGATAAGTGCAGGTGGGGGGAAGAGAATCCTCTGCTATAATGGGGTTTACAACGAAGGTACTCTAATGCCCTCTCTTTTTTTTTCTGTTTTCTATTTTTCGAAATCCAAACTTTTTAATTATATCTTCGACTAATGCTACACATATTATCTAAATTTCACCCAAATCCGATGGTATTTGCTATTTTATCTTAATAATATAATATTTGTTTCTTTTTGAAATGGGATTTAAATTGCAAAATGTTGACCGAATATTTGGCAATTAAAATAAAATCCAAATACTCTCGAATTTGAGAGAAATTTGGAGGATTTGTGGAGAATTAATCGAAGATATAATCCATAAAATTAAATTTTGAAAATCAAAATCGCAAAAAAGAGCATTACAACACCTCTGCTTCAAAGCACATTGCAGCAGAGGATCCTCTTCCCAAGTGGAGAGCGACACTTGAAAATAAATACCTCCAAAATCCACAGGCAATTGCTTCGGTCATTGCAGCAGCCATCATCATTCTCCTGACGCTATGTGCTACCATAGCATCAATTTGGCAGACATTATATGCAATGAATCGTAAGAGAAGCCATTCCATTAAGGTGTGTTTGGATGTCGAGAATGTGGTAAGATATTTTCTGTGAAATAAGCCGATGGGTACGATTGTTCTATTGATTTCTCATTGGGATTGGGGATTTTTGTTAAAGAAATTTGTTGTGATGTAATTTTATTTAAGTTTGAGAGAATTATCAGTTTGAAATGGTTTATAAATAGCTTATTGAATCATAGCTAAAATGATTTTGGGAGTTTCTTTGGATCACATAGAATTATACTACACAAGAGACAATGGTGAACTTGAAAAAAGATAAGATGGGAGTTACTATGTAATGGCCTGACAATTCAGGCTCAATGTCGCTGAGGCGACTACTCGAATCCTCTCATTGTTCAATAATTAACCGACACAAGTAATTAAGGAATTAAAAATAAGAGTTAAAATTTATTATACCCTACAAAGATTGTATAGTGGCAAACGAGCAAGGGTCGATCACAGGAAGAAAAGGAGTAGAGCAGGCAAGATAGAAATCAAGTACCAAATATCTTCTCAAACATTCGACCAAGTTAAACTTTTTTGTGGGTTTTTAATTATATAAATTTTTTATTTGATTTTATTGATTTTATATTTTTATACTTTGATTTTTGATTTTGTGTTTTATTTTTTTATTTTATATTTTATTTTTCTTTTTAAAATTTATATAAAATTATATATAAAGGATAAATATATATAAGAAAGGAAAAAGAGAGATAGTATATATCGAAAAATAGGTAAAAATAATCAAAATATAGGAAATAAAATCTTTTTGTGCTTTTTATATTTTTCTAATATTTTTTGTGATTTTTATGGATTTTTACTATTTTTTGGTATTTTTAAAGTTAAAAATACTCAAAATAGGGAATAAAATATATAATCGAAATCAAGGAGATGAAAAATATTAAACAGAGTAAAAAATTCTCCAAATTAATTTAAATACATATATATAATAGTACAAATAAAATTCAGAACCAGAAAACAAAATTTTTGGATTTTTTGTGGATTTTATAAATTTTTATGAAGGTTTTTAGAGTTTTCTATTTTCTTGAGTTTCCTTTTATATTTTTTAATGGTTTTTGATCTGATGGTTAAAGATATAAAAATATACATAATAAATTTTTTTGGGAATTTTTCAAAAAGATTTTATAATTTTTATGGATTTCTTTTACATACAGGCAGAAAAAGTGATGTTTTTGAATTTTTATAAATAATAAATAGCTTCAAAAATGCAAAATATAAATATGGCATGAAAGAGTGTTGCAAAACTTATTCCTATTCTTGGGTAGTTTTTCAAATTTTATAGATGCATGAAATAAATAGATGCAACAAAGAGAAGCTATACTACTGGCAAGGGCATTTTTATAAATAATAGAAAACGTACGGGCCAAAGTGCAATTTCCACAAAAAGTTATAATTGATTTAAAATGTTACATGACCAATACAAAATAACCAAAGCTTTGAGGGTATCCCTATAAAAACACCAAAATCACGTGTCAAAACACGTGCTCTACAGGGAGGGGTCAAAACGCAATATTATAAACACTTGAGGGCTAACTTGCAATTACGCCAAAAAGTTATAACTTAAATAAATAGTTTCTGGACGGAATCGAAATACACCCAACTAAGGGGGCCTAGCTGCAAAATGTCTACCTCACGTGGTCGCCCATGTGAGGTGACATGGCTCGGACCTACTTGCAAATACCACAAAGTTCATGGGTCTAATGATAAATATTACAAAAATATATAAATGAAATATGATAGATTGAGTCTTAAATATTAAATACAAAAATTGTCTGGGTTAGAATGCAAAATACCCATACATAGGCGTGGATCGGACGGTGGACGCGCCTCTACTTGAAACGTGGCGAGCTCTCCTGCGACGATGACGGTTCGCGAGCGACGGTTGGGATTAGATCCCAGATCTGGGTCGGATTTCTCTGGCTCGGTGAGATTGGACGACTGCTGACTGGTCTCCAAGAACATGGCTGAAATTGACGGCAGAGGGAGACAGTGGAAGAACTGGCGAAGAACACCGGCGAGATGAACTTCACCAAGCCCGATCGACCTCCTCCTGCTTTCCTTCAAGCTTCAAAATGGCCGGATGGACTCCTGCGGTGATCCTCTAGATGCTGGAGGCTTCTAAAAGAGCGGGCGCTCACCGGAGCTCTTCCATGGCAGCGAGGTCAAGGACGAGGCCCAAGTTGCACCGGTGAGGGGGCAAATCACCTCTAGGTAGTTCTTTCAATCCAAGTATCAACAGGAAATGTTAATAAGGTCGGGGGAAAAATGCCCTGACCCTCCAGTGGGCGAAAAGGGGTGTACGGTGGCTGGGTGAGGCCTCTCCGGTGAGTGGCGGAGAAGAAGAGGCTGTGGTCCTGCACTTTACGAGAGCAAGGTGGACAGAGGGTGCTTGGATGATCGGAGCGTAGCGAGGGAGACCGTGGAGGCACTGGTTGAGTTGGAGGGTGAAGGATGTTGTATGAAAGGGATGGCAGAGTTGGGAGCTTCGGCGAAGGAAAATAGGGATTTCGATCCGGGCGAGAGTCGATTTACAAAAGTAAGATGCAATCCTAACCTACGCTAAGTTACAGAATAGAAAGAGTGGGAGAAAAAGAGCAGTACCTAATCGGAACCGGAGCGACGAGAGCTCGCGACGAAGATGGCGGCGACTACTCGGATACACCTCGATTCGACACTGATCGACACGCTGAAGGTGGCCTTGCCCTCCTGCTGTCACCAGGAAGAGAAGGAATGCCTTTGGTTGAAGGTTCGAGGGTGGAAGAGGGATCAAATTTAAAAAGGAAGATCAGATGTGTTTTTATACACGTTGACGCGTGGCTCCAATAGACGAGGAAGGTCGGCCAAATCGATGATCCAAGGCCCAAGGAATCACAAGGGCGTGAATCCTCGATCGAAGGGGATAATAAGTCATGAAGGGATCGAAACCAAACGGTGAAAGGTGTAGCCTCGAAAAATCTGTGAAGTTGGACAAAAATAAGGTCCTGACACAGAGCAGACCTCGGTCAGAGAGTTGACCGAGGTCAACCAACGAACCAATATGGTTGGTCCACGTGGACCAACCAGAAAATTCCTGACAAAAATATTTGTAAATTAGATTAAAAATAATAAATAATTTTATTAATTTATATTAAATGAAAAATGTTTATTATTTTCTAAATCATTTCATTATGATTTTTATTTATTTTTTTAGATATCTAAATCACAAGTTATCTTTTAGGGGCTATATATAGGTATATTTGTCTATATATTTTAATTTTTTTATAATTTTATTTATTAAATTTATTATTTTATAAATTTATAACTTAATTTTATACACTTAAATATATTTTTATTTTATTTTTCTGATGTATTATATATAATTAAATAAATAGTGTATAATCTATATAGGTATAGATATATGTATTTCAACTATGTATTTTATACAAGTATTTTATTTTATTATTTTCTGTAGTATTTTATTCCAGTTTTATTATGTAAATATATTATAAATAATATTTAAAATTTATAAAAATATAAAATGATAAAAATAATGAATAATAAATAAAATGGATATTTTAATCGGTACAAGTATACAATAGAGGTTCAAAATCTAACTTTCAAACCGTGACTCCAAAAAATATGAAACCACCTTCATTAAATTGCTTATTGAAAGTTATATACAATTAAAGATGATTTTGATATATTTTGAGTTTTTTGGAGAGATATGGGTTTGGGAAGTTGGAATTTTGGAAAATTATTCTGGGTATATTTTGTACATTGTATATTATTTTGTATGTAATTAATTTTATATTTTTCTATATTTAATTATCTAAAATTTTCATGTTAAAAGTTTATTTATTTGAAGTATAAAAAGTGGAACTAAAAATAGGTCCAAAAATGAATAAGAATGAATAGAATAAAATGGATTTTTATTTGTATTTTGGCCTTTTTCTCCCCCTACTTTATTCCTTGTCGACCTAGTCATCGATGCCTAGATCTCGGGGTTTCGAGTCATAAAATATTTGCTATATTTTATTCCTTTTCTTTTCTTTTCTTTATTCTATAATTTTGACTTTAAAAACCGTATTTTATATACATTTTGTACACCAATGCATGAATGCTAAAATGCATGAATTAATGGTATTTACACACATTTAATAGGGTTTTTAAGGCCAAAATGATAGAATAAAGACGTTGAAACGAAGATTCATCAGAACCCGCATGGGAACATGGAGAGCACAGGGAACAAAACAACATATGCATAACTTCACGTTAAAAACATATATTGGGATTTGTGATGCACATTTTAAAAAGATGATGTATATTCATTAAGGTCAAATAGCTACGGATGTCTCTCATGTTCTCCATCCCATTGCTAATACAAAATCCAACCTTAGGAGAAAATGATGCTAGGAAAATATTTTATAGCATATGGAAAAGAGAAAACCCGAAAAGTATAACACCTACATAGGAAATGGCATGCTAGGGTATGCGGGCATTGATTTATCATTGGGTTGTGGGATTGGAACCATGGTCATTAGAGTGGGAGCTCCCTGCTTCTACCACTAGATCATTTAAGGAGCAATCTAGTGTGTCAATGCAGCGGTCGGTTTGTCATCGAGTCATCATCTGCGAGAAGGATGTCGAGACGGAGAAAGCAGAGTGGTACAGGTAAAGCCAAAGAAGGAATGAAAAGGGTAATAACTTCCTTCATCGAGGGATGAAGTGAATGATTTGAACCTCGATGGCCTATAGTCACTACAAACTGTTAGACCTTTTGGGACGATAAAAGGAGACGGTCAATGCACAACTGTTCCCTCTATGATCTGATGGGACGGTTGTGTCATAATTGTATCTTCTGATAAGTACATGGGACTTTCTTTATTGACTGTCCCTGATGATCCTATCTTTAGGGACGATTATACAACCGTCCCTTCCTATTACAACTTCTGGTATTTTTCCACGGGGATTTTCAGGGATGGTTATGATCGTCCCCTTCGATTTACTGTTAACATCGCGAAATATATCTCAGAAGGGACGGTAATGACCGTCCTTTATATATATGTAGATGGGATGATTATGCCAACCGTCCCCTATGTTTGTACTGGCGAGACATGTGAAAAATATATGTACCCATAGGGGATAGTCCACTTACAACCGTCCTCGATCATTATTATTATGGACGGTTGAACACCATCCCCGATAGTCTTATATCCCATCCTCGGTCGAATCCCTTCCTCATTCCACGACTGATTACTCCCTCTCCGCCTCCGCTACCGCTCGAGCTCGTCATCCCCTTCAAAGCCTCCGTCGACACCGCCACCACCTTCTTCGGCTCTCGGTTGACGAGACCCACTATCCTCTTCTTCGGTTGTGCATTCTTTCCAACTTTTTACCATTTCTAATACATTATTGTTTGAAATATGGTTGTTTTTAAGTATGTTTTATTTTTAAAGTGATAGTATAGCCGTGTTGATTAATCATAGTTATGATTTTTATCTGTAATCATCATGTTTAGTTGTAATGAAAAGATTTATCAGGTTCCTATAGCTTAGTTGAACTATATGAACCTTATAAACTGATGTTATGTAGCCACTGATCGACTCAGTCATTATTTTAAGGTCTTGTGTTCGAAGACTTTATATCATGAAGTATTTCGATTAGAGACGGATATTGTTATTATTTTGTAAGATAGAGCATGTCTTTCCACCAACCTTTTTTGATATAATGATATATTTAATTTTCCATCTTGCTAGTGAAGTTCGAATATGTGGTCCTATACAGTATCGATGGATGTATCCAATTGAACAATATCTAAACAAATTAAAAAACATGGTGTTTAATAAAGTTGCACCCGAAAGTTGTATTGTCGAGGGATATTTACATGAAGAATGTACTATATTTTGTAACATGTATGTGGATGATGGCAAGAGTATCAAATTCGATCGGTTCGAACGAAATAATGATGGCGAGTTGTGGATTGAAGATCCCAACAAACTTGGGATATATCAATAAAATAGACGAGCTATTATAAAGAGTATTCGTCGATCTATTTTAGATGATGAAAGAGACCTTATTCATTACTATATCTTGATGCAATTGGATGAGGCTGATTATTTCTTTGAAGAGTATTGTTCGACAAGTTCTAAGAAATTAGACTTTCTTAAATGGTTCAAGGATAATATTGAGTTGTTAAAAGTTACCAAAGATGGATGGTGGAGTATGAATTTTGATATTATGCAACGGAGTCCATTCTCAGTAGTAGTGTCAGATTCTAGCTATATCATTAATGGATTCATATTTCCAAAAAAATAGATGAGAATAAAGTACCACAACTTTCTGGAGTAATAGTGAAGGCCTAACTCTCATCCGGAATTGTTGGATACTATGGTGAAATTATTGATATATTATAAATCAATATTACACATGATGCAAGGTATGTTCTATTTCATTACATTTGGTTTGTTGTGGGTCATTTTGGAGTAGGTTACAAGAAAGATAAAAATGGAGTTCTCTCTTTAAAACAAACAGGTCGGCTGCAAACAAATGAGCTGTATGTTCTTGCCAGTCAGGTAGAGCAGGTCTTTTATGTATTATACAACTCGGTTAGTGGGTGGATTATACATGTTAGGACAATACCAAGAGACTTCTTTGATGTTGGCGAAGAGGAAGATACAATGGATAATGATGTTACATACCAGAATATTTTGCATAATTTTTTTCATTCTGTAGTAGACAAAGACATTGCTATTAGCAACATGAGGTAATGGTATTTTTTGTTTTACATTCAAATAACATAAATTCTTGTAGTAGATCTAAATGCATTATTTTTTATTTATATTCTATTGACATGAATACATGGCTCCTAAATCCAAGCGTATTTGGGAAGTTTCCGAACCTGCTCAGCAGACACGGGGAGGATCTTATGATCCCTGCAGTGGCAGATCTCAGATGCGACATGGACCGTCTCAGTGTAGGTTCCTGGATCGCCTTGCACCTGGAAGACATTACATGTTCGTATTGTTGGAGGAGACACAATGGAGGAGAACTCTAAGGAGTTTCAGAACTACCTTGGCTAGGTTGTTCGTGCACGTGTCCCCATCACGACGCATGACTTTCGATAGCTTCCTTATATTGTCAAGGTTGCCATACTATTGAGGTATTCTACAATTGAATTATTATTTGCATTATTTTAATATACACAGCTATTTTAATTATGGGAGTAATTTTTGGAAGATAACTTAAAATATGTGTTATTTATATTATTTTAGTTGGGGATAACAATAGAGAGATGATCCGAATAGAGGTTTTTGTGGTATCAAAGAGCAGAGATGTAGGAGGGGAAGTGTAGTGGGTTGATGATGCCTACACACCAATTCTTGTATGTAAATTATATTTTTAATTTCATATTTAATGAATTATATAAAACTTTTTACTAATATATATATATATATATAAACCATGCAGGAAGAATCAATTAGGCTCTCTGCCACCACGTCACTAGATAGCACGTGTACTAGCATGATCCCTCTATCGGTCGACGAATCCTTCCGCCAAGCAACAAGTGCAGAACACCATGGGCGTACACGCTGCGGATGACATGGAGGAATGATTCGTACATGCTACAGAATGAGTGGTGCCAGTGGGTCTCAATCCTCGTCGCAAGGAAGCCAGAAGGAGAAGGAGATGGAGAAGGAAAAGGATTTGCACGACGCCAAGCAAAGATGTCCACACAAGATGAGGAGAAAGCTAAGATGCTTGCTGACATGACAAATATTTTGGCATACCTTAACAACCTTCAAAGCCAGGTTGAGCCACCAGTAGACCCGTCACAACACGGTGATGATTAAGAAAGTGAAAAAGAGAACAACGAAAGTGAGGAATCGTGGTAGATTACTTTAGGATGTAGAATATGAATATTATATTATAATAGTATCTTGAACATTAAGTTGTTGTATCATGAAGTATGTAGAATCGATACATTATTTTATTTTTAAGCATTACGAACCTTGATCCTTTTTTAATATCTTGTTATATTATTTACGTAATTTAGCAGCAGAAGCATGCTATTATAACCAATCAAACAATTATTTTTTTGATTTCGAAGATCAAAGGCGACGGTCAAAATTGTTCCTTCTGTGATCGTTCCCAAATAGTGGAGGAGACGGTTGCAGACGTCCCCTACGTGACCCATCAACTCGCTGGCTCTCATTTTGAGCCTCGAGGATTAAAGATGACAGTTTAAACCATTCCCTCAGTGATTCTGTGAGTGTGTCCAAAGATTGGTTTAGCGGAAGGGATGGTCGAAACCGTCCCCTCTGATTCTTTGAAGGGACGATCCTCCATGACCTAGTAGCTCGTTGGCTCTCATTTTGAGCCTCGACGACTAAAGGAGATGGTTTAAACCGTTCCCTCAACGATTCTATGGATGTCCCCAAAGGTTGTTTTAGTAGAGGGGACGGTCGAAGCTGTCCCCTCCGGTTCTTTGAAGGGATGGTCTAGACCATCCCCTCTGTGACCCAATAGCTCGCTGGCTCTCATTTTGAGCCTCGAGGATTAAAGGAGATGGTTTAAACCATTCCCTTAGCGATTTTGTGGGCATCTCCAAAGGTTGGTTTAGCGGAGGGGACGATCGAAACTGCCCCCTCTAGTTCTTTGAAGGGATGATCTAGACCATCCCCTCTATGATCCAGTAGCTCGCTGGATCTCATTTTGAGCTTCGAGGACTAAAGAGAATGGTTTAAACCATCCCCTCAGTGATATTGTGGGTGTCTCCAAAGGTTGGTTTAGAGGAAGCAGGTCGATGGCTTTCATTTTGAGCCTCAAGGACTAAAGGGGATGGTTTAAACCGTTCCCTTAGCGATTCTGTAGACGTCCCCAAAGGTTTGTTTAGTGGAGGGGACGATGCTGACCGTCCCCTATGGTTCTTGGATGGGAAGGTTTAGACCGTCCCATCGAAGATCGATAGGAACAGACATGATCGTTCCATTGTTGTTTATTCTTGGGACGGTTTCAATCGTCCCTACAACTCAAACCGAAAGGATGGTTTTAACCATCTCCATTGATTCCAAAAAGGGGACATTCATTTTTGCGTCCCTTATGACCAAATGAGATAGTGTTAAAGGGGACAGACTCACGGTCGTCTCTTCTAGTCAGAAGGGACGATTTTCATAAGAAATGTAACCGTTGTTGACTGTCCCCTCTAGGTACTCTACTTGTAGTAATTAATATGTAGCTTACACTTTAATCACAATTTTTTATCATTAACATTATAGTTCTAAGTTCAAATTATTTTTATGATATATTGTGTTATGTCTTATGTGAAACACATTGTGATGCTTGATTGTAATGTTGATATGCATGTGATTTTTGATTGTGAACGTGGATATATATAATTGTAATGCTTGATTGTGAATGTATATTATATAAAATTAGTGTATTCTTGTACACGCACATATTTTATATGGTTTTTTGGATATAGGTCATCGTGTGAGAGGCGCAAGACTGAACAAGGTAATACTTTTTTGTAGTCCCCTTTATAATCGCATTTGGTGTGTGTTTTAATATGCTAGCGGCAACTATTACAAGCACATGGAACCACTGTGCTCGCATACTACGAGGACAATACGACCACAATGTGGTCGTAATTGATTTTCGATCTCGCAGGTGCGACCAAATTGTTCTCTTTTTTACTTGAACACATACATGGGTAAGATTTACAAATGTTAAAAGGAATGAAACACAATTCCAAATGCATGTTCTCTTGTTGATTTGCAAAACTAACACGTTTATGGAATCCTTTATTAGGTGTGTAAACGATACAATAGTGGTCGTGTATGAGATAAAATCATGAGATCCGTCTTTCTATCCTGTCTTTGTCGTACCACAACATCATGAAGATATATACAAGACTAGGAGTGAGGGGCACAAATGTTACAAATATTTGATTTTCGACTTACAGAAAATAACGGTCGAAGTTCAAGCAGAACTGTGACTTCAAACCTGGACGGGACCATGTTTCCAATTCATTAAAGTTTAGGGTTGTGAAACACATTTATGTGGCTCTTGTGAAAATAGATGTCTCTTGACAGTTCGAGTGTGATCTGCCTATTTGAGCCTACTATAACAATTGCAAATGGCTAATCTTGTGACTCTGGGCATCTTGGGAGCCCCGAGGAAGCGACTGGGAGGAAGGATACTGAAATTCGACAACTGCAACACCATCAAAGGATGTTTTTGCTTAGGGATTTTTATCTGCCAGACCCTATAATCTTTACCAATTATCTCTACGACCTTTGAAACATCCTAATTCCTCCCTCGACCCTGTAAACTTGCACCGTCTTACCCCACAAATCCAACCATTAAATTGACACATCTAGAGTTAACTTCATTGGGTTAAAAACGAGTTAATCTAATCGATCCGTGATCGGACGACTAGAATTAACCAAGGTGTGTGGAGGAGGTTGGCGGGGGTTCGAGGGAGGCCGACTGGACTGGAGGGAGGCAACGGGTGGGGCTTCGAGTGGCCAGGGGAGGCAGGGGGTCTTCGAATGGGGGAATTCGAGTAGGGGAGGCGACAGGGGAGTTGGACCTTGGAGCAGGTCGGGAACGAGGAGGTCGAGGGCATAGGTCGGGGAGGAGGAGGGCGGTGGAGGTCGAGGAGGTGGTGGGTGCTAGGTGGTGGGGAAAAGGAAGAGGGTGAGAGAGTGGCCATTATTGTAAATTCGATAAATAAAATAGGTATAATATAAAAGAATGTAATGGAATCCAGTTAGTTTTAATGAGTAAATGGGTGGAGGTTAACCACATGGTTTATAGGGTAAGGGTTAGTAAGTTTACGAGATCGAGGGAGGAATTATGATGTTTCAAAGGTCATAGAGGTTATTGGTAAAGATTATAGGGTCTGCCGGGTAAAAATCATTTTTGCTTAATAAGGTGAGAAGGGGGAGTTGTTTGAATCTAACAAAAGACCGACCTAATGGAGGGACATAAAAGTTAATGGTGAAAAAAACATGAAGGCAGGTGAATTTGCAGAAATTTGGAAGAGCTAAGATGTAAAAATCTCATTATAAAACTAGACATCGATCATCTTGTTATCTCCGTACGCCCATCTGTCATTTCCATTACATATAAAGTTAATATATTTTTAAGATGTTTCTTTTAATCCAACCTTATCAATGGAATACTAACAATCAAATCTTGATGGTTTTAAAATTCAGATCGTGGAAAACATGATCGAGGCGGGTTACATATTTGATTAAAATATGAATAAATATATTGTACGATAACAATCTGTCCAATACGAAAAAATACAAAAAAAAAGTCAAAATCATTGCCGTAGGATGTTTTGGTTTTTATCAATTGTGCTCTATGAGATATTACAATATCAATCATATCTCTTTTTTTTTTGAAATATCAGTTATGCCTCGACCTTCTTGCAAAATTCATAATTTTACAAAAATCTATTAATTTTACAAGAAGATAGAAGTATAACTGATATTCTAAAAAAAGAATATAAATGATATTGTAATATCTCAAAAAGACACAATTGAACAAAATCCTTTTTTTTCAACCTCTTTAAGGCCACAAACTCAGAGGCTCTTCACGATACATAGGATTGGCAATCGAGCATCTGCTTCGGCAACGGCGGAGAGCATGAGACAGCATAGGTCACATTTAATTTGACCTCTCTCTCCCTCTCAAGGTTAGCTGCTGCTTTTTTCCTCTCTTCTTCTTAAAGAGACGAACATTGCCTCTTTCAAAATATTATAATATAATGTGTGAACGATTTCCTACAAAGGATGCAGTTAATTCATCAAGTTGCGTTTCCTTTTGAGAGATAAATCTGCCCCATCGGAAGAGGATCCTCTGTTGTAATACTCGTTACAACAGAGATACTGTAATGGCTATACAATAAATTGCGATTTTGATTCCGAAAATCCAACCTTATGGATTACACCTTCGACTATTGTTGTACGTATCCTCCAAATTTCGATCAAATCCGAGATTATTTGTTATTTTATCAAAAGTTTAGTTCTTTTTTAAATGTGATTTAAGTTGTTTGAATGTTGATCAGATCTTTGCTCATCAAAAAAAAATAGCATATGACCTCGGATTTGAATGAAATTTGGAGGACTTATGGAACATTAGTCGAAGATATAATCCATAAAGTTGGATTTTAAAAGTCAAAATCCCATTTTTAAGAGGCATTACAGGTCCTCTGATGTAATCGGCGAAATCTTGTGATTACAAAATATTCAATTATAAACGCTTATTTTTTTCTTTTCTGTCCACTTTCCAATACTTGATGAATATATAAAAAAGAGATGGATCAATTCATTCCAGGTATTCAAAAATCAAAATTTTATTTAGGCATCTCTCACAAAAATCTTACAATTTGCTGCCATACTGGCAGAACTCCTGACCTATAATTTCCGTAGCTTTATCTCCATGCAAGATAAAGAGATGAATCTTTCTACGTAGTCCTCCAAAACAAACTATATAGCTTAGATGATGAATGATGATTGGAATCAAGTCTCAGAAGCACACGTGATCTTTAAAAGATCTGCTAATTTCAATAAATAAGATATCATTTATGAAAGATGCACAGTGGAATTTACTAACCCGCACGTTCCCTTGGAAGCTTTCCAGGCTTGCTGCATGTCTAGCACATAAAGAAAATGGCAGAAAATGTATACGTTTCAGAAGATACTCTGAAAACTTACATGGTCGATAAGCTCTTGAAGATCAATCATAGCGGAAACATCGATCGGGATAAACCCACGATTTACAAGGTTCCCAACAGCTTGAGGCAAGGGATCCCTTGTGATTACGAGCCCGAACTCATATCCATAGGACCTCTACATCGCCACAAATCCGACGAGCTCAAGCAGATGGACCATCTCAAATGGAAGTACCTCCAGGACTTGATCAAACGAAGCATTGAGATTAACAAATCGGAGGAAAAAGGCAATGCAACGCACATAGAAAAATTTGTCAAAGCTATGTGGGAACAAGAGCAAGATGTGAGAAAACAGTACTCGGTGGACATTGGCATGGAACCGGGCGAGTTCGTGGAGGTGCTCATCCTCGATGGTTGCTTCATAATCGAGCTCTTGACCAGGGAGCTCGGGCAAAACATGGGTCCCATCAGTCTACCTTGGGGAGATGCCACGTGGAACATGCCCATGTTGAGGAAGGACTTGCTCCTACTTGAGAATCAGATTCCCTTCTCTGTTTTAACTACCTTGTTCAACATAGCATTCCCACAACCTCCACCCACTGGAGATGAAGAGAACCCTACTCCTCCTGGCATTTTGGATCTAGCCATCTCCTATATTAGCAGGAGAAAAACAACGGCGAAAGAGTTAGGGAAGCAACTTGATACGAATCATACGATACATCACCTCCTCCACCTGAACCGCATTTATCTATTGCAACACTTTGACAACAGAACGACGCGAAATCCTGCTTCCGACAATGTCTTGAGCACTTGCAAGAAGATCACATGGGGATCCCTGGTCAATTGTCTCTTCTACTTTGTATCTCAGATTCTCATGTGCAAGTGTCCGCGACGATGCGATTCTTCCCGGGGAGCCCAATTCTCAAGTGCAACCTCCTCGGCGAAGAGTCTCCGGGAAGGAGGCATCAAGTTCAAGAGAAGCGAAAGTAAATGTCTATTGAACGTATCGTTTAATAAAGAAAGCGGAGAGTTAGAAATCCCCTTCTTATCTCTGCAGCAAAGCAGCATCTCCTTCTTCCGTAACGTCATCGCCTTTGAGCTATGTTCTGAATTTTTTGATGAATATAATGTTACTGCATACGCTTATTTTATGGACATGATTGTTGATACGGCAGAAGATGTGGAGATACTCGTAAGGCACGGGATCCTTCAGCACAATCTTGGTAGCAATGCGAATGTGGCAAAACTCTTCACTAATATTTGCAAGGGAGCCAGCTTTAAATATAAGAAACATTATATTAACGGTCTATTACTTAAGGTTAACGAATACTGCGCTTCAGAGAAGCACAGGTGGAGAGCGGCACTTGAAAACAGATACTTCCAGAATCCATGGACAGTTGCTTCGGTCATCGCAGCAGTCATCATCGTTCTCCTAACGCTTTGTGCCACCATAGCAGCAATTTGGCAGACAATATATGCAGCGAAATCGTATGAGAAGCAATTCCATAAAGGTGTGTTTGGATGCCGGAATGTGGTAAAGATATTTTCTGTGAAATAAGCCGATGGGTACAAGATTGTTGTATTGATTTCTCATTGGAGTTGTGGGTTTTTATTAAAAAAAAGTTTGTTGTGATGTGATTTTATTTCAGTTTGAGAGAATTATTGGTTTGAGATTGTTTGTAAATAGCCAGTTTAATCTTGCTTAAATGATTTTGGAAGTTACTATGGACACGTAGAATTATACAATGGTACAATGATGAACCCACATGGGAATTTGGAGATCTAGTTGGAGATACATTCCAGCTTATCTTCCCATGGATAGTGGTTAAGTTGGGGATACGAACCATCTGAAAAGGATGCGGATGAGCAATTGACCACCACTGCAAATGCACATGAAGAAAAGACAATCAGATATTATGGTGGTCGGTCACCTCTCGCAACCACCAGAGAAGAAAAGATCGTTAAAAGAAAAATGAGTACAACTCTCTCCGTTCCCTCGCTCTTTTTCTTTCTTCTCTTTCTTTCTCTTTTCTTCTCTCTCTCTCTCTCTCTCTATCTTTCTCTATCTCTTCTCTCTCCATTTTCTCTAGGAGTTAAATTATTGTTGCAGTGGTGTAGAGGCATTGCCACGATAATTCTGTAGCCACTAGTTTCTCGTAGCTACAATCCGTTGCCAAAATCTTCATACAAGAGTTGTGGTCATGACAAGTTCTGTGGTAACTTGTAGTGGCCACGACATATTCGTGGTTAGAAAACTCTCACGACGAGACTTATAATTACGGCTACTGACCACGTGCTGTGGTCAAAGCTCAATTCTGTGGCCACAAACCCCACATCTGTAGGCATAGTTCTGTAGCCACAATATATTTTCCTTGCAGTGTTTCCTTGTAATGTAAGAAGATTGGTAAAAAAATCACATTATTCATTGCAATATGATAATTTTGTTGTAGTGTATACATAATACATGTCTCTTACGTTTATAGGCAGAAATAATATTTGTATTAAGTTGAAATGAACAAACGGATATTAATATGTAAAATACTTTTTTACCCGTGCAAAGTGCGGGGTGCACCCTATTATATTCAGTATTTAGATGAAATATCAATAATACTACAAACGTGTAACGATTACCAAATCCATTTGCGACTTACTGTAAACTTACAACTTTTCCATCACAAGATGTTCTCTTTAACAACTCCACTTTCAAACTACAACAAAATTAGCAGTTATCTAATCCATTACCATGCTTATCGTATTTAATTTTGACATCCGAATCAGTATCGCTTTGAGAAATGGATAGTAACCCATTCCTCATATTCATCAACGGTTTTATGTGTATTAATCATATGCGCATTCTAAAATGTATACTAGTAGGCACCCCGTGCTAAAGCACGGGAAATTAACATTCAAAATTAGTATGTTGAAAAAACTCTAGTTTAAATCTAATAGTGATGTGCTTTGCATTGTAAATTATGTTTTATGCACTTGTCATATTAAATTTAATTATCATCATGCTATAAGATGGACTATAATTTTTAAAAAAAATTAATCACGTCACATAAAAAAGCAAATAATCTGGAATGTATAATTGCTATACCTAGTTGTGATTTTGCTATTAAAAATTTACATATATAATTATATAAAAAATGTATATAAAACTAAGTACTTTTCCAAAAAAAATATCACAACAACCACTAATCAACAACATAATAAAGTAACAAAAAGTGTTTGGACACATACTTATCTTCCGATGGATATATCAATTATATACAACAAAGGTAAATACTGAATAAGAATATATTATCCATGTACATCACAAAGGCAAATAAGAATATATCAACAATATACATCTCAGTGAGGGCATTCACAATGAAAATGAAACCAATCAACTAACCAACTAACGTAGTAACTTGCATTCACAACAAAATAATACATTTAACCCAAATCACTCGTCAACCATATATACAAAAATACATATAAAACCCAAATCACTCATCAACCATATATTGAGATGACAAAAATGATAGATTTATATGCACACATGCTAAATCTACCAGAGTCTGTGTTGAGAATCCCGTCATTAACATACATATAAAAATCCATATAAGCACAGATTTACATAATAGATTATCATATGTATGAATCCAGGTTAACAGTGATAAGAGAAATATCCGTTTAATTAACATATGCATATTCGCGCAAGGGAGAAATCCGGAAACCAAAAACATGACAAACAATGCGACAAAGAAAATTAGAGTTAGAGATCACAACCGAAGCGTCCTGTTGTAGGACTCCCCTTAGAGAGACAGCGCCCCCCACTTTACCGGCGCACAGGGCCTTGACGTGCCACTCTCAGGGTCCGACGGTCCACGCTCGTTGACGGTGCGCACCGTGCTTGAGCGTCCTCGAAAGCCACCTCAGTAGACGAAACCCGAGATCGAGAGAGAGGAAAAAGAGCGTCCTCGAGAGAAAGAAGGGCGCTGAGAATGAATGGGATGAATGTTCGTAACCCACACCCATGCCCTTTAAGAGATACTTAAAGGCGTCCGGGCGGTTACGTTTTCGTGGGAAGATAATGGGGCGTAACGCTTGGAATTCAAAACTTGCGGTTACAAAACCGACTCGGTCTTTGCCACGCCGCAGCCGCAGCTGCAGCCGCGCCCACGCCCGGCCCGGCGCGCGCGCGCGACGCGCGTGCGTGCGTGTGTGTGTTGTGGTCTAAAATCCTCTCTAGTCTGTTTCCAGACTAGTCTCAGGACTTCCCACATATAAACTAAGTCTCAGTTTTCTCTCTCCACGATGTGGGACTAAACAGCACCCCACAGGGTTGAAACATTGAATTTTAGGAATTGAGATACATCAATACAACTTGATATTGACCATCAAATTGCATCAAACTATCCCAATACCGTTAATTCCAACAATCCCCCACGAATTCACTGTTGAAACACGAAGAGCCAAGAATCTCGGGTTTCCACACTCTGCTTTCAGTAAAGGTACCTTCCGGTTTGAACCTTTACCTGAGTTATCCCCTTTCACCATCACAGGAATAAAGTGAACTATGTCTTGAACTTTAATCCTTTGATGTAATGGTATCGAGAGGTAACAACAAAGTGAAGTCTATGGTGACAATCTTCTGGTTTTGGTGCTATTAATGGCCTTGCACCCTACCCTGTTTCATGAGTATATTAAGGATAAACCCTCATCCTTTATCTGCGGCCCACAGAAATACTCATATAGGTGGCATTCTCCAAGGATGCACTGCTCACATCCTGCTTATAAAAGCTTGAATCCATTAAGAGCATAATGCTCAACCTTTTCCTGCAGCTTTCAGGCACTCGACTTTCCAGGGATAGGACTCACATGCAAAGTATTGCATATTGAGTGCCAACCAGTTCCCCTTACAGCTTGTTTTCCCATTGAACCTATTTTGTGGGATCTCCACTCATTTAGGTTGGGTTGCTACTGCGGGTAAACTCTCAGTGGGTTTCAGCCCCATCCCAAGTCTGGATTTTTGGACTAAAGATCTATCAAGTCCCTTTGTAAGTGGATCTGCCGTGTTATCTTTGGTACCAACAAATTCCACAGCAATCACTCCAGAAGACACCAAATCCCTAATAGACTTAAGTCTAACTTGGATATGTCTTCTTGTTTTCTGATTGTACTTTGAACTCTTTACCTTTGCAATAGTAGTCATGCTATCACAATGTAAAGAAATTGCCGGTATCGGCTTACCCACCATGGGCATCTCAGAGAGAAGCTCCCTAAGCCATTCAGCCTCAATACCTGTTGTGTCCAAAGCACACAGCTCTGCCTCAAAAGTAGACCGAGCCAAAATGGTCTGTTTCACAGACCTCCAGGAGACTGCACCGCCTCCAAGGGTAAATACATACCCAGTCACACCGTTACTCCCGGAGTCCTCCATTTGACCTATCCAACTTGCATCACTATATCCTTCTAAGACAGGAGGATATTTACCATAATGCAGTCCAAGAAGTGTAGTACCCTTAAGGTACTTCAACACTCGATCCAAGGCCTCTCAATGAGTACAGTCAGGACAGCTCGTATATCTACTTAACTTTGCGACCGTGAATGAAATATCAGGTCGAGTACAGTTCGCAAGATACATCAAGCTTCCTATAATCTGGGAATATCGTAGCTGTGCTACAGGTACTCCACTTTTGTTCTTGCAGAGGGGTTTAGATGAATCATAAGGAGTGCATACAGATTTACAGAACAGATTATCATATGTATGAATCCATGTTAACAGTGATAAGAGAAACATCCGATTAAAAAACATACCTTTCTTTCATTACCAGATGCTACGAATCCCTCAGGTTGGTCCATATAGATCTCCTCCTCAAGATCATCATATAAAAAGGCAGTCTTCACATCCATTTGATGAATTGTGAGATCATTTATGGAGGCCAACGCAATGAGCATCCGAATCGTAGTCATTCTAGTAACAGGAGAATAGGTATCAAAATAATCAATACCCTCTTTCTGTTTGAAACCTTTGGCTACAAGTCTTGCCTTATATTTTTCTATGGATCCGTCCGGTCTAAGTTTTCTTCTAAATACCCATTTGCTTCCTATGGTGGAACACCCAGGAGGTAGATCGACCAATTCCCACGTGCCATTTGAAATGATTGAATCCATTTCAGATTTAATAGCGTCCTTCCAATGCCTTGCTTCAGTAGAAGCCATCGCATCCTTGTATGTGGGAGGATCACCCTCGATTTGGTAGGAGACAAAGTCGCTACCTAAATCCTTAGCAATCCTAGGTCTCTTACTTCGTCTAGGTTCAACATCCTCCAAAAATTCAATGGGTTCAGAAGAGCTAGCCCCCACATTTGACATCTTTTCTATTTGTTGTGGAATAGAACCAGATGTTGAGGCTACGTCACTGGTCAGATTTTCAGGAATCCCTTTTTTCATTGGAAAAATATCCTCGAAAAACGTAGCATCACGAAGTTCAACAATAGTATTAGTATCTATGCATGTGATCTCAGACCGAATTACTAAGAATCGATAAGCATAACTATTTTCCAGATACCCCAAGAAGACCGCGTCAACTGTTTTAGGTCCAAGCTTCTTTCTCTTGTGTTCTGGGACTAAGACCTTAGCCAGGCATCCCCACACTTTAAGATATTTTAGGCTTGGCTTCCTATTTCTCCAAAGTTCAAAAGGACTCTTATCTTTATGCCTTAAGGGAACTGTATTCAGAATATGGCAGGCCGTATTCAAAGCTTCCCCCCACATGTAAGATGGTAGCCCAGAACTTTGTAAAAATACATTGACCATATCAGTTAGGGTCCTATTCTTTCGTTCTGCTATTCCATTGGACTGTGGTGAATATGGTGCAGTGACCTCATGAACTATGCCAAATAGTTTGCATTGTTCATCAAATATCTTAGATGTGTATTCATCACCCCTATCTGACCTCAGACGTTTAATTACTTTCCCGACTTGTGTTTCTGCTTCATTCTTAAAAATAAGAAATTTTTCTAAGGCTTCATCCTTAGTTTTAAGCAGATAAACATAACAGTATCTACTGCTATCATCTATGAAGGTGATAAAATATCTTTTGTTATCTCTAGTCATCACACCACCAAACTCACAAATATCAGAATGTACTAAGTCTAGAATTTCGGTTTCCCTATTCACAGAATGGAAAGGCTTTCTAGGCAACTTAGCTTGAGCACACATTTCACATTTGTTGAGTTTGTCTGTACTATGATTAGGAATCATGTCAAGTTTCATCATTCTTTTCATAGAATTGAAATTTACATGTCCTAGCCTAGCATGCCATAAATCAGTAGATTCAATATTTGAAACAACATAAGTAGAAGAATCAAAACCAGAAATATTATTAACTGAACTATCAATGTCACATCTTATTCTAAATAAAAGATCATGATCAGCCAAATATCCTTTTCCAAAGAAAATACCATGTCTCAGAAAAACTACTTTATTACATTTAAAGTCTAACTGAAAACCCTCTCTAACTAATAAAGAACCAGACAAAACATTCTTCTTAATCTCAGGAACGTGCAGCACCCTGCGCAAAGTCCAAACTCGTCCAGTTGAGAATCTTAGCTCGACTTGTCCGAACCCAAGCACCTTGGCTGCAGATCTGTTCCCCATCATTACTGTACTACCGGCTGAAGCCTGATAAGACATAAAGAATGTTCTGTCAGTACAAATGTGTACATTTGCACCTGTATCAACAAGCCACTCATTAGGCTCGTTTACAAAATAGAGTTCAGGGTTCACTGAGACATACCCCTCACCGGACCCGCCTCCCTCAGTCAGCACAAGAGCCTGAGGAACGACATCCGTAGACTTCTGTTGGGTCTTCAGAGAAGGGCAATCCTTCTTCCAATGTCTAACCTGTCCACACTGCCAGCAAGGTTTGTTCTTTGGTTTTTTCTGAATTTTTCCCTTGGCTTTCAGTTTCTTATTTTTCCCTTTAGCAATGTTTCCTTTTGAGGTTATGACATTGACCTTAGGGTTCACGTCTACAGGCATCACGGGTTTTTGTTTCCTATGCTCCTCTTCAATGGCTATCGAGACCATCAGATCATCCAGAGAAATTTTCCCCTTCCTGTGCTTTAAGGACATCCCAAAATCTTCCCAGGACTTGGGAAATTTCTCAATGATCGACATGACTTGAAACTTTTCAGGAAGTTTCATTTCTGCCTCGGCTAACCCATGGAGTAATAACAAAAACTCATGAGCCTGTTCCGAAACCGATTTGCCCTCAGTCATCTGAAATTTCAGGAACTTTGATACTGAGTATTTTTCAATACCCAGATCCTCCGTGTTATACTTCTTATCCAGTTCCTCCCACAGATCCTTAGCGGTTTTGGTTGATGCGCCATAGACATCGAACAGAACGTTCGATAGTGCAGTGAGAATGCACCCATGACACAGACGGTCATGTTCTTTCCACGCATCCGCCATCTTAACCGTCTCAGGATCCGGATTTTGTTCAGATAATTTAGGGCACTCGGCTTCCAGAACCGAAATCAGGCCAATCGTGGTCAGCCAGATTTTCATGCGTTGTTGCCAACGCTTGAAATTCTGACCCCCGAATTTCTCTGGCATACCAGTGAAATCCACACGAGACCGAAACCTCAAATCCGACATTTTTCTTATCACGTTATAACTTTGTCTCTCTAAGATTGTTGAGAATCCCGTCATTAACATACATATAAAAATCCATATAACCACAGATTTACAGAACAGATTATCATATGTATGAATCCAGGTTAACAGTGATAAGAGAAATATCCGTTTAATTAACATATGCATATTCGTGCAAGGGAGAAATCCGGAAACCAAAAACATGACAAACAATGCGACAAAGAAAAGTAGAGTTAGAGATCACAACCGAAGCGTCCTGTTGTAGGACTCCCCTTAGAGAGACAGCGCCCCCCACTTTACCGGCGCACAGGGCCTTGACGTCCCACTCCCAGGGTCCGACGGTCCACGCTCGTTGACGGTGCGCACCGTGCTTGAGCGTCCTCGAAAGCCACCTCAGTAGACGAAACCCGAGATCGAGAGAGAGGAAAAAGAGCGTCCTCGAGAGAAAGAAGGGCGCTGAGAATGAATGGGATGAATGTTCGTAACCCACACCCACGCCCTTTAAGAGATACTTAAAGGCGTCCGGGCGGTTACGTTTTCGTGGGAAGATAATGGGGCGTAACGCTTGGAATTCAAAACTTGCGGTTACAAAACCGACTCGGTCTTTGCCACGCCGTCGCCGCCGCAGCCGCAGCCGCCGCAGCAGCCGCGCCCGAGCCCGGCCCGGCCCGGCCCGGCCCGGCCCAGCGCGCGCGACGCGCGTGCGTGCGTGTGTGTGTTGTGGTCTAAAATCCTCTCTAGTCTGTTTCCATACTAGTCTCAGGACTTCCTACATATAAACCAAGTCTCAGTTTTCTCTCTCCACGATGTGGGACTAAACAGCACCCCACAGGGTTGAAATATTGAATTCCAGGAATTGAGATACATCAATACAACTTGATATTGACCATCAAATTGCATCAAACTATCTCAATACCGTTAATTCCAACAGTCTGCACCACACCCATCATAGATTACAAAGAATATTAGAAAATTACTGCTTGGAAGGAAGTGTAAGTACGATGAACCTACATAATCTCTTCATCACATTAAACATTGACGATGCTCCTGGTTAACGATGGTAGTATTAAATGTTATTTATATTTACGCACTTATTTATATACATGTACCTATGTATAAAGCCCTTTCCTTTGCATATTACACTCATATATACCAATAGGCACTCATGGACATGATACTTTCCTTGGCGTAGTTGTGCACCTTAATGTCACCCGTCTGTTTAACTTTGTACATACACAAATATAATAATTGGCACTCATGAACATAGCAGCTATACATTCGGCTAACCATCTTAGTATTCAAGATTCATGAAATGAGCAATATAGAGTTTGGATAATGTAATCTATTTTATGTAATATAACTATTAGTTGGAGTCTTCTTTGAAGCATGAAAAAAAATGTAAAAGGGGACAACTAACAAAACTCACATAAGCTAACAGTTCTTTCATAAATACAGAAAGGAAACCATGAGCAAATTTCATTATCTATAAATCATAAGATCTATCTAAAACGGTGGACCTCATTCTCATTGAGTGAGGATTCAACAAATATCACTTCGTCACGACAATGACACATCATGTCCAGATTTGCATGACCATGGGACACCATAACCCATGTACAACCGATTTCCATCCTTCTTCTCTCAATGTCAACCGACCACAACGGGTGTGGTTGTAAAAGATGATCATTTCTTTGTGTGTGTCCGAATTGGTGTGATCAAATCTTGACCACCAGTTCAACACCTTTCAGTATACCAAGGCAATGCAACTACACAAAAATACAATAATATTTAATTGTTATATAAAAAGAAGAGCTTGCAATGAAACCATTCTCTCCCGTCATCAAGTAATCATCTCAAATACTCACAACGGTTTCTAATATTTCATTTCTTTGGGGTAACCTGATTTATTCCTAGTTTTCCTGAGTCATGTCTGGGTTGGATTTCCATAACAAATCAATGCAACATCACATCACATTTCTTATTCCAATCCTCTACCAACCCTCGTAACCATTCAAACACCTAATATTCACATGACGTTATCCCAACCCACCTCTTCAACCAAACGAGAGGTGGTGTCCAGGTTCCCGTTGACGACAGGGAAGGAGTTCGAGGTTGTAGTGGCTGCTGCGAAGAAGGCATTTCCTGCTTGGTGGAATACGCCCGTTAGGCGGTTACTACTCGCCGGCGGATCATGTTTAAACTCCAGGTGCTCATTCACAGGGATATGGAGTGCTGCCGTATTGAGATCTGTTGTGTTTAATTTGTAAGTGATGGAAAAATCCACCTTCCTCTCCCGCACCACCGCTCCACCTCCGGCCGTCTTGCCTCTACTCAGGGATGAAGCCAGAAAATTCATCTTGTGGGACTAAATTATTTAGATATTATTTATCTAATTTATCTTGTCATTTTAGTCGTTAATATTTGGGGAGTGGTTCCTCTGATGTAACGTGAGTTACAAAAGAGGTGTTGTAACTATTTTTTTGTTTAATTTTATTTCTTAAAATCTAACCTTATAGATAGAATCTCCGAATAAGTTATACATATCCTCCAAATTTCGCTTAAATCCAAGATCATTTACTATTTTATATCAATGCTAAAAGTCTGTTTCTCTGTTAAATGAGACTTAAATTTCTTAAATATTGATTGGACTTTTAACCACTAAGATAAAATAAGAAATGACATTAGATTTGAGAGAAATTTGGAGGATATATAGATCATTAATGGAAGTTTAAATCTGTAAAGTTGATTCTTGAAAATAAATCCAATCTATAATGTGAGTTTCCAATAATTTTGTAATTGATCGAAACTAATATTGGGAATAGATTTTTATAAAAGTACCTATATAAACTAATAATCGGACATAAATAATCTCTAAAAACATCGTATTGACAAAAAGATCCCTGCAAAACTTTTCATATCACAAAAATATACATTTATTAATGTGATATTAAGTAATACCAAATAGATTTAATATTTTCAAACAAGTAACACTATACAATACTTTTTACTTACATGGATGTAAACAAATATAAATATATGTACCAATCCTTTATCGTATTTGTTATATATATTTTGACATGTGTACGTTTACCTGCATATCTATTTTAAAATAGATGCAGATTCAAAGAGGGTTGCAAACATGCCGATAAAAATAGGTATGTATCCACATATGTATACACTAAAAAAAAATATAATCATATCTGTTTTACGATCTTAAAAAATGAAAGAGGTGCCCAAATCATATCCGTATATGCAAAGAAAATAAAAAGAAAAATCGTTATCTATATAATATATCATAAAATAAAAAATACATATATGTGATGGTTTACAAACATATATGATGATGGACATATACGGATGTATCAGTATCTGCTTGTGCCCCCCCCTCCCCCCCCCCCCCGTCACTGCCTCAACCCCTCTCCCCACGCCGCCCCGGCCCACATCCCCTGGGGTGCTGCACATTGAGTTTTTCGTGGGCTGCAGATGGGGCTTCGGAGAACTTCGACGTTGTACTCCAGCACCCAGCAACGACCCGAGGGTTCTCCACCAACCGCTCCTTGTTCCAGCTACCCCTAGGGTTGGGCATTGGGCCAGGTCGGTCCGACCCGACCCAAAATCTGACCTATATAATCCGATCCAAACCTAAACCTGAAATTTAGTGGGCAGGTCGTAGGCCCCAAAATGAACTCGTATTGATTATCAGGTCGGGTTTGGGTTTGAGTAAACTCAAACCCGCAAGCCTGATAGCCCGACCTATACGATATAAGTATATCCAGTATATTCATGTTCGTTCCAAATACCATGTTCTAACTTTTATATCCTTATTTCGAGTGTAGAATGAATGCTTAGGCTCATTATTAATCACACTCATTAGCGTGAATTGAGGACATTATTACATTAATATGCAAGATTATTACATTAATATGCAAGAATGGAATATTTGTCCTCAAGTGTTAGAGCATGTATAACTGTAAGTAACTAATCTGTATTGGGTTGGGTCAGAGTGCCCGCATCTACAATAGAATATGTAATGATGAATTGAATGGTGGTTTAAGTCACCATATTTTTTACCACATTTCTATTTCCAACATACAACTAATGTCAGAATCACGAGTTAATTAGCGTACTTAAAGTCTTAAACATGCATACATGCATAAGAAACAACCAGACATGCAAGAAGAATGGAAGACATGATATTGGTGTACATAGATCTTAAATTGGTCCAGCCCAACCCGAACCCGACCCATTTTGTTTGGGTCGAGTTTGGGCTTGGGCTTGGAATTTGAAAATAAAATGGGTCTAGATCTGACCCATTAGCCCAAATACTTAAATGGCTTGAACTAGGCCAACTCAAATCCGATCCGATGCCCAGCCCTAGCTACCCCTACTTGCTCCCAACGATGTAATCACATCAGCTTTCCGCTCTAGTGCGGCCGCTGCACCACCTTTTCCCTGCTGGAAGGGAAAGGAAGTGGAAGAAGGGGGAGAGATGGGGTGATGGGCCAAACAATTTGTTTAGGTTTGATTAACTCAATTTAATCTAAGCAAGTTAATTCAAGAAATCTCAAATTAACGAAAGGATTCGTAATGTAATATAGAGCAACTTTACGAAGTTGAAATGATAGTAACGATGTCTAGAAGATCGAAAAGGTAGTTTAGAAATATTCTATAGTTCGTGAGGTAAAAATCTCTCGTCAAAAACCTTATGAGTTAAATCATTATCATGCAAATTCCATTCAATACAAAATTCTTATCAAATTAAAAAAAAAGGTCAAGGTCGATTAAACACTTGATTAAATAATAATAATAACTATATCAGCTATCAATATGTATAAAATAATTCAATCTATGATTTTCAAATTATGTCTAGATATATATATATATTTAATAAATGTGTGTGTATAATATTAGACTATTTATTATATAATTAATCAACCCAGAAGCATCCAGTTATTTGTACATTCAAAAAACAAAAGTGCATCATACATCTCATAAATTGATTTAACTACAGGCAAACAAAATAGATAAAAAAATAGAAAAATCTACTATCATATATACCATATTGTCAACTAGTTTTTTTAAGAACACAGTAACTCGTTCAATACAACAACAACAACAACAAAGTCTTTTCCCACAATTAAGTAGGGTCGGCTAATCCTCTCCATAAACATGAAAAAATACTAACATCCGCGCGTCCAGGCAAATGCAAATTTACGAGACTGCAACTAAGTTTAGGAATTTCTACACTCATATCCTTTCGAGTTTTTCTAATTACACTTTGCGCCTATCCTTTTTGCAATCACACTTATATCCCTTTATTCTTACAAAATTCGTAATACTGTCCTTCCATTCTTACAAAATTCATAATATTACCCTTCCATTAGTCTAATATAAGGGAACAAGTGTAACAATGGAAGGACAGTATTACAAATTTTGTAAGAATATATTATTAGTTGGGTAAGAATACAAGTACACAAGTGTAGTTGCAAAAAAGTTAGGGGTACAAGTATAATCGGAAAACATGGAAGGGCACGTGTGCAAGAATCCCCAAAATTAATGGCTCGAATAGGTTTTTGAGTCTTCTCCGAAGGGCATCCTTAAGTCAACTCAAAGACCCTCTCCTTCCCCATCCATAGGATCTCAGAACATCTCTTCAGCATTGAGAACAACAGAGGAGAGAAGAAGATATCTCGTCTCTCTTGAGGTGAGTTGACCATTTTGCCTTCTTTAATAGCTACTTAGGGACCGATGTCACTCTTCACCACTTCCTGAAACTATATATGGCATGTAATGGAAGTCCTGAAATTATTCTTTCTTTTCACGATCAGATTAATTTTATTTTTTTGAGATGTTCCAGATTATCTCAGAGACTGAAAGTTCACAAGAACTCCTTTGAAGATCTAACCAAATCCACCAAGGTAAGATAGTAGAACAAGACTGCCACCCTTTTTGCTCTGTACAGAGTCAAAACTGCAGATTAAACAGAGTTGTATTATAAGATCGATTGAGTGTTCCGTAGCAGATTTGTGTCTCGCTCTTCAGTCCGATTGAACAAATTATATTCTGGTCTTTCCTATTTGTAACAATCAGATAATCAAATTTCACTACAATTGTCTCTATACCTGTCACTAATCTAAGACAAAATTTTGCAAATACAAAAAATGTCAGTTGCAAAAGACATGATTGCAATTTGCAAGGTGTTTGAGATCAAAATATATGGTGCATCCGAATGCCAAAAGAAATCAAATTTGGAAAAGTTTAATTCATTGTTTCAGAAGTTTACTAACTGGTTTTTTCTTCAACATCCAGATCTTTTTTATAGCTTAATAAGTAGACCAGGTACAGCTCTACTTCAAGAGAGTGGCACTTCAACAAGTACCATTTTACATTTTTAGCATCTAAAGGACATTGTTCAAATCTTACGGTTACCATTTTCTCAAAAGAAAAACCATCGTAAGTTTCACTTAAATCATCCGTGTTTCAGCATGGTCCTGTCACTATAGGACCAATTTTAAAACCTCACATTAGAAATTCCTCGGAAAAAAATAGAAGGCATTTGGTATAGAAAGAATGGTCGTTTAACAAATGCATCGTGCTTATCTTCTATCATTTGTCCACTTTCCAGGGCATCCATTACCAGATCTGCTGTTGTATATCATCTATATCCTGCACCATAAATCAGAAGATGCAAATTTGGAAGAACCAGTTTGTTTTCTAGTCATGATTGTTGTTAAATCACAATCACCAGTTTTTCAATAATTCATCATTAATTATCTACTCATGACAAAATATTATTCTGACAGTTTGGGAACAGATCAACATGATCCAAATAAAAAAATAGGGAGTTCAGCGTCCTAGGCTTCATGTACAGGATGCATATTTAACCATGGAGATGGATCATTCAACATTTGGCTCCACATACCTTAAAAATATTAATCAGTTATACATGACCATTCCATGTGTTCGAAGGTCTGAAATGTTTTTCTAATACTTCTCATAGATTCTAAAAAAGTTCAGTCATACTTGCAGTACTCTGATATCATATTTGTAATTTTTGCAATGCAAGAAAAGGATAAGATTTTATCTAAATATCCAAAATCGAACTCTATTATCAAATTGTACGAGTTAAAACATGATTGGAATCAAGTCAGAAGCACATGATAGTTTGAAGATACATTAGAAAAGATTAACATGGACATTTCTATTGGAATCTTTGCAGGCTTGTCAACCTACACTTGCATCTCTACCACAAAAGATGGCAACAAAATTGCCAGACAAAAATGTCTATGTTTCAGTAGACAAACTTAGCGCCTACATGGTGAATAAGCTTCCAGAGATCGGATATGGAGAAAACAGCAATCGAAAGAAACCCACAATTCACAAGGTTCCCAACAGCATAAGGCAAGGGTGCCATGATGCTTACGAGCCCGAGCTCATATCCATAGGACCTCTACATCACCACAGATCCGAGCTTAAGCAGATGGACCATCTCAAATGGAAGTACCTTCAGGACTTGATCCAACGAAGCATTGAGATTAACAGATTGGAGGAATACGACAATGCTAAACGCATGGCAGAATTTGTCAAAGCTATGTGGGAACAAGAGCAAGATGTGAAAAAACAGTACTCGGTGGACATCAGTTTAGGAGCAGGGGAATTGGTGGAGGTGCTCGTTCTTGATGGTTGCTTCCTAATCGAGCTCTTCATTAAACGAGCCATGGGTCCCATGGGCTCACCTTGGGGAGATGCCAAGTGGAACTTACCCATGTTGAGGAATGACTTGCTCCTTCTGGAGAATCAGATTCCCTTCTCTGTCTTGATTGCCCTGTTCAAGATATCGTTTCCAATAGGACTCCCTCGGCCAGTCACTAAAGATGAAACAAATCCTCATCCTCTTAGCATTTTGGATCTTGCCCTCCACTATGTTGCCAAGGACAAGGCAGAGAAGATAGACCTGGAGCAGAGACGTGATCAGATACATCACCTTCTCCATCTGAATCACATTTGCCAGTTGCTTAATTTCAACACCGATCTGACGCAAAATCCCGCTTCCAACATTGTCTTGCGCATATCCAAGAAGCTTGTAAGTGGATTTTAAGAAGAATATATGGGGATCCCTGGTCATTTGCTTGTTCTTCTTTGTATCTCTGATTCTCATGTGCAAGTGTCCGCGGCACCATTCTTCCAAGAGAGTCAAAGCCCCGACTCCAAGGGCAATTCCATCAGCAAAGAATCTCAAAGAAGCTGGCATCAAGTTCAAGAAGAAGTACGATAAAGAGAAGGAATGTTACTTGAATGTAACATTTGATGAAGAAAATGGGAAGCTTGAAATACCCTTCTTACCTCTACAGCAGAGCACTATCTCCTTCTTCCGCAACCTCATTGCCTTGGAGCAGTGTTGTCCAGATGTTGAAACTCACTTTACGGCATATGCCACTTTCATGGACAAGATTATTGACACCTCAGAAGATGTGGAGATACTGGTAGGACACGGGATCATTGAGAGCAAGCTGGGTACAAACGAAGATGTGGCAAATCTCTTCAATAATATTTGCAAGGGGGCAACCTTGAAATATGAGGACCATTATCTTGTTAAAACTATTCAAGCAAGTTAATACTTACTGTGATTCAGATAGACATAGGTGGCGAGCAGTGCTTGTGAATAGCTACTTCCACAACCCATGGGCAGTAGCTTCGGTCATTGTCGCCATCACTCTTCTCCTCCTAACATTTGGTGCAACAATAGCAACAATTTGGCAGACAATATACACTGTGAAATCATATAAGAAGCAATTTCATTAGAGCAACCCTTTTGCAGACGGAATCCCTATCTTTCTAGTAAGTTAGTTCATTCTCCACATTGGTACATCTCTGTATTGTCCTTCCACTTCTACTGTTCAAATTTGCATATGACCAGTTCTGTTTTGCATTTCCTTCATAAAACAATATTGGATCAAATTTAACACAATGAAATTAAACAATAAAAAAACTGTATGTTGGAAACTGATTGTCACAGTAATGCAATCTAATGTCCCGATCTTAAGTCCTCGGTCCATTATCGAGGAAAACTGACCCTGACAACTTGTTCGATTCGAGTCCAACTGGATCCGTTGACAACCACCCAAAATGCTTCAGCCCAAGTTGTCAAGTAGTAATCCCCGTCACTTAAAACCCACTCCCACACTTTGTGAGTTTTAGAAGTGGGTTATAAGTGAAGGGGATTACTACTTGACTTGTAACACCCATACCCCCAAACATAGTCCCACATCTAAAACTCACAAAGTGTGAGAGTGGATTATAAGTGATGGGATTACTACTTGACAACTTGGGCTTAAGCATTTTGGGTGGTTGTCAACGGGTCCAATTGGGCTCGAACCCAACAAGTTGTCAGGGTCAGTTTTCCTCGATAACGGACCGGGGATCTAAGCCCGGGACGTTACAAATGGTATCAGAGCCAAGTTCCCTCCGATAGTGGAAAGGACTACCCGAAAGATGGAGCCACCCCTACAAAGAGATAGGAGGAAATGGCTACCCGAAGCGTGCAGCCGCTACTGTCACTGGGAATATGTGATGGGCCATGTCGCAATGAGGACGTTGCGAATATAAGTGGGGAAGGTTGTAACACCCATACCCCCAAACATAGTCCCACATCTAAATCTCACAAAGTGTGAGAGTAGGTTATAAGTGATGGAATTACTACTTGACAACTTGGCCTTAAGCATTTTGGGTGGTTGTCAACGGATCCAATTGGGCTCGAATCCAACAAGTTGTCAAGGTCAGTTTTCCTTGATAACGGACCGGGGACCTAAGCCCGGGACGTTACAAATAGTATCAGAACCAAGTTCCCTCTAATAGTGGAAAGGACTACTCGAAAGGTGGAGCCACCCTTACAAAGAGATAGGAAGAAATGGCTACCCGAAGCGTGCAGCCGCCACTGTCACTGGGAATATGTGATGGGCCATGTCGCAACGAGGACGTTGCGAATATAAGTGGGGAAGGTTGTAACACCCATACCCCCAAACATAGTCCCACATCTAAAACTAACAAAGTGTGAGAGTGGGTTATAAGTGATGGGGATTACTACTTGACAACTTGAACTTAAGCATTTTGAGTGGTTGTCAACGGGTCCAATTGGGCTCGAATCTAACAAGTTGTCAGGGTCAATTTTCCTCGATAACGGACCGGGAACCTAAGTCCGAGACGTTACATGCAATCAAGAAGGTACGTTTGAGGCACCATGGTTCATGTGGAAGCCCAAATAAAATGGAGGCAAACTAACCACAAAAGATAATAGAGATTCCTCTGTGTAAGAAATAGGAGCACAAGGTGTAAAATAACACTCCAAAATGCCTAGGAACTAACTCTTTACTCTTGTAAATGGCAACCTACAAAACATTAATAGAGGATGCAGTCATAAATGGATCAGTGTGCACCCATGCTTTGCATGATATAATTGTGTACAAAAACTAATCAGTTGTGAACATTTTTCAAAATTTAAATACTTATATAGCTGCTTTTATACCTTTTTAATGTGCTTCATATTAATTTTTGAGTGATATATTAATTTGTCATATTCTTTTTATGGTCCCACCATAAAATTTTTACAAATATAATCACTGTGTAAAAAATTCATAGAGGCAAACTCGAATGCTCCTTTGTCATATTCATTTTACGGTTCTGCCATCAAAAATTTACAAGTGTAATCCCATAAATAAAATTATATGAAGGCAAATTTATGCACTTATGCTTACAGCAATCAAGCCAATACTGAAATTTGTCGGAAGATTTTTGTTGTAAATCACTCTTGGAGCATTTTTGCCTTTTGGGTTTGTAGTGTCTCTTGAGTGTAACCCTGGCCTTATTTTCTCCCTATACAAGGATGGTTGGAAGACCATTCAATATAAAACAAATTCGTTCATCTATTCTTTTCACATGGCCTCTCAATGTCGTCTGTGCTCTCTTTGCACTGCCAAGCAGCAGTCTAACAGCAGTTTGGGTATCACCCAGCACCTCCCCGTACACCGCCCAGCAGCATCAATCCCACAATGTGGTTGTTTCTCTGTGACGGTGTGCTGCTACCTTAAAGCAACCGTTGGTGGCCATCCGATCGCCATAAGGTGGACCGACCATCCTCATTTAATGATCCTCTATACTTGGATTATTATTTAGGGCCCATTCGGTAGGAGAATAAGCAGGAATAAGGATGGGGAATAAGGGGAATAAGGGTCTATTCTCCGTTCGGCTGGAGGATAATGTTGGGAAAAATGAATAACTTGTTTATTCCATGAACCCTAGGCTCTCTTATATAGGAGAGTAGCCTATGGGTAAATTACACAAAGCATACTATTTAGAAAAACAAAATAGAAAGAGGTACAGATACTACTATTATTGTATACGTTAACACTCCCCCTCAAGATGGAGCATAGATATCAATCATGCTCAGCTTGGAAGCACACTTCTGAAATGGACCTCGTAGCAAGGCCTTGGTGAATATGTCTGCAGTCTGATTCTCTGAAGTAACATGAGATGTAGCAATGAATCCTTTCTGAATCATATCCCGTATAAAGTGACAATCCACCTCAATATGCTTGGTCCGCTCATGGAATGCAGGATTGTTTGCAATAAACAAGGCAGCCTGATTATCACATTCTAAGTTCATAGGAAGAGGTACATCTAAACATAGATCTGTAAGCACAGCTTTCACCCACATCATCTCTGTAGTAGCCTGGGCCATAGCCCTATATTCGGATTCAGCACTAGATCTAGCTACCACAGTTTGTTTCTTACTCCTCCATGAGACTAGGGCATCTCCAACATAGACAGCATACCCTGAGGTGGACTTCATATCCTTAGGACATCCTGCATAGTCTGCATCTGCACATGCTGAGATAGAAATCCCCTTTCCTTTCTTGAATAGCAGACCTGCACCTGGAGAAGATTTGAGATATCTAAGTATCATATGTATTGCATCCATATGCACCTGGCGTGGTTGCTCCATGAACTGGCTCACACGACTCACTGCAAACAATATATCTGGTCTAGTGATCGTGACATACAACAGTTTGCCTACCAGTTCTCTATATCTTCTCCTGTCCACCTCCTCTGTGTTATCTTCATAAAGCTTCATGCTGGGGTCCATTGGTGTCGTAGCAGGTCGACACTCAAGCATACCTGTTTCACTCAACAGATCTGTAACATATTTCCTTTGTGACATGACTAGTCCATAGGAATTTCTGGCATATTCAAGCCCCAGAAAGTATCTAAGGACCCCAAGGTCCTTAGTGACAAACTCACTACCCAGCATTTCTTTCGACTGCCTTATGCCATGCTCATCATCTCCTGTAATCAAGATATCATCAACATAGACCATAATGACAATGATACCTCTCGTTGTTTTCTGTACAAACAAGGAATGATCAGCATTGAAGCGTTTGTATCCTTGTTTCTCGAAGAGATCCGAGAGCTTCTGAACCATGCTCTGGGGCTCTGCTTAAGGCCATAGATAGCCTTATGTAACCTGCATACCTTGGAGCACTCCCCCTCAACAGCAAAACCAGGTGGTTGTTGCATATACACCTCTTCCTGCAAATCTCCATATAGAAATGCATTCTTCACGTCCAACTGATGGAGCGGCCAGTCTCGAGCAACTGCAACTGATAACAAGATCCTTAGGGTGGAATGACGTGCCACAGGCGAGAATGTGTCAAGATAATCCACCCCATATGTTTGTGTGAAGCCACGTGCCACCAGACGTGCCTTGTACCTGTCAATAGAGCCATCTGCATTTTGCTTCACTGTGAACACCCACTTGCAGCTCACTGGGTTCACATCTGGAGGTATAGAAACCAAAGTCCAAGTTCCTCTGGACTGAAGTGCGGCCATTTCTTCTTCCATTGCAAGCCGCCATCTACTATCCTGCAGAGCCTCATGATGATTCCGTGGAATATCTATGGCTGAAAGTGCCATAGCAAATGTTCTGAAATCACCAGATAACCGCTCAAAAGATACAGAAGCTGATAATGGATATTTGGCACAACTCCTCGTCGACTTCCGTAAAGAAATTGGAATGTCCAAATCAGTTGTAGGCTCATCTGGCACCTGTAACGCATCCTGCTCAGAAATGTCATCAGATCCATCAACCTTAATATTCTCATTACATACCATAGGCGAGCTAGTGGACGAGTCATGACCATGAGCTGGTGGAGGAAGCCTGCGGGTATAATGGAACGGGAACGGTGAAATAGGCTGTTGTGGTGGTGGTGGTGGTGGTGTTGATGATGGCATCTGAGGTGGTAGTGGTGTCATGTATATGGCATCCGGTGGTATAGGTGGAAGCTGGTTGTCTCCAGATGCTGAGAAATACATAATAGATTCAAAAAATGTAACATCTGCACTGATCATATATCGCCGACGCAATGGATCAAAACACTTGTACCCCTTTTGAGTTCTGGAGTACCCGACAAAGACACACTTGACAGCCCTAGGAGAGAGCTTGTCAGTACCCGGTGACAACTGATGGACAAACGCAACCGACCCAAACACACGAGGAGTGAGAGTGAACAGATCCTTGTCAGGATAAATAAGTGAAACGGAATCTGTTCATTCAAGACAGACGAAGGCATCCGATTAATTAGGTAACATGCAGTAAGAACTGCATCACCCCAGTAGGAATATGGAACATGACTCTGTATAAGTAGAGATCTAGTGACATCAAGGAGGTGACGGTGTTTTCTTTCAGCAATCCCATTCTGTTGAGATGTATGGGCACAAGATGTTTGGTGAATAATTCCTTTTGATGAGTAGTAATTAGCAAGAAACTTAGTGCACAACTCTAAAGCATTGTCACTTCTTACACATTTCACAGATGTAGAAAAAACATTTTGGATTTCATTCAGAAAGTGAATAATTATATTTCCGGCTTCAGATTTATTTTTCATCAGAAACACCCACGACACTCTAGAAAAATCATCCACAAATACAATATAATATCTGTGTCCCTGATGATCAGGTACACGACTCGGACCCCAGACATCAACATGAAATAACTCAAACTTGTAGGTACTACTCCGACCAGGACGACTGGGAAAGGATGACCTGTGATGCTTTCCCAACTGACATGCCTCACACTGAACAAATGTGTGAGGAAGACTATACGGCAATACTCGACGCAACTTCTGAAGAGATAAATGACCTAAACGCAGATCCCACAATAAAGGGGATACTTGGCCAGAAGGAGATGATGTGGTTCCAGCGAATGGGGTCTGATTCAGGCGGTAAAGGCCTCCTTGCTCATAGCCACGACCAATCACGTTGCCCGTATGGATGTCCTGAAAAATCAAAGAAGATGAATCAAAAATTGCCCGACAATGGAGATCCTTCGTAATCTGACTAATTGACAATAGATTCATTGAAAAGTCAGGTGCATGTAGCACATTCTTGAGCTGCATAGACGATGTCAATCTAATCTCCCCTTGACCAGTGATGGGGGAATGTGTGCCATTTGCAATGACAACTGTCCGTCTTGGAGGGATCTGGGTATAACCTGTAAGTAGGCTCTGGTCGCCACATAGGTGATGTGTAGCGCCTGAGTCCATAATCCATGGCAGTGTATCAGGACTACTACTGTGAAGGGCAAGTATACTACCTGAAGCACTGGTAGACGTGGAGGCAGAAGCAGCTGCATCAGAATGACTCTCTGTAGTCGGTGCTGGACCCGATGGTGGGATAATGCCCCTCAGACGGGCAACTAGATCATCAAATCGCTGATCCAAGGTAGCAGCAGGTGGGGGCTCTATCTGCTCAGCAGCTCGTGCGGATGCAGGAAATCCATGCTTTGAATAGCATGTATCTTCATTATGTCCAACTCGGTGGCAGTAGGTGCATGTTGGCCTAGTGCGGCCACTCCTCCCACAGGGTCCACGTCCACGGCCCTGGTAATGAGATCCACGACCTCTGGTTGCTGCCATGGCTAAAGGGTTCTGACTTGCAGCAGTTGAGGGAACTGTAATCCGACTCAGTCTATGGAAGGCTTCCTCCATTGGAGGAATTGTAGAATCGGCCAAAATCTGTGATCGTGCTGCCTCGTAGTACTCAGGATCAAGTGCAGCTAGGAACACTCCCACAATAGTAGCGTTCCTATATGTCTTCTGTTGTTCTGGCATGGCTGTCAAGGGCATGAAGCTATATAGCTTCTCGAACATCCCTCTCAGTGACGTATAAAGAGAATGTAGGGGGCGACCATTCTGCTTGATGGTGAAGATATCATGCTGGAGTTGCAGAATCTTTGTCTCGTTCTTCGCATGGGAATATGTGGCCGCCAGAATGTCCCACATATCCTTCGTTGTGGGTTGGTGGAGGATATCATTGGCAATCTCAATTGCCAACGTGCCAGATAGCCAGACTTTGGCGTATGCGTCATCAACCTCCCAGGAGGCATAGGTTCCAGTCTTCTCAGCATGCTCTGGTTCGGTAAGAATGTGCTTCTTACCCGTAGACTTCATCATGCTCATGAACTGCATTGCCCACAGTCCATAGTTGGTACCGTCCATCTTGACAATAGGCGCTGGACCACGGAATGCGCCAATCGATGGGATATCTGCCTTGCCTTCTGACATACTGGATACTGAAGACTGGAACGTCTGACAAAATATGTGATTTGTCTACAATGACATGGATGGGATTAGTTGCATGTGTAGACCTCAAGCAACTAACCCCATGAAGATCACGATGTGTGTGCCCTAGGAATTAGGGTTTAGCACACGTATACGCGTGCAAGAGGCACACGTACACGCAACTGGAGATGCACAAGGATGTGCACGAGAATCTGTCCAGGCGCAGGAAGACGCACTGCCGCTGCTAGGTGTTGTGGCGTGCGATCGAGCAGAGAAGCAGCACCGGCAAGAAGGAGAGGCACCGCGTGCTAGGTGCTCCCGCGTGCAACCACTATCGCACAGTAGCGCACAGCGCAGGGATGCGACAGCGTGCACGAGCGCGCGTATGCGCACAGCGCGCAGAGGCGCAAGGGCAGCGGCGATGGAGAGAACAGCGGCACTGGGGCGATGGAGGTCTCCTTCGGCGCCGATGAGATGGAGAGAGAAGGAAAAGAGGCCGGCGGGTGGGGTGGGCTAGGGTTAGGGTTTCGAGAACTCCGGTCTAGGACCGTCGCTCTGATACCATGTTGGGAAAAATGAATAGCTTGTTTATTCCATGAACCCTAGGCTCTCTTATATAGGAGAGTAGCCTATGGGTAAATTACACAAAGCATACTATGAAGAAAAACAAAATAGAAAGAGGTACAGATACTACTATTATTGTATACGTTAACAGATAAGAATAAGGAGAATAAGGTGAAATAAAGGTAGGTAAGGTGAGATAAAGATAGGAATAAGAGTGAAATAAGATGAAATAATGGGGAATAGTCGTACCACGGGGAAGCGTGTTGGGGGCTTATTCCCCTTATTCCATTCCTCCTTATACTCCAAACGAGCACGCCCTTAGGTTGAGTATTTAGTTATTGTTCTCAAATTTGTGGATTTAACTCCATCCTGGTCCATATTAGTTTCGCTTTTTGCAATGGGATGTCATAACGAATATGTTTTTCTACCAATCGGATTCATGAAGGGGTTAGGTCCTATTGTCAAGATTGATGGAATCAATTATGATTTATGAGTCATGCAATTCATGAGCACGACGAAAAAAAATGGCGAAGCCTTCTCCCACTATAAGTAGGGTCGGCTACATGGATTCTTGCTCAAATCCATGTTGAAATATTCGACTATTTTTTCCGTTGGTTGTCGACTACCTAACGCAACCCACATGATGGTGGGATTTGAACCCTGGTCATTTGGGCAGTAGGTACACTGCCTTACCACCAGACCTTTTAAGTGGGTTATATGTGTGCTCACTTAACCGAACCAGCCGAGAAAACCGAAGTAAATATGTCATGGAAGCAAGACAATATTCGAATCTTAACTCGTACGTTCGACCAAATGCATTGCATAGCATGACTTTGTGACCTCTCCCATAACTTTTATAGATAAAGCGCGCATCTCATAATGGGGATCACATTGTTTGCAGATCCACTTATTTAGAGTCACTACAATATTGGGGATACTTCTGCGGATTTTTTGGATCTTCCAATTTTCAGACAACTTTTGTCACCAGGTTTTGTATATGCGTCTATTTAGGGGGTATATCTATATGTTAGAGTATTTGGTAGTGCGCCATGTTGAGTTGTAGCAGGGTAAATGGTTCCTGGAGAAGATCCATTTACCCCATCCTGTGTTTAGTCCCATACCGCCCAATGGTGGGACTTGGAGGCTCTGGGAAGGCTATATAAGGAGCCCCAGACCTCCTGTACTCATTGAGAAAAAGCAATGAAGCATATGCCCCTTTGAGGGCTTCTCCCGTGATTTCATCCCGCTCCTCACGGAGTAGGGTTCCACGTAAATCTCGCTGTTCTTTATCGTTCTTTATCTTTTTCCATGTTTACGCTTTCGCATTCTTCATATTTTATAACATGGTATCAGAAAGGGGGGAAATTGTAATCAAGCCCAAGTTTGGGAGTGTTTCAGAATGAAAGCAATAAAAAAAAGAGGAGAAGGAGAAGGGCCACGGGGCAAGTAAAAGAGAGAGAGAGAGAAGAAAAGAAGTTGTATTTTGTAAAGCCCAAATGGGCTAAGGTTTCTTTGGGCCCAATTGGGCCACATTTATTCAAAAAAAAGAAAGAAAGAAAAAAAAGACGCATGCAATAAAAAAAAGAGCCGCACGCATTTCAAAAAAAAATGATGATTGAAAGCAAAAAAAAGAAATGGCTTTTAAAAAAAATGTTTTCAAAAAAAAATGATGAATGACGGCTTATATATGAAAAAGCCGCAAGCATGTTTTGTTTTCCCCGTCTATCTTGTCTTCTCCCAACTTTGTCGATGTTGAGTTTCCGACAAGTATGGGAGAAAGGGGGAGTATATGTAGAGTCACAGGTCTATTCATATTCTTCAGATTCAGATACAGATTTCCAGGCCAGTGCACATTGTTCAGAACTCTACAGATTCAGTTTTATTCAGACTCGACAGATTGGTCAGAGTCCAAGTTCGAGGCACACAATGATGAGAGGCCCAGTTTTTCGAGATCTCTAGAGAGAGACTCCAGTTTCAGACACGCACGAGTGTGCGGTCATTGTCAGATGAGCATATGTTGCCATCATTCAGTTCGAGGTCCCCATCATTCTTGTTGTTGTTCGGCCAGAGTCTTCATGTGAACCATAGGGACTCCAGAGCAGAGGACCATTCCCTATGCCATTGAGGGCAAGGGTTTTCATGTGGTATCATAGGTATACCAGAGCAGTGCACCATTCTCTGAGCCAGATGGGAGAGACCCAGTTCTCCGACGAGGAGACTTCAGGCGCAAGTTCAGACTCGGTGGTCAGATTCCGAGTCTTCAGTTGACTCACACTCCAGCATGTTCGTCCTCCTCACATGCACGGCATGAGAAGCAACGTCCTCGACTGCAGCAATGTGCGCGTTGGGTTGATATTGTCCGTAGTGTCCCGTAGCGTTGAGTTGAGTTTATTTCTGTGTGTCCAAGCTGAGCATTGCATGCTCCAGCTTGAGGGGGAGTGTTAGAGTATTTGGTAGTGCGCCATGTTGAGTTGTAGCAGGGTAAATGGATCCTGGAGAAGATCCATTTACCCCATCCTGTGTTTAGTCCCATACCGTCCAATGGTGGGACTTGGAGGCTCTGGGAAGGCTATATAAGGAGCCCCAGACCTCCTGTACTCATTGAGAAAAAGCAATGAAGCATATGCCCCTTTGAGGGCTTCTCCCGTGGTTTCATCCCGCTCCTCACGGAGTAGGGTTCCACGTAAATCTCGCTGTTCTTTATCGTTCTTTATCTTTTTCCATGTTTACGCTTCCGCATTCTTCATATTTTATAACACTACACAAGGTTATATAAACCCCTAGAATTAAGGTTTCTTTTTTGGTGTCCTCAATACCACCATTTTCACCACCGAAAGTAGAAGAACCGTTATTGTGAGTTAAGGTGAACATAATATATCCATAAAAAGTTGTTGTCTAGCTTGCTTGCTTGCTTGCTTGTTCAACTATTTTATTTGTGTTGTATTTTCATGACACAACATCCCACGGAGTGATATCTATGGGCACCAATCTAATTACTAGAACTGTTTCCAAAATGTGATCACGGCAAGAAGCTTTCGGCTTCAAATGTCATCATCTTATAACCAGACAATCTTAGAGGACCTTGAAAAACACTTTGCATGCAACTAATTTTACTGCTGACTCAAACAGATGTACGGGGGTTTTCAATTACATATTTATTCTCACGAAGAATGTCGCAAATATACCTCCCTCAGATTACTTCATTGGCATTCACACTTGGTACTTCATGCTCGTTTATACTTCCTTATTTTGCTCACCTTCATCTGTTCATACTATTCGTCTAATTCGCTCCAATGCTATGCTTGTTTAAAAAAATAAAAATGGTGTCAAGAGATGCCTACCCATAAACTTATATGTATTCACATTGTCAAAAAATGTAGCTACGAGGACAAAAAGGTCCGAAGACTTTTTGCATGCTCTGATGCATTTTCCATATACATTCTTTCTCCCCGGAATATGAACACATTCCGTACAAGCCACACAATATTGTAAAAGTCACCCGACTAGTAGGTCTGACTAGTTTAGTAAGTGGGGTGGCTGACTGAGTACCGACTAATTCCGATTAGGACCACTAGTCAACCAATATTGGCCAGGAGATACCATAATTTTTACTTTTTTAAAAGCAAAATTATTCTAATACGCTTAATGTTTTATTTAAATTCAATTACTTCTTTTGATTCATTGTGACAGTAAAAAAATATATAAATATGTGTAAATATATAATAATATATGTATAAAAATGATTCATATATTTAAAAAATCAAAACTGATTAAAGTTCGACTAAATCCGATTAATCGCCCGAGTGTCGATTAATCCTTAGTCAGTGACCTGACCGATCGAGTACCGAGTACTGACTTTTGCAACCTTGAAGCCACATAAACTATAAGATGGATGTCACCCAAGTTTTGGTTGGGCTACTCCCATGTCCCAACCCGACTAGAGATTTCCAAGAACAACCTAATCAGAGGTTGACACCGACTCAACATGCGATGTTGCTCAAACCTCCCACGCAATAGAGCATCTAAAAAAGAGATCCCCAATGTCTTCCTATGTTAACATACATGCCGACACGTGCCACTAAGTGCCAATTCTGGGCGGAAAACCTGGCTCTTTGTTCTCACTCGTCATAGGATCTCTTCTCTACCGTAAAAAAACCCAAACTCGTAACATGATCTTCCATATATGGTTGTGCCATGCCCATCAACCCTTCACAAAGGTGCAACTCTAATCTATATATCATGACCGCATCCCACGTCTAACTTAACTTTTCACTTTCATCAATTCTTCTCATAATTTGCTCTTGGAATTATGAAGGATTTCTAAAATTGAGTTTGTTGAGTTCATAAGAAAACAGAACTTCCAGTAGTATACTGTTAATAATCAACATCTCCTCTAATTAAACAAGGTTCTAAAGAAATCCTTTTATTGGCTTCTTTGAGAAGCCCTTCTCAGTCGGCTTCTTTGAAAAGTTATTGGTGGCTTCCTTGAGAAGCCATCTCCAAAGTTGGCTTCTTTAAGAAGCCATCACTTGTTTTAGTGTAGCCCATCGGCCTCTATAAATAGGGCCCTTGAGGTTGGAGTGTAATCAACCAAGAGAGTTAGAGAGCCACCAAATATATTGGAGAGGAAAGTGTAGAGAGCTTTAGTGGTGTATAGTTAGAGAGTATAAGTGAGTGTATGTATGTGAAGTATATATTTAGAAAGTTGTATTATATAATGGTGTACTGTCAATGTGTGTTTTAGTGTATCATTATTGTTGGAGAATGTAATAGAGTGGTAATTAGATCTCTCTATGATCCAATTACCACACACATGTTTAGTCACACATCTACTATCTGTGCCACTCTGGTCTGTCTGTGGGGCTATATAAGGAGCCCTACACCCCTTGTACTCAATGAGAAAGTTCAATAGAATATCCAGACCTTAGAGGCCTTCTCTCGTGGTTTCATCTCGCTTCTTCGGGAGTAGGGCTTCACGTAAAATCCCAAGTGTTGATGTTTATTCTTTCTTGATTTCTTGCTCTATTTATCTATTCCGCTCCGCATTTTAGATTTCAACATGGTATCAGAGCAAGTCGATTTTGGAGGATTTTTTTCTAAGTTCTATCACTGTTATTCATGATTGTTCAAAGTTCTGTCATCATGAGGAAAAAATCTAGGATTTTCTTCTTGGAGATGCTCTACATCTTGTTGTTCAAGAAGATGCTACGGTTCGAGCAGGAACCCTAGCATCCAAAGAAGCATATTGTTCATATTGTTCATGTGCCCACAAATTCCAGATCAAGCTCTAGCATCCAAAGAAGCACACGATCTACGTGCTTCCTTCTCCTGGCCTCATCCTCACGCAGCATCACCTCTCCAATCTAATGGAGATGTGCATCCGAAGAAATAACAGCAGCAACAGGAACATCGAGGCGGAGGTGTCTCGAGTCCTAGGTGCAGGCTACAGCCATCACGCTCCTCTCGAATGATCCAGGAGGTGCATCACCTCCGCACACTCCTCTCCCCCCACCCCCGTGTCGTCCCCAGATACCTCACCCTCGCATGTGCTTCTCTGCCTCCCTCTACCGCGCCCCTCCTCACCTCGCCCTCCACCCACTGGCTAGTGCCCACGAACAGGCATCCTGCCTCGTCCAAGGCGGAGGTCATCGACTACTATGTCGCCAGTCGCCACATTGGAAAAAGTCCTCAGAAGCGAGAGGGAGGCATATGCGTGCATCTACGACGAGGCGTGGCAGACCCACTTTGGCTTCTGTTGCGATGTCGACGAGGAGACTTCGAGCCAGCTTGCGAGTCTCCCGAATGTTTTGTCTGTGAGGAGAGATGCATCCCCGGAATTCAAGAAAGAATTACAATTTCTCAAGATTATTGCTTGATCAGCTTGGAAGAGTCAATCGCAAAATCACAAAATTTCTGCCATCTGATTATGGAGGTAACAATAAATACTGGCTAGTATAAATCGAGAAGCCAGGGATTAGGGTAGTTACAAAAGCACAGATGGTTGATTACTACACTCGTATTCTGGCAAAGGTCTTGGGAATGAACAAGATGCACAAGTCAGGATATATAACATATCATGGGAGAAGAATTTTGGATTTTGTTGCCATATTGACGAGGATTGCGTGGAGGAATTGTTTGTTGTGTCGGGGGTCATGTCCGTTCATCCATATCTTCATTATGACTCAAAATATAAGGATTATGGAGGTATTGCAATACTGCAAAAAGAAGACGATGTGCTTGATCCTTCAAAGTCTAATAAGATAACTGATATAAAAACGAAAAGACTTTTTGTAACAAGACTTTCCTTCTATACATCTGAGAAAACCTTACGCGTTGCATTTGAAGGTTTTGGTGAACTAATTGAAGTCAAAGTAATAATGGACAAGATTTCGAAGAGACTCAAAGGTTATGCTTCCATTGAGTACAAAATAGAAGCAACATCTCTGAAGGAAATGAATAGAAAGATCATCAACGGTTGGATGATAGTGGTATATGTGGCAAAGATCAACTCCTCGATAAGCCATTAAGCACCACCCACACGACGGCACAAGCACGTTGTCCTCGTCGGTATCACCTACTCATCGAAGTCTAGAAGAGGCTCGCAAACCAAGAAGAAAGAAGGCTGACTTTGGAGCACCTACTCACCAAAGCGCGACGACCCCTTCTCCTCGATTGAAGGTGTTGTCATCGCCTTCAAGATCTAAGGCATCTCATCTCCTGGCAATATCGCCACAAACTGGAGGTTCCCTCAAAACCTTCAGACGCATCAGAAACTGCAGGCCCAACGCACGACAAACATCGTGCTTCTCCATCTCCGCGTGGCTCCCCACGTGAGCATCTCCAACAGTCATCCCAGCTGCTCCAAATTGGTGATCTTCTCTCTATGTGTGAGATAGCTGCTCCACACGTGATGGAGGCAACGACACCATATGAGGGGCTCTTTTCCTTTGTGAACTCTAATCAGGAGGGGTGATGGTTCGATATCGTTCTATTTTTTAAAGGTGGGGTCAAGTAAGATTGGGGCCTAAGTGTTGTAGTTATAAAAAAAAGGAGGCAGGGGCAATAACATTTTCAGGGCCCAATTGGATCATATCTTTAAAAAAGAATTTTTTAGCCCAATTGAGATGGGCTACGACCGTAAATGTTGGGAAAATAGAAAGAGTTGTTTATTCCTTGAGCCTTAGGCTCTCTTATATAGGGAGAAGCCTATGGGCAAATTACATAAAGTGGACAGAAAAAAAGGAAAAAAATATAAACGGCACAAAGATATGAAATATATCTCTACACTCCTCATCAAGATGGAGCATAGATATCTATCATGCTCAGCTTGGATGAACACTTCTAGAAGGGTCCCTAAGTAGGGCTTTAGTGAAAATGTCTATCGTTTGGTCCCCTGAGCTGACATGAGATGTAGAAATGAATCCCTTCTGGATCATGTCATGTATATAATGGCAATCAACCTCATTGTACTTTGTCCTCTCATGGAAAGCAGGATTATTGGCAATTAATAAGGCAGCCTGATTGTCGCATTCCAGCAATATGGGAAGAGGTACATCTATATGTAGATCTATTAGGATTGCTCAAACCCACATCATTTATGTACATGCTTGTGCCATAGCTCTATACTCGGATTTGGCACTAGATCTAGCAACAACAATTTGCTTCTTACTTTTCCGCGAGACAAGTGAATCTCCAACAAATATAGCAAACCTTGATGCAGACTTCCTGTCCTTGGGGCACCCCGCATAGTCTGCATCTGCGCATGCTGAAATAGTAATAGAACCACCCTTTTTAAATAGCAGTCCTGCACTTGGAGATAATTTAAGATACCTCAGTATCATATGTATAGCATCCATATGAACCTGACGAGGTTGTTCCATGAATTGGCTCACCCAACTGACTACAAATGAAATACCTGGTCTAGTAATGGTAACATAAAGAAGCTTTCCAACCAACTCTCAGTATCTTCTCATGTCAACCTCATCAGTATCATCATCATAAAGCTTCATCCTTGGATCTATGGGTGTAGTCGCAAGTCGACATCCAAGCATTCCCATGTCACTCAACAAGTCAGTGACATATTTTCTTTGAGTCATCACAAGCCCTTGTTGGCTTCTGGTAAACTCCAATCCCAGAAAGTATCACAGAGCTCCCAGATCCTTGGTAACAAATTCAAGACCCAGAAATTCTTTTGCCATCTTTACTCCCTACATATCATCTCCTGTAATAAGTATATCATCAACATACACCATAATAGTAGTCGTACCTCTGGAGGTTCTCTGTATAAAAAGAGAGTGATCTCCATTCGACCGTTTGAACCCATGTTTCTCAAACAAGTCTGAGAGCTTTTGGAACCAAGCTCTAGGGCTCTGTTACGGCTATAAATTGCCTTATGAAGTCTACATACCTGGGAACACTCCCCCTCAACAGCAAACCCCGACGGCTGTTACATGTAGACTTCCTCCTGAAGATCACCATACAGAAATGCATTCTTGACATCCAACTGAAACAAGGGCCAATCTTGAACCACGACAATAGATAGAAGGATCTGTAAGGTGGAATGTCGAGCAACTGGGGAGAACGTGTCAAGATAATCCACCCCATATGTCTGAGTAAACCCTTGTGCAATCAGTCGAGCCTTCTACCTGTCAATGCTACTAACTGCATTTTTCTTCACAGTAAAAACCCATTTACAACTTACTACAGAATCTCCCGTGGGAGCTGGGCCAAGACTCCAAGTACCTCTCGACTGAAGGGCAACTATCTCCTCTTACATAGCTAATCGTCACCAACTGTCATGCAAAGCCACCTGATAATTCCGTGGAATGGCCACGGCTGACAATGCAACTGCAAATTTCCTGAAATCACCAGTCAAGCGATCAAAGTAGACCATGGATGCTATAGGATATGATGCACAACTACGCTTCTGCTTCTGAATCGCAATAGGCAAGTCTAAATTGGCAACCTCCATGTCTGTCCCCTGTAAAGAACCCTGCTCAGGTATATCACCAGACCCATCGTTAGAGACTGTGTATTCAGAACATACCCCATGCGTGCTAGATGATGAGCGATGACCATGAGCAGAAGTAGGCCACCGGGTATAGTGATGCAGCAATGGTGGGACTAGGACCGTAGTAGTTTTTTTTAAAATCCATAAGCAAGGGGGAGACACTCGAAGGTACACGTCCCAAAAATTTTATTCAAAAGAGCAAGATAAAAAGAGAGGGAAAAAACAACCATACGCCGACACTACATAGCCATTACAACGCCCAATCCTCCACCAGGTGCTTTGCAAAAATCTCCACGTTCTCCTTATAGAATCTTTGGTCCGAGAACAGCAAATCATTCCTACCCCGACAAATCACCCACAGTATGGCCATAGGATAAAACACTTCCTTCACCGGCCTATCCTTATTTGCTTGTAGCGCATTCCAGAAAGTCTGAAGGTCGTTCGTGCAGCACCAGTCCAAACCAGCCCCCTGCCAAACCTAAATCACCTTGGGGTACAAGAAGAAGAGGTGCTCCACGGATTCAATCGCCTCATTGCATAACAGGCACCTGTCAGAAATGGTACCCAATAGCCTGGCACATCGGTCCCTCGTCATCAGCCTCTGCCTCCTAAGCAGCCAAAGGAAGAAACCAATTCTCTCAGGAAGCTTGAGAGCCCACAGAAAGGCACAATCCCGGATAAGAATCTCCGACTGCGACGGCGGCGGCCGAGAGATAGCCTCAAAAGCCTTCCTGACCGAGAACGGAACCTCCCACCAGCACCAGTGGTCCCGCCCCCTCCCCCCCATCCCCCCCGTAGGACGCCCCACCTCCCTCACAGCATCGAGTAAGGCCAAGAAGTCATCCAACCTCTGGCCGGAGAAGTTTGCGGAGAAGGTGGGGCACCAATTCCCATCAATCCAGCAGACCGCAACCGAGCACGAATTATCCTCAGCCAGAGCATATAACCGAGGGAAACGAGAGCAAAGCCCCCCCTCCCCCCCCCCCCCCCCTGCGCCCAATCGTCCGTCCAAAAGGAGGACTCCCTCCCCCTCCCCCACCAAGGGTCGGCCTAAAAAACGCAATATTCCTCAAGAACACCTCCACGACCCCCCTCCAAAAAGGGGTGGGGGAGGCTAAACGGGCGATCTGCGAAGGCAACCCCCCTCCCCCCCACACACACACGTCATAGATCCTCCGCACCACATTACAGCACAGATCCTCCCCCGACCCCCATATCCTGCTCGCCCACTTAAGCAGCAAGGCGTCATTCATTTGCTCGATCTACTTCACACCCAGCCCTCCCTGATCCTTCCTGCATGTAATATCCTCCCACCCAACCAAGTGGATCCCTCTCAACTCACCCTTCTACTTCCCTCATAAAAAGGCATGCATCTGCTTCTCCAGCCGAGCATTGATCCCCTTCGGCATCCGCCGGTTGGACAGAAAATAAATCGGGATGGACGAAAGGACCGCCTTTAAAGAAACAGTCGGCCCCCTCTCGATAAAACCGCGGACTTCCAACCAGTCAATCTCGCCTCCACTTTCTCCACCACCCTAAGCCAATCCCTCAGTCGCGTCCTGCCCACGGTCAAGGGCATCCCCAGATAGTCCATCGGCAAGTTAGAGCAGGTCGACCCCAAAGCCACCGCATACGCATCGCTCTCCTGTAACGCAAGGCCGAAAGGGACGAACTTGGACTTGCAATCATTCTTAACCAACCCAAACAACTCGCCAAAGATCTCCAGTGCCAAGGCCATACCCCTAGCCTCCTCCAGCCCCACCCCCCCCCAATGAAAAAAAGCGTATCATCGACGTACTGCAAAATTGGGACCAGCACGTCCTCCCTGGAGTACCCCTCCGATAGGCCGTTGTTGACGACTCGAGTCGCAATATATGATTGTAGTTGGTGGAGGTGATTGCGATGGTGGTGTTGAGGTGATGATGGTGGTGGTGGCATGTATATTTCATCATCGGAGTCTAAGGAAGTCAACCAATCACCTGTAGGAGAAAAGTACATCACGGACTCGAAAAAGGTGACATCAGCACTAACATATTACTTCCTGTGCATTGGATCATAACAACGGTACTCTTTTTGTGTCCTGAAGTACCCGACAAAGACACACTTGACAGCTCTAGGAGAGAGCTTGTCAATCCCTAGAGACAACTAGTGGACAAAAGCAACCGAACCAAACACATGAGGAGTAAGTGAGAATAATTCCTTTTCAAGAAAGGCAAGAGAAAAGGGAATTTACTCACCTAAGATCGACGAGGGCATGCGATTAATAAGATAGCATGTCGTAAAAACAGCATCGTCCCAAAAAGAATGCAGAACACGACTCTGAATGAGAAGAGTCCTCGTAATATCAAGCAAATGACGATGCTTCCTCTCTGCAACACCATTTTACTGGGAAGTATAGGCACGTGATGTTTGATGAATAATACCTTGGGATGAAAAATAATTGGAAAGAGTATGAGTACAGAATCCAAGGCATTATCAGTTCTCACAAATTTCACAGAAGTAGAAAACACATTTGTCACTTTAGTTAGGAAATTTTTAATAACATCTCTGGCTTCAGATTTATTCTTTAATAAAAAGACTCAGGCGAGAGAAATCATCAACTGCAACAAGATAAAACCTATGACCTTGGTGATCAGGAACACGGCTGGGACCCCAAATATCTATATGAAGCAACTCAAGAATGGAGCTACTGCTCTGATTCTGACGACTAGGGAAGGCAGACCGGTGATGCTTTCCCAACTGACATATCTCACATTGAAAGGATGAGTGGGGAAAGATCTGAGGCAGAACACGACATATTTTCTGGAGCAGGAGATGACCAAAGCGCAGGTGCCACATGAAGGGTGAGACAGGTCCAATAGAAAGAGAGGAAATTCCAATATAAGGAATTCGAATTAAGCGATAGAGGCCACCCTGCTCATGACCACACCCAATCACCTTGCTCGTACGGATGTCCTGAAATACAAGAGAAGATGGGTCAAAAATAACTCGACAATGTAAATCCTTCGTAATCTGGCTATGAGATAACAAGTTCATAGAGAAGTCAGGTGCATGTAACACATTCTATAGATGTATAGAGGGCATCAAATTAATTTCCCCCTATCCAGTGATTGGGGAATGAGTCCCATCTGCAATAATCACAGTTCATCCTGGAGGAGACTATATGTATGCTATAAGTTGAGCCCTGTCTCCACACAAGTGATGTGTGGCACCGGAGTCCATAATCCATTCTATAGCATCAGATTCACTACTGCTAGTGAGTGCATAAGTACTACCTGAGGTATTGGAGGAGGCTGAAGCAGCCATATTAGAGACTCCCGGAGGCCGATGAAGACATAACGGGACTGGCATGAGGTATAATGCCCCCTAATTGTGCTACAAGATCATCAAATCGTTGATCCAAAGAGGAAGCAGTCGGGGGCTCCATCTGCTCAGCTACTTGAGCAGAGGCAGGAAGTCCTTGCTTAGAGTAGCATGTATCCTCGGTATGTCCAGAACGATGGCAAAAAGTACAGGGATGACAAACACGACCTCCTCTGCCATGAGGTCTGCAACCACGAAACTGAGAAGAGCATCCTCGATCTCGGGAGGTCGTCGTCACTGAAGAAGTATGAATGTCAGTAGTAGATGGAACAGTGATCCGACTGAGCCTGCGGAAGGCTTCCTCCATGGGAGGAATAATAGAGTCAGCCAAAATCTGAGAACGGGTCGCCTCATACTCAAGATCAAGGGCTGACAGAAATACAGCAACCATGGTGGCATTCCTATAAGTCTTCTGTTGCTCAGGAGTAGATATGAGTGGCATGAAGCTATAGAGCTTCTGCAACATCACACGCAAGGATGTATATAGCGAGTGAAGAGGGCGTCCATTCTGCTTTATAGTAAAGATATCATATTGGAGTTGTAGAATTATTATCTCATTCTTTGCCTGTAAATAAGTAACAGCGAGAATATCCCACATCGCATTGGTTGTGGTCTGATGGAGTCTATCATTGACGTTCTCTATTGCCAATGTGCCTGAAAGCTAAACCTTGGCATATGCATCATCCGCCTCCCATAAGGCGTTAACCCTAGTCTTCTCAGTCGGCTTTTCCTCGGTAAGAATATGTTTCTTACCTATAGACTTCATCATGCTCATGAACTGGATGGCCTACAGTTCATAGTTTGACCCATCCATCTTTACTGTAGGCGCATGTCCTCTGAAGGCGCCCGTGGAGGGGATATCTATCTTGCTTTCTGACATGACGGCTGAATAAGACTAGGATTGAAGACTAGATAAGTATTTGTCTACACTGACATAGAGAGATTTGGTTGCATATGTAGAATTATGCAACTAATCTCATCAAGAGTGAAGGCTCGGCGGCGGTGTCCCCTTTTTAAAAGGGAAGGTGCGGCGGCACCCCTTGGAAAGAGTAGGTGTAGGGGTCGAAGAGAGATGTTATAAGGTCAGTCGGTCGAAGAGAGAGGAGATGCGAGGCCCTATGTGGGCGGCGGTGCACAAGGCCCAGGCTACAGGACCGGGCGACGGAGGTGTGTGACCCGCGGGGGCCTGACGACTGGCAGAGGGGCCAGCGGGGGCCTACCGACGGGCGAAGGGGCCTGCGGGGGCGGGCCCGCAGGGGACTGGCGACGGGCAAAGGGGCCCGCGAGGGCCTGACGACGGGCAGAGTGGCTCGCGGGGGACGGGCAACGGGTGATGGAGGTGCGGAGGGCTGAGGGGGCTGGGCAGTGGTAGCCCTAGGCGGCGCGCGTTAGAGAGAGAGAGGCTTGAGGTGGAGTTTAAGGTTAGGGTTTCGGTATAGGAGTTCCAGTCTAGGACCGTCGCTCTGATACCATGTTGGGAAAAAAGAAAGAGTTGTTTATTCTTTGAACCCTAAGCTCTCTTATATAGGGAGAAGCCTATGGGCAAATTTAAAGTGGATAGAAGAAAAGGAAAAATATATAAACGATACGTAGATATGAAATATATCTCTACAGTAAAAAAAGAGGTTGATTCAAAAAAAAGGAAGAGATGACATGAAAAAAGAGAGACGGGCCATGCATGAGAAAAAAGAAGAAGTAGAAGATAAGCTTGATCAAAAAAATAGGAAAGCCAAAAAATGAGGTTTTTTTGAAAAAAGAGAAAATGAATAGCCAAGAAAAAAAGAGGAACGACTAAGTGAAAAAATAGATTGATTTGTGCAAATAAAGAATGAAAGAAGCACAAACAAAAGGCACAAAAAGAGAGAAAAATGTTTTGTATTGTTTTCTTCCAACTTTCATCTACTATCTTGTTTAATGAAGTACGGGAGAAAGGGGGAGTCAGAAATGAATATATTCTTCTTGTGATGTATTGTGCGAAGTTGTGTTGCATACTTTTTCTTTTTGTTGCAAAATGCAGCTTTCTTAGCTTCAGGTTGAGGGGGAGTGTTGGAGAATGTAATAAAGTGGTAACTGGATCTCTCCAGGATCCAATTACCACACACTCATGTTTAGTCTCGCATCTACTATCTATGGGACTCTGGTTTGTTCGTGGGGCTATATAAGGAGCCACATACGCTCGGTACTCAATGAGAAAGTTCAATAGAATATCTGGTCCTTAGAGGGCTTCTCTAATGGTTTCATCCCGCTCCTTTGGGGGTAAGGTTTCACGTAAAATCCCAAACGTTGATGTTTATTCTTTCTTGATTTCTTGCTCTGTTTATCTATTTCGCTTCCGCATTTTAGATTTCAACAATTATATTGTCCTTGTAATTTGATTCCAACAACTGGTATCAGAGCCTTGTTAGGGTCCTAATTAGTAAGGGTACAATTTGCACATTGTAGAAAGTTAGGTCCATCAAGTTGTAGTAGAGGTCTTTAAATAAATTAGGGGGCCCATGTCCGTGTCTCCGGTCAAGTCTTGAGTTTTTTGGTAAGGGGAAATTCTGTCCGTATGCAATCAGGGAGTGTAATCGGCATAGGTCTGGGACCAACTTCTTTGGGCGAAGGAAAAATATAGTTTTCCTAAAATTATGGCGGATCCCTTCAACTCAGGTTTCAGGATCAAGAAGCCGAACAGGACAATTACAATTATTGGAGGACCTGCATCGAATCTTCTACAAGGACAGGATCTATGGGAGATCGTCGGAGGAGATGATAAGCCACCACCACCAAAGGAGAATGTCGATGCATTGAGGAAATGGAAGATCAAGGCTGGTAAGGCAATGTTCGTATTAAAGATCACGATCGAGGAGGAGCTGATCGAACATATCCGAGAAGTCTCTACACCAAGGGAAGCATGTGACGCGCGTATTACATTGTTCTCATGTAAGAATGATGCTCGACTTCAATTCTTGCATAACGAGTTGATGTCTCTTAAGCAAGGAGAGATGATAATCAATCAGTATTTCAACAAGGTATGCTCTTTATATCGTGAAATATCCTAATTAGATCCAGAATCAAAGATTAGTGGGTAACGAATGAGAAGGATTGTCAATCATGGATTACAACCAGAATATAGTGTTCTCATAACAGTCGTATCTAGTTGGTCTAAACAACCAACTCACTTAGAGTTAGAGAGTCTCTTAGCTAACCAAGAGATTTTGACGAAACAAATGGTTGTTTCATCAAAAAAAGAAGAAGAAGCCCTCTTTACTACAAAAGGAAGAGGTAAGCAACAAATATCGACCCATTACACACCAAGGAATAGTGGGTCATCTACAAGGAACGGAGGTCCAGAAAGGAGCTTCAAGCCAGGGGGATCATCATATGGCCAATCACAAAGGCCAAATGACTCTTTGAAGAAAAAGAATGAGGGGTACTTCATTTGGGGGAAAAAGGGACACTATATATACGTGATTGCAGGTTCGAGAAGAAGTCACTCAAAAGCAAGACAGTAAAATCAAGCGATCAATATGAAGATGTTCCAGAAGAAAATTGGGACGAGAAGACATGTATGATGATCACATCATATAAGGATTTGCCGGAAGATGATTGGGATGAGGAGGCATATACAACGATCACGTTGTATGGGGATTTATCATAAGATGAATGGGACGAGGAGGCTTATATGGCGATCAAGCAAAAAATGAATTGGCTTTCAATGAAGCATCCTCTTGGTAATCACCTCAGAAGGCTGAACTTCCAGATACAAGAACTTTGTAAGATCAGTTAAAAGAAAATCAAGGGCAGCTTCAACACACAGAAGATGGCCCTAAGGAAAAAGACCAAGAGGCAATTAAGGCTGTTGAGAAGACAATTAGTACCCAAAAAAGTGGAGTTCATGAAGTAAATCCAAAGAAGTCTCAGCCTATTCAGAATGAGATCAATGAAGATTCAAGTACACCACTTCAAGGATCTACTAAACTACCTGAACCAAATCCCAGGTATGTTGATACTATAGCTATTGAAGATGAAGGGTTGCAAGAACACATTACAAAGTAGAGTAATGCAATGGAAGAAGAAATCGACGTATTGCAGGAGAATAAAAAATGGGATCTTTTTCGTAAGCAAGATGACGTAAAGCCGATATCTTATAAGTGTGCTAACAAATTTAAGACAGATCCAGATGGATCTACAAAAAGTTATGAAGCTCAAGAATTCTCTAGGCAATATAGTAAGGACCATGATGAAATATTTAGTTCAGTTGTGAAGATGACTGCATTAAGTCCTTTGCTAGCCTCAATAGCTAGTAAAGCATGAAACCTGCAGCAAATGGGAGAGAAGAATGTTTTCTTCATGGAGAACTTGATCGAAAAATTTATACATGCATATGCATAAGATGAGAAGAACCAAGGGTATGTTTGCAAATTGAAGAAGGCATTATACGGTTTGAAGCAAGCTCTGGATTTGATCTAGCATGCAAGGAGATAGCATAAGAGAAGTCGATGTTGAGGGGGGTGTTAATAATCAATATCTCCTCTAATTAAGCAAGCTTCTAGAGAAATCCTTTTATTGGCTTCTTTGAGAAGCCTCCTCTCAGTTGGCTTCTTTGAGAAACTATTGTTGGCTCCATTGAGAAGTCCCAAAGTTGGCTTCTTCAAAAAGCCATCACTTCTTCTAGTGTACTCCATTGGCCTCTATGAATAGAGCCCTTAAGTTTGGAGTGTAATCAACCAAGAGAGCTCTATAGAGGCACCAAGTATATTAGAAATGAAAGTATAGAGAGTTTGAGTGGTGTATAGTTAGAGAGTATAAGTGAATGTATTATGCGAAGTGTATATTTTGAGGTGTTGTATTGTATAATGGTGTATTGTTAATGTATGTTATAGTGTATCATTACATTGTCCTTGTAGTCTGACTCCAACATATACATCTCCCCCTCGGAATCGTCAACAGAACCCGCACCAACCTCTTCCAATATCGTTGAGGAAAAAAACTCCCCGAATCAACATGGGCCAACTCTCCGAGTTTTTCCATATTTCAAGCACTTCAGTTTAAAGCTTCTCTTGTTAGAGATTGTACTTGTAGTGGTTTGGTATTATTAAATCTTCTTCGATATCCGAAACACATCGACTGAATGCATCATCTAGTTTCCCTCGACTTCTTTTACTTATATTTTTACCAAACTACCTCCCAAATTCAAGATGCATAATTTGCAGGGGGGAAATGGATACACAGCATAAATCAAGGCCCTAAATCTGTAAAGGTTGTGGGCAGTCAGACCTGGTGGAAAAGATTGCTTCGACTTCTTTGCCTTCTCAGAATCGAAGACATGGTGTACAAATACTTTGCACAGAGGACCTCGAACTTCACGGCATCTTAGCTTCTCTTGATCTTTATTGACCATAGTAGACGCTCTTCGGAGTGTTTTGAAGTATTGGTGAAGTTTGTTGTACTTTATTCTGAGGTAGTTCAGCTTGAGATTGTGGCACAAAATGTGATGTTATCACGGCATTGTTAATTCGAAACTGAGCAAGATTTATATTTGGTACCGGTATCTCTGCTTACTTTCTCTCTCTCTCAAATATGAAGAATGTCAAGCTTTCGGTTAAATGTGGATTGATTAACCTCATCAAGGACAACTTTCCGATTCCCACCAGGATTCATGATTTAGGTTAAATTTTGTTCAAATAAAAGGAACCACAGCTGAATGCATTAAATGATGAGGGAAAAATACTGCATCTAATGGGCATATGATAACATTATATAATTTCGAGAAGGCAATGGCATATACAAAATTCCTTTTCTTGAGGAAACATATATACACATTCCTAAAGATCGATATATTACAATAATGGAATGCAACGATACTCATCAAGAAAAAGGACGATTTTTTATGAACGCATTTAAGTTTCAGCTTTCATATCGATTTGTTGGGAAGTATAATTGATTTTAAATCTTCGTGTACACCATCTAGACAAGGAATCGGTTGCACATCTAAACCAATATGGCAATTATGTGGTGCAGTGATGTGGTATTGGGCAGAAAAATAAAAAACGAAGGACGTTTCTTACCTTCTTATGCTATTTTGGAATTCGAGTGGGATGCTTTGGCATTTCAACGAACACCTTGCAAACAACCAGAAAAACTTGTCGATTTTACCTTCCACTGTTATTCCGGATCTCTCACATAACACCTCCGCCGTTGCCGTTATGATGTTCATCAGCAGTCTTCCTTCTCCGCCATGTGAGCGAGCCGTTGCAGTTGAGGCCACAGGGCAGTTCCTTCTTTTAAACCCAACCGGCATACCCGTAGCTTTACACATGCATCCAGGGTTGGAATTAGTTATAAAGATCTTGCAATAAAGAATATTATATTTTTTTAACTACATTCAAATAAAAAATAATATCTAAAATATATCATAATCATAAGAAAAGTTAATATATCATATAAACAATGTAACATCACATGACATTTATCATTTCAACCCCTGTAACTTTCTAAGCATCTACTATTCACATGAAAATACTTTAACCCAACCCTATTACCAAACATGGTCAAGCGAACTATTACTTAAATATTCAGATGTGCATCTTCAATTAAGATTTTTCCATATTTCTCCTAAAATCTTCTCATGGCCATTGGACCAGGGGCATTCATAGGTTGCTCGTAAGTAGGGCTGGCTATTGAGTCACGACTCGATGATCCAGGTTCGGGCTCAGCTCGATAAGGACTTGTGAGCCTGGCTCATTAGGCTATGGAGCCGAGCCCAAGTCAGAATTTGAGGCTCGATAGCTTAACGAGCCAAGCTCGAGCCAAACCTCACTCGGCTCGATAACTCAATAAGGAGCTCGATAAGGAATGTATATACATATATTATTTACATATTTATATATAATACAAACAAAATAAATTTAGCCTTTTGCAATTTTTTCTCCACCAACTTTGATCCTCCCACGAGTCATGAGTCATGACCCAATTCTCAAATCCCATTCCCGCCCACGCATTTGCCCCCTGCCTACACATTAGAAAATTAGTAATTTTTTTTATAAAAAAATAATATTACAATATATATTATAACTAAGATTTTATACACAATTTGGATAGTGGCATACTGCTAAGAAACACAATCTTTGATAGAGCAAGTCTCGAGTTCGAACCCGCGCAAAACACTTTTCCATCAAAAAGTATCAATTTTCCTTAATGAGCTCGACTTGGGCTCGAGCCCAGACCAGGCTCGATAAGGGTCTCGGCTCGAGCCTTATCGAGCCCGAGCCCAGTTGGCTTATCAAGCTCGAGCCCGAGCCAAGGGTTGGCTCAGCTCGTTGGACTCGATAACCAGACCTACTCATAAGTCAGGCTTAGGCCGAAAAATTGACTCGTGAACCGAACCACTCGTTAAAAGGGTGAGCTCGAACCTGTTCCACATAGGCCAGACAACAAAAAGTAAATATATGTGTAATGGATATTGAATATATTTGATATAATATACATCAGGTTTTTCTTTTTGTATCATTAGTTTTGTGTTGCATTCATTAGTTTTCCTTTTTAAGTAACACATATAACAGTTGCCTTAGGTTTATAAAGTTTAAATGGCGGCAAACGAACTAACATATTTATCAAACAGCATTAAAAATCAATGAATAAATAAAATGTGATCTATGGAGCTGCCCAGGTGAGATGTGGGTTAGGTTAGGTTAGGTATGGGTCTCGAAGTGTAGCCCATGGGTCGATTCAACGAGGACCTTGGTAAGTGGTTCAATTTAGCCAGCATCTTGGTTAGATCTAACCATAACCTTTCAACAAGGGCATATTTGTTAAATAAGTGAGGTTATAGATGATGTTTTGTAATTATAGAGTTTGGCGAGATTTGTAGGGATTATAATAATAGCTCTTTCAAAAGTTAGACAATTTGATGGCAATAGAGTTTTGAATTTTTTTTCATAAATTGTATGAATAAAGTTTTATAATCTTTGATAGATCTAACTACTACAACATTTGGCTGATATTTATTCAAATATCTGTATACAAACATATACTTTGCTATACAATATGTTAATGAAGTATTATTCATAGACGTTATGAAGTATGGTATGCAAAATTTCTTTAATCGATGATGCAACTAAAACACAGTTTTTTCTTAAAACAATGATGCAACTAAATTAGCTAGTGGCCAAAACTTATTCTTACTTTACCCTATGTAACACAACCCATATTCATCTTAATGTAAATATTTGTTATTTTTTTAATATGGCGTTCAAGATTTCTATTCTAGAGTTAAAATCTTTTAATGGATAATGAAATTACGATGTTGTTATTATCAAGTATTATCTAAATGTAGGCATCCACTGCCAATAACAAAACTGCAAATGTCGATTAATATCTATGTATATTTAACCAATTTCAATGCTCGTGTCCTATGCATATTTGTTCTCAAAGATATAAATTGTATTTTTCATGTTCCTCTTATTGGAGATATTGGCAGAGACTACATCGATTACAACTATATCAACAACAATGAAAAAATAAATATCATAACGAATCATCATTTATGTCAAAGAAATAGAGGAATATGAATGGTGGGATTCATGGATAATAAATCGTAAATGATTGCAAATAAATAAGTAAATGTGATTTGAGATGAATGGAATGAAGGTGTTATATATATATATATAGAGGCGGGATCCTATGAGATGGGATTTTGGTGAGATGGTGAGATGGGGCATTGTGGACCACTAGTTCCAACCAGGAGTCAGAAACAGAGACTCCTAAGCCCTCCATCCAGACGTCATTTTTTTAACGGTCGCATGATTTTTTAAATCGACCATGTTTGGATGGAGGCCGTAGGAGTCTCTGTTTCTGACGAAATTTTAATAGAATGTGAGAGTGATATAATGATGAATATACAAATTTTTATTTTCCAAAAAAATAAAAAAATGAGGGAAAAATAGGGGTGGGGGTAGCCAAGTTGGCTACTCCCTGGGGGCAGCCCCATTTACCTCTCTCTCTCTCTCTCTCTCTCTCTATATATATATATATATATATATATGGGTTGATGGGGCTGCCCAAACATGGCTGCCCCCACCCCATTTTGGGGCAATTTTTTTTATTTTTTTTAGAAAAATATCACAATGTATATTCATCCCTATATCCCTCTTATATGCCATTCGAATTTCGTCAGAAACATCGATTTTTACGTCCTCCATCCAGAAAGAGTCGATTTAAAAAATCCTGCGACCGTTAAATAAATGACGTTTGGATGGAGGCCGTAGGAGTCTCCGTTTCTGACGAAATTTGAATGACATATAGAAGGGATATAGGGATGAATATACATAGTGATATTTTTCCAAAAAATAAAAAAATTTGTCCCAAAATGGGGTGTGGGTAGCAATGTTGGCTACCCCTAGGGGACAACCCCATTTTTCCCATATATATATATATATAGGGGCGATCCTATGAGATGGGATTTTGTGAAATGGTGAGATGGGGCATTGTGGACCACATGTTGTTGTATTCTCTCTCCTGCCTTTCTCTCTCCTGGTTGGAACTAGTGGTCCACAATGCCCCATCTCACCATCTCACCAAAATCCCATCTCATAGGATCGCCCCTATATATATATATATATATATATATATATATATATATATATGTGAATATGGAGAAAGAAAGATAATTTTGTAGAAGCCCTCAATCGTGACCCAACTTCTCATCTCTTTGGTTTTTCCATCAACACTTGCTTCAATAATTAGTTAATCTACATTTAGAGAACATTCTCTGACGATGTTTTGATCTCGCCAACAAGTTTGCATTGCAACCACCATTAATCTCAAGGTAATGTTTTTTTTCTCCATCATATTAAGATGGTTGTCCTAAAAATAGATTTTTTTTTGTTTACGTAATTAATTCTTGATTGAACTTTTTTTAGGAAAATGGTTCATATAAAATCATATTTTAGTAAGAAAATTGATTCATTGGCATAGCTTAGTTTTTACATTTTTAGTGAGAAAATTGGTTCATAGTGGTAGCTGTGTTTTTCATTTGTTATTTTTCCCCTTTTTGCCATCATTTTAGGTTGTTTGTATAATTTTTGCACGCGTGAAGTTTGTGTGATTGTCAACAATTAAAAAACAATTAGGTTGCTAGACTGTTCTAACATTTTTGACAAAATTAAAAGATTTTCTTTAGGTTTTGATTCACAAAATTCACATGTTCTTTTTCTCTTTGCATCTGATATCAATTATCAAATTGGTTTTTTTTTGCCATCGTCATCTTTTTAGTGAATTCATATCAAAATTTGAAGTTGCTTTTGTGTTTAAAGGAATTTAGTGCATAAAAAAGAAAAATATATTTTCAGATAAATCTTACAAATTGACATTTTTCACTTTTTTGTTGATTTTTATTGTAAAATATATAGTAGCACTAGGTAAATCGCATTTATTGTGGTTATCACTATAAATAAATTTTACTTTTAATAACTTTCATTACTGGTTCAACCATTTCATAACCCTTTCTTTGATATACTTCACATTTTCTCTATTGGTTAACTAGCCATGATGTTTTATATGAATTCTTTGTTATGTTGGTTAACTATCTAATCTTTATTATTATTATTATTAGCCCAAGCTACTTCTAACTATTAAAAAGATTGTCTAATCTAGATATTTAATTAATAAACATTTATTTATTATTTTTTAAGAGATTTTTACCCGGCAGATCCTATAATCTTTTGCAATTACCGCTACGATCTTCGAAATATCGTAATTCCTCCCCCGACCCTCTAAAATTGCTAACCCTTACCTACAGACCCTGCGGTTAAGCCCGTTAATTTACCCGTTAAAATTAACCAGATTCCGTCGTGTTATATTATAGCCATTTTGTTTATTTAATTTACATTGATTGCCATTCCATCATCTGAGACCCCCCGAGCAATGGAGCCCCCCGCCGTCGCCTCGCCCCCCCCCCCCCGGTCGTCGTCGCTGCTTCACCCCACCCCCCCCACCCACGCGATGGAGTCTGCTTCGCCGCCGCTGCTGCTTCCAACCCCGGCCGCCGCCGCGCGCGATGGAATCACGCCCGACCTGCCGACGATGGAGGACCCCCGCCAGAAAGTGATCCAGCGCACTTCAGAAAAGAGAGAGAGAGAGAGAGAGAGAGCCAGAAACTCCGATCTCCGTCCTGCGGATCACGATGTGCATCAGAAGATGGGAGCGGGGAGGTTGAGATCGAAGGAGAAGGGCGGCGTCTTGCGCTGCATCACCTCGTTCTCCTCCGATCTATGCCTAACGACGGGCCTCCCAACACGAACAGATCCGGAGAATCGGACAAAGGGGATGGGGATGGGGAGAGGGAGAGTGTCACCGACGGCGCATCGGCAGAGGGGAAATTCGTCTTGGCCTCGTGCCCGTGGAGGGATCGGGCAGCGTAGTTGTATGCGTGGGCAGCCTCCTCGACGGTGTCGAAGGTGCCGAGCCACTTGCGCGTCTTCTTCCAAGGGTCGTGGATCTCCGCCGCGAAGCGGCCCCACGGCCGCTTCCGCACGCCGTGATGGAGTCAGCTTCCCCCCCCCCCCCCCCCTGACCCACCGACGATGGAGGACCCCCGCCCCCCCAGCTGCTGCTTCGCCCCCGCCGCCGCTGCTGCGCCCCCTCCACCTGCGACCACCTCCCCCAGTAACATGTCGCACAACGACGAGGAATCTGTACACGTGCATGATGGCCTCAATGCTTAAGGTGGCGAGAATCATGAGAACCTGAAAGGATGGTGTGTCAACTCGAGCCAAAGGAAGGTGACGATGACAGTAGAGGGGCGAGCGAGAGGCACGATGACTGGAGGAGGAACGGTTGCTGGAGCTTCAATTCCAGGCCAGGGGGTGGGGGATGGTAAATTGGTTAGGTTAACTCAAGACTAACCCAAGTATTTGACTCAAATATAGTTAAAATTGACGGCAGGGTTCGTGGGGTAAGACGGAGCAAGTTTACGGGGTCTAGGGAGGAATTACAATGTTTCGAATGTCGTAGCGGTAATTGCAAAAGATTATAGAGTCTGCCGGGTAAAAATCCCATTTTTTAACTTGGTGAGGCTAGATTCATTATTATATCGCTTTATCATGTCCACTGGCCTAATTTTTGTACATTACTTCGATTAAATGATTTTGTAGCCATTAAGTTGATTGCCTCTAAATTGGTTGGAACATTCTAATGGTGTCAATTATGATATTGTAACACCTCAACTCCAAACATAGTGCCATACCTAAAACTCACGAAGTGTGGGTGTGGTTTATAAGTGGTGGGGATTACTACTTGACAACTTGGGCTTAAACATTTGGGTGGTTGTCAATGGATCCATTTGGGCTCGAACCCAACAAGTTGTCAGGGTCAGTTTTCCTCGATAACAGACCAGGACCTAAGCACGAGACGTTACAAATGGTATCAGAGCTGAAGGATATTGAGTATCCTTAAGCGCATCACGAAAGTGTGTCAATCGCATCAAATGCAATCGGAGCAACTAGTCGCACTAGATGCTAGATGCGGCGGAAATTAAAATTTTTTTTAAAACTAAAGATGAAACCACATGATCACGAGAACACTTCTCGGATCGTTTCATCAAACCACCAAGTATAAGGAATACCTCTTGAAGTGTGGTTGCGATCGTTAGATCCCAAAGTATAGATCCTCCTGTCTCAAGTCTGATCCACGAAGAACGTACTCGCGGGCACGATGATGAGTCGCGTCCGTCCCGCAATCCTCGATGAAGATCCAAGCAATGGATCCCCTGATTTCGTCAAAAGAAATCCATCGTCTTCCTTTAGAGTAAGAAACTCCAAAGAAGAAGGAGATCCTCGAGTCGTCGAAGAAGAAGCCGAGAGTCTCTCCTTTCTCAACACAAGATGGACGGCCATCTTTTGGAGGAGAGAAAGAGAGAGGGCGAGAATATGAGAGAGAGAGAGAGTTGTAACCTTGTACAACTCTTAATCATGTACCTTGGATGGCTACCCTAGCCCTCCTTTTATATTAGTTTAGGATCCATTGGATCTCAATCCATGGACTCATAGATCCAACGGCTAGGCTTGGTCTATGTAAGATTCATGGCTATGATTGTTGTTGGTTAAAACCAACAACATTTATTTATAATTAAAATTAAATAAATGTTGCAACATTATCAACATAATTTAATTTAACATAAATAAATTCATCAAGAGATAATGTGATAATAAAAAAGGGAGTCAAATAACCACCCTATTTTTAAGGGTGCGTCACCTATGAATAATTCATAGGTGATGCCACCTTTATTATAGGTGGTTGTTTTTGCCTCCTTTTTATTTTATCTTATTATTTCTTAATTAATTTTGTAATAACAATTATCACAAAATTATTCACAAAATTAATTCTAAATTAATTTGTGAATACTTCAATCATGCCATTGAAAAATATGTGAATCATATTCACATCCCAAACTAATTTGTAAATTACATTTCCAATTAATTAATCAATGTGAATCCAATCCACATTATTAATTAACAAATGTTATTTACATAAATTCTCTCTCTTATATATATATACATATATATTATAAATCATATTTATAATAGACATATATCATGGATAGTATTATCCACATTCTCTAATCCTTGATAATTAAATCCTATTTAATTATCTTGGATAATAATATGAATCATATTCATATTATGCTTGATAATTAAATCTCATTTAATCATCAAGTTTTTCTTCTTGGATAATAATATGAATCATATTCATATTATGCTTGATAATTAAATCTCATTTAATCATCAAGTCCTTCTTGCTTGGATATACATTTCATCAAATGAATTATTCTTGAACCCTTTCAAGAATAATGTGCTTTCTCCGCATATACTTGGAGATAAGGACAGGGCGATTGTATTGTTCCACGTATAGTGACTTGGATGTTGAGATCTCATATGAAATCCAGATCTTACGGACCTCCCACAGATGCTTGATTAAATCAAGACCGCAGATCTAATCTTCTCATTGAATCTGAATCTCATTCAGACCAATGTCCAACACTTGGACTAAGATCAGATTGCTTCTCTACTAGAAGGAGTCACTAAAATCCAGACCTGTTTCATTACTCCCTCGGAATGGAAGCGTCATGGATATACAATCGTTTATGATCACATCACCCTCAGGTATTCCCAATGCCTGTACATCCTGCATACTGGAAGACTCATGGTCAACCCGAAGATCAAGATCAATTTTACACTGTCTTCTTCGGAGTTTGATCACTAAGTTTCTCATTTGATCATTGGGATTTGGTATCGATCATATACTTTCCAAAAGCATATATCATACCTAGGTCTTGATCATATACTTTCCAAAAGTATATATCAAACCTACAAATTCAGTCAAGCTTCCAAAGCGAGACGACCGTGCACGGAATTTGATTCTTCCCAATATCTCATGAGGGAGCTCATGTCTTCCGGTTCAGTAATGAACCTGTTTGATCCCTTTGAGAGATCATATTACTCATATGCCCTTATATGCACACCAGCGTGCCGGTATATAGACCTTGGTTAGGCCATCAACTTATCGGTCTGCCAAATGTACATACTCAGACATATAGCAATACATCTGTCTCCAGTCAGAGGATGCGTGCATATGCTATGACAGCAGTCAACATAGGACTTTGGTTATCTCGATCTCGTTAAGTCAACTCTTTGACCTAACTAATCTGACACCTCCGAATCTCTATTCCTATGCAGAGGACCTACATCAAGAGTCGGTCAGATATCAGCCTATGTGAGAAAGGATTGCCATCTCCTACTCAGGCTGGAGATCATATCTTAACAATCATTTGACGGTGCTTGATGAGTCCTCAATCTAACTCTTTAGATGTTCATCCAAGCACCAACCTCTATGATTAAATTATTGAATCAACAGCTGTATGATCATTAAGACAGCCATGATACATAACCCTAATTGTACAGAGGGACCTATTATGCAAATTATTTATTCTTCATTTCAGATCAGGGAATGATATGTGCAATAACATTTATTGCATAATGGCTCGCCGTGGGCTCACATGTCCAACAATATCCCACTAGCCCAAAGAGCCATTAATGGGCTAATCATTTAAACCCACACTCATGTGACAATCATAGGCTATTTAGAAATAGCTAGGTAAGCTGATCAGTCACTCTGTTCCCAAAAGACTATGCCAAGTCCTTTTACGGCACTTGCGTATCCCTAGGTAACAGTGCTCGCATCCAATGCGAATGTTGCATCTCATGCAACCAATACTCAATCTAGTCAAAGCAGTTATAACATCCTTGACACTATTGCTTAATTATTATAACCAGTATTTCCATAATCCTTATTAGAATACCCTTATTCTTGGGGATCACTATCTCCCAAGGTATCCACAGTTAAGACCTTTTAGATCTCTATCTATAAAGTCTTAAGCTTTTGAAGATATGACTTTGAGATCAATATCTCAAAAATCTTGTCACCTATGAAGATTTTGTTATTACTGCAATCAAGTGTTTTCTCTCCATAGTAGGATTAGCAACACTTTGCTACTCCCACTGCATGGCAGATATCTGGCTTTTTGTACATATCTAGCATACACTTAGCTTTCCGTAACTGATGCATAAGTACAACCAGTTCTAGCATTCACTTCCTCAACTCTTTGAGGTGCTATCCCTTTAGATAGGTGATAATCTCAAAAATCAATCGGTCTTGTGTTCCACACAAGGCGGGAACACAGTCGAAGTGTCGACCAATCAGAATCTGAATTTAATCAACAATTAACCCACACTGAAGATCAATAAATTAGAACTAATGTGGAGTTAAAATTTATTTTTAACTCTGCACAAATGGTATATAGTGACAAGTATGCAGAGAGTTCGAACACAGGGAGCAAACAGGGTAATTCACAAAAGTGTGCACAAGTGTGTGTGTGTGTGAAGTGTGAAGTGTCTACACTAAGCAAGCAAGCAAAGATGTTTTTGTGGGTTTTTAATTAATTTTTTTTAATTTTTAATTTTAATTTTGTATTTTGGTTTTTAACTTTCTGATTTTTATAATTTTGTATTGTATTTTATATTTTTTTTAATATTGGAATTTAAAAGCAATGTAATAAAAGACAAGATGAAATATTTATAAAAAGGTGCAAAAATATCCAAAAATTCAGAAGTACAATCTTTTTGGTATTTTTGTGGTTTTCTACTATTTTTGTGATTTTTGGGGATTTTTCAAGGTGTTTTTGATATTTTTAAATAGCAAAACAAGGCAAAACAGTGAAATATGTGCTGGCTGTGAGTAAAATGGGATTTAAAAATAGCAACCAGTACTCAAAATTTTTCACACTAATTTTCAAATAAAGCTACTGAAATATACAACAAACAGGAGCTGAGTTTGTATTTTTTGGAGTTTTCCTTGATTTTTCTGATTTTTTTGAAGTTTTTGAGTCTTTTCGAATTTTTAAGGTTTTTCTTTTGAGATTTTTAGTGGTTTTCGGACTGACACTAAAATAGGATAAAATAGACACTAGGTAATTTTTTTGGAATTTTTAGAGGTATTTTACTATTTTTTTGGTATTTTCTAAACTAGACAGTGCACAAAAAACATGTTTTTGATTTTTAATAAATGTGAAAATAAAATAAAGTCAAAAACTAAAGTGAAAGCGTCAAAGCACAAGTGTCCAGGAGCTTAAGTCTATTTTTGTGGAATTTTTGGATTTAAAATGATAATATAAATAATAACAACAAGCATCCAAACATTAAACAGTCCTGGCAAGGGCATATATGCAATTTTCAGAACATCCAAGGGCTAAGTTGCAATTTTCCACAAAGTTTTTAAACTAAACATTCAATTTCTAGGGTCAGACAGCAATTACAAGACCCGGAGGGGCCTCAGTACAAAATTCCCAAGCCTAACACGTGCGCAACACGCGCTTGGCAAGGGCATGAGTGCAATATTTAAAACTGTCAGGGGGAACGATGCAAAATAGCCCAAAGTTTTACACTGTGATACAATATTTTTAGACTGAAATGAAACACCCAAACCTCAAGTGGTGTCCTTGCAAAATGCCCACCCCCTCACGCGCACAGGCACGTGAGGTGACGTGGCGAAGGACCTAAGTGCGAATAAAATAAAGGCGAGGGTTCATATGCAAATATCCCAGAGTTTTTCAACTTCAGATGAAAGTTTAAATACTAAAGAGTAAATACAAAATGCACGAGGGTGTAGGTGCAAAATACCCTCGGCGCGCGGATCGAACGGCGGGGAAGATGCCACTTGACACGTGGCGCGTTGAGGACGGCCGATGACGCTTCGCGTGGATGGCGGCGATTAGATCTCCACAGGTGATCTGACGATGGAGAACGCTGGAGATCGGACGGCTGCTGCTTGATCTGGAGGGAACGCCCTGATCCAACGGTGGCGAAGGTGGCTGGAAGAACACGGCGGAGCTCCGGCTGGGCGAAGTTCTCCGAGCTCCTCCGGCCGGCTCCGGTGACTTTTGAGCTTCAAAATCGGGGTGAGACCTCCTCAGGTCCTCCTCTATCTCCTGGAGTCGTCAAAAGGCCACGGGGAAGCCCGTGGTGCTCTCGGGCAGCAGGCGGAGCTGGGGGGTTGCGTCTGCTCCGGCGAGCTCCAAAACTCGCCTCCAGGCGCTTTCGAGTTGGCTTTGACCTGCAAAAAGAGTCAAAGGGTCCAGGGCAAACTGCCTGGACCCTTGGATGGTCACGGGGATGCGTGGAGTGAGATGGGGGTGCACGGCCGGAGGTGCACTCCGGCCAAGGTGCTCGATTGGGCGAGAGGATCGAGGAAACTTCAAAATTTTTTAGGGTTTTTCATGCTTAAACTGATAGGAACAAGGTGGCGTAAATATAAAGGCGGGGTGAAGCCCTCAATGGCCGGAGCTAGAGGAAGAAGGGTACCTCGACGCCGGCGTTTGGCGGAGGTTTTGGGAGCTCCTCCGACCTCGATCACCTCGGCTGAAGGCTTGGAGCTGGAGCTGTCACCTCCAGGAAGCTCTGGAGCACAGGAAGGTGGAGAGGGGTGGTCCGAAGGCAGTCCAACCGAGGGTGGAAGTGAGGGGTTCGTATTTGAAGAGGGTTGGGCGCGCGTTTTCGAGATGAAGTCACGGGCGAGATGAGCAGATCTGGGTGAATCGAGGAGGTCGGCGATGGAGATGGGTGAACAGTGAACAATTCTCAAGAAGGAAGCGGCGGCAAAGGACGCACGGCGTGGCCTCGAAAAAAGGGGGAAAGTGGGCGAAAAATGAGGCCATTCGCAGACCTAAGGGGCAAGGACGGACTGTTGACCCGCCGGTCAACAGTCAGGGGCTCCTGGTTGGTCCACGTGGACCAACCAGGGAAAAGATTTAAGAAATGTTTTATTAATTCATTTAAAAATAGAAATAAGCCGAATTAAATTATGATTATAAAATGAAAAATATTCATTATTTTATGTAGTATTTTATTATGATTTTTAATTATTTTTTTTATGAATTATATTCTTACAAGTTTGTATTTATACCCCATATAGGTATAATATCTACATATTTTAGTATTTTATTTTTATTTTGTGTATTTTGATTTTATTATTTTTATTTGTTATTTTCTAAAATTATAAAATACTTTTATATACATACAGATATTTTTATTTTATTTTTCTGATGTGCTTTGTACATTTAATAAAATAGAGGTATATTTTGTATAGATATAAGTATAGGTATGATACCTATGTATTATACATACATGTATTTTATTTTGAATTTTATTTACATTTTTATTCTGATTTTAATATTCACAATTATTATAATTAATATTTACAATATTATAAAAAATGTAAGATTATAAAAATAATAAATAAATAATAAATTGAATATTTTAATCTGTACAAGTATACAATGAGGGTCCAAAAGTCAACTTTCAAACCGTAGTTCCGCCAAATGCGAAACACCGCCATTAAATAGCTTATTTTCTTCTATATACAATTAAAGGTGAATATGCTGCATTTGGAGTTTTCATTAATGAGATACGGGTCTGGGAAGTTGGGATTCTGGATTTTTATTCAGACCATAACTTTTTCTCTGTACATTATTTTTCTGTGAAATCAGTTTTGTATTTTTCTTTATAAATGTAGCTACAACTTTCATGTACAAAGTTTCTTTATTTGATGTACAAAAAGTGGAACCAGAAATAGGTCCCAAAATGAATAAAGAATGAATAGAATGTATGGGTATATTATATGTATTTCTGACCTTATCTCCCCCTACTTTATTCCTTGTCGACCTATTCATCAAGATGCCTAGGTCTCGGGGTTTCGGGTCATAAAATATTTACAATATTTTATTCTTTTTCTTTTCTTTATTTATTCTATAATTTTGGCTTAAATTACAGTATTTTATACACTAATATAATGCACATGTATGAATGCTAAGATGATGATTTTAATGCTATCTACAGGCATTTGCTAGGGTTTTTTGTGCCAAAATGATAGAATAAAGATGATGAAATGTGGATTCATCATCCCCCTATACTTTACCTTTGCTAGTCCCTAGCAAACACTTATGCAATAAGTGCAAAAGAAAAAGAAAGAAAAGAAAAAGAAAAACTTGGATTTTATTTGATTATCAAACTTGTCTTCACAAAATCAAAGTTTGGAGCTTAAGTCGGACCTTTGGAATTTTAATGCGGTCGGAACCTTAATGAGAACCAAATTTGAAACCCAACAGTCCTTGAGAATCCCAAAACTCTGTCCAAGTCTCCTCAATAGCCAGGTCAGAAATACTTCAACTTATACGCAAACTCTTACGACTATGAGTCTGACTCGTACAGTGCGAGTGATATGTAGCTTCCCATGTCATGATCCTTAGGAGCTTCATCACATGAAGTCCGATCACTCTCAGATTTAACTGACACATGGAATACATCCTCAAACTCATTTGAAGAGGTATTAATGTTTCATCTTTAATTATCCTTTTAGTTTCCGATTTCAGGAGCCTCATTGTCATCTCAAGATTAAATGAATTCCTTCACTTCATTTTCATCTTGATTCTCAAGAGTCTCAATCCTCCAAGAATCACATTCTCAGAGATGAGATCTTTTAAGAATCTCAAGGTAATAAAGTAGATATCCAATACCATCCTTTATTTTCCCAATGAAGTAGCACTCTCCGGTGCTTAATTACAGCTTACTTGCATGGAATCTTATTAAGGATATATAGTGTAGTCTCTACTATATATATACCTGGAAACTAAGAGGAAATTATGCTAAAAATTCATCATTGACCAAATCATGTCACACATAATCCAATTGTATCTCCCTGCAACTCCATTGAGTTTAGGTGTATTAGGAGGATTGAGATAGAAATGATAGTCATATCTCCATAAGGTATTCTTTGAATTTTATCTAACAGGTACAAGATACCTAGGTTAGATCAAATTCATTTCATCTTTCTTCAAACTTTGGTTGTAAACCAAAATTGTGAAATCTTTGAACATTTCAAAGGTTTCTCAGGTGAAGAAATCTCATATCATACATAATCATCATTAGATATCACATATCCATAATGTTTACTATGATATAGATGATCTACATACATCAATATGTATGAGATCTTAAATACCTCGACATCTAACACCATTCCCAGAGAAGGGTGTATTGGACATTTTACTTTGAATACAATATTCACAAGTATGTAAGATTTGAAATTTTAGACATTCTAAAGTTTCATATCTTACTAGTCTATTGATCAAATCAACAGACAAATGTCCAAGGCTTGATGCCAGATCATTGTCAAATGATCTTCATCCTCCTATTGATCTTATAAGGTTTGATTTTCAGTATTAGAAATCTTAATGAACCATCCATTAATTTTCTAATTTTGTGGAGTCCACTAGATGTTAGATTACTATCTGAAATATATCCGTCATAACTCTTTATGATAGTTCTATCTCGGAATTCATGTTTATTTCCAACATTTAGAAACAAGCAATGAGGGTATTCTAATATCTAGGTCATAGAGACATTCTCCAAGACTAAGGGCTCTCCCACTGAGAATATGAAGTCCATCTATCCAACAGAGATTGCTGCAACAATTACATCAATATCCATGTAGATGACTACTAAACCTTAAGATCAAATTTCTAATCTTCTAATATATATATATGCAACCAATTGCAAATGTCATTAGAAGATTGGGATACAATTGTCAGACTTTATCTTATGAAATAAGAAAGTCAGAGTCAGTGATTATATGTAGATTATTCTGATGCTCTATCTGAGTCCTTCACTAAGGATTTTAGACAGATTTGATAGTCATGCTATCAACACATCAACTTATTGCAGTATTGGCATTCATCCAACTCTTTGGATGTCATATGGAAGTCACAGAAGTAGGTCAACTCTTTGACTTTCCTTCTTACTCTGGTCCGACCCATGCTTCCACTGAGCTCTCTTCGTCTATAAACAACCATTGTTCAAGACGAAGAATCTCTTATGTTGAATTCAAAAGATTTCAATAAAAGAGCACTTTAACATTTATGCATGCTTCATTAAATTCATACAATATGAATATTATGAAGCTTCATGAATGACTAGAGTATAGTCAGTAGAATGATGACACTAATCATATCTACATACATCTTAACTCTTAGAGACTTAGGTTCAGGTAGGTATTCAAACATTTCGAATACATCATCTCTCTCGAGCTACCATTCTGCATAATGCAGAGAACCATGTCATTCAAGATTAAATGTCTAGAGCACAAATGTATGCCAAAATATCTTCTTTTATTTTATAAGGAGTATTCGACAATTACGATCACCATCGACATGTCACTTCCAAAGTACACTCGATGAAAGATCAAGATTATAGAGACATAAAAACCCTAAGGTGATGCCTTATTGTCTTATTTAATTGTCACTCCTCATTATGTTGAGGAAACTTGCACATTGCAACCACATACATTATGTGTCCAATTGCAAGTACAATATCTGGATCAAGAGTCCAATCCAAGATATTTTACTGGTTATTATTGAGTATAACATTGAGTGGGTTTAATGAAGGATTATCTGAAATAAGAAATTTGCATAAGTGTATATATATTATATATACATGTTTTACTTTGATTTAGGAATTTCTATATCAAAGTTCTCTTGCCTTGTCAACAATGAAAGTTCATTCCCTTAATCACTTTCAATGTAAGAGATATTCTTACCATTATATCTCAAGCAAGATCTGGGATCTCCTTTCCTATCTTTGTAGCATCCCAATAATATGAGAACTTACGACTCCGATAAAAAGAAGCGGGAACTCATTCCGCCTTGCAAGTCCAACTTGCATCTCCCAATTCGGTCTTTAACACCCGGGCCCACCACCCCTAAGATGATGTTGACCCGTCATTAATTGAACCAACCATCAACACGCTTAATACTCGCTATACGCAATCCAATATCGCCCCAATAATACGAGGACTCGATATTGGGGTCACTACGTATACGCCCTTACTCTTTCGAGAAGCAAAGAACCCGATCCAATTAAATCATGCACAGGATCTGTCACTTCGGACAGGCGTCTCCTATACACAATAACTGGCGACGAAATCCTTTGCCTTAACGGGAGACCATGGATGTCACTTATGTGATCCTCCACCTCATATTCAAATTGTATAATTAATTATCGTGAATCATATTCACATAATTAATTCTTCCAAGGGAAATACACATCTATTCATAATAGAGTGTTTATTGGATATAATTAATTTAATCACATTAAATTAATCATTAATCCAATCATCAATCAACAAATATGTCTTTTACTTGAATAGTAGGTATATTCTCAAATTACGTATTATTCGAATTTTAATAATTAGAAAAATACACATTAACTTTCTGCGGTATTATACAGTCCCTACCCGCTGTCATGGCCAGTACCGACGAGAGTAGGACGGACCACATACGTTGCATCCCGCGACCCCAATGCTCTCCGACTAGGCACCATATCCGCCTCGGAAAGGATAATACCAGATAGATCACCATGTACTTTGAGATGCTCATCGGTTTTTCAACCGAAATTATACCATATAATATACATCAAAACAATTTTGATTATATTATAAGGAGATTTGTTAAACAAATCCCCAATCTTATTCAAGCAAGAGGGTTTTTCATGTAAAATTGTCCTACAACTATTGTAGGATAAGCTATGGTTTTTCATGAAATCAATGTTTGTTGATGAATCAATGATCAAGATCAATTATCTCATCATTGTGGTTTGGGCAAATGTCATTCAATGAAACAATTATCTCTTTAAATATTTCAAAAAATATTTATCACTAATTATTCCAGAAAATTAACAATTAATTTTCATCATGATAATTGAATGACTTATCACATGGTTTAAGATCAAAGAATGTCAATTTCCAGCAGTGACCCCAATCACTAAAATTAACTTATCTTGATCATTTTAAATCCAAAAAATGCAAACTCAGTTTCCTAAGATTGCCTATTTGATTTACTAAATAATCCAAGTGATAATTCACGCATTTCGAGGCGGATCAAAACCGTAATTAACTCATTAATCATGATTAGATCCGCAGTTCCCGCAACAGTTAATATAGGCATATTCAAAAAGCCGTATCTTGAGCAAATGAAGTCCAAATTTAGTAAACTCAAGTCCTATAGTTTCCTTAATTAATGGGGAACAAAATCCAATTGAAAATTTCGTGTTTAAATATTTTAAACAGTACCGAAAAAATCAATTATAAAGAGGTGCGAAAATTGAAATGCAGTAAAAATTTCGCAACTCTTTCAAAAACCAAATCGTTTAAGATCTATGGATCATATCCAAAACCTTTTTCAACCTGGCTCTGATACCACTTGAAGGATATTGAGTATCCTTAAACGCATCACGGAAGCGTGTCAATCGCATCAAATGCAATCGGAGCAACTAGTCGCACTAGATGCTAGATGCAGTGGAAACTAAATTTTTTTTAAAAACTAAAGATGAAACCACATGATCACGAGAACACTTCTCGGATCGTTTCATCAAACCACCAAGTATAAGGAATACCTCTTGAAGCGTGGTTGCGATTATTAGATCCCAAAGTATAGATCCTCCTGTCTCAAGTCCGATCCACGAAGAACGCACTCGCGGGCACGATGATGAGTCGCGTCCGTCCCGCAATCCTCGATGAAGATCCAAGCAATGGATCCCCTGATTTCGTCAAAAGAAATCCGTCGTCTTCCTTTAGAGTAAGAAACTCCAAAGAAGAAGGAGATCCTCGAGTCGTCGAAGAAGAAGCCGAGAGTCTCTCCTTTCTCAACACAAGATGGACGGCCATCTTTTGGAGGAGAGAAAGAGAGAGGGCGAGAATATGAGAGAGAGAGAGAGAGTTGTAACCTTGTACAACTCTTAATCATGTACCTTGGATGGTACCCTAGCCCTCCTTTTATATTAGTTTAGGATCCATTGGATCTCAATCCATGGACTCATAGATCCAACGGCTAGGCTTGGTCTATGTAAGATTAATGGCTATGATTGTTGTTGGTTAAAACCAACAACATTTATTTATAATTATAATTAAATATATGTTGCAACATTATCAACATAATTTAATTTAACATAAATAAATTCATCAAGAGATAATGTGATAATAAAAAAGGGAGTCAAATAACCACCCTATTTTTAAGGGTGCGTCACCTATGAATAATTAATAGGTGACGCCACCTTTATTATAGGTGGTTGTTTTTGCCTCCTTTTTATTTTATTTTATTATTTCTTAATTAATTTTGTAATAACAATTATCACAAAATTATTCACAAAATTAATTCCAAATTAATTTGTGAATACTTCAATCATGCCATTGAAAAATATGTGAATCATATTCACATCCTAAACTAATTTGTAAATTACATTTCCAATTAATTAATCAATGTGAATCCAATCCACATTATTAATTAACAAATGTTATTTACATAAATTCTCTCTCTTATATATACATATATATTATAAATCATATTTATAATACACATATATCATGGATAGTATTATCCACATTCTCTAATCCTTGATAATTAAATCGTATTTAATTATCTTGGATAATAATATGAATCATATTCATATTATGCTTGATAATTAAATCTCATTTAATCATCAACTTTTTCTTCTTGGATAATAATATGAATCATATTCATATTATGCTTGATAATTAAATCTCATTTAATCATCAAGTCCTTCTTGCTTGGATATACATTTCATCAAATGAATTATTCTTGAACCCTTTCAAGAATAATGTGCTTTCTCCGCATATACTTGGAGATAAGGACATGGCGATTGTATTGTTCCACGTATAGTGACTTGGATGTTGAGATCTCATCTCAAGTCCAGATCTTACGGACCTCCCACAGATGCTTGATTAAATCAAGACCGCAGATCTAATCTTCTCATTGAATCTGAATCTCATTCAGATCAATGTCCAACACTTGGACTAAGATCAGATTGCTTCTTTACTGGAAGGAGTCACTAAAATCCAGACCTGTTTCATCACTCCCTCGGAATGGAAGCGTCATGGATATACAATCGTTTATGATCACATCACCCTCAGGTATTCCCAATACCTGTACATCCTACATATTGGAAGACCCATGGTCACCCCGAAGATCAAGATCAATTTTACACTGTCTTCTTCAGGGTTTGATCACTAAGTTTCTCATTTGATCATTGGGATTTGGTATCGATCATATACTTTCCAAAAGCATATATCATACCTAGGTCTTGATCATATACTTTCCAAAAGTATATATCAAACCTACAAATTCAGTCAAGCTTCCAAAGCGAGACGACCGTGCACGGAATTTGATTCTTCCCAATATCTTATGAGGGAGCTCATGTCTTCCGGTTCAGTAGTGAATATGTATGATCCCTTTGAGAGATCGTATTACTCATATGCCCTTATATGTACACAAGCGCCGGTATATAGACCTTGGTTAGGTCATCAACCTATCGGTCTGCCAAATGTATATACTCAGACATATAGCAATACATCTGTCTCCGGTCAGAGGATGCGTGCCTATGCTGTGATAGCATTCAACATAGGACTTTGGTTATCTCGATCTCGTTAAGTCAACTCTTTAACCTAACTAATCTGACACCTCCGAATCTCTATTCCTATGCAGAGGACCTACATCAAGAGTTGGTCAGATATCATCCTATGTGAGAAAGGATTGCCATCTCCTACTCAGGCTGGAGATCATATCTTAACAATCATTTGACGGTGCTTGATGAGTCCTCAATCTAACTCTTTAGATGTTCATCCAAGCACCAGCCTCTATGATTCAATTATTGAATCAACAGCTGTATGATCATTAAGACAGCCATGGTACATAACCCTAATTGTATAGAGGGACCTATTATGCAAATTATTTATTCTTCATTTCAGATCAGGGAATGATATGTGCAATAACATTTATTGCATAATGGCTCGTCGTGGGCTCACATGTCCAACAAGAGCCAATTTCCCTCTGATAGTAGAAAGGGCTACCTAAGAGGTGGAGCTGCCCCTACAAAGAGATAAGAGGAAATGGCTACCCGGAGCGTGCAACCGCTACTGTCACTTGGAATAAATGGTGGGCCATGTCGCAACGAGGACGTTGCGAATATAAGTGGGGGAGGTTGTAACACCCCAACTCCAAACATAATGCCATACCTAAAACTCACAAAGGGTGGGTGTGGTTTATGAGTGGTGGAGATTACTACTTGACAACTTAAGCTTAAGCATTTCGGGTGGTTGTCAACGGATCCATTTGGACCCGAACTCAACAAGTTGTCAGGGCCAATTTTCCTTGATAACGGACCGGGGACCTAAGCCCGGGACGCTACAAATGGTATCAGAGCCAATTTCCCTCTGATAATGGAAAGGGCTACCTGAGAGGCGGAGCCGCCCCTACAAAGAGATAGGAGGAAATGGCTACCCGGAGCGTGCAACCGTTACTGTCATTGGGAATAAGTGATGGGCCATTTGTCGCAACGAGGACGTTGTGAATATAAGTGGGGGAGGTTGTAACACCCCAACCCCAAACATAGTGTCATACCTAAAACTCACGAAGTGTGGCTATGGTTTATAAGTAGTGGGGATTACTACTTGACAACTTAGGCTTAAGCATTATGGGTGGTTGTCAACGGATCCATTTGGGTCCGAACCCAACAAGTTGGCAGGGCCAGTTTTCCTCGATAACGGATCGGAGACCTAAGCTTGGGACGTTACAGATACGTGGAGTAGAAAGGTCTAGTGTAGACTATGCACAACAATCTAAATGGCGGTTTTGATGCATAGTTCCTAAAGTTTCCAAAAACATCCAGGGATGAGGAAAAGAATGCTTACGTGAAAATGTGCTTGTACAACATAAGAATGACAATAAAGTTCGTAGCTTCATGTTTATTCCTATAGAAGACAAGTTCATTAGAGTTTTCTTAATCTAAAGAAATGCTTACTAATTATCAAATGCTATCAGAAAGAAGGATGACTCCAAACACAGGTATATATACAATTACATTTCAAAAAAATAATATGTATGCAATGTGAAAAGATTAATCATGTTATAGTTCATGATAATAAAATGATCGTGGTGACTAAAGACATACTCATCACAGGAATTGAAAGTTTGGGAAAGATGCAAGTGGCAACAATCTTAAATAATATGCCACCATCTTTTTATGCGATTGTCAATTCATTGCAACACAGTGAGACAATCAGGTTGGTTGTTGATTTACCAACTCAGTTGGCAATTGAATACGACTTGAATATTAGCAATAAGAAAAATGGGCTTATGAAACTAGACAAGAATTGCATGTTGTACATCACCAAAAGAATCTGCGACCCTCCAAAACTTAGTTCGAGAAGCGACATGGGAAGACGTCATGTGGAGCTTGTTATAATTGTCACAATAAGGTAAATTATGCACATGGAAAGAAGTTGGAGTGATAAAAAGGTCCATAAAAAAAGTCCCAACAAGTCTGAATCCACTTCAGTGATTGAATGTAACTCAACCAAATATGAATTAGGTGGCAGATGGAACGAGTTGTGTCATTGCAAAGGTGATGGACTCACTACTTGACTTCGAGGAATGAAAGACGAGAAACCGCAAGATTTACTTGGGCAACAATACATATCTCAGTGTAAAAAGTGTAGGATCATGCATGATAGACCTTATTATAGTGCAAGAAGTTCCTATGCTCCAACGATTCGTCGAAATCTTATACATGAGTTTGACACAAAAAGATGGTGAATTGATCATTATTAGATATTATAAATAAATAACACAAATTAAAAAAACACAAGCCACAATGGTTTAAGCAAAGAAGTGCAAACCACAACATGTGAATCCAAGTGGGTGAAGACTACGACCCAGAACATCTGGTTATAGGATTGTCCGTTCACTCTCTTTTTCAAGCTCGCTTTCCATTATGCTCTACTTGAAAACAAGGGCAATACAACCTCACGTACAACTTGTCCCCTATATTGGATATAAACCTCGAATGAGACTTATCCCCTACAAAGAAAGGAACCTACAATCGAGCAACCTATGTACAACAATGTTAACAAGAAAATATGAAGATTAATATGTAATCTTAATATCACAAACTTATTCGAACTTTTATGAAGATTAAACAAGATGTGCAATTCTTAATCAAGCTTGAGAGCACAAGAGTGCGGACTTTACAGTTTGGGTAAAGCACACAAATGACACTTTTAATTTTCTTCCACATAATGAATACGATTGTCATTCTATATTGTGTATGAAGAGAGAAGAACATTCATTCGTGACCAAATCAACGATGAGTTTGACTTTACAAACTTTCTTTAAAAAAAAATAGTTGATCGAATAGTATAAACAAAGGGATCGATCAGTGACCAAGTAGTTAAATAGAATTGATAGATTAGTCAATTGATCATTAAAGGGTTCATTGAGAAAATGATAGATAGGATCGATTAAGAGATCGATCAGAAAGTGGTTGATTATGTCATATAGAGTGATCAATCAAAGCTTAGCTAGTAATGAAAAGTGATTGTTCAGATCACAAAAAGTTAATCGATCAATGAATAGCCATTAATTAAAAATGATCGATCAAGTCCTAAAGTTATAGATTGATTGATTTCAGCAATATTGGTTAATCAAGTTTCAGTAAGTGCACAATCATGTCATAAAAATAATTTGTCAATTAATTGATTTATACGTAACTTTGATTGTGGATCAAGAAAATATAAAAATTGGAAGACATACCTTGATAAACATAAAAACTATGTAAATTATCAGACTTCGTGATTCTTGTGAAAGAGTCTACACTTTTTTCGCTTCATTGACTTTATATTCCATTTAATTAACCATTAAATTTTGAGTCTATGAGTTTTACTTGTTATCTTGAGGAATTGATCCTTTGTTTTAATTGGCTACAACTTCATTATTTTTCTTCTTAGGTTTTTTAATTCCATCATCGAGTGGCTTCTACTTGAAAGGTTAGTCATGTTACAAAACAGATATACAAACTATTTTTTGTTATTATCAAACTATAACTCACTAGTAATATCCTACAAACTAATTTTTTTGTTATTATCTAACTATTACTCACTAACAATCTCCTTCTTTTATAAATGATAAAACTGATATATTTGTCTATGAAATTCTTTTAGTTCTTTATCTTTTTTTCTCCTCCTTAATCTATAATTGGTCATTCTTTAAAGTGTTATCTATCCTTTTTTTCAAACAAAAAAGATAAACATTTCTTGCTTCTCCTTTTTTTATAAGCCAGTTTTCATTCCATTCTTAAGGAAAAAATTACTCCCACTTTTTTAATATCATTTAGTTCATCTCTTTATTTTAGTTCTCCCCCTTACTAAATTCTCTTACTTTTCTTATATTCTGCAAGATACCAAAGAAATAACCAATAGTAGTGTCTCGGACTTAGGTCCATCGTCCATTATTGAGGAAAACTGACCCTGGTAACTTGTTAGGCTCGAGCTCAAATGGGCACGTTCAACAATCACCTAAAATGTTTAAGTCCAAACTTGTCAAGTATTTATCCCCACCACTTATAAATCGCATCCACACTTTTTCTAATTTTTTAGATGTGGGATGATGTTTGGGGTTGGGGCGTTAGATCATCCTCCACTTGTATTCACAATTGTCGTCGTTACGACATGACCCATCACTTAATCTCAGTGATAGTGACAGTTGCACGCTCCTGGCTTAGGTCCCTTCGGGTAGCCCTTTCCACTATCAAATGGGAACTTGCTCAGATACCATTTGTAACATCCCAAGCTTAGCTACGATCCGTTATCGAGAAAATTGATCTTGTCAACTTGTTGGGCTCAGGTCCAAATGGACCATTGATAACCTCCCAAAATACTTAAGCTCAAGTTTGTTAACGAGTGTCCTCGCCACTTATAAACAAACCCACACTTCGTGAGTTTTAGATGTGGGGTTGTGTTTGGGGTGTGTTGATGAAACTCTGATTCTCATTCTTTATTATTTATTTTAGTCGTATCTTTAGCGAAAACATCTATAAATATGTCTAAATACAATAAATTATCATTGTGCATGTCATTGATAATATTGCATAATTAACCCATATTTTCCAAAAATTAAAGAATAAAGAGAAGGAAAAAGAAAGAAGGATGTAATTATGAAATAAGTACGGACTGACCCAAACCTCGAGAGAAGGTCCATCATTGACATGATCGACAAGGAATAAAGTAGGAGATAGGGTCCTTGGTATGTTCTTCATTGTGCATTCTATGTACATATTACTTCTCCTAATTTATTTATCAACAAACAACCTCAAATTCAATTATTTTCTTGATAAAAAGTTGTACATAAAAATATCTTCTAAATAATAAAAATACCAGTTCAAATAACTTCTTGCATATAATACCAATAAAACCACTCATGAAAAGCCACACGTCAAGAACTTAAAGATCAATTCCGGCTCCATATGAACTGAAATTTCTTTTAAACTTACCTTTATTGGACTACAAATTAAATTATCTTTCAAATGAGGGTGGTTGCACAAATTTTGGAATTATGAGACGAAAATTGGTTTCTTGGGTGCCTTGTGTAATCAGGCGGTATTTATACTTATAATGTATATTTAATTATTTTCTAATTTTTTGCAATACTGTATTTTAAATACATGTACATATTCCTAATAATAATAAAATGAAAATTATAAAACATAAAACAAAATAAAAAAATAAACTCCAAAGTTCATTGTACAAAAGCCACATGTATGTATTTTTATATAATACCTATTTATATTTTTATTTAAATTTTAAAAATCAAATAAAAATCATTTTATACTCCTCAAATTATTTTTGTAAATAAATAAAATATGAAATACATGATATTTGTATAAAAAATTTAAATAAATATAAAAATAATAAATATACAAGTGTACTATACCTATGTACAATACCCTATACTGTATGTATTGTGTGCATATTTTTATAAAAATAATTAAAATCATATAAAATAGCTTGAAAAACAATAAACATTTTTCACTTTTACCATTTTTTAAATTCATTTACTATTTTATTTCTATTAGATTTATTATTTTTAAATTTTTTGATTGGTCAACCCAGATCCATTTGAATAGGTGTCGACCTTCTCCTCCACCAGACCCGACCCGACAAATTTGTTGCCAGAACAGATTTTCTCCCACTTGTTTTGGTCCGATCCAGCCTCCATATGCTTTGATTATGCGTTCGATTCACCTCTTAGGATCTATGATCATCGTGGGATCCCTGGGAGGAGTCGGATCATTCTAGGGTTGCCGAGCTTCCCTTCGATCTTTCCGAAACCTTAGAATGGCCTATATATATTGTCCTCTGCCACCTTGAACTCCACAGCTCATTCCTCGCGCCACCTTCCTTCCCTTGGCACCTCCAGCATCGTGACAAGGGTCCTTTTGGTGTACTTACTCTTAGGAGGTTGATTTGGTGATCGGGCACACGCTGCTTGAACGTGGCCGGAGTTCCTCCATTGCGTGCAGCCTCCTTAGCCTCCTGCACCAGAGTCGGGGTGTTCCCCTCGCCTGATGTTACTGAGTCCATCAAAAGCTTCAGGTACTACTTACTTCACCTGCATTTCCAGTTTCATCTCGAGTCCATTCATTTAGCTCCGATGCCAGGTCACATGCTCTGACCAGCCAATCAGGGCCTCATCTCTCTCATCCATACGCTTTGATTGACACATCAACTCACCCCCCATCTTCCAACGCATAAATGATCCCCTTGGATGTTGCTCATCGGGAGGATTAGGACTGTTTTCCTTCTATGCCTTCACCAGAAACCACAGGCCTCATCCCCTCGCCGCTTCTCTCTTCGTTTATATGCAATAACCCGGTCGGAACAAATCCTATGAGCCCTTCTACCTTTTGTAGGTACAAATAAGCACAAGGAGACCTATACCGAGCTTCGACTGCTCAGGCGGAGCAGCTCCAGGTTGTGGACACCGCCGCCACATCCGACCGGTTATCGCATTCTGAGGGCTCCGATCGACGGGGAGAGACTTCACAAAGCAGCAGGGCATCACCACGAGTTCATTGGACTCGTGGATTGTTAACATGATCGGTTGAAGCACGCTATAGCTCTGTTCTTCCAGCCATTGCCCGAGTCGTTCGATGAAGATCCCCAACACCAGATTTGATCCTTACCGTAGGAGCTTGCCCAAAAGCTGGCCATCTGATCCACTCAGAGTCAAATCTGAAAGCACGTCCGAGCCTCCCAGCAGCACTGTTAGATCCGTACTGACATGTCAGATCTGATGGTCATATCTGCGACATTCTCTGACCGTCAGATCCCTTTTGCAGAGCTGCATCAGAATTGTTTGTTCCATACGCATCCATCATGTGCCTCAAGGGTATATTTTCCTTTTTTTCCCTTACATGTTTTTTTATTTTGTTTTAGTCCAATAAATAAAAATTTTAGTTAAGAACTTTTGTAGTAAGGACCCTGTTATTTTTATATTTATAGTTTAGTCCATTTGAGTTGCAATTGCGTTAGCCTCACGTGTTTTTTGGGATATTTGCAGTATTTGTCTTGAACTCCGTATCTATTATGGAATGAATCAAATGTTTTGAGGAATTACATTTATACCTCAGTGTGTCTAGATTCACGTGTTGCGTGTGTGCTTGTTGGATAAATTGCTTAGAGGCCCCTCAAATTTTATTACATGTTATTTGCGAGGCCCAAGGAATTAAATTATTTATAGTTTGGTCCATGTGTACTATTTTTAATTACAAGTCTTTTCTTAGCTGCAATAGATATTTAATTAACTCCAAAAATTACCTAAAAAGTATATGTGGTTCCTGATTACATGTAGAATTTATGGTGATTTATGCTTGTTAATTTTTGTACATTTTCTATCATTAAAAATACAAAAAACACCTGAAAAATCCATGATTGTTTTTGAAAATATATAAAAATTTGAAAAATCATTTAAAAATTCTTGAAAAAATTATATAATTGCCTTTTGTCATATGTTTACTTCGGTACAAATTTTGTTGAAAAATACTTCATAAAAACCTAAAAATTTGTATAGTACTTGAAAACTTTTCAAAATCATATAAAATCAATAAAAAAATCCAAAATTTGTGATTTCAATTTTCGTTTGTAGATATTTCTTTCTAGTTTTTCATACAATTTACTTCTAGAAATTTTGAGCTTTTTACCTATTTTTAAATTGCAAAACATCCCTGAGTGTGCATTGTTTTCTTCTTTTATCACTATTTGATTTTTAGAAAATGATAAAAACATTTGAAAAATACCAAAAAATATCAGTAACATTACAAAATATATAAAATCCAAAAATATTTTTACTTTGATTTTCTGAGCATTTTTGACCCCTTTGAAAAATATAAAAATAGTATTTGTGTGTTTTTTTATCTTGTTGTGCATATTTTCTTACATTGAAAAATTAAAAACCACTAAAAAGAGAAATAAAAATCCTTTGATTTGTGAAATGAACTACTTAATTTATAATTGTGCTCCTTGAGTTCGATCATGGTAGCCGTACCGAGTTAATAATGATAGCAAAGCTGCTTGATTTGTCTTTTTGATCTATTAGTGGTTTATTTTCTCCTTAATCGCATTGATGGATTGGGTCACAATGACACAATTATTTCAGACTTAACCCTAGTCGGTTTGTGTGGTTATCAAAATGGAGTCGTTGCCAGTGAGCACGGCTAAGTAGTTAGATTTTATTTGTGCTTATATTTGCTTCTCTCTTTTATAATTGTTTCTGACCATCTTCTGTTTGCTTTTTGTGCGAGGTACAACTTAGAGGATGACTCGGTCCACTTTGGATGGACCCAAATCTGAGGAGGAGCAAGAGGAGCAGAAGTAGTTATAGTAGAGAGAATTTATCTTAGTTTTATTTTTGCAAAAATTCTTGTAATAACTTGGACTTTTGGACACTCTTTTGGACACTTGAACATTATTTGGGGTTTGTTTTGCCGAGTGCCGATGCACTTGGGGGATCTCACCGGATTTTTCACATATTATTTTTTATTTTTTTAGCAAGGTTTTAGCCCCTAGACTTAGGCTTAATTCTGGTTGGGATCGGTAGAAACTAAGATCCAAATACCCTAATAGAATATTTGTTCCTATATATCGCGATTGGATTTAGTCAAATAAAAAGCTAATTTAATTGGATTAGAAACCACATGCCGTGAGAGTTCGCATACAGCATTAGTAGGACCCATTGTAGCGGGCATCGAGCGACTTCCAAGATCGGACTCAAGTCTCTTTTCTAATTAATTAGCACCAGTTCTTCCCGTAATAGAAGTTATTGTCATGGTGATTTCCCCGTACATCATTTTTATTCATTTTAATTTTATCTTTAATTTGTGTACACACTTTGCATGTGCACTATTGGAGCAAGGTACATATTTCTAACTTTGCATGCATTATTGATTTCATCACGCATCGACTTTTTCGTCTTCTTCCCCATGTTTTATTGAACTTAATAAAAAGGAAATCTTAAAATTTGTTAGATATTTCTTTATTCATAAAATACCTAAAAAGATATAATCAATAAAATCGGGACTGGTAAAGCTTACTTGACCTAGAATCGGACTTCACATCAAAATTTTTGTTTTTGGGAGAGTACCCCCCTCCTTGTCTGATTTTACTTGTTGAGAGTTGAGCGACCATACGCTAGGATAGAGCACACCTAAACTTTATTCAGACAACAGGTTCGAACAAAAACGATTAGTTGTTCTCTAGTGAGGATTTTTTGGTAGCCAGTAAACTGTCCGAGCTTCCTTAGAAGAGTGGGTGGTTTAGAGGACAATGTGTAAGGCTCCGTCCTCAAGTAAATAGGGTAGCCAGAAATGTTCCGTACATACACCTAGTGTGGCTAGAAATAGGTACAACTACTCATAAGAATCCGGGCCAATCTCCAGAGAGAATTGGGGTCCTAACAGCTCGTTAAACTTGCTCTATAAGATTGGATTATCACCAAAAATAATAATTTATAAGATAAACTACCGAGCTTTCATGGTCATCACACTGTATTGAATTGGTGAACCATGGGTTTGTTTTCTCATCTTGCTTTCAGTGCAGATGAAATCTTCATAAATCTCCATATCAAGATGATGGGAAGGAGGTCTATTAGCATTTGATAGCACCTGAGTTAGGGTCTTTTGCCTTTGCAAAGATCGGAGAAATGGCCAGTGATGACAGGACAGATGAGCAGCCTTAGGATTCATCGTGTGTATTGGATCAGGCAACCATCAACAACACATTGCTAGCTTCCTTAGAGACCATGCAGAGACAAATCAGGGACCAAGGGATATTCATGGCAGAGGTGAGGAGAGAGCTTATGCAGATGCGAGTTAGGAGAGAAGAGCTAGAGAGACCACCTGGCCGTGGAGAAATACCATGCCAAGAGGATCGAGCAAACGACAGATGTTAGGACGAGCCACGAGATACTTAGAGGCCAGCACACACCATGAGGCAGTTGTACAACCCTAGTGCAACCCTCACTCACCGATGGATCCAGTCGCCCGTCATCCTAGGTGACTTCGAGCTTCACCCCCAGACAATCCAGCTTCTGCCCAAGTTCCATGGGTACACCATTGAAGAGACCCATCTCCATCAGCAAGTTTTCGATATGATCTGCAACATCGTCTAAGATAGATTTGTGGACGAGGATACCATCAAGTTGATATCCTTCCCGTTCTCCTTGGTTGATTGAGCGGCCTACTAGATGAAGCACCTGGGGAGGGTTGTCACCACTTTGGAGAAGCTCCGGATTGAATATCTAAACAAGTATTATCCACTCAGTTGAATCAGTGCAGCTAGAACTATGATCAATAATTTCACCATAATCCCCAATGAATAGTCCCATGAAGCGTGGGATGGATTTTGAGAGCTCATTGATAGGTGTCCCCACTATGAGATCAGCAAGAACAACCTCGTCCAGAGTTCCTTTTGTGGGCTGACACCTGAGATGCAGGGGCTTGTGAACCCCTCGTGTAGAGGTTCATATTTTGCCAAGGACGAAGACCAGGTCTAGGCCATATATGAGGAGATGGCCGAAAACTACACCGTGATGTCCCAAGCTCTGGTCTACACTCAGGGGAAGCCTCTCCCATAAATGACTTCATATCAGAGAATAACACGCATTGAAGCCAGACCTTCTTCCTCTTCTTTGGCAACAAAACTAGCAGAGTCTTTAGCTGCCGATATGGGAATCATCGGGCAGAAGTTGGATCGGATGGAGATCATCGAGAAGAAGATGTGCCAGAGCCTTAACAAGCTCAATAAGATTGATGAGTTGGCACAAACTCTTACTGACCTAAAGACCCAGATCATGTGACTCCAAGAGGCACACACGTCTTCTCAGCCACATTCTAGGTCACAGACTGATCTAGGGAGCAGTTCTCAGTCATACGCCTCGTACCGTCATGTCCATCACATCTAGGTGGAACCGATCAAATCACTCCTATATTACCAGTTGCCACCACCTCCTCCCTTAGATTCTCAGTTGGTGGTGTATGAGCCAGACCAGCCCTCGACGTCCCTTCCCTCACTAGTTCACGAGCAGTAGGAGCTGATGATGGAAGTTGATGGGATTTGGTACTCCCAATACCAGCAGTAGCCCAGGATCCATCGTGACCACCCAATCTTCTGATGGTCGACTGGAGGTGCTCCATCCCAGCAGCAACCTCATGCATAGATAGTGCAGGGCACCCAAGCCCCAATATTCCCAACAGCAGAAGTACGATCCCTGACCCTCAAACCAGGGTCAACAGTAGAGGCAACAACAACCTCAACAGTAGTACCCCTAGCCTCCTCCTTACTCATACCATCAACAAAATCAGCCTCATTTCTACCGAGGCAACCCGTCCGGTTCTCATTCACCCTCTTATGAGAACCCGACCCTTGATGATCTCTCATGCATGTTGTCCGAGTAGCAAGCTACCTTCCGACGGGGAGATGGACGAGTTTCTGGCAGGAGATGAGAGAAATCATAAAGGGAAAAAGCCACCATACCTGTTGATGAATATCCATTTCATCACCTTTATTCTATCATTTTGGCCCTAAAAACCCTACCTAATGCATGTAAATATCTTTAATTTATACAAATTAACATTCACTCTTTATTGTATAAATGGTGTACAATATACTAGTTTTATGCCAAATTATAGAATAAAGAAAATAAAAGAATAATAAAATACCACATGTATTTTATGACCCTAGACCCCGAGACCTAGGCATCTCGATGACTAGGTCGACAATGAATAAAGTATGGGGAGAAAGGGGTCATAAATACAATAAAAATCCCATTTATTAATTCTTCATTTATTCATTTTTGGGACCTATTTTATTTTCTACTTTTTACACTCAAATAAAGAAACTCTATCATGAAAGTTGTAGATAATAATGTATATAAAATTACGAAATTGATTTCATACAAAAATAATATACTGTATACTTGTTATACACAAAATAAAATCACAAAACCTCAACTTCCCAGACACGTATCTTTCAAATAAAAATCAAAATGTATCAAAATCACATTTAATTGTATATAACTTTTAATAAGGTATTTAATGAAGGTGGTTTCATATTTTTTAGAGTTTAGATGTGAAAGTTTGTTTTGGACTCCTATTGTATAATATATATGAATAACACTCATTTTATTTCTTCTTTATTATTTTTACAATCTTATATTTTTATACTTTTCTAAATATTATTAATAACATTTGTACATATTAAAACTAGAATAAAATCATAAAGAAAACATTAAAATAAAATACCTAAATAACATATATAGATGAAATACATTTACTTACATATATTTAATATACCTATTTATTTAAGTGTATATATATTACACCATAAAAATGTAGTAAAAATATATTTACATGTATAAAAACGAGCCATAAATATATAAAATAAGTAAAGAAAATAATAAAATAAAAATAAAAAATACCTGAAACATAGGTAAAAATATCTATAAAATAATAACATCTAAAAAATAAAAATCATAATAAAATACTTTAGAAAATAAAAAATATTTTTTATTCTATAACTTTAACCTAATTAAAACATTTGTTATTTAATTTCAAATTTATACATAATTTCGTGTCATCTTTTTCCTGATTGGTCCACGTGGACCAATCAGAATGAGTCTGCAGTTGACTTCGGTCAACGATCCTTCCCCATATCTAGCCCGACACGCCTATTGCTTTGACCCGACTTCATCGAATTTTCCCCGTTGATTTTTTCTTCTTTTTGGAACAATTCCTTCTAGAATTTTTCTCCTCAATGAACGCTCATTCACGCCAAGTCACCACCTCGAAGATTGCATCGTTGAGCCGCCCGTTTGACCTCGATCTTCAACCCTGCTCCTTCACGTGTACATAAAACACTATTTCCCCCTTCAAATTTTTGAATCCTTTTGGCCCTCATTCTTGCTCCCTTTCGTGTGCTCCGGATCATAGGAGGGTGATAATCTCCTCTCCATCTGCTAGAGGCGAGTGAAGGCGAGGTCTGAAGGTGGTTCCACCACCTCTGTCGCACGTCGGTGTCGAGGTCTCCAGCTTCGTGGTCTTCTGACCACTGAGGTATCTTTTATTATTTTTTAGCGTAATTTTAATCCTATGTTCATTTTAGACAGTTAGATTAATTATTAATTACTTGTAGTAGCTGTCGATCATTGATTCGTAGTTCCCCAGAGATAATCCCTCCACCTATTTCCGATCATTTTCCATCGCATTTACCACCTCCACTTCACTCCTCTCCGTACTCCAAATATCTCACCCACTTCCACTCACCTAGATCCCTCGTGGATCTGGATATCCGCTCTCCCTTCTTTCCCGACCACCGAAGAGCGTCGCCTAGCCATCCCACTCGCTCATTCTCCTTTTAACACCACCTACCGCTTTCGCCTGGTTTTTCTGACTAACCCCCTACATGGACATCATGTATATGGCGTCACTTTGAGCCCCATCGAGTAACAAGAGTACCCCTTGATGAGAGGGATTTTGCCGAGGTCGTGTCTTTCAACAAGGCGGATCGACAGTCGCTGAGGTGACCTCAGACAGAATCCCAAATCAATCAACAATTAACCCACAATAAAATATATGCAATGAATATCAAAAATGTGGAGTTAAAATTTATTATAACTCTACATGCAAAATGTGTATAGGTGTAAGCACAAGTAGAGGTCGAACACTGGGAGGCGAAGGTTGTGTGATAAATTGGTTGCGCGGTTATTCGATTCTAGGTTCATGTCCAATCCTTATTGTTTTTGTGGGTTTTTAATTTTATATATTTTTTTTAAAATTTTATTTTTGTTTTTATGATTTTCATTTTGTTTTGTATTTTATATATTTTTTTATTTTCTTTTTATATTTTTAATTATACAATATAGATATATATAAGGAGATATATATATATATATATAAAAGAAGAGAAAGAGGTAATATAAGGATATATAGATGTGTATATATATACTCAAAATATATTAAGTATAATATTTTTAGGGTTTTTATATTTTTTCTAATTTTTATGTTATTTTTCTGGAATTTTGCTAATTTTTATGTATTTTTTATTTCAGAAATGTCCCTAATATGGGACTAATTAAATGGGCTGAAACTAATTTGGGTTTTAAAAATATAAGATAAGTCCCAAAATTACCCAAATTAATTTTAATATGTAGATAATAATATATAGATAATTATAAAAGAGAAAAAGATATTTTTGGTATTTTTCAAGGTTTTTTATATTTTTTTAGTATTTTGGAGCTTCTTGAAATTTTTATATTTTCTTTTTTTTATTTTTAGGGTTTTTCATTTTTTGGACTGAATATATATATACCCTATATAATTTTTTTGTAATTTTTCAAAATATTTTTCTATTTTTTTGATATTTTATAAATGAAAAAGTACAAAATGGCTCCTTTTTCATTTTTGATAATTAGGTTAAATGCAAAAAATGTAAAATAAAAAGTGGGCGTGAAAGTATACTACATGAAGCATCTAACCTAATTTTTGTGAATTTTTAGGATCTAAGCAGCTATTTTTAATAAATACATAAAAGACACAAAAATAATACAGCCTGGCAGGGGCATTTTTGCAAATAAAATAAGTCTCAGGGGGCACTGTGCAAAAAGACCTACTAGAATAAACATTTATTTAAATTTCTAAAACTATTTTACAATACGTAAAAGGTGCCAGGGTATATCTGCAAAATTCACGCGCCTCACGTGGGACTGCACGTGAGGCGCGGAGGGACCGAAGTGTAATTTAAAGAAGTACGGGGGCCCTACGACAAAATTTACGCTTATTTTATAACGTGAAACTTTATTTACAAAATTAAAAATTAAATACAAAAAAACGGGGTATAAGTGAAAATTACCCCCAAAGGCGCTTAATCCTACGGCTGATATGCGTGACTTAAACACATGGCCCCTCCACATTTGCCGATGCCGCTTCGACGATGGGCGGTGAAGATTAGATCATACGAGATGATCTGACGGTCTGAACGCTGCTCCATCGGACGGCTGTGCTTCGATCTGGAGGGGCTCCCTTCATCCAACGGCAGGGGACGAAGATGGAAGAACAGGGAAGAAGGCTCGCCGGGGCGAGCTTCTTCCAACGAGATCTCGCTCCCCGGACGGTCTTTGATGCTCCCAAGGGTCCTCCAAGCTTCCTGGAAGGTATCTCTAGCTGTTGAAGCTCTCGGATCGGTCAGAGGCACACTGGAGCGCCCTTGCGAAGTCGGAGAAGTCAAGGTGCTCCAGGTACCTCCAGCGGCATGTAATTTCGACTCCTGGTGCTTAGTAGCGCACCAAACCTGCACAGGAAGATCACACAGCTTGAGGGCTCCACCCTCGACTTGGGGTTTGAAGCTGTTAGAATAAAAATGGATGAGGTGGCTGATGAATCTCCATTTCATCACCTTTATTCTATCATTTTGGCCTTAAAAAACCCCAGCAAATGCATGTAAATAGCATTAATTTGTTCATATTAGCATCTATTATTTATTGTATTAATTATACATAAAATAAGGTTTTTAATGCCAAAATTATAGAATAAAGGGAAGAAAAGAAAAAGGAATAAAATATTGCAAATATTTTATGACCCTAACCCCGAGACCAAGTCCAGAATGGAATTGGTCGACAAGGAATAAAGTAGGGGGAGATAAGGGCCAATAATACAATAAATACCTCATTTATTTATTCATTCATTTATGCATTTTTGACACCTATTTTGTAAAGAATTATTTATTCATCAAATTAAAATCTTTTGTACATGAAAGTTGTAGATAATAATGTAAATAAAAATACAAAATTGAGTTTATGTGAAAATAATATACAGTGTACATTTTATACACAAAATAAAAAGCAAAAATCTCAACTTCACAGACCCTTATCTTGCAAATAAAAACTCCAAATCACCCAAACTCACCTTTAATTGTATATAGCATCTCATAAACTATTTTATAAGATTGATCTCATGATTTTTGGAGTCCATCTGTGAAAGTTAGGTTTTTGGCCCTCATTGTACATAGTGCCCGATTAAAATATTCATTTTATTCAATAATTATTATTTGTACAAAATTATATTTTTAGAATTTTATAAATAATAGTTATAATACATGTACATATTGAAATTAAAAGAAAACCAAAAAGAAATTTCAAAAATAAAATAAGCCTAGATAATACCTAGGCAAAATACCTATGCTACCCATGTGTATATAAATAAAGGGGAAAACATTCTTTAATTATTTTATTCATCTATATTTTTCTAAAAATATATATATTACGCATAACTTATTAAAAATACAAATCCAAAATAAAAACAAATGAAATTCATCAAATAAATAAAATGTATATAATATATAGGTAAAATACCTATAAGTATACATACATACACATACATCTATTTATAAATAAACTCATAAAAATAAAATAAAAATATATTTATACTCACAAAAGATAAGTTATAAAATTATAAAATAGGAAACTAAAATAATAAAATAAAATAAATAAACTAAAAATAAACTACACAAAAATACATGTAAATACATACATATACACATTATTGTAATAAAACCGTAATAAAATAAGTCATAAAAATAAACAAAAATCATATTAAAATACTACACACAATAATAAAGATTTTTTATTTTATACTCGAAAAATAATAAACGCATTTACTATTTTAAATAATTCATTCTTTATTTTCCAGCCTGTTTTGTCTTCTTGCGGCCTAGGTGGACCAATCAGGGCTTGGCCCGAGTTGACCCCGGGTCAACTGCCTCCTCAGCCTCTGCAGTACGTCTGAACTGTCTTGTCCCCCATCTTCTTGCCTTTTGCCCGCTCGATTCGTCCATCAATCGCCATCGAATCCTTCACGGATTTTATTCCCTGTACATCCCTCTCCCACGTCGTCCTCTTGGATTCTTTGTACATAGCCCGTATCGCCCGCTATGGCCCGGTCAATAAGGGTGCCCTTTTCGTCTATAAATAAGGAACCTCCGCCTTCCGCCCAAGTTTGGTCAATTTTCCCTCGTTCTCAGTCCCCACCTTCGGTCTAGCGTGCTCCTCCGTGACAGGGAGAAGCTCCTGGAGGGCTTGAGCGGGCTGGAGCGGCGGAGGTTGCACCCACGGCCACCAACTCCGGCGGTCCTGCTCCTTGGCCTCCCCGGCCAAGTTGAGCTGCGCACTTTATTTTTCTTAGGTAATTTTTATTCCCGTCGTTTTATTTCCGTATTTAAATTAGCCTTTAATCCAGTAGATTAGCGTAGAAATCTGATTTCGTAGTTCGCCGGAGCTCCGCTCCGGCGAGCTTTTCACTGTGTTCCCGACCGTTCTCCGACCCGCTTTCACCTCCATTTCGTTCCCCTACGCCTTCTCCACTTCCTAATCACCTTGGCCAACCGGATCCTCTCCTGGATTCGCGAATCGATGCTCTCCTCCGCCACTTCACCGGAGCATCGCCACCTCACCCATTTCCATGCTAACAGCTTCAGTTTGTGGGCCGAGGAGAATCGCCTCGAGCCGAGTGAGTTTTCCTTGTAGGTTAGGAGCCTAATGTGGCTCCAGGAGACACATCCAGAAGTCGCCGGAGGCACCTGGAGCCCCACATCCTCTCCGACTTCGTGGTGGCGCTCCGGTGTGTCTCCGCTCGATCCAACCACTCCAGAACCTTCAGCCACCTGCCAGGAAGCTCCTAGGACCTCCGGAAGCCTCGAAGGACACCTGGAGAGCGAGATCGAGGACGAGGGAGCCCGGCCATCACCGCCTTCTTCCCTGTTCCTGCTCTTAGCTTTCCAGCCGTCGGATGAAGAACAGGTCCCAGATTGAATCAGAGCCGTCAGATGAAGCGAGCAGCCACCGTAGATCTCAGCCCTGAGATCTAATCCTAGCGCTTCATCGGCGAAGCGTCATCGGCTCACGTGGAGGCGCCACGTGGCAAGTGAACGAAGATCAGTCGTCGGATAGCGCCTCTTTGGGGGTAAATTGCATATCCTGTCCCCCGCATTTTTTGTATTTAATAGTTAGTGTTGTAAATAAAATTGTCAGTTGTAAAATAAATGTTTATTTTGCTGAAGGACCCTCAAACTTACATTTATTTACGTTTAGGTCCTTCCGCACCTCACGTGTAGTCCCACGTGAGGCGCGGGTATTTTGCATGCAACCCCTGGCGGGTTTTTGTAATTGTAAATTAGTGCTAAAAATTAAAATAAATGTTTATTCCAGTAGGTATTTTTGCACCTGAGCCCCTGTTATGTATTTTATTTGCAAAAATACCCCTGCCAAGCTGTTTATATTTTGTGTCTTTTATCTATTTATTAAAAATACCTAAAAGGCTTCTAAAAATCCACAAAAATTAGGATAGGTGCTCTATGCCATGCTTGTTCACGCCCATATTTCAGTTTGCATTTTTTTGCATTTTTCCTAATTATTAAAAATGAAAAAGAAGCCATTTTTGTACTGTCTAAATTAGAAAATACACAAAAATTAGAAAATGTGTTTGAAAAATTCCAAAAAAATGATATATGATATATTTATATATATATTGAGTCCAGAAAATGAAAAAAAAAACCCTAAAAATATGAAAAAGAAAATTAAAAAAAATCATAAAACCCCAAAAGCAACATAAAAATTAGAAAAACTCTTTAAAAACCCTAAAAATACATTTCTCTCTTTTATAATTATCTATATATTATTATTAATATGTGAAAATTAATTTGGGCAATTTTGGGTATTATTTGATATTTTCAAAACCCAAATTATATACGGCTATTTATTTAGTCCTATATTGTGGACATTTTTGAATTAAAAAATACATAAAAATTAGAAATATAAAAAAAAAGTTAAAAATATAAGGCTATATATTAAGTTTTTATGTTTATAAATATATATATATATTCTATATTACTTCTCTCTCTCTTCTTATATATATATATATCTCTTTATATATATATATAGTATATAGATTTATATAATTAATAATATAAAAAGAAAAGAAAATAAAATAAAAAAAAGTATAAAATATAAAATCAAAATAAAAATTATAAAAACAAAAAAAAATATAAAAAAAAAATTACAAAACCCAAAACCCACAAAAACAATAAAAGGACATGCACAATTGATTGAATAATTGAACAACACATTACATACAACCATTCGCCTCCCAGTGTTCGACCTCTACCTGTACTTACGCCTATACACATTTTACATGTAGAGTTATAATAAATTTTAACTCCACATTTTTGTTATTCATTGCATATATTTATTGTGGGTTAATTGTTGATTGATCTGGGGATCTTTAAGTGGTCAATGCAGCGACTTGATTTCTCGCCTCGTGAGATATCTAGACCCTTGACCGTCCCCATGTCATCAGTGGCGAAGCTTCCGGCGAGCGGCAGAGTTTAAGCTCCGGTTCGCGAATCCAAGAGGGATCTGGTTGGTCAAAGGTGGCTGGGAGATGAAGAAACTGGAAGGGAATGGAATGGGGTGGTCGTAGCGGTCGGAAAATGTCGAGAGCACAGTGAAATGGTTCGCCGGAGCCGAACTACGAATCGGCTAATCTACGTTAAACCTAAGGACTAATGATTAAACTAAATGCAGAAATGAAAAGCTGGGAAGGAAACCTACCTAGAAAGTAAATGCGCAGCTCTTAGACCTGGGGGCCTCCAGGGAGCAGGACGGACGCCTGAGCTCCGCCGCGACAAAAATGTCTTCCTCCTCCGGCCGAATCGAGGTGCTGGGAAGCGCCTCCTGTCACAAGGGCTTGTCCAGGAACTGATTTCAAGCTTTTGGGGGAAGAAAAATTGGCCAAAATGGAGAAGGAGGAGGAAGCACTTATTTATAGACATCCCTGGAGACCTTTATTGACCGGCAAAAATCGAAGGATCTGATGACTGTACAAGCAATCCAAATAGGTGGCGTGAATGTACAATGAACGGGGCATAAATCTCGTGAAGTGATCGAGGGTGATTGAGCTACGGGTCATGCGGGAAAAATGGAGGAATATCGGGGAAAAGACAGTTCTGACGGGAGTCAGAGGCGCAGGGGGAGTTGACCGGGGGTCAACATTCCCTGGCTTCTGATTGGTCCACGTCATCGCCATATTTAACTTATTAATTTAATGCAATAAATGATTATATTAATTTTTGCTTATAAAATAAAAAAATGTTTATTAAATAATGTAGTATTTATTTATGATTTTTATTTATTTTTTTGATGTATTTTATTATGGGTTTATTTTAATAGTGTATTTATAAGTGTATTTACATGTATTTTATATAATTTATTTTTATTTTGTATCTTTCATTTTATTATTTTGTTTCCTTATTTTATATATTTATAAATTATTTTTGTGAGTATAAATATATTTTTATTGAATTTTTATGAGTTTATTTATATTTTTAAATAAATAGGTATATATATGTAGGTATTCTTATGGGTATTTTACCCGTATTTTATATTTATTTAATTTATTTAATGAATTTTATTTGTTTTTATTTTGGATTTGTATTTTTAATATATTATATATACTATTTACAATATTATAAAAATATGAAAGAATAAAATAATTAAAGATTGTATTCCCCTTTTATTTATATACATATAGAACATAGGTATTTCATCTATGTTTTGGCGTAGTTTTATTTTATTCTCCTTTTTATTTTAGGTTTAATTCTAATTTTAATGTACACATAGGTTATAAATAATGTTCAAATATGAATTTGTAAAAATAATAAGTAATGAATAAATTGAATATTTTAATCGGTATTATGTACAATAGGGGCCCAAAACCTAACTTTCACATATAAACTCCAAAAATTCTGAAACTAATTTTATTAAATAGTTCTTGGAAAGCTATATACAATTAAAGGGTGAGTTTGGTGGATTTTGAGTTTTTATTTGCAAGATATGGGTCTGTGAAGTTGAGATTCTAGCTTTTTATTCTGTGTATAAAATGTACACTGTGCACCATTTTTACACAAACTCAATTTTGTATTTTTATTTACATTATTATCTACAGCTTTCATGTACAAAATATTTTTATTTGATGAATAAATAATTATATATAAAATAAGTGTCAAAATACATAAATGAATGAATAAATAAATGAGGTATTTATTGTATTATTGGCCCTTATCTCCCCCTACTTTATTCCTTGTCGACCAATTCCATTCTGGCCTTGGTCTCGGGGTTAGGGTCATAAAATATTTGCAATATTTTATTCCTTCTTCTTTTCTTCTCTTTATTCTATAATTTTGGCATTAAAAACCTTATTTTATGTACAATAAATACAATAAATAATGAGTGCTAATATGTACAAATTGATGTTATTTACATGCTTTTGCTGGGGTTTTTAAGGCCAAGATGATAGAATAAAGAATGATGAATCGAGATTCATCATCCCCCTATACTTGCCTTTGCTAGTCCCTAGCAAATACTTTTGCAATAAGTGTAAAAAGAATAAAGAATAATAAGAAAAGAAAAAAGTAAAAATAAAGAATTTAAAGAATTGATCATGATTGTTAAACTCATTTGTACAAAATAAAAGTTTGGAGCTCAGGTTAGACCTTGGTGTGAAAATATGTGTGGAACCTAGTCTGGGACCAAATTTAAAACACAACAGCCTTCGAGAGTCACAGAACTCGGTTCAAATCACCTCAATAGCCAGGTCAGAACTAGCCTACATCATACGCAAACCCTTATGACTATGAAGCTGACTTGTACAGTGTAAGTGATAGTGGCTCTCCCCAACTGAAATGACAAAGGAACTGACTCCAGAATGACAATCCAATGATTCCCCAATCCAGCCCTCTACCATCAAGGAGCGAGGTATTCCCTTCTAAGTTCAAGTGGCATCCAACTCAAGAGGAGGGGGTGAGGAAGAGAATGGACGGTAGCCAGTGTAGCTACCTATCCTGGGATGCAAGACCAGTGTAGTCAAGTCATCCAGCTGCAGGCTCACACGGTATAACTTTGATGCTCAAACTTGATTATTTTCCATACAACATATATACATACTTCGGCAGGTACTTTTATTTTTATTTTCAAGCCTGTCCACTTTTTTGGAGTTTTTTTTTCAACATACTATTTACATCAGCATTTACATAAGGACTTTTTCCTCTTGAGCCAGAAGACTATCCCTCTTTTGAAGCTTTATTGCAACCCACACTCTCCTGTCATTCGACTTCATTGAAACTGGACCAGGTTGGGGTGCACTTCCTTCCCTAGACGAGGACGAATGTTTCCACTCGTGTGCGTATCAGACTAGCAAATCCAACCCCCTCACCACTCCAACTGAGTTGAGCCAAGTGAAAGGTGCAAGTGTCCAAGTTAGGTCACTGCCGACAAGAGACATGCGTGTGTCTCGAAAAGTTCTAGTTAGTCAGTTGAGGTGACTTGAACCCAGCCCTGATTTCTCAAAGAATTAAGTCTGACTAGACCTGAAGTACCTTAAACCTAGTTCCCATAAGGTTCCAGTGCAGTTAGGTGCAGTAAGGTCCAACCAAGCTCCAATCTTCGAATTTATTGGACTGGTTCAATTATCAAGCTCAATCAAAGAATATAAATGCTATGCAAATGCTATTTACAAATATGCAAAGAATAATGGAATTTTTTAAAGAATTTGAAAACAAAGAATTTTGCAAATAAAATAAATTTGGCACTCAAAGTATAAAATATGTACAACTATTTACACGGTCGTACCGCTTTATTTTACAAGACTTAAAGAACTTACGGGTTTTAACAAGTGATTTATTTAGGTGTATATACAGTTGATAAAGAATTTCATGTATTTTATTTGTGATTTATTTTATTTTATTTATTATGGCGCTTTTATTCCTCAAATTTATTTGAAAATCATTTTTTCAAACGATTTTGAAAAACTGTAGTCCAAAATAATTTTTGCAAATATTTACACACATTTGAAAGCCATTTTGCAAAGATTTTGCAAACACTATATACATTTTTCAAAAATTTTTTACAAACATTTTCAAAATCATTTGCAAATAGGTTTTCAAAACCTTTACTTCACACAAATATAAGAATTTTTGCAATCAAAATAGTTTTACAAAGGTTAAAAATATTTCACAAAAAATTTTCCAAACGGTTCACACCATTTTTCAAATCATTTTGCAAAAATATTTTTATCCTGATTTATTAATCAGTATATACAAAAAGAATCTGAGGAATAAAAAGCATTATTACTTAATGAATTATATCATATTTTAGCCATATTTATTAATAATTATACGAAAGTGCGAGTTATGGCTAAAGTATATACAGAGTATATATGATCCCCTATACTTAGCACGAGCTATGTCCTCATAGATCGGAAAAGAGAAAGAGAACATAACTCGTGCTGAGTATAGAAAAGCCTAAAGAATATACGAATAAGAGATGAAAGAAAGAGAAGTCGATCGTCCCCCCTATACTTAGGATCAAGTAATCCTAAGTATAGCAGACTGTACACAAAGTAGGGAGGGTCAAGGGTGGGAATAAACATATCAAAGGATTAACAAATCAGGGGTGCACCCCCTATACTTAGGACAAAGTACTTCCTAAGTATAGAAGACTGTCTACAAGGGGCGACACCTTTTATTTAGATGCAGAAGATAGAAAAGGAAAAGAAGAAAAGAAGAAAAGAGAGATATATACAGATAGACGCAAAGATCGTGGAGAATATACGCATCACTCCTCCTATACTTAGGGTGAGATATCCCTAAGTATAGGCAACAACAACAGTAACGAAACTGGACGACGAAAGAACAACGCGGTGTGTACCCCCCTATACTTAGGACAAGGTATGTCCTAAGTGTAGACACAAAGATATGGCGATAGATCTAGGGCACTCATAACATGCGGGAGAAATAATGAACAAAGCACACCTATATACAAGTGGTGAAGAACTAGTGTAGTACAGGACGGCATCTGACAAGTGAATACGATACTCTCGTCGTCGTCTCCCTGTGAGAACGAGGACGCAGTAAGAAGGTGAAAAGACACCCGGATATGCAGTCAGGTGGGTGTCGGCTACCAGGGAAAATAGATCAGAAGTAAAGCGGGGACCGGTAGCATGAAGCAGTCAATCGGCTCACAGGGTCAGCATGAGGAAACAGAGTCGATACTATAAGACCGGGAGGAAGAAGGAACAGTACAGAGTCCTTCGGTCAATCAGAGTCTCAAAAAGATATGGAAATGTAAGGAACAAGAGACATCGTGGCATTCAGTGGTCATGAGGTCGGAAGATTACAGGAGACACACTGAATACCGCAATTCATGGCTCAACCCTGCGAGGGTCGTCAAGGTGAGCAGGCTCAAAGGAGTCGGGGATCATACCATAATCAGAAGACTTGGTCCCGTGATCCGCAGATCGGATACATAATCAGAGAAGAGACCAAGTACATATATCAGGAAAACTCGGCTTGCTCCAATAGAATGGAGACATAATCAGAAGGAGACCGAGTATACAGCTCAGAAGACTCGGCTTCGTGTTCCAACATATAGGAGACACCATAAGTGAAACCGAGAACCTAGAAAGTGATGTACCCTCCCGCAGATAACCCTCGAGAAGTAGTACATGCTAATCGTCGAATAAGCAGAAAGGGACTCATCCTTGCGAGGACCGTCAAGGAGGGCAGACTCAAAGGAGCCTCAGCAAGTTGGTCTCATGCCCCAACAGATCGGGTACATAATCAGCAAGGGAGACCAACTGCCTATAACAGACGAATCGACAGCGTGCCCCAACAAGGAGGAGGCACCAGAGGTAAGTGAAGCTGATCGTAAAGAAAATGTCACATCCTTCCGCAGATAGTCCTTGGGAAGGGATGTGAGCTACACAGTGAATAATCAAAGTACATCTCGTCCTTGCGAGGGTCGTCAAGGAGAGAGGAGGGCTCAAAGGAGACGGATCCATCAGACGGATCTACAGAGAATTTGGTCTTGATAGACGGCAGACCGCCTACCAACAGAAGAGGCCAAGAGAGCAAAAATGTGTCATAGCCTCTCGCAGATAACCCTCGGAGAGCTATAAACTAGGCAGTGAGCAATAGGAATATCAAGGCTCGTCCTTGCGAGGATCGTCAAGGAGAGCGATCAGTCAGTTGGCCTCATGTACCGACAAGTCAGGTACGCAATCACAGGGGGAGGCCAATCAAGCATATCATTTGACTCGGTTCCGGGTCCCATCACCATGGCGACCCAAAGAAGTGGATGAAACCGTAGTCCTAGAAATTGTTGCATTCTTCCGCAGATAGTCCTCGGGGACGAATGCGAGCTAGATCAATGTAGGTCAAGGGAATGCTGGCATAGAATCTCAGGTCCTCAAGGGCATTTAATCAAGCAATCATCCGGAGGGCATAAGATCATGTGAGGGAGCAAATAATCAAGTCAATCATAATACAGTCCCTCAAGTTACTCCAATCTGGCTGAGATGGCACGAAAGATAATCATAAATCCTCAAAGTGCCATAGGTGGATTAAAGAGTCAGGAGATCAAGGGTGGGTCAATCAAGAAGATGAGGAGGTTCGTGGGGGTTCGGGGCACCGTTATCATGAAGCATATATCGAGATAGTCAATCAAAAATCCGAATTTAGACGGGCCGAACCAAATGGGTAGATCAATCAATGCTCATGAAATCATCATCATATCATCAAAGTACGTCGCAACCTCAATCCGGTGTGCTTGATCAGAATATCCCAATAACTAATCACACCTAATGATCATGCATCATCAAAACTCCTCAATTCGCCTCGTATGCACGTATCCAAAGTCAAATCCACCAAGTATATCCATCTCAGCATCCTCAACATCATTGGCCCGTCTTACACAAATAATCAGGGTAATCATACAATCCTCGATGCGGGCCTCGTCGATGTGCACAGCATTCCCGGGTAATAGAAATGTGATACGGGGGATACAAGGAAGGTGACTAAGAAGGGTAGCACAATGGAGTGGAGAAGCTGATTGAGCTATGTGCCAATATTACGGGTGGTAGAAGAGTGACACAGAGGGGACGAGGAGGGCGGGCGAGAAGATCGGGACATAGACAAAATTGGGTGTTCCACACAAGGCGGGAACATCGTCAAAATGATGGTCCCAAGAGCATGCTCTCCTCGAACCGTTGAAGATGGGGACAGAAGAGATGGTACGGTGGTCACTAGGAAGGTGGTGAAGAAGAGGGAAACGACGAACTTGGCGAAGAATGATTGAGCTCAAGCGCCAATATCACGACTCGATGCAGATGAGGAGATATATGTATAAGAGAGGTAGAGAGACTCAAAGATGAAAAATGCATGACTCACAGGAACGGGACCGACTACTCTAATAATGAATGAAAAACACAACGAACTTCAAGTCACATTCAATACACAAGGCAAACCCCCAATTCACCTACTCGACACAGTGAAGACCGTCAGGTGACGGTCATTTATCTTTTTATTTTTAGAGTGAGGTGAGAATCACAAAGTTGTACAAACACTTAGGAGGCTTGATGGGATTTGGGCTCTACTCCTTAGTGTGTACGTGAGCAATTAAAATGCATACAATGAGGGGGTTGCTCTCCCCAAGACAAGGAAGTCATTATGTTTTATTTTTAGGTCCAATAGAGTTAGCAGTCCCAATTTTATTTCTATTATCACTTTTTTATGGGTATTTTCAATGCACGTGCCTATCGAGGTTCCAATTTCCATTTAGCATCCTAGGTTGGCAAAAACAGAGGGAGAAAGTCGGAAAAGCCATGCAAGTCGAAAATCGATGATGCATGCTAAGTAAGAAGACTTACAGCGCTTCCCAGCTCTCTCCATGCGGGATGCATAACAGAATTGAAACCTATGCTATATGCAAATGCAAGCCGAAGAAATCGCCATAAGGTAGTAACTGCTATTATTGTGAAGAACCACAAGTTGGTCACTTATCTTTAACCCAAGAGTCCGGTCTTGGCTTCCCCCTCCTCTTCTCGACACACTCGAGTTCAGGAGTAGCGCTTGATGGGGCTTGTTCACGGCATACGGGTTAAGAGATAAATGAACAGACTGTTTAAAATTGACTAGATCCAAAACGCACTATAGGTACATGCAAATATATTAGGGTGTTTGGACCTAATCTATCGGCAAGCAATCCCTAAGCTAGGTCTCATTCACACAAAATAAAAATAAAAATAAAATAAAAAAGAAAAAGCGTCAAAACCATCGAGGCCCCCAAGGGAACAATCCCTCGGGCAATGGACCTCGGGAGTCGGAGTGTCTGAGAGTCCTGAATTATTACATGTCGAATGTCACTCTCTCACATAAATATACATAATAAAATAAAATGCAAAAATGAGACTATCATCCAAAATTCTCCTCCACCTGCCTTCAATGCTCTCTCCTGTTGTTGGCTGATGTAGAAGAGCCAACTCCACCTCGCTTGGGTGCATTGGTCCTTCTAGGAGGTCCTCCTTTGCTTGGCGGTCCCTCGCATCAAAGGCAAATAAAGAGAGAGTCAGAACAGTCACAACAATATCAATCAATAATCAAATAAATAAATGAATAGAGGACATGAACAAAGAATTAAATAAATAAATGAACAACCATTCAAAATCCGTTGCCTCCCCGGCAACGGCGCCATTTGATGAGAGGGATTTTGCCGAGGTCGTGTCTTTCCACAAGGCGGATCGACAGTCGCTGAGGTGACCTCAGACAGAATCCCAAATGAATCAACAATTAACCCACAATAAAATATATGCAATGAATATAAAAATGTGGAGTTAAAATTTACTATAACTCTACATGCAAAATGTGTATAGGTGTAAGCTCAAGTAGAGGTCGAACACTGGGAGGCGAAGGTTGTGTGATAAATTGGTTGCGCGGTTATTCAATTCTAGGTTCATGTCCAATCCTTATTGTTTTTGTGGGTTTTTAATTTTTTTATATATTTTTTAAATTTTATTTTTTTATATAATTTTTATTTTGTTTTTGTATTTTATATATTTTTTTATTTTCTTTTTATATTTTTAATTATATAATATAGATATATATAAGGAGATATATATAAGAGAAGAGAAAGAGGTAATATAAGGATATATAGATGTATATATATATACTCAAAATATATTAAGTATAATATTTTTAGGGTTTTTATAGTTTTCTAATTTTTATGTTATTTTTCTGGAATTTTGCTAATTTTTATGTATTTTTAATTTCAGAAATGTCCCTAATATGGGACTAATTAAATGGGCCGAAAATAATTTGGGTTTTAAAAATATAAGAAAAGTCCCAAACTTACCCAAATTAATTTTAATATGTAAATAATAATATATATAATTATAAAAGAGAAAAGGATATTTTTTGGTATTTTTCAAGGGTTTTTATATTTTTTTAGGATTTTGGAGCTTCTTGAAATTTTTATATTTCCTTTTTTTATTTTTAGGGTTTTCCATTTTTTGGACTGAATATATATATATATATATATATCATTTATAATTTTTTGTAATTTTTCAAAATTTTTTTCTATTTCTTGGTATTTTATAAATGAAACAGTACAAAAATGGCTCCTTTCTCATTTTTGATAATTAAGTTAAATGCAAAAAATATAAATAAAAAGTGGGCGTGAAATTATACTACATGAAGCATCTAACCTAATTTTTGTGAATTTTTAGGATCTAAGTAGCTATTTTTAATAAATACATAAAAGACACAAATGCAGCCTGGCAAAGGCATTTTTGCAAATAAAATAATTCTCAGGGGGCACTGTGCAAAAAGACCTACTGGAATAAACATTTATTTAAATTTTAAAACTATTTTACAATACATAAAAGGCACGAGGGTATATCTGCAAAATTCACGCGCCTCACGTGGGACTGCACGTGAGGCGCGGAGGGACCAAAGTGTAATTTAAAGAAGTACGTGGGCCCTACGACAAAATTTACACTTATTTTATAACGTGAAACTTTATTTACAGAATTAAAAATTAAATACAACAAAAAACGGGGGTATAAGTGAAAATTACCCCCAAAGGCGCTTGATCCTACGGCTGATATGTGTGACTTAAACACGTGGTGCCTCTACGTTTGTCGATGCCGCTTCGACGATGGGCGGTGAAGATTAGATCATACGAGATGATCTGACGGTCTGAACGCTGCTCCATCGGACAGTTGTGCTTCGATCTGGAGGGGCTCCCTTCATCCAACGGCAGGGGACGAAGATGGAAGAATAGGGAAGAAGGCTCGCCGGGGCGAGCTTCTTCCGATGAGATCTCGCTCCCCGGCCGGTCTTTGCTGCTCCCAAGGGTCCTCCAAGCTTCCTGGAAGGTATCTCTAGCTGTTGGAGCTCTCGGATCGGTCAGAGGCACACTGGAGCGCCCTTGCGAGGTCGGAGAAGTCAAGGTGCTCCAGGTACCTCCGTTGGCATGCAATTTCGACTCCTGGTGCTTAGTAGCGCACCAAACCTGCACAGGAAGATCACACAGCTCGAGGGCTCCACCCTCGACCTGGGGTTTGAAGCTGTTAGAATAAAAATGGATGAGGTGGCGAAGCTTCTAGCGAGCGGCGGAGTTGAAGCTTCGGGTCGCGAATCCAAGAGGGATCCGGTTGGTCAAAGGTGGCTGGGAGATGAAGAAACTGGAAGGGAATGGAATGGGGGCCTCCAGGGAGCAGGACGGACGCCTGAGCTCCGCAGCGACAAAAATGTCTTCCTCCTCCGGCCGAATCGAGGTGCTGGGAAGCGCCTCCTGTCACAAGGGCTCGTCCAGGAACTAATTTCAAGCTTCTGGGGGAAGAAAAATTGGCCAAAATGGCGAAGGAGGAGGAAGCACTTATTTATAGACATCCCTGGAGACCTTTATTGACCGGTAAAAATCGAAGGATCTGATGACTGTACAAGCAATCCAAATAGGTGGCGTGAATGTACAATGAACGGGGCATAAATCTCGTGAAGTGATCGAGGGTGATTGAGCTACAGGTCATGCGGGAAAAATGGAGGAATATCGGGGAAAAGACAGTTCTGACGGGAGTCAGAGGCGCAGGGGGAGTTGACCGGGGGTCAACATTCCCTGGCTTCTGATTGGTCCACGTCATCGCCATATTTAACTTATTAATTTAAAGCAATAAATGATTATATTAATTTTTTCTTATAAAATAAAAAATGTTTATTAAACATTGTAGTATTTATTTATGATTTTTATTTATTTTTTGGATGTATTTTATTATGGGTTTATTTTAATAGTGTATTTATAAATGTATTTACATGTATTTTATATAATTTATTTTTATTTGTATCTTTTATTTTATTAATTTGTTTTCTTATTTTATATATTTATAAATTATTTTTGTGAGTATAAATATATATTTTATTAAATTTTTATGAGTTAATTTATATTTTTAAATAAATAGGTGTATATATATGTAGGTATTCTTATGGGTATTTTACCCGTATTTTATATTTATTTAATTTATTTAATGAATTTTATTTGTTTTTATTTTGGATTTGTATTTTTAATAGATTATATATACTATTTACAATATTATAAAAATATGAAAGAATAAAATAATTAAAGACCGTATTCCCCTTTTATTTATATTCATATAGAACATAGGTATTTCATCTATGTTTTGGCATAGTTTTATTTTATTCTCCTTTTTATTTTGAGTTTAATTATAATTTTAATGTACACATAGGTTATAAATAATGTTTATAAAATTATAAAAATATGAATTTGTAAAAATAATAAGTAATGAATAAATTGAATATTTTAATCAGTATTATGTACAATAGGGGCCCAAAACCTAACTTTCACAGATAAACTCCAAAAATTCTGAAACTTATTTTATTAAATAGTTCTTGGAAAGCTATACACAATTAAAGGTGAGTTTGGTAGATTTTGAGTTTTTATTTGCAAGAGATGGGTCTGCGAAGTTGAGATTCTAGCTTTTATTCTGTGTATAAAATGTACATTGTGCATCATTTTTACACAAACTCAATTTTGTATTTTTATTTACATTATTATCTACAACTTTTATGTACAAAATATTTTTATTTGATGAATAAATAATTATATACAAAATAAGTGTCAAAATACATAAATGAATGAATAAATAAATGAGGTATTTATTGTATTATTGGCCCTTATCTCCCCCTACTTTATTCCTTGTCGACCAATTCCATTCTGGCCTTGGTCTCGGGGTTAGGGTCATAAAATATTTGCAATATTTTATTCCTTCTTCTTTTCTTCTCTTTATTCTATAATTTTGGCATTAAAAACCTTATTTTATGTACAATAAATACAATAAATAGTGAGTGCTAATATGTACAAATTGATGTTATTTACATGCATTTGCTGGGGTTTTTAAGGCCAAAATGATAGAATAAAGAATGATGAATCGAGATTCATCACCCCTCCAGGAGAGATGCTCCGTTGAGCTTCACTATTCATCCTCCTGCCACCTAGAGACCATCATTTGATGCAGAATGACATCAGGTGTGCGGGGAACTGTTGTGACCACTACAAAATCCTAGGTTTAATCAACAATTAACCCACACTACAGATCAAGGAAATATAAATAAATGTGGAATTAAAATTTATTTTTAACTCTGCACAAAAGGTGTATAGGGACAAGTATGCAGAGAGTTCGAACACAGGGAGCAAACAGGGTAGAGAACAAATAAATGTGTGTGAGTGAATGTGAGTGGTGTCTACTCTAAGCAAGCAAGCAAAGAATTTGTTGTGGGTTTTTAATTTTTTTAATTTTTTTATTTAATTTTTGATTTTGTATTTTGGTTTTTAATTTTCTGATTTTTATAATTTTATATTTTATATTTTTTTTCAATAATGGAATACGCATACAATGTAGTAAACGGGTGATACAATATTTATAAAAATATGCAAAAATGCTCAAAAATTTAGGGATAAAATCTTTTTGGTATTTTTAAGATTTTCTACTATTTTTGCGATTTTTGGGTATTTTTCAAGGTGTTTTTGGTATTTTTAAATACTGAAATAAGGGAAAACAATGAAATATGTGCTGGCTGTGAGTAAAATAGGAATTGAAATTAGCAAACAGCCATCAAAATTTTTCACACTAATTTTCAAATAAAGATAATGAAATATAGAAGAAACAGGAACTGAGTTTATAATTTTTGGAGTTTTGTAGAATTTTATATATTTTTTTGAAGTTTTTAAGTCTTTTTGAATTTTTAAGATTTTCTTTTTGAGATTTTTAGTTTTTGGACTGATACTAAAAGATGGTAAAATAGACAATAGAGATTTTTTTTGGAATTTTTCGAGGTCTTTTAATATTTTTTTGGTATTTTCTAAGCTAGACAGTGAATAAAAAGCATGTTTTTGATTTTTAATAAATATAAAATGCAATAAAAATGTAATGCAAAAATATGGCGTGAAAATGCAATCACATAGGAGCTTAAGTTTAATTTTTGAGAATTTTTGGCATTAAAATGAAGGCTTAAATAAATAGAGCAAGCAAGCACAAAAATAAAGGCCTGGCTGGGGCGTTTCTGTAAATAGGCAAAACTCCAGGGTCTTAGCTGCAATCTTTTCAGAAACTATGTAACGCAATATAAAATTCTCTGGATCAAGTCGAAATATACAAAATTCCAAGCCCTTCCCCGCAAAAACTCCAAACCCACGTGACTAGGCACGCACGCCTGGCGGGGGTGTTTTCGTAAGTATGGAAAATGTCAAGGGCTAAAGCACAAAATGTCTAAAAACAAATACTACCAATACAAGTTCCGGGACTGACTACCAATACTAAAAGGGCCGAGGGACTGCGCACAAAATGGCCACGCACCTCACGCGCACGGGCACGTGAGATGACGTGGCCGAGGACCTGGTTGTAAATAAAAGAAAATGCTGGAGCGTCGATGCAAATATTACAACAATATTTAACTTCAGATGAATGTTTAGGGCTTAGATAATAAATATGCAAAAATGGTTGGGCTAAGTTTTCAAAATACCCTGCGGGGCGGATCGAACGGCAAGAGATTTTTCACTAATACACGTGGCGGAGATCCGACACCCCGTACCCCTTCGATGATGAAAGGCTCGGATTAGATGATCAGAATAGGATGGACGGTCCTGGGCTCTCTAGATCCGACGGTTGCTGCTCCTGTGGTAGATCGGGGGAGATCCAACGGCGCTGGTTTGGTCAGGAAGAACACTCGAGGAACAAGGGCCTGGCGAGATTGAATCGGCCAGAGCCCGAGCCACCGAGCACCTGGAGCTCCTCCGACACGCTCTCGATGCTCCTGCAGCAACAACGAGGCTCCCAGGTGGCTCAAATATGGCCCAAGACCATTGTATGTCCTTAGGCACTCGATGGCACTCCGGCGGACCTGGGGGCTGCTTTTGACGATCGACGAGGCTCAGACGCCTCCTTCAAGACCTGCGGAAAAAGAAGAGACGAGCAGCACACAAGAGCAAAGGTCCTGGCTATTATTGGCGAAGCGTGGGCGATGATGGTGTGATCAAGGGTGGCTCGCCGGAGCAAGCTCCGACGAGGAAGTGGATTGGATGATTCTATAAGTTGGAAGCCAAATGGAACACGGGGAATCGAAGCTATCACTACCAGGAAACTAAGGCAAACAAGAAAAAGAAAGAACACGGACCTCAAGGGCAAGGTTGCCCGAAGTTTAACCTCGGCGGCCAAAAGGCCGGAGGTGGCTTTGGAACTCGCCGCCGAGCTCAGCTAGGCACCTCGACGAGGTGGAAGACCATCCCTCTATCACCGGGGGTCCAACCACGAGCCCTCGGAGGTTTTTGCTCAGGCCAAAGCGGTTCAAAGGGCTATGGAAGGTTTGGGTGGTTTTTGAAACATGGTGGAGAGGCGAACTTCGAGGCGCGATCACGGGTGCGCCACGAAGATCTGGGTAGATCTGGTAGGTCGGCGGGGATTAGGGATGTGTCAGGTACAAGTTTCATGAAGGAAGCGGCTTCCCTCGAGCAACACATCAACGACAAAAAAAACGAGAAAGTAGGGTCATAGGCATTCTGACACACAGCAGGGAGGAGACAGGAGAGTTGACCAACGGGTCAACTGTCCTAGTCACCTGGTTGGTCCACATGGACCAATCAGGTAAATCCCTGGAAAAAAGCTTATAAAATCTATTAAAAATAGATAATGATTTTATTTATTTTTAATTATAAAATAAAAAAATGTTTATTTTTTTATAAAGTATTTTATAGTGATTTTTATTTATTTTTATGAAGTATATTTTTACAAGTTTGCATTTATGCCCTTTATAGGTATATTACCTATGTATTTTATGTATGTTTATTTTATTTTAAGTTTTATTTAGGTTTTTATTCTAATTTTAATATACACAATTATTATAAGTAATATTTACATAATTATAAAAATATAAAAATATAAAAATAATGAATAAATAATAAATTGAATATTTTAATATGTACAAGTATACAATAGGGGTCCAAAACTCAACTTTCAAACCGTAGCTCTGCCAAATGCAAAACCACTGCCATTAAATAGCTTATTTTCTTCTATATACCATTAAAGGTGAGTATGCTGCATTTGGAGTTTTCATTTGTGAGATACGGGTCTGGGAAATTGGGATTCTGGAATTTTATTCAGACCATAACTTTTTATCTGTACATTATTTTTCAGTGAAATCAATTTTGTATTTTTCTTTATTAAATTATCTACAAATTTCATGTACAAAGTTTCTTTATTTGATGTATAAAAAGTAGAACCAAAAATAGGTCCCAAAAAATGAATAAAGAATGAATAGAATAATATAGGTATTTGACCCTTATCTCCCCCTACTTTATTCCTGGTCGACCTATTCATCAAGATGCCTAGGTCTCGGGGGTTTGGGTCATAAAATATTTACAATATTTTATTCTTTTTCTTTTCTTTTATTTATTCTATAATTTTGGCTTTAATTACAGTATTTTATACACTATTGAGATGCACATGCATGAATGATAAGATGATGGTTTTAATGCAATTGACAGGCATTTGTTAGGGTTTTTGATGCCAAAATGATAGAATAAAGATGATGAAATGTGGATTCATCATCCCCCTATACTTTACCTTTGCTAGTCCCTAGCAAACACTTATGCAATAAGTGCAAAAGAAAAAGAAAGAAAGGAAAAAGAAGAACTTGGATTTTATTTGATTATCAAACTTGTCTTCACAAAATCAAAGTTTGGAGCTTAAGTCGGACCTTTGGAGTTTTAGTGCGGGCGGAACCTTAGTGAGAACCGAATTTGAAATTCAACAGTCCCTGAGAATCCCAAAACTCTGTCCAATTCTCCTCAATAGCCAGGTCAGAAATACTTCAACTCATACGCAAACCCTTACGACTATGAGTCTGACTCGTACAGTGTACGTGATATGTAGCTCCCCACCTCAGAAGTAACAAAGAAACAACCTCCCCAACCCTGGTAACTCTAATGCCTCGGTCTAGCAATTCTTTCCTCGAGAAGCGGGGTATTCCCTTCTAAGTTCAAGTGCAACCGGCTCAAGAAGAGGGGGAATAAGAGGTATAGAATTTTGGGAGCTCAACTAGTGTAGCTAAGTCTCCCGCTGCAAGCTTCATGAGATGTAACATGGATACCATAAGATTTTTCTTTATTGGACTATATTCACTCCGGTGGGGTTATTAAATTTTCAATCCGACCCACCACTTTTATTTTTGGAGTTCTTTTTGCATTTTTTCCAAGTGCATATGTACAACATATCTACATGGTGCAGCATATATACAAGAAATTTTCCTCTTGAGCCAGTAGACTATCCCTCTTTTGAAGCTTTATTGCAACCCACGGCTTCTGTCTTTAGCCTTCATCACCACTAGACCAAGTTGAGGCACACTTCCTTCACTAGAAGAAGAAGAGAGGCTCCGCCTAGAAGTACTACCCTCATATGCTACCCCAAGCCAAAGGAAACTGCCTCCTCACCACCTCATTCGTGGAGAGCTATGTGAAAGGTGCAGGTGTCCAAGTTAGGTCATTATCAGCAAGAGTCGTGCGTGTGCTCCGAAATACTCTACTTAGGCAGTCAAGAATCCATTGAACCAAGCCTCGTGATCCTCAAAGAATTAAGTCAACTAGACCTGAAGTACCTCAATCCCAGTTCCTATAAGGTTCCTGTTAATTAGGTAGACTTTAAGGTCCAATCAAGCTCCAATCTCCGGATTTTACTTAGACTTGTTCAACTATCAAACTCAATCTGAAAAATGCTCATGCTATGCAAATGCGATGCAGAATGCAGAAAATATTTTTGTGATGCAATTTTCAAGATTTTGAACTTTTTATGAGTTTTTGAAAAGATGATGATGATGCATATGCAGATGCAAATTTTTTGTATTGTTGAAAAAGATTTTTCCAGTGTTTTTGGATTTTTAATTTTTGCAAATGTTTTTGGGATTTTTGAAAACAACAGATTTTGGCTGAAAACTAGGTTAAAATATGTACACGGGAGTGCTTCTTATATCTACAAGAGGTGGATTTTAAGAATTTACAGGGTAAGTGCTCAATTTTATACATATATACAGTGGATTTTGGTGTGATGTAAGTATTCCTCAAACTTATTTGACACGAGCTTTTTCAAATAATTTTTGAAAACTATAGTCCAAAATAGTTTTTACAAACATTTTTACAAACATGTACACACATTTGAAAATCATTTCGCAAAGGTTTTCCAAACAGTATGTATAGATTTTTCAAATATTTCTGCAACCATTTTTTTTCAAACCATTTGCAAATCATTTTTCAAACATTTTTATTTCACACAAAGAAGATAAATTTTACAACCCACACGTTTTACACAGGTTGAAAACATGTAACAAAACATTTTCAAAATAGTTTTCAATAGATGTTCACAAAGATTTTCAAACTATTTTTCAAACATTTTGCAAAAAACATTTTCACCTGATTTATTAATCAGTAAATACAAAAAGAATTTTGAGGAATAAAATATCTTTTTAATGAAGATTTTAATGAATTTTAATGAATTATTAGCCATATTTATTAGGAAAATACGAAAGTACGAGTTATGGCTAAAGTATATACATAGTATATACGACCCCCCTATACTTAGCTTGAGCTATGTCCTCATAGATCAGAGAGAAAAGAGAAAACATAATTCGTACTAAGTATAGACAAGTCTAAAGAATAAAGAACTAATGAATGAACCAACGAATGATAAGTTGACTGTCCCCCTATACTTAGGATCAAATGATCCTAAGTATAGCAGATTGTACACAACGCAGGGAGGGCCAAGGGTGGGAATGAACAGATCATACTCATATTGTCTCCCCCTATACTTAGGGTAAGATATCCCTAAGTATAGACAAGAAGAGGAGACAATGGAGAGGATCGAAAAGAATAGAATTAATCGGGGTGCACACCCCCCTATACTTAGGATAAAATACGTCCTAAGTATGGAAAACTGTCTACAAGGGTGGCGCCTTTTTGATAGATAAAGAAAATAGAAAAGGAAAAGAAGAAAAGAAGAAAAGAAGAAAAAGAGACGAGTCTAGAAATGATATCATGAGAATGTACATGTTACCCCCTATACTTGGGGGAAAAGAAGCCCTAAGTATAGGCAACAACAGGAGTGATCACACGAAACGAAGAATGAACACTCGGCTCGTCCACCCCCTATACTTAGGACAAAGTACATCCTAAGCAAGGCAAACACGAGAATGGGTGGACGAACAAAACGGGAGAGAGGCAGAGGTACACGCAAGGGAATATACAACAGAGATGGATATACACATGATCAAGAAGGGCGAAAGCTAACCTTCTTGCGAGACCGCTGAGGGATAGATCTGATGTGGTGTATGTCGACATCGGGGTCCATAGTGGATGGAAGCCGATCAGGGTCGACACGGTGAAGGCCCTCAGTGGAATCAAAACGGAAAGGGACGAACTGATCAATGGAAGTAGTATGGCTAGGTTCTCCCTTGATGGTCCTATGGTGTGAAGGCACAGACGTGTGAGTGGAAGAAGTGTGGTCAGGTCTGGCCTTGGAAGTCTCGCAAATATCGAAGTGGAATGGGACAAACTCATCATCCTCGGAAGAAGTGTAATCGGAGTCGTCCTGCGAGTCCTCGTCCAGGTCAAAATCAAAAGGAACGAAATCATCAGTGGAAGTATACGAACTATGTTCGTCCTCAAGAGTCTCACATGAATCATTGTCTTCAACAAGAGGTCTGAATTTATCAAAATAAATGGCAGCATCATAACCGACCTCAATCATCTTCACTTGTGAAGGGCCAGGAACGGATTTATCAGCGGAAGTAGTCAAACCAGGTCCGTCCTGTCTAGTCTTACCTAGGTCGTTTGTTTCCTTATGAGGTCTCTCAAAATAATGGGCAACATCATAAACCTCCTCAATAGTCTTGGTATCTGCCCTATGCTCAAATGGTTCAATCACGTAAATACTCTGGATTTCATCAACACATCGCCACACACCCGGAGGAGGAAACTCAAGGTCCATGCTTTCCGATTTCCTCCCCTTTCGGGGGGTTCGTCGGGTCTCATTAGGTTTCGCTAAGCAAACATCTTTAGTAGCATCAGATCGGTCATGGGCCTTGGAGTCAGCTAAAATCGATGAAGGTGCATCAGGTGCAGGTCTCTGGTCAACTGTGGTTGCGGTGATCAACACTTCGCTCTCGTCAACAGGACGGAAACGAACCTCTCCTGATCCGTAGTCGATAACGACCCTCGCAGAGGCGAGGAATGGTCGTCCCAGGATGATTGGAGATGGCTCCCCTGTGGAGGTCTCTATGGGCAACACGACAAAATCAACATTGTGGCTCGTGCCCTGAATTGAAATGACGGTGTTTTCAAGGATACCCTTCGGCCTCTTTATTGATCCATCAGCAAACTGTACGATCATCCTGCTTTTCTTTAGAGGCCCTAAGTGAAGAGACTGTACCAGCGAGAAGGGTAATATACTAATGGAAGCACCGTCGTCTAGGAGAGTGCGATCACAAGTGTAGTCAGAGATGGTGCAAGTGATGAAAGGTGTAGCTGTGTTCTTCTTCTTGTGAATGGGACGGTGTGTGATGGCGAGGGCAGTGGCCATGGTCAAAATGTGATGCTCAGATCTGCTCCTCCGCTTTCTCTTCTGGGGAAGAGGAGCAGATAATTAGGTCATGGCCTGCTGAAGTGGGACACGAATGATTTCATGAATAGTGGCCACCACTTCGGGTTCAGTCAACATTTTTTTGAATTTTTGGACTTCCTCCATACAAGGGAGGAAGTCAAAATCAGTATATACATGAGGCATGCCAAGAGTGGTCTGTACAGCGGCATCCTCGGGGTCAAAGGTAGGACTAAGTGTGAATGGATGTGTGGTCAAATGATTGGGCAATTGGCCCCTCTCCTCACAGCATGGCTCGATCGTTTGACTCCCGAAATCTTTTTGTGTTTTTATGTTTTTCTCATTTTTTGTATTTTTGGCGATTGCAAGCTCCCATGATCATCTACAAGTGAAGCTGTATCCCCGACGAAAGGAGCATTAATCTGATTCTTCCTCAAGAAAGCAATATCATCATTCATCAAATCAATGCCTTTGTCATCCGATTCAAGATATCACTCATAGAGATCGAGGGAGGTGACTCCAACAGGTCAGACTCGGGTGGATGTGAAAGTGGAGGTGGATAATATACAGGTGGGGGTGGATGTGGATAGAAATCCGAAGTCTGATACTGCGGCTGGGGCGGATATGTACAAAAGTCAGAAAAAGTAGGAGGAGGATCCTCCTGATAAAAGGGAGGTGGACCGGCTGGAGGGTACGAGGAATTCGCAAAATCCGGATAAAAATCACTCCAACGATCCATCTCGAAACAAGAGAAAATGATCGGGAGAACACGAAGGTCAAGTCAAGAGAAGTGAGAAGAAAGGCGCTGATGCGCATAGATGATCTAGAAGTGCACACAAACAATCACAAGCAAACACAATTCAAACCCTCAATTCACCTACTCAACTCGGTGAAGACCACAAATGCAGTCTTTTTATCTTGTCTATTTTAGAGTTAGGTGAGAAGTAAAAATATTGCACAAACACTTAGGGGGCTGAAAATGGGATTTGGGCACTAACCATAGTGTGTGCGCGAGCAATGTAAAATGAAGACAATGAGGGGATTACTCGCCCCAAGACAATATTTTTCTTTTTGATCTTTTTTAGGGTCAAGTAATATTAGCAGTCCCAATTTTATTGATTATCACTTTTTTTGGATTTTTAATGAAATGCACGATCCTATCGAGGAGTCAATTTTACTTAGCACCTAGGTGATCAAAAACAGAGGTAGAGGAGTGGAAAAGCAATGCAAGCGGCAAACAATGATGGATGTTAAAGCGTAAAAGCTCACCTTGCCTCCAGCACTCTACATGCAAAGATGCTCAGCAGAATTGAAACCTATCTATATGCAAATGCAAAGCCGATGAAATCGCCCTAAGTTCAAAAATTGCTATTAGCGTGAAGCACCACAAGTCGGTCACCAATCCTCAATCCAAAAAGTCTGGTCTAGACTCACCCCTCCTCTTCTCGACAAATCGAGTTCAGGAGTAGCGCTTGATGGGGTGGGCTCGCGGCACGGCGGATCTAAGATGATGAAACGACTGTTTAAAATTTGACTAAGTCCAAATGCGGCTATAGGTACATGCAAGATATATTAGGTGTTTGGCCTTAATCTATTGCAAGCAATCCTAAATCTAAAGGCTCAATCACACAAAGTGAAGAAAACAAAACCGGAAAACAAAGTAAAAAAAATGCGATGACAAGCCGACAAAACTACGGTGAGCCCCCAAGTGTACAAACACTTGGAAATTGGGCCCGAAAGTCCAAAGTCCTAATGTACATGTATTATTACAAATAAAGAGTCTCTCTCTCACAATAAATTACACAAAATAAGGTCAATGGAATAAATGGCTCGGGAATTGTCTTCAAAAATCCTCTAAGTCCGCCTTGGTGCGAAGCGTCAGCTGCCTCACGTGGATGCACGGGTGCTCCTATAAAAGAGAACCTCCCTCGATCCGCGTACCTCGCACAAAGTCAAACAAGAAGGTGGTTAGACAATTCAAACAAGAAATATAAAAAATGAGCCAAGATAAAATAAGCAGAAATAAAAGCCGCAAAAGTAGACAAATAATCACAACACAAGTAAAAAGTGATCTATGCGATGTTGCTCCCCGGCAACGGCGCCATTTGATAAGCCGAGAAAATCGAGTGGTCGTATTGACTCACAAGGCGAGTCAACAGTCGGTGTTGTGACCACTACAAAATCCTAGGTTTAATCAACAATTAACCCACACTACAGATCAAGGAAATAGAAATAAATGTGGAGTTAAAATTTATTTTTAACTCTGCACAAAAGGTGTATAGGGACAAGTATGCAGAGAGTTCGAACACAGGGAGCAAACAGGGTAGAGAACAAATAAATGTGTGTGAGTGAATGTGAGTGGTGTCTACTCTAAGCAAGCAAGCAAAGAAATTTTTGTGGGTTTTTAACTTTTTTAAAATTTTTATTTAATTTTTGATTTTGTATTTTGGTTTTTAATTTTCTGATTTTTCTAATTTTATATTTTATATTTTTTTTCAATAATGGAATATGCATACAATGTAGTAAACAGGTGATACAATATTTATAAAAATATGCAAAAATGCTGAAAAATTCAGGGATAAAATCTTTTTGGTATTTTTAAGATTTTCTACTGTTTTTATGATTTTTGGGTATTTTTCAAGGTGTTTTTGGTATTTTTAAATACTGAAATAAGGGAAAACAATGAAATATGTGCTGGTTGTGAGTAAAATAGGAATTGAAATTAGCAAACAGCCATCAAAAATTTTCACACTAATTTTCAAATAAAGATAATGAAATATAGAAGAAACAGGAACTGAGTTTATAATTTTTGGAGTTTTCTAGAATTTTATATATTTTTTTGAAGTTTTTAAGTCTTTTTGAATTTTTAAGATTTTCTTTTTGAGATTTTTAGTGATTTTTGGATTGATACTAAAAGATGGTAAAATAGACAATAGAGAGTTTTTTTGGAATTTTTCGAGGTCTTTTAATATTTTTTGGTATTTTCTAAGCTAGACAGTGAATAAAAAGCATGTTTTTGATTTTAATAAATATAAAGTGCAATAAAAATGTAATGCAAAAATATGGCGTGAAAATGCAATCACACAGGAACTTAAGTTTAATTTTTGAGAATTTTTGGCATTAAAATGAAGTCTTAAATAAATAGAGCAAGCAAGCACAAAAATAAAGGCCTGGCAGGGGCGTTTCTGTAAATAGGCAAAACTCCAGGGTCTTAGCTGCAATCTTTCTAGAAACTATATAACGTAATATAAAATTCTCTGGATCAAGTCGAAATATACAAAATTCCAAGCCCTTCCCCGCAAAAACTCCAAACCCACGTGACTAGGCACGCACGCCTGGCGGGGGTGTTTTCGTAAGTATGGAAAATGTCAAGGGCTAAAGCACAAAATGTCCAAAAACAAATACTGCCAATACAAGTTCCGGGACTGACTACCAATACTAAAAGGGCCGAGGGCCTGCGCACAAAATGGCCACGCACCTCACGCGCACGGGCACGTGAGATGACGTGGCCGAGGACCTGGTTGTAAATAAAAGAAAATGGTGGAGCGTCGATACAAATATTACAACGATATTTAACTTCATATGAATGTTTAGGTCTTAGATAATAAATATGCAAAAATGACTGGGCTAAGTTTGCAAAATAGCCAGCGGGGCGGATCGAACGGCAAGAGATCTTTCACTAATACACGTGGCGGAGATCCGACGCCCCGTACCCCTTCGATGATGAAAGGCCCGGATTAGATGATCAGAATAGGATGGATGGTCCTGGGCTCTCTGTATCCGACGGCTATGCTCATGTGGTAGATCGGGGGAGATCCAACGGTGCTGGTTTGGTCAGGAAGAACACTCGAGGAACAAGGGCCTGACGAGATTGAATCGGCCAGAGCCCGAGCCACCGAGCACCTGGAGCTCCTCCGACACGCTCTGATGCTCCTGCAGCAACAACGAGGCTCCCAGGTGGCTCAAATATGGCACAAGACCATTGTATGGCCTTAGGCACTCGATGGCACTCCGGCGGACCTGGGGGCTGCTTTTGACGATCGACGAGGCTCAGACGCCTTTTTCAGGACCTGCGGGAAAAGAAGAGACGAGCAGCACACAAGAGCAAAGGTCCTGGCTATTATTGGCGAAGCGTGGGCGATGATGGTGTGATCAAGGGTGGCTCGCCGGAGCAAGCTCCGGCGAGGAAGTGGATTGGATGATTCTATAAGTTGGAAGCCAAATGGAACACGGGGAATCGAAGCTATTACTACCAGGAAACTAAGGCAAACAAGAAAAAGAAAGAACACGGACCTCAAGGGCAAGGTTGCCCGAAGTTTAACCTCGACGGCCAAATGGCCGGAGGTGGCTTTGGAACTCGCCGCCGAGCTCAGCTAGGCACCTCGACGAGGTGGAAGACCATCCCTCTGTCACCGGGGGTCCAGCCACGAGCCCTCGGAGGTTTTTGCTCAGGCCAAAGCGGTTCAAAGGGCTATGGAAGGTTTGGGTGGTTTTTGAAACATGGTGGAGAGGCAAACTTCGAGGCGCGATCACGGGTGCGCCACGAAGATCTGGGTAGATCTGGTAGGTCGGCGGGGATTAGGGATGTGCCAGGTACAAGTTTCATGAAGGAAGCGACTTCCCTCGAGCAATGCATCAACGTCGAAAAAAATCGAGAAAGTAGGGTCATAGGCATTCTGACACACAGCAGGGAGGAGACAGGAGAGTTGACCAGCGGGTCAACTTTCCTAGTGGACCAACCACGTAAATCCCTGGAAAAAAAGCTTACAAAATCTATTAAAAATAGATAATGATTTTATTGATTTTTAATTATAAAATAAAAAATTTTTATTTTTTATAAAGTATTTTATAGTGATTTTTATTTATTTTTATGAAGTATATTTTTACAAGTTTGCATTTATGCCCTTTATAGGTATATTACCTATGTATTTTATGTATGTTTATTTTATTTTAAGTTTTATTTAGGTTTTTATTCTAATTTTGATATACACAATTATTATAAGTAATATTTACATAATTATAAAAATATAAAAATATAAAAATAATGAATAAATAATAAATTGAATATTTTAATATGTATAAGTATACAATAGGGGTCCAAAACTCAACTTTCAAACCGTAGCTCCGCCAAATGCGAAACCACCGCCATTAAATAGCTTATTTTCTTCTATATACCATTAAAGGTGAGTATGCTGCATTTGGAGTTTTCATTTGTGAGATACGGGTCTGGGAAGTTAGAATTCTGGCATTTTATTCAGACCATAACTTTTTATCTGTATATTATTTTTCAGTGAAATCAATTTTGTATTTTTCTTTATTAAATTATCTACAAATTTCATGTACAAAGTTTCTTTATTTGATGTATAAAAAGTGGAACCAAAAATAGGTCCCAAAAAATGAATAAAGAATGAATAGAATAATATAGGTATTTGACCCTTATCTCCCCCTACTTTATTCCTGGTCGACCTATTCATCAAGATGCCTAGGTCTCGGGGGTTTGGGTCATAAAATATTTACAATATTTTATTGTTTTTCTTTTCTTTTATTTATTCTATAATTTTGGCTTTAATTACAGTATTTTATACACTATTGAGATGCACATGCATGAATGCTAAGATGATGGTTTTAATGCAATTTACAGGCATTTGCTAGGGTTTTTGATGCCAAAATGATAGAATAAAGATGATGAAATGTGGATTCATCAGGAACCCATCTGTAGTGAAGGAGAAGCCAGAGATCATGGGTTTTTATGGATCAAAGAAAAAAGAGGGGCGGATGTCCTTCCTTGTTCTCCATGGGAAGCAGTAGTCGTTCGATTGAGGCTCGCCCCCAATTTGATTCTCCGTTGTTCGATGCACTGCACGTCAGCAGTAGGATCAGGATATGGGATCTGATCTGGAACGTTCATCTTTGAACTATCATCGCACGCTAGGATGCCGACACGTGGCAAGTGGGACCTTAACGCCCGTTGGATCGCGCACTTAAGTGGGTATTGTGCACCTTAGCCCCAACTTATTTTTGTATTTACTATTTCAAATTCAAATATTCATCTGTCTTTCATTTAGTTTTGTAATTTTTGCATAAAAACCCCCGTATTTTATGTATTTGTAAACGAGACTGTTCCTGCTCACCTCAAGTGTGAGTGGGCATTTTGTAGGCAGGCCCTTGGGTTTGTTGTATTTCATTTTGTCCCGGGAACTTTTTATTCGGTTATAATATTTTGTGAAAATTGAAGAGATCCCCTTGACATTTATTTTAACTGCATAATTGTCCCAGCCAGGCCATTGCATTTTTTAGCATTTCCTTTAATTATTACATATAGCTATTGTGCTCCAAAAAACACCAAAAATAGGAGTAGGTTCCTGATTGCCCACACTTTCACGCCCTATTTCTATTTTTGCAATTTTAGACCTTTTAATATTTATAAAAAAATCAAAAAGCGCACAATTAGTCCATGTTTAGCTTATAAAATACCAAAAATATAAAAATATTTTGAAAAATTCCGCCCAAAATAGATTTTTGTCTATTTATGTATTTTAAGTCATCTTACGAAACCACATCTGAGATAATGCCATCTTAAATTTCGTCATCTTAAATTGTTTTTGCATTATCTGAATAAATTCATAGTTGAGAATTATTTTGGATGAGATAATGCCATCAAACATATACATGGGCAAGCCGAATCTATGTGTTCTTCTTGAGAAACAAGATATAGTCGACCTTTCTCATCTCAAAACCTAACTTAGTGATGTAGTCCCGAAGTCTTTCATACCAAGCTCTAAGATCTTGTTTTCAACCATATAAAGCATTATTTAGCTTATAAACATGTCCATGTTTTCTTGCCTGAAAATCGAGAGGTTGTTTTACATATATTTCTTCTTTATTGAGTCCATTTAAGACAATATTTTTACATCCACTTTATATATATTATATCATTTATTGATGCATATGCTAATAACATCCACATGAAATATAGCCTTGCTAAAAGAGCATATGTTCATCTTAGTATATTGCTTTTGTATACTAGAGCTACTAATCTAGATTTATCTCTTACTTTTTCATGATCATTTAATTTATTTATGAATGCATATTTAGTTTCAATTATTGACTTTTTTGTTAGCAATGTGAGCCCCGGGCGAACCATTTCTACAATAAATGTTATTGTAATGTATAAATTATCAATGAAAGTTATTGATTATTTTCACTCCCTTTATGAGATTAAATGAATGAATGCACTATAAGGTCCCTCTGTACAATAAGGGTTATGTACCATGGCCAACTTGATGATCATGCAGCTGTTGATTCATGGAATGAATCATAGAGGCTGATGCTTGAATGAATATCTAAGGAGTTAGATAGAGGACTCATCAAGAATCGTCAAATGATTATTAAGTGATGATCTCCAGCCTAAGTAGGAGATGGCAATCCTCTCTCAGATGGCTGATATCTGACTGACCTCTTGATGCAGGTCCTCTGCATGGGAATAGTGATTCGGAGGTGTCAGGTTAGTTGAGTCAATGGGTTGACTTAACGAGATCAAGATAACCAAAGTCCTATGTTGAATACTGTCACAGCATAGGCATGCATCCTCTGACCGGAGACAGATGTGTTGCTATATGTCTAAGTGTGTACATTTGGCAGACCAATAGGTTGATGACCTAACTAAGGTCTATACACCGACGAGCTGGTGTGCATGTAAGGACATATGAGTAATACGATCTCTCAAAGGGATCATACAGGTTCACTTGTGAACCGGGAGACATGAGCTCACTCATGAGGTGTTGGGACTGATCAAATTCCATGCATGTTCGTCGTGCTTTGGAAGCATGACATGAATTTGAGGTAAGATATATGCTTTGTGAAAGCATATGATCTATACCAAATTCCAGTGACCAAGATTGAGAAACTTAATGATCAAACCCTGAAGATGACAGTTTAAAAGTGATCTTTATCTTCAGAATAATCATAGGTCTTCTAGTATGCAGGATGTACACGTATTGGGAATACCTGAGGGTGATGTGATCATAAACAATTGTATAACCATGACATTTCCATTTCGAGGGAGTGATGAAACAGGTTTGGATTTTGGTGACTCCTCTCATTAGAGAAGTAATCTAATCTTAGTCCATAAACTGGACATTGATCTGAATGAGATTCAGATGCAATGAGAAGATAGGTCTATGGTCTTGATTTGATCAAGTATCAGTGGGAGGTCTATGGGATCGGGATTTGAGATATGATCTCAACATCCAAGTCACTGTACGTGGAACAATACAATCGCCATGCCCTTATCTCCAAGTATCTGCGTAGAAATCGCATTATTCGTGAAGGGTTCAAGAATAATTCCATAAGATCTAAGCAATGAAGAAACAATGATTAAATATGATTTAATCATCTTGATGTGTGAAGAAATTATCCAATATAATTAAATATGATTTAATTATTATGGATAAGAATAATGTGGATAGAAATATCCAATTATTCATAATATATTATAAATGTGATTTATAATGTATTAGAGAGAGCTAATTATAATTTATATTTGTTGATTAATTATTATGTGTATTGGATACACATTGTGTAATTAATTGACAATGTAAATTATATATTATTTTGGGTTGTGAATATGATTCACAATTTTTCAATGGCAAGATTGCAATATTCTCAAATATAATTGTAAATTATTTTTGAAGAATAAAACCCAACAAAATTTATTGGAAATAAATAATGGATAAATTCAAGGAGATATGCAATCTCATGGAAATCCATGAGATTGCTCTCAACTTGGAAGGAGGTGGGCGGCACCCTATTCCCATATGGAATGGGTGGCCGTCATTTCTAGATTATACATGGAGATGTAATCTCCATGTATATTCTCTCCTTATTTATTGGTATAATTTAGTATTGATTTATATTTGATTTTGTCAAATATATTTTAATCTAAATTTGTTGGTTTCACCAACAACAATCTTGACCATTGGATTGACATAAATCAATCTCATCCATTGATTTTATATGTCACATGGATTTAGATCCATGGATTCCAAAACCCTATAAATAGAGGGGCATACCATGCTCTCTAATTACATGCAAAAATTGAAGCTCTCTCTCTTTCTTCATACACGACAGCCCTCTCTCCCTCTATTTGGTGGCCAACCATCAAACCCTAGAGGAGAGGTTCTCGCCGACGCTCTCGCCACCGCGCCGCCGCTTCGACGTTATTCGGTTCTCCGTCTTCTTGGTGTGCTACACTCATGAAGGAGACGTTCGATCTCGTGCGACGAGATCAGGAGCAATCGTCCTTGGATTATCTTGTTGGATTGCGAGGACAACGCGGTTCATCCTCGCGCTCGCAAGCTTTCTCTCCGACGATCGGACTTGAGACGGGAGGTCTCTTCTCTTAGAGACTCGATCAACCACGCTTCAAGAGATATTCCTTGTACTTGTTGTGGTTCTAGATGAGACAATCCGAGAATCGTTCTTGGATCATGTGGTTTCATCGCATGAAATTTTTTTAAATTCCTCTACACAGAACAACTAGTACGACTAGTCGTTCTTCGTCGATCCGATACAACGATCACGCTTCCGTGAGGCATCTGAGGATAATTCCATATCCTTCAAGTGGTATCAGAGCCTTGGGTCGACGGTTTTCGAATATAATTCACAAACCGAGGATGACTTGGGTTCCTTAAGGTCGTGAAAGTTTTTATCGCATTTGATTCTGCATATCTGTTTAGTAAATAATTTCGGCCATGTTCAAAATGTCTAAGACACGAATTATTTATTGGATTTTGATCCCCATTAAATAAGGAAATCATAAGATCTGAGTTTGCGTAAATCGGATTTCGTATGCTCGAGATATGGTTGTTTTAATGAACATGTATGCACTGTTGCGGGAACTGCAGATCTTAACATGATTAAAGAGTTAATTACTGTTTTGATCCGCCTCGAAATGTGTAAAACATCACTTGGATTCTGTCCTAAATCAAGTTAGCAATCTTTGAAAATTGAGTTTGTCTAATTTGGATTTCAATTGATTGAGATATGTTCATTTTAGTGAGTATGGGTCACTACTGAAATTGCAGTCCTAATCAAGAACTATGTGATTGTCAATTAGTGAAATTAATTGTTAATTTCGTGAAATAATCATGAAAAATATTTGTGAAAATATTGGAAGATGATTATTTACCTAATTGACTTGGTCTCAACCAATTAATTGATTAGATTTGATCTAAATCTTAATTGGAAACACAATCATCAAACTTGATGCTTGAATAGGATTGGGAATTTGTGTAGCAAATTTCCTTATAATCAAAAATGTTTTGATTATTACTATATGGTATAATTTCGGTTGAAAAACCGATGATCATCTCAAGTACAAATTGATATATCTAGCATTATGCTTTCCCGAGTTGGATATGGTGTCTAGTTGGAGAGCATCGGGGTTGCGGGTTGCAACGTATGTGGTCCGTCCTACTCTCGTCGGTACTGGACACGACGGCAGGTGGGGACTGTATAATGCCGAAGAAAATCAAGGTGTATTTTCTAATTATTAAAATTCGAATTAACACGTACTTTGAGACATTGCCATATTTATATTCAAGTAAAAATAATCAAGTTTGTTGATTGAATTGGATTGATAATTAATTTGTATGATTAAATTGATTATGTTCAATTAAGAACTATTATGAATAGAGTTATTATTTCCCTTGGAAGAATTAATTGTATGAATGCGATTCATGATAATTAATTAAAATTTGAATATGAGATGGAGGATCACAAAAGTGACATCCATGGTCTCCCGTCAAAGCGAAGGGTTCCGTCGCTAGGGATTGCATGTGGGAGAAGCATGTCTGAAGTGACAGCTCCTGTATGCAAGCGCATCTGGATCGGGCTCTTTGCTTCTCGAAAGAGTAAGGCCATATGCGTAGTGACCCCAATATCGGATCCTCATATTATTGTGGCGATATTGGATTGCGCATAGTGAGTACTATTCCTGTTGACGGTTGGTTCAATTAACAATGGGTCAACATCGCCTTAGGGGTGGTGGGCCCGGGTGTTAAAGATTGAATTGGAAAATGCAAGTTGGACTTGCAAGGCGGAATGTGTTCCCGCTTCTCTTTATTGGAGTCGCAGATTCTCATATTATTGAGATGTGACAAATATAAAGAGGAGATCCCAATTCTTGCTAGAGATATAGCGGTAAGTATATCTCCTACTTTGAAAATATTTAGGGAATGAACTTTCAAAGTCGACAATGCAAGAATAATTTGATTTAAAATACCTTAATCAAATATCATAAATTTGAATATATGTTTATATATTCTAATATAGTGCATTCTTAATTTCAGAAAATGAAGTCCTTGAACCCACTTAGTAGGCTTCTTGAGGCCAACCAATTGACCGGCCCAAATTACTCGGATTGGATCCGTAATTTAGAGCTTGTTCTCTCCGCAGAGCGCATAAGCTATGTGCTCTCCGAGGACAAGCATGAGAACCCTAAATCCAAGGAAGAAAAAGCATACAATGACAAGTATGATGAAGATCATGTCTTGGCTAGATGTTATATCCTCGGTTCTCTCTCCAATGTTCTGCAGAAGCAACATGTGGAGATGAGCACTTGTCAAGAGATAATGCAGAATCTGAAAGATATGTTTGGTGACATTAACCGTACCCAGCGGTACAATGTTATGAAAGAACTCATTCGCTGCAAGATGTAGGAAGGGACTTCAGTCCGTGAACATGTACTCAAAATGTTTCGGTACTTGTCGGAGCTGGAGACTCTTGGGGCAACCATGGATACAAACATGTAATCTGATTTCATTCTGCTATCATTGCCCAAGTCTTTCAATAACTTTGTAGTTTCATTCCACATGAACAAGCTGGAATTGACAAGCGCTGGTCTTCTTGCTGCATTAAAGTCAGCAGAAGATGTAATGAAGAAAGATGGTCCCACTGACACTGCAAGTCTGCAATGGTTGCACAGATCAGAGGGAAGCGCGGTCGGAAGCATGGTTCTCGGAAGGGCCCAGCCCAGAAGAGAAAGAAGAAGGGACAAGGTGTTGGCTCTTCTTCCAATGCATCCACTCTAATGGCGTCGAAGAAAACCGGCGTCTGTCACCACTGTAAAAAGTCGGGGCACTGGATGCGTAACTGCCCGGAATACCTGAAGTCGTCAGACAAAGGTAAAGCCCCAGCAGGTATGAAATCTACTTTCATCATTGAAACTAGCTTTCTCGGCGGACGAGAAGGAAGTTGGGTTGTAGACTCTGGTGCTTCTGTTCATGTATGCAATTTGTTGCATTTGTTTCAGGAAACTAGAAGTCTTGAAAACGGGGAGATAGTCATCCACATGGGATTTGATGCAAGTGTTGTAGCAGTAGCCGTCGGGACTCGTCGACTATCATTATGTAGTGGTAGAGTCCTTATACTTAAAGAGTGTCTTTATGTACCAGAAGTCAGAAGGAACTTGATATCTGTATCTAAGCTAGTTAGAAGTGGACATTCATTCTTGTTCTGTAATAAATTAGTCATAAATCATTATGATAAATATATTGCAGAGGGTATTTTAACTTCTAGAAGACTCTATGAATTGTGCATTAATGATGAGCATGTCATGAATGTTACAACCACTGATAAAACCCTAAGAGATCCAGGGAGAATAAAAATCATTCGAATATAATTTGGCGTCAAAGGTTTGGTCATTTGTCTGTTGATAGGATCAACAGATTGATAAAGGATGGACCTTTAGATTTTCTACAGGTTCAACCTTTGCCCACTTGCAAACATTGCATTCAGGGTAAAATGACTAGGACGTCTTTCCGTAACAATGTTACGAGATGCGAAGGTATTATTGACCTAATACATACCGATGTATGTGGTCCCTTCAGTACCGCGACTCGAACTAGATATCGATATTATTTGACGTTTATTGATGACCATTCATGATACGGGTTTGTCTTCATATTACATCATAAATCTGGAACCTTTGAAAAGTTCAAAGAGTTCAAGGCTTTGGTTGAGAACCAAACCGATAGGAAGATTAAACGGATTCGATCTGATCGAGGAGGCGAGTACCTATCAGATGAATTCAAGGAATATCTTAAGGAGAATGGAATTGTTTCCAATCTCACTCCTCCTGGAACTCCCCAACTTAATGGTGTTGCTGAAAGACGCAACAGGACCATCATGGACATGGTCTGTTCAATGATGAGCAAAGCACATTTACCTCTTAGTTTCTGAGGATATGCAGTAGAGACTACAATATATATCCTGAATAAGATTCCTAGCAAATCCGTGCCTAATATTCCTCATGAGCTCTGGTATGGAACCAAACCTAGTGTTAATCACTTGAGGGTTTGGGGTTGCTTGGTCCATGCGAAGAACGTGGACGCAAGTAAGCTAGAATCTCGCTCTCGTGAGTGTTACTTCATTGGGTATGTTAAAGATGATATTGGATACCAGCTTTATGACCCTGAGACCCAAAAGGTTCTTGTTTCTAGAGATGTGAAGTTTCTGGAGAATGATTTCCTTAAAGTTCAAGACAATAATGAAATAGAGGAACTCATTGAATCCCCTGAGGATTCTGAGCTTCCTAGACCAGAAACTGAAGAGATAAATAAAGATGAAACACCCATACCTCTCCGAAGAAGTTCGAGGGTGGTTGCATTACCTACTTCATTTGACGAAGCACACACGGATCAAGACATGGATAGATGGATGCTAGCAATGAAGTCAGAGATTGACTCCATGCATAAGAATGGTGTACGGATCCTAGAGGATCCACCTAAAAGGGTAAAACCCATTGGGTGTAAATGGGTCTTCAAGAGAAAGAGGGGACCTGATGGGAAAGTAGAGACTTTCAAGGCACGGCTAGTGGCCAAGGGCTACACACAGAGAGAGGGCATCGATTACGATGAGACATTCTCTCTTGTGGCTATGCTTAAATCCATCAAGACACTGCTAGTTATAGCTGCATATCTTGACTACGACATCTGGCAGATGAATGTCAAGACGGCTTTCCTCAATGGATACCTCGAGGAGGATATCTACATGGAGCAGCCCCATGGCTTCACGACTAAGGATGGCAAAGTATGCAAGCTGAAGAAATCCATCTATGGGCTCAAGCAAGCTTCTCGTAGCTGGAACATCATATTTGACGAAACCATAAAGAGTTATGATTTTGTGCAAAATCCTGATGAACCTTGTGTATACAAGAAGACTAGTGGGAACGCCATTGTGTTCATCGTGCTTTACGTAGATGACATCCTTATCATTGGGAATGATACAGAGATGATGACCAGTGTGAAGATTTGGCTATCCCATACTTTTGAGATGAAAGATCTTGGAGAAGCCACTTACATCTTAGGCTTGAAGTTGTTCAGAAACCGAGAAAAGAGGATTTTGAGATTGTCACAACATGGATACATTAAGAAGATTCTTGAACGATTCCGTATGGATAGTTCTAAGAAAGGATTCCTACCCTTAAGACATGTGATGAACATCGAATTTGCCTCTATAATAATGTGGAATTAAGTCGTAGTACAGGAGGCGAATTTGGTTCAGCAAAAACTACGATCTTTGAATGTCATGGAATATTTTAATTTGGCAAGTGTACCAAGGTCGAACACAGGGACACGACTGCCTAATGTGTATATTGAATTTTGATTCATGAAGGCACAACTTCAATTAATTTCCATTTCAGGTCCTTATGCAAATTATGCTATTTATAAAGCGATGCCATGATGCATGCATTTTTTATCGGTTTTTATGCAATTATAAAGAGATGCAAGAGCAAATAAGCAAGAGAATAATAAAGCCTACAATTATACCCTAAAAATTATAAGCAACAACATAGAAATGAAATCAGTGCCATATTAATCATCACATTAAAAAGCGGTCATCAGATCAAAGCAAGACAAGGAGAGCATAGTCCCATTTTTCACTTAAAAAGTCACTTCAATTAAAACAATAGCAAATGAGACAAATAAATACGCTAAGATGTAGAGGATAAAACAAGGATCAAAACGACACTAAAATCATGCAATTTGAACCTACGATGCTCAAGTTATGCTAAAAATAGTGCAAGGGCATAATTGTAATAAAAATGCAAGGAAATAAAGGGATAAATATTGCATTTAGGTCCCTGGAAGTACCTAAATGCAATTACCAAAACCGCCTGGGTCCACTTGTAATTTCACCATTTGCGCGCAGGGACCTATTGCAAATCATCAAAACTTGGAGGGCCTCCCTGTAAAATACCTAGGCACGCACGTAAGGCACGTGCCTGGGGACCTGGATGCAAAGACCAATTCCTGCAGGGTCTTTCCTGTAATTTACCCAAACCTCACGTGCGGTGCACGTGAGGTCCCAGGCTCGGGAGGCGGCCGCAGGTTCGGGCACACGTGGTTGCAGCTGAGAGGGTCGGGTCGAGGCTCGGGATGATCCGAGCCTGTAGCTTTGGTTCGAAGCTTCGGGGCCACGTGTCGCTATCATGGTCGTCCGATTCATCTGATCGGACGGCGACTGTACGCCGTCCTCCACCGCAGGCCGTCGGAGAAGGCGGGTCTCCGGTGACCTGCCCTTTGCTCCTCCATGATGTATCTTCGTGTCTGAGGGCTGAAGAAGACTACTGATAAGCGGGCGAAGATGTGGAAGGCGCGGCGATACTCCGAAGCTAATCGACGATGGAGGTTGATGGAGCCTCGCCGGAGTGGAAGAACGTGAAGGAGCGTCGATGCGAACTCCGGTTAGTGAAGCTTGGATTTCCTGTGATTGTTAGATAGCTGAAGCTGTGCAAGTTGTGCGTGAGTGAGATGGGGTCCCTGGAAGGATGGTCGGAGCGGGGGACTAGGAGCTCCTTTCCCGCCGGAGCAGAGGAGGAGATGGCGGCGGGTGGTTAGGATTGTGGAGAAGGGAAGGGATGGGTTGGCGAGGATGCTGGTGGTTGGGTGTAGCTAAGGAGCTGGTCGGATGGAGGTGATAAGGTCTGTAGTCGGGGGTATAAATAGGAGAAGATAAGGAAAAACAAGTCACCTCTCCAGAGCGAGGTGTGATGGAGGAGGGTTGATCTGGGCTGAGCTCCGAGGAGCTCGGGGTCTTCGCCTAACCTGGTCCATCACTCCAGTGGGCTCAGCGGTGGCGGAGCCACCATATCATGGCCAAAATGGTCGTGGGTCAACACCGGGCAGGAGCCTTCTTCGCCTCGACGTCCCTCCCACTCCGCTGTCACCGGAGGGGCGGGGGAGACTGAGCTAGAGCCCAAATTGGTGGACGAGGCTCTCAGGTGGCGGAGCGTGGGTTTAAATAGGGGGAGGTTGTGGTTGTAACGGAGGTGACGACGAGGGTTTCAACGGCTGAAATGATGAAGAGGAGTAATGGAGATGGCGTTTGATAGGGTTCGCGAGGATGGCGGAGGGAAGGGTGATGAGGGCCGGCCGTTAGAAGAAGGAGGGGTGGCATGAGTCACCTTCCAAAATAGGAAGGGGGTGATGGGCTCGCGTGGTGAAACGGCTGGGGGGGAGGGGTTTCGCAAGGTGGAAGACGACTTCCTGGCCGTTGGATCGGCTAGGATGCGAGCGTGAGAGGTCGGCGAGGATCAGATCCAGAGATCTGATCCTACAGTGGGGATTTGGGCGACGATGAGCGGTTTAGATGGATCGAAGGTAAATATCGTAGGGTGGAAATTGAAGGGGTGACGTGGAGACTTGTCAACCGTAGGATGACAGTGGAATCGAGTGGCTGTGGAGGAGGGAAGACGTGGCGCGAGGAGGAACGTTGGATGAGAGATTGATCAGAGGGCTGTGGTTTAGGCGCTAGTATGCGGTTGAGATCTGATCTGAAGATCAGATCCAACGACTGTGAACGAGGCGGGGTTGGACGGCGGGGATGAAGGCGATCAGGGGAAATCCAACGGCCCAGCAAGGTGCCGGATGGCGAGAGATGAAGCGGGCTACGTGGGCGGCCCAGAGGGTGCCACGTGGCCCAATCAGATTAATTCACAAAGAAAATTAGAAAAGAAATAGTTAGAGGCCGAATTTGGAAAAAAGTCAAAACATGAAAGTTGCTCGTCTCGACGAGATCTACAACTTTCATGTTAGTCAACAAGCCAAAAGAGGTCATCTGTACAAAAACTATTTTTGGGGGGTATTTTCAAGGGGATAAAAATACCAAGTTTATGGTTTTGAGATTTTTTTTGTATTTTTTTATCTTTTTAAGGGTTAGTGAATTATGGACAATTATTCTACCTAATTTTTAGGGATTTTTGAGGATAAAATAATTAAAAGCAATATTTTAATGGTAAAATATATACAATATAATACAAAATAAAAACAAAGAATTGATGGTGGTTTTTATTGAATTGTTTAGGCCAGGGGTTTAATAGAGAGTTTTTAGCATGATGAATACGAGATTCATCAACATGGTATCCACCTGTCTAAAGGAATGGCTCCTCAAACTGTTGAGGAAAAGAAGGCCATGGCTGGATGTCCTTATGCATCAATCGTAGGAAGCTTAATGTATTGATGTGTACTAGGCCAGATATCTGCCATGCAGTGGGAGTGGTAAGTCGTTACCAATCCTGCTATGGAGAACAACACTGGAATGCAGTAAAGAACATATTCAAATATCTAAGAAAGACGCAAGATTACATATTGGTCCATGGAGATAGTGATCTCCATGTCTTAGGATATACAAATTCTGACTTCCAATCGGATGTAGATGATCGAAAGTCGACACCAGGGTTTGTGTTCTTGCTGAATGGTGGTGTTGTGAGCTGGAGAAGCAAGAAGCATGACACTACAGCAGATTCAACAACAGAAGCCGAATACATTGCCGCATCGAATGCTGCAAAGGAGACGGTGTGGTTGCGCAAGTTCGTCCTGGAGCTTGGTGTAGTTTCCTTTGATACTCCCATCCCGTTACTCTGCGATAACACGGGAGCCATTGCTCAGGAAAAGGAACCCAGATGGCATCAGAAGAGCAAGCACGTGGAAAGGAAATACCACATCATTCGGGAGATACAAAAGCGTGGTGACATCATCATCACCAAGGTGGCCTCTGCCGACAACATTGCTGATCGTCTTACCAAACCTCTGACACAGAAGGTTTTTGACCAGCATGTAATGAGTATGGGTTTAAGGATTGTACCTGAATGATTCTGAGGGCTAGTGGGAGATTGTTAGCAATGTGAGCCCCGGGCGAACCATTTCTACAATAAATGTTATTGTAATGAATAAATTATCAATGAAAGTTATTGATTATTTTCACTCCCTTTCTGAGATTAAATGAATGAATGCACTATAAGGTCCCTCTGTACAATAAGGGTTATGTACCATGGCCAACTTGATGATCATGCAGCTGTTGATTCATGGAATGAATCATAGAGGCTGATGTTTGGATGAATATCTAAGGAGTTAGATAGAGGACTCATCAAGCATCGTCAAATGATTATTAAATGATGATCTCCAGCCTGAGTAGGAGATGGCAATCCTCTCTCAGATGGCTGATATCTGACTGACCTCTTGATGCAGGTCCTCTGCATGGGAATAGTGATTCGGAGGTGTCAGGTTAGTTGAGTCAATGGGCTGACTTAACGAGATCGAGATAACCAAAGACCTATGCTGAATACTGTCACAGCATAGGCATGCATCCTCTGACCGGAGACAGATGTGTTGCTATGTCTGAGTGTGTACATTTGGCAGACCAATAGGTTGATGACCTAACCAAGGTCTATACACCGACGAGCTGGTGTGCATGTAAGGACATATGAGTAATACGATCTCTCAAAGGGATCATACAGGTTCACTTGTGAACCGGGAGACATGAGCTCACTCATGAGGTGTTGGGACTGATCAAATTCCATGCATGGTCATCGTGCTTTGGAAGCATGACATGAATTTGAAGGTAAGCTATATGCTTTGTGAAAGCATATGATCTATACCAAATCCCATAGACCAAGATTGAGAAACTTAATGATCAAATCCTGAAGATGACAGTGTAAAAGTGATCTTTATCTTCAGAATGATCACAGGTCTTCCAGTATGCAGGATGTACAGGTATTGGGAATACCTGAGGGTGATGTGATCATAAACGATTGTATAACCATGACACTTCCATTCCGAGGGAGTGATGAAACAGGTTTGGATTTTAGTGACTCCTCTCATTAGAGAAGTAACCTAATCTTAGTCCATAAACTGGACATTGATCTGAATGAGATTCAGATGCAATGAGAAGATTAGGTCTACGGTCTTGATTTGATCAAGCATCAGTGGGAGGTCCATGGGATCTGGATTTGAGATATGATCTCAACATCCAAGTCACTATACGTGGAACAATACAATCGTCCTGTCCTTATCTCCAAGTATCTGCAGAGAAATCGCATTATTCTTGAAGGGTTCAAGAATAATTCCATAAGATCTAAGCAATGAAGAAACAATTATTAAATATGATTTAATCATCTTGATGTGTGAAGAAATTATCCAATATAATTAAATATGATTTAATTATTATGGATAAGAATAATGTGGATAGAAATATCAAATTATTTATATTATATTATAAATGTGATTTATAATGTATTAGAGAGAGAGAGCTAATTATAATTTATATTTGTTGATTAATTATTACGTGTATTGGATACACATTGTGTAATTAATTGACAATGTAAATTATATATTGTTTTGGGTTGTGAATATGATTCACAATTTTTCAATGGCAAGATTGCAATATTCTCAAATATAATTGTGAATTATTTGTGAAGAATAAAACCCAACAAAAGTTGTTGGAAATAAATAATGGAGAAATTCAAGGAGATATGCAATCTCATGGAAATCCATGAGATTGCTCTCAACTTGGAAGGAGGTGGGCGACACCCTATTCCCATATGGAATGGGTGGCCGTCACCTCTAGATTATACATGGAGATGTAATCTCCGTGTATATTCTCTCCTTATTTATTGGTATAATTTAGGATTGATTTATATTTGATTTTGTCAAATATATTTTAATCTAAATTTGTTGGTTTCACCAACAACAATCTTGACCATTGGATTGACATAAATCAATCTCATCCATTGATTGTATATGTCACATGGATTGAGATCCATGGATCCTAAAACCCTATAAATAGAGGAGCATACCATGCTCTCTAATTACATGAAAAAAATTGAAGCTCTCTCTCTCTTTCTTCATACACGACAGCCCTCTCTCCCTCTATTTGGTGGCCGACCATCAAACCCTAGAGGAGGGGTTCTCGTCAACGCTCTCGCCACCGCGCCGCCACTTCGACGTTCTTCGGTTCTCCGTCTTCTTGGTGTGCTACGCTTACGAAGGAGACGTTCGATCTTGTGCGACGAGATCAGGAGCAACCGTGCTTGGATCATCTTGTTGGATTGCGAGGACAACGTGGTTCATCCTCGCGCTCGCAAGCTTTCTCTCCGACGATCGGACTTGAGAGGGAGGTCTCTTCTCTTAGAGACTCGATCAACCACGCTTCAAGAGGTATTCCCTGTACTTGTTGTGGTTCTAGATGAAACGATCCGAGAATCGTTCTTGGATCATGTGGTTTCATCGCATGAAAAATTTTTAAATTCCGATGCACAGAACAACTAGTACGTCTAGTCGTTCTTCGTCGTATCCAATACGACGATCATGCTTCCGTGATGCGCTTGAGGATAATTCCATATCATTCATATTTTTCTCTAATTTCTAGTGAATTGACATAGTTCTTGTTGTATTGCATTAATCCATATTCATCTTTTTATACATTCCTTTATATTTCAGGGTTCTACTTGAGATACATAAGTATCTAGTATACATTTTATGTTCGATCGAGATCTTATTTATCCTTCACATGAATCTCTAATTTCTTTATTCCTTTGTGTGGTGTTTATTACACCTCCATTCCTTAGGTAGGTTACGTTAATTAGTATCTTTTATGTTGCTTTTGTCTACAAACGGTTGTTCTTCACCATCAACATCAATTATTTCTTCTTGGTTAATCTATTGAATGTCTTCAATTGATTTTATTTGGAGAGTTTTTTCTATTTTTAGGGCTTATTTATTAAAAACTTTGTAAGCTTTGCTTATATTTGGATAACCAATAAGTATATATTATCATTCCATCATTACAAACTTGTCTAAGTTGTCTTTAAATATATTAAACATTGGCTTCCAATGACTTTTAAATAGTCGATTTTAGGCTTCATCTTAAAGTAAATCCCATAAATTATTTTGTTAAGAATTGGTCCTACTAGGACTTTGTTCAGGTTGTAACAAGTAGTGCGAGTAGATTTAACCCAAAAGTATTTAGGCAAGAGTCGGATTCAATAAGCATCATCATAACACACTTTGTAGAATTGATTCTTCCAATAACAACAACACCAACAAATTGTGGTGTTTTAGGATACAAGAATTCATGCTTTAGGTCATGTTCCTTGCAATAGGAAAAGTTTTTTTTTTAAAAAAATTGCCTTCATAATCTTTGCATATTTTAGTAATATTTAAGTTTACCTTTATTTCAGCTTGCTTTAAATCTTTTTATAAAGGTAACAAAGGCTTGGTTTTTGTTCTTGGAAACAATACTCAAGTGAATCAAGCATGACATTTACAATGACTAAGTAGAACTTGTAGTATGTGAGGTTTTATGTTCTAGCATGACCAAAAACATATAAGTAAAGAAGCTCTAGAGGTTTTATACGAGGGAATGTATTTGTGCTTTCGAATGAGTTCTTTTTAAAATTTTCAAAAGCATAGTATTCACATTGAAACTTAGTTTTAACAATCTAAGGGGCAGTCCTCTAACCAAATATCTCTTTACTAACTTATTTGGATATTTGTGGTGAAGATGACCTAATCTTTGGTATCACAACGAAAATCTAAACTATCTATGATAAATCAATCAAAAACATCATTTTTATTTAATATACAATATATAATTTTAAACCTATTTTTTCAACAATATTTCTTTATTAGATTTATCAATAGCAATCATATGAAAATACAACTTCAAAACCTTATCACAAATTTGACTTTTACGTAATAAAATATGCTTTATCCCTTTTACTAGCATAAAATTATTAGAAGATGACTTATCTTGGCTGATAGCACCGATTAAATAATCTGGTTGTCGTTGTTGTTGACAGAGGTCATACTTCCACGTTGTATGCATTCTAGGTTTGCGAGCAAATCTTCGTGTCCAATCACGTGCTTCGAATATCCTGAATCCATAATGCTTCTTTTTGCATCTTTCGTGCAAGAGTGGATGATTGAACCGAGTTTCTGCTTGAACTTACAACTTTTAATCCAACTTTGGAGGTGATTATGTGCATTGCTTTACATCGATTACTTTTGCCCCTACAATATCCTGAATCCATAATGCATATTTTTGCATCTTTCGACGTTCGTGCAAGAGATGGATGGTTGAACTGAGTTTCTGCGTGAACTTACAACTCTTAATCCAACTTTGGAGGTGATTAGGTGCATTGCTTTACATCGATTACTTTTACCCCTACAAAACATTTCCCCGAAAAGTTATTGATATCCAACTTTGGGGGTATAACCTCATTGTTGGCTTATTGGACTAAGAAAATGTTATAGATTAAGAGTGGTTTTATGCAAATTTAATCCGTCTTTAAAAATGTTATTTTTTATTCTTAATATATTATTTAGATCTTAGACACAATTGGTAAAGGTAGCTAACTCTTTTACTACTTTTAACTTAAGACCAATGATTTCATACTCTAATCTATCAACGTTTGATTTAAAAGCACTTACCATATTTTTCTAGAGTTTGTTTTACATCAGCAGCTCACTATTATTTTCTATAATATTTCTATTTCACCTTTATCTATTTTAAATGACTAAAACAATTCACTAAAAGCATAGCAATTCATAATAGTCGGAATCATTTACCTCCTTTTCCATGTCCATTAGAAGAGAGGGGGGGGGGGGGGGGGTGTTGCTTCTTCCTCTTGTTCTGATTTGAAGCCGGAATCTTCTTGTGAATTTGTCTTATCGTCCCAAGCGGCTTGTAATGCCATTCTTGAAACTTATGAACTTCTTTTGTTTTCGCAGACCGTAAATTTCCTAGGAGATCATCCTTCTAGATATCACCGATATCGTTAGCATCTTCTATTGCTATTACTTTCTACTTCCAATTGTCAGCGAGGACTCTATCATTTTTGCTTCAAAATCTCCTTTAATGATTTCTATTTGGAGCATCTTGAGATTTTTCAGGATCTTTGTGAACCTTGTGTAATTTCTTTAATACTTTCTCTCGACACCATTTTGAATCTTTGGTATTCATGTGTGGGTATAGAGATCTTCGACCTTTTGTCCTTCTTGGTTCCTCCGTATGTAACTAAGGGTTCGTTTGGTTGCAGGGTTGGGCAGGATTGGATTGGGTTGGGGTACCCCTGTGAATAGTAAATTGTGAGGAGGATTGAGATGTTTGGAAGGAGGGGTACCCCAGGTTGGGTCAACCCAACCCTGCCCAGCCCTTCAACCAAACGAACCCTAAGAGTTTTGCCATATCTTATAAGCGATTTTACACTGAGATACACTATTGTACTCTTCTGCTAGAAGAAAATAGTATAAAATGTTCATCGCCTATGCATTCTTCTCTATTTCTTTCATTTAAGCATCGCGTCTTCTCTACCTTCAACAATTATTGACTTACCAAAGGGATTCGATTTACAATTCCACAACTTACAATCAATAGAATGGAAAAATCTTGCCATCATATTTTTCTAGTAAGAATAATTGTCCCATAAATCATGTTTCGGTGGATGTGACTACTAGCCCATGTCCCATTTTTTAAATGGACGGTCACACCTTTTCCTACTTGAAAAAGGCGTTTATACCAAATGAAAGCAGGTCAAATAACAAAATAAGAATGATTTGAATTGCACAATAAAAAACTTACTTTACATGAATACAAGTATTTTTTAAGTGGAAACCCAAGCAAGTGGATATCACACTTTATTCTGAGATTCTCCCTCCATTCTCTTGACTGAGATACCTACTTTTTCTTTTCACCTCGCTATTTCAGATAGAGTGTAGCATAACCCAAGTATAACGTGACAACTTTCGTCAACACACTTATGAAAGTATTTCACTTTTAATAAAGAAGAGACCCATACCTCGAGTACCTATAATAAGAATATTGGAAAGCAATCTATAAGATTCTTTTGAATACATTAATCAATTTTACATATACTTTGGAGAATAGAATTCGCTTCCATGATACCTACAGAGTTTGAGCATACAGAGAATCAGAAGCCATTGCGAAGGAGCTCTTTGAAGATCAAAATCAAGATGAGCTCAAAACACTATCGTATTGAAGTATGGATCCTCAATGAGAGCTTTAAGTTCAAAGGGCAAGCACTTGGAAGTGTGAGAGATTTTCATACTAAAATGTATGCATGCGAATGAAGAAATGGTCCTCCTTGTAGATGAATGGCAATAAGGTAGTTGGTCGACATTTCTTTTTCAGGAAAAGATGTCTTCCAATGACCATATGCAACATTAGAATCTTGATGGCATTAAATACACAATCAATTGGCAAGAAATAATATCGATTCATTGGATTGGAAGAGGTTGTTAAACTCGAGAGAGTGGTTGATTGATTTGCCTCAATGACTAGCAACTACCAATGGTTTTTCAAATTGAATTAGAAGAGGTTGTTAAACGCAAGAGAGTAGTTGATTGATTTTCCTCAACGACTCGCAACTACCAATAGTTTTTCAAATGTGTCGACATGCTAGTTGATTAAGAACAGCCGATTGAAAGAATTTTGACCTTAATGATAGTGTGGGTTAATCATTTTAACTTCCTTGAGCATGTATCAACCGTCCAGACTTAGAGACAAAACACAATTTTTGGTGGGAATTGATTTATTAAGTGGATTTTATCTTTGGCTTTTTATAAAGATCATATTAAAAAAAGATCAAACAGTGAAGACTCTTCTTGTAGCAATCATCTCTTGATTCATCATCTAACTTAATCAGCCAGTAATATCGTTAAAAACATCATCTGAAAGTACATATACAATCATTTAACGTGTAATGTAAATATGTAATGATCTAGAACTCAAGTTGCTGCATGAAGATTAAACTTGGATAACAATAATGATATATTTACTGAAAAGATATTTTCAAGTTTCATTGTTATAACCACAATATCAATGGAGAATTAACAAGGCATAAAGGATCAACGATGATGGCAGGCACATGAGGCCCCGTTACTGATCTTCGAGGGATCGAAATAATGCATAGGTGAGATGCAAAAAAGGAAGAAGATATACTATGTGGATCACCTCTACACTTCGACGCGAGGAAGCAATCATCGTAGCTCGAGTAGAAGTTCATCTCAATCACCATTCCTTCCTCCTCTACATCAACTCCAACCAATAGCGTATGATCATCGTTGTGAGCTATTATGTCGTGAAAACTTGCCTCCTATACTTCCCTCAACTATTCCTCTTCTTCTTGCACAATTTGTCCATCGTTCGGAGAAGGAAAGGAGCGATGGAACTTTATAGTTTATCACGAGTGAACAATAACTGAGATGATTGTTAAATGTGCTTATAAACCTCGCAAGGTAGAGTAGAACGAATAAAAGAGGGAGGGGGAAACTTGGAGATCAAATAGTTGATCATGTTGGAGAGAGTAACCGATAAACCAATATTTGGTTGAACGATTGCCCCAACAATAGTGTTCACTAGCACGACTCGTATTACACATCGATAAATATCATCGTGATGAATATGCACTGTGATGGAGATATATACCAAATCACATATTTCTCAAACTTATAGGTACGCTTCAATGGAAAACATCATGTAATGTATAGACGTACTATTACAATACCATAAAATGGAGATACATGAGAGAAGGATAGTAGTCGATATAACAATTTGACGACATGTTAATATACAAACAAATACGTGAATGATGCATCTCCATGATCGCGAAGAAATTAATTTGCGTGATAATTTTAGAGAATGTAAATTTTGTGAATATGAGTGTTAACAATAACCATCCCACGGTTCTTAATATATATGTATATGGCGCGAGCTACAAAATTTCTTTAATATAATATTTCCAATCACCCTTAAAAAAATAAAAAACGAACATAAAAATATATTCCAATAATAAATATAATCAACTTTACACATAAACATTGATGACGTTTATTACTTCATTACTCTTCATCATCCAATTACATGCTATTAATTTTTTAGGTTGTTATCAGTTTTATTCCTTTAATATATTGCAATATTAGTTATATCCTTCCATTTTTAGAATTTAAGTTGTGCCCCAGACTTCGTCTACAATAATCACTTGTACCCCTCAGGTTAGTTGACATCTACCCCATTGTAAAAAGACGTTAACTTCGGGAACACAATTGGATTAACTTTTCAAAAAGTGTTGAAAAGTCTTTCCACCCACTTCTCCTCACCCCTCATCTGCTCTAGCCACCTCCTACTCCGCCCCCTGCTCATCCTCCACTCCCTCCCCTGCTAGAGTTGCCAGATTTGATACCAGTTGGACCCAAGTCAACAGACGTGCCTGCTACCAATAATGCGAACATCGACAGTAGCTTCAAGAGGACCTTGTCGACGAGCCTCTTCTCGAGTCCCTTGGAGATTCAGGTCATAGGAGTGCCAACGACGCTGCTCGATCCAAGTTGTGGTGGTGAGACCCTCTAACAGTTCTTGGAGCAACATGGGCTCGTAATTCTCCTACCTTATGGTTTCCAACGGTATTAATCGAGATCCACCATAGCCATCGACCTTCTTCGTATCTGATGAAAGGAAGGGGTTCCATGACTTGTCGACATTAATGTGGGTCTTCTCACCAATTATACTCAATTCGTCGAGCTGCATCAAATTATCCTCGAGGAGCGCAGTTTATAGGAGCACAAACAATATAATCTCCACTACATCCATTTGTTGCCCTTGGACAAAAGAGGAACCACCACCATTGACGCTATGCCTTGCATCATCTGATGCCATCATCGAGCATGTCCATTGCCAATTGGATTGACAACAACCAACACCATCAGATTGTGGCTTGGAGAAGAGAAACCGTACCTCTGAGACACCACCCTCTAGAATCAAAGGATGATAATGCATTGATCTGATCCGATCCAATGGTAAAGGTTACTCCATGTGACCTTATCCAACATGTATAATGAAATGACTTAGATCAAATCTAAACTACTTGTTTTTACTGCCCTTCAACTTATCAAATTATGCATGTACAATCTGGAAGAGCAACTGCGCGTTACCCCAAATGTGCTTTGATTTTCATGTGAATGAAAAAAGGCAATGATCATTGGAGCTTCAGATGTCTATTAGGGACACGAATTAGGACATGTATTGAATCCCAATGTGCCCGTCGACGAGGTATTCAAGTGTCATTCGATCGTTTTTTGGATCAAGTGCATCTACATGTGTGGAAAGAACGAGATCAGACTCCTCCGCCGCAACCACCACCCCACGGTGCTGCCCCCTCGACACCGAAGTCACAAAGACTCCCTGCCGGTCCACCGTAGGCAGTCGACCCACCAACGAGAAACTCGAATCCCAACTGCAGCTGAAGTCAACGAAGTTCCGTGTATCGATGAAGATGAAGAAGAAGGAGGTCGAAGTGTATGGAGCTGGAGGAGGATGGGTGGGGGGAATGTTTGATAGTTATACCCCTCATAAGCTCACCATGATTTGGAAACAAATCACGATTGATTCCAACCAACGTTTTAAAAACCGGACCGGTCGGTCCAATCGATTCAACGGGAACCGGTTAGATTCCGGTCCGTCTAGCCGGTTCCAGTAATTTCATTAAAAAAGTTTGAACCGGATGTAAATCGGTTGACCCGGACTGGTTCGACCAAAATGAACCGAACTTAAAAAATCGGATTTATACACCTTTATGGGGAAACCGAAATGCCTATACCTCGGTATCCCAATAGTAATTACGTTTTAATTTCCTTATTCTCCAACGCCCCCAAATGAGACCATCATTCAATGGATCCACCACGACGTTCCCCTATTGAACCCCCAAAATCCATTTCCTCCGGCAACATGACATGCGACTAGAGCTCCTCCTATTCTCTCTGAAGCTTGCAATGTACGCCCACTACCCATTGGTGACATACATCACACACTCGTCAATATCTGACAACAACGCTGCACTCGACGACTTGGAAGTCGACTTTTCGAGGGAGAGTCATGTTTCTTCTCACTTGGAGGTCGTAAGTTCGTAACCTCTCCTGTTGCTCTTTTTAAGAAGTACATTGCTTTATATTTATGTAAGTTTACTCCAATGCTAATGGAACTGAGTGGCCCGGGATGCTGGAGCCAATCAATTAGTTTTACACATTGCTATAAAACGTATTAGAAAGATGCTAAAAGCAATACTATGCATAATATATGGCACAAATGCATGTATATATCTTCTCTTTTCCAGTAAGTATGACCGCACGAGGAAGCATATTTCATAGATAAGGCTTTCATCTCAAGTTGAGTAGAGTTGACCTTTGTATGGAGAGCTTACAAACACATTTGATTGAAGCTATTTTCTTGAAGTAACTTTCAACAAGTTGCGAAATGCTAAAGTCATGATATGTAAGCACTAATCATCCTCTTGATGGGATGTAAACGCTTAAACCGGCTAATCATTTACATGACAAACCATAGATGTTCACATTGAGGATAACTAGAAGATATCACCAACAAAATCTAATAAACTGCATCCACTGACACCCACGAAGCATTGTCCATCCTTATTACATGGATGTACAGTAAAAAAATTAGTTGATTTGAGTTGGACGGGAGACCAACTACGCAAATTTAATATCAGAAATATTTCATTGAACTAGCTTAATAATTATTTACATATGAGCTCATATTGACGCTCATTTTATTATATGATGTGATTTTTCTATCTAGAATTATTTTCGTTTAATATGTAAACTCTATTACTTTGAATAGAAGAACCAAACTTTCACCTCTTTATAATCCGATTTAACTGGTTCGACTTTTCCAAAATGGGCGGTCTGGTTTTTATTCATCTATATGGAAAATGACGTCATCGTTAATGTCACTAACGGTTCGACCGGTTCGGACCACTGGTTCGACCCGATCAAACCAAACTTGAAAAAAATCCGATTCGACAGTCGATCCGTTTTTTCAAACCTTGATTTCAACTCATCGACAATCAAAGTGATGGAGTGACAAAGTGATAGAACGTCAACTTATATTAAAAAATAAAATAGAAACATAATTGATATTACAATATATCACAAAGCTACAAACCATAAAAAAATCTAATTTTTTACCATCGTACCAAACTTTGGAAACGAGTCTAGCATGTTTGGTTGCTGCATAGTAGATGGGGTTTAACCCATTCCACCAACAAAAGGTTGATTTTAATCTCCTAAAACCCTTGTCGCCTTGCCCCAATCTCCAGCCCTTCCCCGGTCTCGCACCCGCGCACCCATGGCGAAGAAGCGGCCCGAGCCGAGCGGCGGGGACTCGAAGAAGCGCGGGAAGAGCAAGAGGCGCCTCCTCTCCGCGCCGGAGTCCGCCGCCAGGAAGGCCATCCACAAGCCCCTCCGCGAGAACCCCTTCGACAGCATCTGGTCCCGCCGGAAGAAGCTCGATGTCGTCGGCGGGAAGCGTCGCGGCGAGGACCAGAATCGACGCGTCGGCCGCTCTCGCTCCCTCGCATTTGACGTGCGTTCCCGCACGCTCCTCGACGACTACCGCCGCAGCCGCAAGTCCTCCGCCTTCGTCGACCGCCGCATTGGCGAGGGAGACGACGCCCTCGGGGAGTTCGACAAGTCCATTCTCCGCCTCCAGCGGGAACGACAGGTTGGATTGGTGCTTCGTACTTTTTTTCTGCATCTCTTAACTTAATATCCAGTCCTATATGTATAAGCTTTATTGGCATTCCGAACATTGACTAGAATAAGACTGCCATAACTTGAATCCTCAAGCTGGCCACCCCTTGATATCACCAACATCTCCAATCTTTTAGCTTTTTAAGAAACTATCTAATTGTTAAGCCTCAGAACTTCTAGGCCATTGTTTTCAGCACAATCTTCATGCACAGTATCTGTGCAGGAGTCCTTTATGGTGACAGTGGGAAAGAAATACTTTTGAGAAGTGGTACACAACTCTGCTGGCAATAAGTTTTGAATTATATTATATAATTATAAAGTGGCGATGGTAGTTGCTTGCTGGCTTATGTTACGCATTTAATTGATTTTGCATCGATCATTGATTGATTATTCGTTTGCAGACGAAACTAAAAAAGGAGAGCAAGTATAATTTGTCTGATGGAGAAGAGGACGATTTTGGAAGTGGTATTAGTCTCTCAAAAGTGGATGATTTTGACGAAGAAATTCCTTTTGACGAAGAAGAGGATGCTCAACCTAATGGTACACTTCTTGGGTTATATGTTTTTTTAATATAATCATATGCTGGTATTGTACGCCCAAAATTCGTAAATTTTCCCCACATTTCAATGCGAGTATCTTAGGTTATGATTGACGACCTCGACAAATTAAGATATTTCTTATTACCTAAAAGAGAATAGCAAAGTTTTAGTTGAAAAACTATAGTCAAAATAAGGGGCTTGGCTTTGCCACTCACTACCAATATGTTTTTGGCTGGATTCTGCCATGATTTTGATTTTTTTTGCATTAAGTCCGGTGGTTGAGTATTAATCTCCAGCAGCCATTTTTCACCCATGCATGGGGCTTTATTGGTTCACCCGGGACTTATTTACACATAATTGAGGCCTGGCTATTAAAACAATCAAAGGTTAACATCCATATGAGGGTTTAAAAACTGGACCAGACCGACCGGTCAGACCGGTTGGACTGGGAACCGGCACCGACCCGATCGGTTCAACCGGTTTTATGTAGTTAATTTCAAAAAAAAAGAAAATAAAAAATTGGGTCCGACCGGTGGTCAGAGCGGGTTGACCCATATTGACCCATTTTTGATGGTTTGATAAATTTTCAAAAAATAAAGATTTAAATATTGAAATAGTAAAGTTTTCATCACTTATGCCCTTCTTAACTTCTGCAATATCAGTTATGCCCCTCTCTTTTTTAAAATACAAGTTGTGCCGCTACTTTTTAGAGTAATTTTCAAGAAACAACTATAAATAAGTGATTAGAATGTTGTATTCATATATATAATGCTAGAAAATGTGACTATATTTTCTAGAGTTTTACTCGAAATAGACAATCATGTTATTCTATTGAAAGATTTGACATTTTAAATGATTATTTCATTGATATATAAATACATACTTACATATATGTATCCGGTTTTATTGGTTCAAAAAACTGCTTCTACCGGTCGAACCAATAAATTAAGCCCGGTCTGATTTTTTCTGAGTCGATAGGAATGATGATGTCATGCTAACATCATCACCGATCTAACCCGGTTGGACCAAACCGAAGATTGACCGGTTCAATGCCCGGTTCAAATTTTAGAACCTTGATTGCTTTTAAATAGTCAACATCCCATCTGAACATAAAAGGCACATTCAAAGAGACACAATAAGTAATTCGCAATTAAAGATGTTAAAATCGAGGAAGGATTGATGTATAATGTAGCTTTTGCAGTCAAGTTGTGTCATTGATGTTTGGTGCTATATTGATATTTTTCAGGAAGTGGAGGGTGAAACCCTCGGTAAGTCTCTAATTGTTGTACAAAGTAATCACTCAATTTATAAGCGTAAAATCTAGGATTCCAAAAGGAATTTTGTGGAGCCTCTGCATTTCTCACATCGAAATGCTTATTAAGAATGATCATGACATTTCTGGATAGTCCCAATGCCTACAAGTAAGCAAATCCCCCTGATTTTCCCCTCTGGATCTATGCATAGCATCTGCAAGGATTATTTAAAATATATTACATAAGGTTTCATATGTCTCATTTACATCCCACTATACCTTTTGAGCGGGCCCACACATCCAGAAAAAGATGATTACTGTCCTACAATTTTGTATGGCAAATCAGGGAATTGACATCAATGTAAAAGAAGATGCCATTTTTTTAGCACCTTAGACATCATCCGAGACCTCTGGCCGTCTGAAGAAGCCACCCAATTCATTCACTCAGCATATTTTTGAATTCTAAATCAATGTAGTCTTGCCATCATGATAAGGATAACATCCTTTATGTTGGATTTGTAGTATGGGATCTGTAAGCATTCTTAACAAAATAAATTCCTCTTCCTATACCCAATTAACTCTAACATCCAAAGATATGCCACAAACATAGTCGATTTATCGAAGACATCACTTTGAAAAAGTATAAGAGAGCACACTAGACCGATGGCAACCCTCGCAGGTTTTGAACAATCAGGCAACGACCACAGCATCCTTGTCCTCAATGACCTCAACTAATGCGTAAAGCTACTTGAAGTAATCATGAAGGGCACCCTTTCCCATTCGTAAATCCACTCACCCCTTCAAAATGTGAAGGATTCATTGTAGCTAAGAATTAGACACAAGAAAGTATTTGAGTTCAACAAAATCGAGCAAAAAAGTTGGACGACGAAGGGAGACCACCCCTTTTACTTCTCAAAAAAAGTTGGACGATGAACTTAGTGTTGTCAAAGGCGCCCAAGGTTAGGTGAGGCAAGTTTGTGCCTTACCTTTCCACTGGTGAGGCATTTGGTCGTATGTGCTGCCTAGGCGGTGACACGCTCAAGGGGAGCTCCTGAAGCAAAGTTGGAGTTTTTGGCTACTTTTGTTTTTAGTCTGTAAAATTACTTAGATATTATAAGTTCTAAGTGTCACCCACTTTAATGGTCTAGTAGTAGTGCAGTATGTTTACCACCCCAAACGACCATGTTTCTAATACCTCTCGTGGCGTTTATGTCAGAAAGCTGACAACCAACATAAAAAGTAGTTGGATATTTCAACATGGATTTGAGCAAGAATCCATGTAGCTGACCATACTTAATAGTGGGAGAAGACTCTGCCGTTTATTTATTATCATGGTTCAGAAATTCGGCCTAGGCGGCCGCATATGCGGCCGCATATGTGGAGGCGGACCATATAACGCACCGTATATGCTATGTGCGTGTGTTATGCGCTAATCTCGCATATTCGGCCCGGGTAATCCGCATATGCGGCCGCCTATGCGGCCGCATATGTGATAGAAATTAGGGCATCCGATTGTGACCCGATAAGAACCCGATAAGCCTTCCCGATAACCCTTCATCTTCCGACTCCTCGATTCCTCACAGAAACCCTCGCCAACCTCGACTCATCGCTAAACCCTCCGCCTCTGGCTTGCTGCGCCCCTCCGCCTCCGGTGTTCTCCAACCGCACACACGCAGTAGCTTCTCCTCCGCCTCCACTTTCACCTCCGGTGTTCGCCAACAACAGCTGGTTCTCCTCTGCCTCCGGTGTTCTCCACCAGCAGCCGCTCCTCCGCCTCCGATTTTCTTGTCTACATGTCCTCTGCCTCCTGCGTGCTCCTCAGCCTCTGTCTACTAATCAACAGGTTAGTCTAAGATTCAAACTGAGATTCCGTATATAATCTCAGATTCCTTTAAAGTCTACCCCATTGTCACTGTTTATTGAATTCAATTAAATAATTATAATTGGCAGTGTTTTTCATGTACCGGTTACAACTGTTCGTTCTATTACTCTAAATTTGCATTTTTGTTCGTTCTCTTTTATCCTATAGTTTGACTTTGTGATAAATACCATCTGATTTTCCTTAAACACTGATAAGAATATGTTATCTGAGTTGTAATATCAACTAGTAAGGAATACTGGAGTTAGTGTCAGGTTGACTTTTGGCTATTGCATGCTATTTTTTACATGACAATCTCGTTCATCCTTTTTGGCAAAAATTTTTCGTTTCCAGTTTGTCGGAAACCAATATTTTGGCGCCTGTTCAATTTTCTTTATGCTCATCAGTTTTTCAATCTGCAATATTTTTGCACATAGACCTAACTTTTTTTGCAATTAGGTGTGCTTTAAGTGATACCTCTCATTTCCTCGAGTTTGTTTTAATATTCTAATTATACTCTTGATTATGCTCCCTGGTTTCCTTCAAATTAAAACCCTATGGTTTGGTTGTTATTTTGTGCTATTAATGTTGTTTATGTCATGGATTTTGTTTCAAGCTTCATACAATCTTGTTTAGTTATTTGTTTATTTAATCTTTGTTAGCCGGTTGATCACTTTTACCTCATCGATCAAAATCTCTTGGTTTATCTGTCCCTAGTAGTTAGACACCTCTATTCCACTCTTCCAAACTTGAATATTGAGCCCTGGCATTTGTCCCTAGATGTTATAAGAATGGGTCTCGTTTATTTTGTATCAACTTTGGAAATGCTTTCGACCTTGGGTTGAAAATCTTCACATTAAAATACTTACATTTTATTTATTTTAAATATAAATTATCTAGTATTTGAATTTATTGTTATATTGTTAATTATTTTTAATTTAAATAATAAAAACTGCATAGTCCGCATATACTTCCGCATATACTTCCGCCTGCCCGCTTACTCGCTTCAGACCGCCTGACCGAACGAATACCGCATACCGACTTTCTGAACCTTGTTTATTATAAGTTATAAGTATTTTTATTCGCATATATATATATATATATATATATATATATATATATATATGTATGTATGCATGCATATGCACACAAATACAAACACAAGTTATATACACCTATAATACACATATACATATTTGCTCTAAGTTCTGCATATACATATTGATGCAATTTAGACCCTATTCTAGGGGTCAAAGGAAAATCTGTAAGGATTTAAAATAATGACAGGGACATTGTTGCAAGTGTTTTATTTTATTATGTATTTTATTTTTTTAGTCCAACGTCTAGGGTTTGGAAGGTGCTCCTACGTGGGTATAAAAGAATGCCTTGGGGAAAGTGTGCGGCAGTTTTTGGATGCAAAGAAAACCCTACGGGCCCCCTCTACCGCTCTTTATCTCTTCTTCCCTCCCTCTCTCCCCGACATCCCTTCTCTCCCTCCACGGTTCTTCCCCTCAATCCTAACCCTTTCCCCCGCCTTATCTCTCCTCTACTGCTGTCAGCCACGCCTTCACCGCCCCACGAATTACCACCGCCATCAACTCCGTCACCACCAACTCCATTGCCACCCCCTTCCGTTTCCAACCCACCATTGTCAGCCGCAACCGATCTCCCTCACCCACACCTCACCTGCACTGCCGCCGCAACTGCCCACCCCTTCAGATAGTACGGTTATCGCCCTGCAGGGAGTCCTGGTTAGAAGTTCTGGGTTTTATTTTAAAATTTTGATGTCTATTTGAGTCCAGAGTCCTGGGAGAATTCGAGTCTGCTACAGATTTCTCAGGAATAAAGTAAGCTTGTTATATTTACTTCTGTTTTGGATTCGTTGGTTCCCTGGAAATCAGAAGTTTAATGATGACATGCTATTCTGTTTATTTTTTTCTTATTGATTCTGTCGACGATTGACTTCAGTGCTACATTGCTTCTTGTCATCTGAGCATTCAATACTTTGATCCACGTAATCTTTTATGTTTTCCTGTAAGGACAGAGCATTTAAGCCCTTATTCAGATCTGATTAATAAGTTTGTTTGGCCATTACATTGTCATTTATCCATTCCTGCTATCGTATATCAGCTGTGCATTTTTGAAGCCAACCCAACTATTTAATTGATTGTTTATAAGTTTTGAGGTCTGCATCAAGTGATATCAGAGCGAAAGATCCGAATCATATCATTGTCTTGCATTTCACAAAAAAAAACAAAAAAAATCATATTGCATTTGTTGAGTCCCTAGACCCGTGAGAACCGAACTTCTATGGCTCGCCACCCTGATCCCATGGCGCGATTGGAAGCACTGATAGCAAATTTGGGTGAGGAAATCCGACGCACTAACACCCGTCTAGAAAACATAGAGAGGACAGTAGCCAATAACACTCAACAGTTGGAGGTCTTGAATTTTGACATAATGGATAGGGAGTACAGAAGGGAACACGGTAGAAGGGACACTAGCCGCTCTTCCACTTCAAGTGGGCGACATCATAACCCTCGTAATCCCCGACATCGTGGACATGACCCAATTGTCTTTGATCCTAATTCTGAAAGCGATGTTAGCGATGAACCATCCCTACATCTGGAGTCGCCGCCACCCTCAGGTGACGAGGAGGGTGAAAATCGAATACCTCGTAGACGTCGACCTGAAGAACATGATAGAAGGAGAGAGCCTGAGCTGCGTGGTCGACCACACAATCAAAACCAAGATCCTAATTGGGACCGGGGGATAAGGATTGACGTTGCCGACTTTGATGGACGACGCGATCCAGACATCTTTCTTGATTGGATGGATCAGTTGGAACATTTCTTTATTTGGAAGGAACTACCGAGTGAGCGGAGAGTCCAATTTACCACATTAAAACTGAAAGGATTTGCCTTACTTTGGTGGAAACGTCTCCATGAAGAACGTCACCGCCAGGGAAAAGAACACATTCGTTCCTGGACAAGGATGCAACAGAAGCTTCGGGACAAGTTTCTTCCAGAGGAGTACCGACAGAACTTGTACAATCACCTTCAAAACCTTCGTCAAGGAATACGCACTGTTAGGGAATATACTGAAGAGTTCCAAGTTCTGATAGCTCGGAATAACTTAAAAGAAAGCGATTCTCAACTGGTGGCTCGATACACACATGGATTACGAACCAACATCCAGGATGAATTGTACATGTGTGACTGTCGAACAGTAGACGCTGCCATGATAGAGCGGAGAGGGCTGAAGCGAAGTTATCCAGGAACCTCACGCGACGCGCGACGATCACAACCACCTCTGCTGCTACTCCCTCCGCACCAAACATCTCTACTGGGCAAATTAGGGGGGGCACACAATCAACCATCAAATCAGTGGGCCGTATACCTCGCACTATTACTGGAAGTACAAGTTCGCATCCCCGACCAGCTCATGCTGGGTCAGGAATTCTCGGGGCTCGACCTGCAGTGGGACCCGATACTTGTTTCAGATGCCTTCAGAAAGGGCATCGCGCAGCAGAATGTACCAACCCACGTGTGGCAAGTGCACACTTAGTGCATAACGAACCTGATAATGAGAACACCCTTACCGAGGAGAATGAACCAGAAATGGTGACTGGCTACACCAACGTCAATGAGGATTACGAAGAAGTTGAGGTTGAAGCAGAGACTCATGGACCCTTCCTTTTGATTGAACATGATGACTCCATTCGAGAAGATGATGCACCTACCAAAAAGTTGGAGCCTCTTATGCTGGCCCCAAAAGTTGAGAGCGATGATGCTTGGTTAAGGAGAAGCATCTTCCGCACTACATGCGCATCCAACGGTCACCGGTGTTCTTTAATCATTGATGGAGGAAGCGTGGAAAACTTTGTAGCCCAAGCGATGGTGGATAAATTGGGATTGCAAACACAACCATTGGATCGACCATATCAAGTGGCGTGGTTTAAAGGTGGGACTCAAATGCCAATCCAACGTCAATGCCTTGTCAAATTTTCCATAGGACCCACATATAGAGACGAGATCTGGTGTCATGTTGCACCTATGGATGTGTGTCACATCTTACTGGGACGACCTTGGCAGTTTGATCGAGACACAGACCATAAGGGAAGGAAGAACACCTACACATTTTTGATGGACAAGATGCGAATTACCCTCAAACCTCAACGAGATGCCCCTAGCCCTAGGCAAATGACCATCACTTCTTACAAAGGTACTTCGATTGATAGTCAAAAGTCTGTAATTGCCCAAACACCACCACACTCAGGTGATTTACTTGTTGTTCTCCAAGCATCTCCCTTCCAATGCCAACTCCAAGAATCGCATGTTGTCTTTGCCCTTATTGGAAAGGAAATTGAGAGTGACGTTGTGAATTCAGATAAAGTAGACCCAGAAGTCGCTCCGATCTTGGAAGAGTTTGCAAATATTATGCCAGACGACCTCCCCGATGGACTTCCACCGCTAAGGGACATACAACACTATATATACCTAGTCCCTGGAGCTAGCTTGCCTAACCTGCCCCACTATCGAATGAGCCCAAAGGAACATGAAGAGATGCAACGACAAGTAGTGGAGTTGTTGAGTAAAGGATTTTGACGCGAAAGTATGAGTCCTGTTGCTGTTCCTGCCCTCTTAACTCCAAAAAAGGATGGAACTTGGAGAATGTGCGTGGACAGTCGAGCCATCAACAAAATCACGATAAAGTACCGCTTTCCGATACCTCGACTAGATGACATGCTGGATATGTTGACTGGGGCATGCATATTCTCTAAGATGGACCTGCGGAGTGGTTACCACTAGATTCGAATTAGACCTGGAGATGAGTGGAAAACGGCCTTTAAAACCCGTGAGGGCCTGTATGAGTGGTTAGTGATGCCCTTTGGCCTGACCAATGTCCCTAGCACCTTTATGCGTATAATGAACCATGTTTTGAGACCTCTAATTGGGAAGTTTGTGGTTGTTTATTTTGATGACATCCTAATCTACAGTGGCAACCGGAGTGAACACTTGAGCCATCTACGTCAGGTGCTTACCATCTTAAGAGAACATAAGCTCTTTGTTAACTTCAAAAAGTGTGCATTCCTCTCTGACTCAGTTAACTTCTTGGGTTACATTGTCTCCGCTGATGGTATCAAGGTTGACCCGATTAAAATTGAAGCCATTAAAAGTTGGCCAACCCCCAAGACCCTTACAGAGATACGCAGTTTTTTAGGCTTGGCTTCCTTCTATCGACGCTTTGTGAAGAATTTCAGTAGCCAAGCTGGTGCAATCTCAGACTGCTTACGTGGAGGTAACTTTGCGTGGACATTGGAAGCTGACAAGGGTTTCCAAAAACTCAAAGAGCATCTAACTCAGGCCCCTACATTGGTTTTACCTGATTTCAACAAGATGTTTGAAGTTGATTGTGATGCCTCACACGTTGGTATTGGTGCCGTCCTTAGCCAGGAAGGACGACCAATTGCTTATTTTAGCGAAAAATTGAATGATGCACGCTCACGCTACTCCACGTACGACGTGGAATTCTATGCCATTGTTCAAGCTCTTAAGCATTGGCGTCACTATCTCATCCAACGTGAGTTCATCCTCAATTCTGACCATGAGGCCTTACGCTACCTGCAGTCCCAGAGAAATCTCAACAAAAGGCACGCAAAGTGGGCAAGTTTCTTGCAAGAATACACATTCCATTTGAAACACAAGGCCGGCATTAAGAATCGAGTGGCTGATGCTTTGAGTCGTCGAGCCCACCTGCTTGCGGCAGTCACGGTAGAGACCATAGGGTTTGAGCATATCAAAGAGTTATATCAAGAGGACCATGACTTCAGCAAACCATACCATGACTGACTGAATCATCTTACTGATCAGTATCTCCTCCAAGATGGTTATCTCTTCCGTGGGTCACAACTTTGCATTCCAGCCACGTCATTACGGGAAAGCTTAATCTTGGAATTGCACGGAGGGGGTCTTGGTGGGCATTTTGGGATTGATAAAACTTTAAACTTCCTTCAAGAAAGATTTTATTGGCCACGAATGAAGAAGGATGTGATGCATGCAATTCAATGTTGCCAGATTTGTCAACGTTTTAAGGGTCAAAAACAGAACACCGGCTTGTACACCCCCCTACCCGTTCCTGTGCGTCCTTGGGAAGACATCACTATGGATTTTATTATCGGGCTCCCTCAGACTGCTAGGAAAGCGGATTCCGTGTTTGTCGTAGTTGAGCGGTTCTCTAAGATGGCACATTTTATCCCATGTAGGAAAACATCTGATGCATCTCATATAGCTGATCTTTTCTTTAAAGAAGTTGTCCGTCTGCATGGCATACCGCATTCATTTACGTCTGATAGGGACACTAGGTTCTTAGGTCATTTTTGGAGGACATTATGGTCTAAGTTGGGCACTCGTCTACAATACAACACTGCATATCATCCCCAAACTGATGGCCAAACAGAAGTAGTAAACAGATCTTTGGGAAACTTGCTTCGTTGTCTTGCAGGAGAACGACCCACTCAGTGGGACTTGGTCCTTCCTCATGCTGAGTTTGCGTATAATAGTTCATCTTGTCGGTCTACCGGAAAATCTCCTTTTGAATGTGTCTTCGGTTACCCCATTCCTCACGTCCTTGATAGAGTTCCTCTGAATCGACCCGGGCGGGCAAGTGCTACTGCGGATGAGTTGGCTGATCATATCCACCTACTCCACCAAGACATCTATGCCAAACTTTTTTTTTTTTGACGGCTCAAAGGAGGGGGAGACACGCGATGGTGTTCACCCCAAAATATTATTAAAATAAAGAATAGAGCGAGATACTTACATATTTTGGAGGGAAAGAAAGAAGGAGGAGGGAGGTGAGAGAATAATACAGCCAAAAGGCAACCGGCCCTCAAGGCCCAACTATGTAGACCAGTCCGCGACTAAGATGGAGGCCGCAGAATTGACATTCTCCACGTAGAAGCGCGCACCCGAAAAAATAGCGTCATTGCGAGCCCTCCAGATCGACCAAAGGCGCGCCAAAGGGCCAAGCAGATGCGAGCGGGGACGTCTTCTGTTGGCCCATAGGGTGTCGCAGAATTCCTCCGTACTGGCAGATCGAGCCCAGGCGACCTCATCCCAAATCCGGGAGACCGAGGAGCAAAGGAAGAAGAGGTGGTCCGCCGATTCATCATACAACCCACATAGCTGACAAAGAGAGCTGGAGGAGTGGAAAATGGAGGCGCATCGATCGCGAGTCATCAGCCTTCGATGTCGAAAGACCCAGCAGAAGAAATTGATCCTAGTAGGAAGGCGAAGCCCCCAAAGGAAGGCGCAGTCACGGGCCATGGAGGCATCCAGAGGTGGAGTAGGGGGGAGCAGGGCACGATAGGCCTTACGGGAAGAGAACGGACCATTCCTCCAAGCCCAGTGATCCCGCCCGCCAGCAGGGGAGGGGGAGGATGAGAGAACCTCCAGCAGAGATGCCAAGTCGTTGACGCGCTGATCCGAGAGGGTCCCCGAGAAGACGGGGGACCAGCCGCCGTGGTTCCAGTATTCAGCAACGGTGGCCAAGCGGTTAGACGCCAAGGAGAAGAGCCGCGGGAAGCGAGACCGGAGAGGGCCACTCCCCATCCAGTCGTCGATCCAGAAGTTGAAGATAGTACCCGATCCCAGCACCGGGGAGAAAAGAGAACGGTTTTTTTGATATACATCAAAAGTTGATCGCCAAAAGGGGGAAGAGTGAGTCGGGCATCTCCCACGGATGAATGAAGACCAGTCCACGCCCATAATCGCGCGCAGGACGCTGCCAAAGAATGAATCATCCTTGCCCCAAACCTTATGCACCCATTTTAAGAGCAAAGCCTCATTGACCCGCTCCAAGGGCCGAACACCAAGGCCCCCCGCACACTTGGGCCGAGTAACCACATCCCAGGCTATCAAGTGCATCCCACGGCCCCTGCCATCCGCCCGACCCCACAGAAATTTCCGCATGCGTTTTTCCAGTCGGAGGCGAACGCCCACAGGTAACTTGCGCACCGAGAGAAAGTATATGGGTATCGCGGAGAGGACCGATTTAAGAAGAACAAGGCGACCTCCACGGGAGAGTAGGGAGGCCTTCCAGCCAGCCAAGCGCGAGTCCACCCGGTCCAGGATCAACCTCCAGTCATTCAAGCGATTCCGGCCCGAGGAAATAGGGACACCGAGGTAGGAGAGAGGAAGCTCCCCAATCCGCGAGGCGAGGATACGGCTGCACTCAGCCACCTCCGGCGAGGACAGGCCAAAGGGCACGAAGCAGCATTTGTCGAAGTTAATCGTCAACCCCGATAATTCACCGAAGAGGGAGATCACTTGTGCCATCCCAGCCACCGCGTCGGAGTCCCCCTCAATGAAGCACATGGTGTCGTCCGCGAACTGAATAATAGGCACACAAAGGCCTTCTTTCTGAAATCCCGCAGTGAGGCCAGCATCAATGACGCCGTGCACCATCCTGGTCAAGACGTCCGCGGCGAGAACAAAAAGCATAGGGGCTAAAGGGCAGCCCTGCCGCACCCCCCTACGGGGTTGGAAGAGGCTGCCAGCCGGACGTCCGTTAATAAGCACGGAAAGGGAGGCTGTGGAGACACAACGGCGCATCCAAGAAATCCAAACACTAGGGAAACCCCGCCGATGAAGAACAGCCCAAAGGAATCTCCAATCAAGCGAATCATACGCTTTAGAGAAGTCGATCTTCCAAAGGATACCTTTCTTTTTCTCGCGTTTCCAATCCGCCACAATTTCAGAAGCAAGAAGAATGCAATCCGCAATATGGCGCCCCTTGATAAACGCGCCTTGGACCGGCGAGATGAGGCCGTGAAGAACCGTGGAAAGACGGTTGGCCAAGGTTTTAGCGATAATAAGGTATATGGCATTGGAGACGGCAATAGGGCGGAAGTCGTCGAGACAGAAGGCGGGTGATTTCTTCGGGATAAGAACGATGTGCGCCCGGTTGATACGATCAAATCCCAGGTTGCCCGAGAAGAAGTCGGAAGCCACCGCGTGGACGTCACCCGACACCACCTCCCAAAAATCCTTGTAGAATGAGACCGGGAAGCCATCCGGCCCCGGGGAAGAGTCACCATTTAAGCTCCACACAGCGGATTTAAGCTCGGACAAAGAAAAAGGGCGAGTGAGGAGAGAGGAATCCGCATCCGAGATCCGGGAGGCCCCCTCCCCAAGCCAACGCCAACGCCGCGGGGAGGTGGCAGAAGAAGAACGGCGGAACTGCTCGGAAATGGCAAATCCCAGCGCACGATCCTCCGAGAAGACATGGTCATTGATGGAGATAGACCTGATAAAATTCAAGCGTCGCCGGTTGCTAGCCGCCCGATGGAAAAAAGAAGTGTTGGCGTCGCCCTCCTTGAGCCATTTAACCTTAGCTCTTTGGCGCCATTCGATACATTTCTTCTTATCCTCCGCTTGAACCCGAGCAGTAGCATTTGAGCGGAGAAGAAGCTCGTCCATAGAGAGATCGCGATCGCTCTCCAAAGAGTCCAAGCGTATGATAATATTCTCGGCCTCGGAGCGAATAGCCTTGCGCGAATGCCTAACGGAGGCCTTGAAGTCGACAAGGACCCGGCGAAGAGAGGAGAGCTTCTGAGATAAAATAGCCGCCGCCGAACCCGAGGCCGGGTAGTGGGTCCAATGATTAGTAACGATGTCCTTGAATGAAGGTTCCAGAAGCCAGCTTTTTTCATAGCGAAAGAGGCCACGAGGGGAGAGGCCAGCTCCGTCATCCCAAATGATAGGGGAGTGGTCCGAGAAGGCACGCGGGCGGGAGGCAACAGAGCAGAGGGGGAAGGAATCCAAAGCCGCGCCATTACCGAGAAAACGGTCGATCCTGGATCTAGAGGAATTGCTCCGCCACGTGTATGCGATATCATTGGGGACCAAATTAGTAAGCGCCAAGTCATGAATTACATCCCGAAAAGCTTGAGAGTCCGGGTCCCGACCTCCCCGACCACGAGGCCGATCCGCAGGGTCGATAGTAACATTGAAGTCCCCGCCTATGATCCAGGGGATAGAGGAGAAAGACTCGTCCGCGGAACGAAGATCCTCCCACACCTCCCGACGCAAAGTGTGGCAGGAGGGAGCGTAGACGCAGGAGACAGCGATAGGGGAGCCCGAGCGGACGTTATCCAGAACAACCGATAGGACATGGCGTCCCGAAAGCATTGAGCGGAAAGAGAACCACTGAGATTTCCACGTAATTAACAGCCCGCCCGCAGCACCGACCGCATCGATCGAACGAAATTCAGAGAAAGGGGCAGCACCAAAGGAACGCCAAGAGTAATCGTCAAGAGCTGCTAGCTTAGTTTCTTGGATACAAGCAATATCACACTCCCATTCCAAGAGCCGGGAGCCCAATGTTCGACGCTTAACCACATCACCCAAACCACGTACATTCCAGGAGAGGAGCTTCATTAAGAACACAATAAGAGAGGCCCGAGAGGATAGACGGACAGCAGGAACCACCAACGTCAAACGGAACCAGGCGATCCCCGGGGAACCGCCTCCTGCACCTGTGAAAAACCCTCCTGCACCTGTTCGGCCTGAGGATCCGCCTCCTGCACCTGATCGACCACAGGGTCCGAGTCAGCCGAGATTGCGCGCACACCCGCAGCGACCGCCACGGCCTGGCGGAGGGTCGCGCAAGAAGGAATCAACGCTGGCGCGATGGAGGACGAGCTTCGCCTGGAGTACGAGGCCCCGTAGCGTCTGAAAGCGGAGACCGTCCCTGCACCTGTGAGAGAGGCTCCCAAAGCCAGGGGAGTTGGTTGCAGCGGGGGGGGAGAGAGGGGGCGAGATGGAGTCGAGAACGCCAAAAGAGGCTCCACTTGAGGAACCAAGGGGCAAACCTGCAGACAAAGAGGCTCCACCTGAAAAACCAAGGGGGGTTGACGTGGCAAGCGAGGCCCCGAACCCGAATACCGCGGCCACGATCCGCCACCAGACTCGTCGAGGCTCCGAATAAGAGAGGGATCCGCAAGCGGGTCCGAACAGCCGACCCGAACCACAGGCGACGAACCGAATCGAATGAGGACAGAAGGCGAATCGATATCGAAGCCCTCCCTCCCTGCAGAGACAGAAGATTGACGTGCCAGGCGAGAGAAACGAAGCGGCGTCTCGGAAAAGCCGCCGCCATCATTCGAAGGCGTCGCCACACTGGAGAGAAGCTGCAGCTGATTGACGTGACCTCCAGGAAAAGAAGCGTCGTGCGCCACGTGGCCGGCCGAGGACGAAGCGCCACCAGAAGAGGAAGCGCCACATGCCACGTGGAATGGCGAAGATGAAACGACGGCAAGCTCCGGCAGGACGACGTCGGCCACGGGGGGCGGAGAGGGGACATCCGGAGGCGACTGAGCATCGGAGGCCGACGAAGGAGGCGGAAGAACAGTGAGGATCGGGCGAAAGCTCCAGGTGCCAACCTTCAGCGAGCCGAAGATGGAACGCTCGCTGGACTCGCGGAGGAAATCCGTTGAGCATTCGAACAGCACCTTGACGGAATGGCAGTCGGCGCCGGGGGAGAGACCGTCGTCGTAGATAGAGAGGATCGATCCCCACCGCCGGAAGACCTTGTTGAGCACCGGAATGGTTCTTGATAGGAAGGGGACCCCCGAGATGGAAGCAACACAGACCTCAGAAGAGAACGAAGCACCGTCAGCAACCCGCGCCGGACGCCAAAGGACCGCACCGGAGGACCCGTGCGAGAGCATGAAGTCCCGGTGCTGGGGCGAGAGGCCGCGGAGGCAGCAGTGAGAGGCATCCAGCAAGCAGAAGTCCCCCGAGAACGAAGGGCCGAGCACGCGCAAGACCATGTCCTTCACCACGTCCCAACCAACAACCGGGTGGCGAGCGACCCCAATAAGAAAAGAAGAGGGGCCACCGGCCGGGACATCGCCAACGAAAGCAGCATCACCCAGCAGGAGGGTAGGCTCCGACGGCGCCCCCAGAGGAAGAGGAGGCGGCGGAGGAGCCACCACCTGGGCGAACGAGCGTCCCCGAAAGGACGGGCGGGGGGGAGGATCCGCCACCGCTCGCACCGAGAAGGAAGAGCTCTCAGGCCTGAGAGCACCGCGCCGACGAAGCCAACCGCAAGAAGCTCGGCGATGACCAGCATCCCCGCAAGCAAAGCAACGAGGAGGCTGAGGGCAAAGAGGAGCAATATGGCCCCGCTCCCCGCACCTGAAGCATCGCCTTCCAGCCTTACGATGCGAAACCGAAGTCCAGCCCGCCTCCGAAGCCGAAAGGGATGAGATAGCGTCCATCCCTCCCGCCGGAGACCTGTCCGCATCCGCAGCACTGCAAGACGCCACCCTCGCACCGTTGACGTGAACCTCGGAAGCGATAAGAACCGTCCTCGTCCCAATCGAAGGCGCCGAGGAGAGGTTCGCACTACCGCGGCCCGCGACGCAGCTCCTGCTATGCGCGCCACGAAGAAGAACCCCGGTCGCTCCGCTCGCTCCACTCGCTCTGCTCGCGCCACTCATGTCTCTCTTCAAAATGGACAAGATCCATCTATGCCAAACTTCAAGAAACTTCCACTAAATACCACAAATTAAGCCCAAAGAAATTTGGTCCTTTCAAAATCATTAGAAAAATTGGTCCGAATGCCTATGTCTTGGATTTGCCACCGGAATTCAACACCTCGCCAATATTTAACATATCTGATTTATACCCATATTTTGAGAAAGACACTGCTAGTCCAGAAATTCTAGAAGGAGTTCGTCATCGACAACCGCTGCAACTGCACCATCTCCGGATGCTGTTGAAGATATCTTGGATGTTCGTGACTTGGCAACACGCCACGGCATTACTCGACGCTTCCTAGTACAATGGAGGGGACGTCGTTTGGAGGATAGTTCACGGATCGAAGAACAAGAGTTGGAAAAGCTTCGCCCTGATCTTTTACAGAACTACTAACATGCAATCTTGCCGGAGTAAGATTCTCTCCAAACAGGGGGAATTGATGCAATTTAGACCCTATTCTAGGGGTCAAAGGAAAATCTGTTAGGATTTAAAATAATGACAGGGACATTGTTGCAAGTGTTTTATTTTATTATGTATTTTCTTTTTTTTTAGTCCAACGTCTAGGGTTTGGAAGGTGCTCCTACGTGGGTATAAAAGAATGCCTTGGGGAAAGTGTGCGGCAGTTTTTGGATGCAAAGAAAACCCTACGGGCCCCCTCTACCGCTCTTTATCTCTTCTTCCCTCCCTCTCTCCCCGACATCCCTTCTCTCCCTCCACGGTTCTTCCCCTCAATCCTAACCCTTTCCCCCGCCTTCTTATCTCTCCTCTACTGCTGTCAGCCACGCCTTCACCGCCCCACGAATTACCACCGCCATCAACTCCGTCACCACCAACTCCATTGCCACCCCTTCCGTTTCCAACCCACCATTGTCAGCCGCAACCGATCTCCCTCAACCCACACCTCACCTGCACTGCCGCCGCAACTGCCCACCCCTTCAGATAGCACGGTTATCGCCCTGCAGGGAGTCCTGGTTAAAAGTTCTGGGTTTTATTTTAAAATTTTGATGTCTATTTGAGTCCAGAGTCCTGGGAGAATTCGAGTCTGCTACAGATTTCTCAGGAATAAAGTAAGCTTGTTATATTTACTTCTGTTTTGGATTCGTTGGTTCCCTGGAAATCAGAAATTTAATGATGACATGCTATTCTGTCTATTTTTTTCTTATTGATTCTGTCGACGATTGACTTCAGTGCTACATTGCTTCTTGTCATCTGAGCATTCAATTCTTTGATCCACGTAATCTTTTATGTTTTCCTGTAAGGACAGAGCATTTAAGCCCTTATTCAAATCTGATTAATAAGTTTGTTTGGCCATTACATTGTCATTTATCCATTCCTGCTATCATATATCAGCTGTGCATTTTTGAAGCCAACCCAACTATTTAATTGATTGTTTATAAGTTTTGAGGTCTGCATCACATATTTACACGAACACATCAATTAAACACAAATGAATGTAGACATATGCACATGCACATACTTATATGTACACATATATATGCCTACACACATATATGTGCATATATATACATGTATACATACATGCACATTGCACATAGATCACTACACATACACACGTATATATATATATTTTTCTAAACGAATTAGTTCTAAGTTATTTAGACACATATTTACTCATACAAACATACATGTGTGTACGCATGCATACGGATGCATATATGTTGGTTCTAAGCTATATACACACATTCATGTACTTGTACATATCGGTTTTAAGTTCTACAGACACATTTACACCTACATATTAGTTTTAAGTACTAAAGTTATAGATTGATGATTATGTATACACACATATACGTATACATGGCATGTAAACACATGCATACACATATATCCATACATATGCATACATACATGCGTACATATACGCATGTATGCATCTATACACAAACACATATACATACATATTTAGACGCACACATCCGTAGACATATATTGGATTGATCTTAGATTATAATTTAGGTATATGTGTGTATACATACACACAAATGTTTACATAAATATGCGTATATATGTAGCATTATACTTTTCTCGAGTAGGCATCAATGTCAGTGCCTACCGCCTTAGGCATTTAGGACCTCATAGTGCCTTGGAGCACCTTATGCTTTTAACAACAATGTCAAAACCATTTTCTTAATCTAGACGTAAAGACGAGTGGAGACTATAAATTTCTTTTAGCAACCTACAAATCTGATTCTTACTAGATCCCATAATATGAGCTCATATTTCACATCCAATCAAGGCCCTAAATGTCGGTTTCGGTCACCATTTCGGTATCCACCAAAACAGAATTTCGGTGGAATTTCGACCGGAATTTCGATCATTTCGGTCATTTTTTGTACTAGGACCCCCATATTTTGGTCATTTCGAACATTTCGATCGAATTTCGATTTCGACTGGATATCGATATTCGACAAAAGATCGACCGAATTTCGTTGAAATTTGAGGCCATGCATCCAATATTATGCTTATTTCCTTAAGTCTTGTCACCCGTTACGGAAAACAACCTTGTAAGAGTCTCTCAACTAGTATGTCCAAAACTAGTATAGAAAAATCTCATTAGCTAGCAACCTACAAATCTGGTTCTTACTTGATCTCATAATATGAACTCATATTTCATATCCAATATTATGCTCATTTCCATAAGTCTCGTCACCCGTTACGGAAAACAACCTTGTAAGAGTCTCTCAACTAGCATGTCCAAAACTAGTATAGAAAAATCTCATCATCTCCTTTGATTTTTGATGCACCCACACATTTAACTTATATGTGGACAAATACATCACACAAATAAGTCATTAGGGTTTTGGGGGCACTATCCACCTCATTTATACATGATACATCTTACCTTTGACTTAGCCACTTTACACTCCGTCTTCACTAGTCTGGTGTTTATCGACGATAGAGGTCCTATGGTTTGGTCGCGTGCCACCCATTTCAAGAGGTTGACATTGCCACTCTTCTCATGTCAAGTGACCATAGACGAGGGACTACTCGCTTGTCATGGGATGGAGTTGAAGTCCTCTGTCTGCCAGAGCATTTGAGAACAATCTTAGAAGAACCCTCGAACCTATGGATCCTTTAGGGTGCGTTTGGTACGCGGGTTAGACCAGATTAAACTGGTAGAGGGTAACCTATTTTTGTGTTTTGGTGTTAGGATAGAGGGTAAATTGGAGGTGGGTTTGTTGTGATGTGATTGTATTGAAATTTGAAAAAGTGAGTAGTTATTGTGTTGTGATTGTATTGGAGTTTGGAAAAGTGAGTAGAAGTTGAGTAGTTTATAAATTTTATATAATATGATGGTATAATATAGGGATTATTACACCCATAACCCTGAGTAATTATGCAATAACATTCATAACCCCGTATAATCGTGAATTACACGAGAAACCCCGAATAATCACTCCGTCTCACACACATAACCCTCCGTTAATTTAATACGTTAACTCAACCATACGAGTGAGTTAATCAAACCAATCTATAATCTAACGGCTACGATTAGCTAAAATAAAAAAAGAAAAAATAAGTGACAAGGTGGAGGCAACTTCCTTGCAGGTCGATGCGGGGAGTCGGAGGTGGGTCGGAGGGGCGACGGCTTCGAGCAGGTCGATGGGAGGCTTGCTGGCGGAGGCGAGCAGGGGCACACAGGGGGTACCCGCGGGCGGTGGGGGAGGGCTTCGAGCTTCTGAGAGCTCATGCGGCCGGAGAAGATTTGCTGGGTGGGGGGTTTCGAGCGAGGGAGGGAAGGCTCGGTACCCCGAGGGGGGGCGCTCCGAGGCGGCTCGGCGCTGGGGGGCTTCGAGCCGTGGAGCGAGCCAGGGGGAGGCTCTGAGCATGGGAGGAGCAGGCGGGGGGGGGGGGGGTGATCAGAGCGAGGGAGGGAGGGCTCGGTGCCGGGGGGCTCCGAGTGATGGAGGGAAAGGCTCAACGCGGGGGGCTTTGAGCCGGGGAGCGGTGCGGGGGGCAGCTCCGAGCAGGCGGGGGTGGGCCTTCGAGCGGAAGGATCGACGCGAGGGTGGGGAGGGGGAGGCGGCGGGTTCCGAGCATGCGGGGGGTGGGGGGCCTTCATGCGGAAGGATGTCCTGAGCGGGGCGGGGGAAGCTCCTAGTTCCAGTGGGGCGGGCGGAAGCTCCTGCTTCCAGCGGGGTGGGTGGAAGCTCCGAGCGGAAGGCTCTTTTGGTTCCAGCGCTCTGGGTAGTCGGTGCCACAGACCGCATTGGATATCCCTCCAGAAAGAGCTCTGAGAGGCCTGACGTGGAGACTATTGAGAGGAACAACGCCCCCATCGTACGCATCCTCGCCAGTATTCTCGGGAAGGAGAGGCCCCACGACAGTAACGGAGGCGGGTCCTTCCAGTTCCTAAACAATTACGATTGGAGGGAGATCAGGTCATCGGGACGATGGCGGTAAAGGGGATCATCGGTGGGTTGCTTCGAGCAAGCTTCTTGGGCAGAGGGGCTGGCAGAGAGGATGGCATCTTATGTAAATAAGAATGAACTTTAGGGGTAGGTTCGTCTTTTTCAACGGAAACCGTCAACTATAACGACCATCCCAAACATAATATAACACAGGGTTATGTAATGTAAGAGTTAAGCATTACTCGGGGTTTCTCGTGTAATTCGCGATTACGCGGGGTCGTGAATGTTATTGCGGAATTACTCAGGGTTATGTGTGTAATAATCCCTATAATATATTATTTTTTGATGGAGTGGATGAAAGAGAATTAATTTATTTAATGTATTAAAAAAGGAAAAAGTGAGGCCCACATTGGTGAGAGAAAAAATAGGCTAAGGGGGCAAACCCCCCAAAGGGGGGTTTAACCCCCTGGCTGAACGACTTTTTAGAAATCCTCTACCATCTTCTTTAACATTGGCTTAGTAACCCATATGGCCATATCTTTTAAACTTGCAGTATGAAGTTTGATCTAATCTCTTATCAGACTCCTAAAGCAATGATGGGCGGTTGGAGTGGGTCTTGGCTAGTGGTAGTCCCACAGTTGCAAAAGTCGGTAATCGGCAGTCGATTGACCGGGTCACTGACTTAGGATTAATAGCAGTCGAGCGATTAATCAGATTTAATTGGGTTTTAATGCTTTAAATTTTTAAACATGTAAATCATTTTTATACATATATTCTTATATATTTACATAGATTTGTATGATTTTGTACTTTCATAATGAAATAAAAGAAGTAATTGAATTTAAATAAAACATCAATCGTGTTATAAGAAGTTTACTTTTAAAAAAAGCACAAAAAATAAAAAAATAAAAAACATGGTATCTCCAAAAAATTGGTCGACTAGTGAGCATAGTCGGAATTAGTCGGTACTCACTCGGCCAACCCATTGACTAGATTAGTCGGACCTACTAGTTGAGCTAGTCGGACGACTTTTACAACATTGGGTAGTAGTACATTGTGTCTATCACCTAAAAGACCATGGCTTGAACCCCAGGAGGGAAGCTCAAGGTGAAGATTTGTTCTACAACAATGTGAATGGTCTCATGGTAACGTTGGGTGTCTATAGAGCAAAAAGGGAGATCAGGGTTAGAGTCTGTTGGATGTGCCTCTATAGGTAGTTCCCATTATGTCAACAAGAAAAGAAAAGTTTTTAGAGTTTCTGTAATATGTATATGAGAGGCCCATATGTTTAGCATCAACTACTTTTGATGGACTTCTACGACTGTTCGAGATCATCCCATACTACTTTTGCCCATTAATTGTTTGCATAAGATCAACACTCTAGCTCATCTACTGCCTACCAATGGTCTTCATTGAGTATCCACTATAGGCATGGGTTTACTTTGGTGCTATCGCCTCCATATTAGTCTCCTCCCAAGTCCCAACTGCAAGTACTTCAAGTGAGTCTCCTCTCAGCTCCTTAGAAAATGTATCGAGGATTCGAGGGAAGGTGAGTTGATTAGTTTCCTTTATAACAAGCTACAACTTTTCCAGTGCCAGCTTGAGGGGGAGTCTTAGAGTATGGTTTAGGTGGGTTTATTTGATATCTCCAAGATCCCTTGCATTGCTTTCATATTTAATCCCATATTACTTGTTAATTGGACTTTGATGTATTGGTGGGACTATATAAAGAGCCCCACATCTCTTGTATCTCTTGAATTGATAGAAGATCCAAATATTAGTGGCTTTATTTTGTGATTTAATCTTGCTCCTCGGATAATAGGGTTCTGCATAAATTAAAGTTTTTCTCTTGTTTCTTGATTCCACACATTTTATTTTATATTTTTTCAGTTTCCATTGTGTGACCTAGATGTCACATTTTATTTGTGGAAAATACCCTCTTCTGGGAAAAAATGCAATGTAAAATAACCTCTTCTGCATTACCTAATGTTAATATCTTAAGAGTACTTGCAATAGATCTAAAGTGAGCCCAACCTTACTCAGCCCTCTTAGCATGAGGTAATGCACTGGGCTGTCCTTTTTTGTTTCCATCGACTTGCAAAATCAGCTTGTATGGTTCAAAAGTTCTTAGCTTATTGAATTTAATGATATTAATGCTTTTCCTACAGTCAGTCCCAGTAAAGACAGATTTTTAAGTTTGCAAACGAACTCGATGGAAAGTAACTCATCTGATGCAAATGAAAATGTAAGTAAATTTTCTAATTTTGCTCATTTTCTTTATTATTGTTGATCTTTTTTCTAATTTTGCTCATTTTCTTTATTATCCATGTAGCCGACCCTACTTAAAGTGGGAGAAGACTTTGCCATTTTTTTAATCTTTATTATTGTTGGCATTGGCAAGTTGTTTGTTGAGCTTGCATTGGAACTGTTGTAATTTCTGTCCATATCCATAAAATATGGCCTCACTGCAAACAATGTGTTTTTCTTTCTAATACGAACTTTATTATGCTTTAGAGAAACTCGTGGAACGTGCCAGTAATCTGTTCCTTTCCTCTTTTAGATTTCTGCCTTCCAGTTCAAAAGGCATTTCTTTTCTAAAATACACAAACACCTGTATCCGTATTTGTATGCATGCATCAAAAACTTTTGCATTAATCTAAATATATCCTCCTATATACTTTTAAGTTTACGTAAATAGGCATTTCTTCACTAGTAATCATGTGCATAATCATGTGCACGTGGTTATACACACAAACTTGAATGCATGAAAGGACATATCGATATCGGTATCGATATCGGTACCATGTCGATACTGATATATCGCCGATATATCGGCGATATATCGATGCCATATCGCCGACATCGGGATTCAGCTCGCCTTTTTTGCGTGTCGATACCCGATATCGGACATATCGGCGATATATCGGTGACCTGTCGATACCGATATATCGAGATATGGCCTTCCATGTTTGAATGTTCTGGTTGCCGTTTTTCTGGTTGCCATTTTTCTGAGACTTCTGTAGAACTTTGTCACAATCCACTTTCTTACGAAAAGCCATAGGAGGATCTTTACCTTTAATAGATAGGTGACCATCGAAGTGCATTTGTGGTCACAGATGACAGTTGCATCTTATGTCATAGGAGGGTGGATGAGCTTTGTCAGGTCAGTGGACATGGGGAACTTTCTTCCATACCAAACCCAACAATTCCTTTCCGATGTTATGGGCCTATCTTCCTGAAATGTAGAAAGATGCCAGAAGTAATACTATAATCTAGTATGGAACAAATCAAAGTCAAAAGTGAGAATCCAAGCTCCCAGCTCACCGTCGGTGAAGGACGGACCAGTTACTTTAAAATCAATTGCAAGGTCCTTGAAATGAGGAAATTATTCCTTGATCTTCCTTGGTCTTGATAGCCATGCAACTATAAGTATAAGGAGAAATTGGATCCACCCTCACCTCTCTGGCTTAGAAATCAGTGGTCCCTGGGATCAACTTCACCACTCTAATGAATAGGGATGGCCTCACATGAAGTGTAGCTTTCTCCTCCAAATCTGAAGTTTGACTGTGGTAGTAGAGGACAATGTTCTCAACTTGTCATCCTTGTTTGAGAGCAAACACATGACTTGCTTGGAAATGAGAGTGATTTTTCAAGTCGTCAAGTTTTTCACCCAAGACCACAAGCCTTAACAGCCCTATAGCCTTGACAGTCAACTTGAATGTGCTTCGTTCGTTCATGAAAAACTGGATTGGTGGCAATGTATGTAGCAGACTTGTTATCACAATATGGCGGTGTAGGAGTGGTAGCTGGGAACCCAAGATCCCGTAGAAAAGATGCAAGCCACGTAATCTCACAAACATCATGGGCCATTGCCTTATATTCTGCCTCTGCACTTGATCTGGAAACCACTGTTTGTTTCTTACTTCGCCATGTAACAAGGTTACCACCTACAAACATAGCATAGTCTGTAATGGATCGTCTGTCCTCAGGAGAACTGGCGTATTCAGCATCTGCATAAGCAGTGATATCAGTATGACCGTTGACTCTATAGATGAGTCCTCGCCCAGGTGATTCCTTCAAGTATCGAAGGATCAGAAGGACATCCTGCCAATGACTGTAAAGAGGTCTTTCCATGTGGCGGCTGGCTCTGCTTACAGCATAAGATATATCAGGCCTAGTGACGGTGAGGTAGATTAGTTTACCCACTAGGCTTCTGTATCGGGTAGTGTCTTCAAACTCAGAATCGGCGGATGTAGTATGTTTTCGTACCTCTGCAGGGATGCCAGATGGTTTGCATCCAAGTAAGCCGACTTCCATAAGAATATCCAAGCAGTATTTTCGTTGTGATAGATGTAACCCTTCAGCAGTGCGTATTACCTCAATACCAAGAAAGTACCGGAGTTGTCCAAGGTCCTTGGTGACAAACACCTTTTGAAGGAATGCCTTGATCTCTAGAATTCCATTGTCATCATCACCAGTGACCACCATATCATCAACATAGACTGCAAGTATCACAGTACCAGTGGATCGTCGTCTTACAAACACAGAGTAATCAGATGTTGTCTTGTGAAAACCAATAGAGCTAATTTCAGTGGTAAGCCTGTCGAACCAGGCTCGAGGACTCTGCTTTAGGCCATAGATGGCCTTACGAAGTCGGCACACATACTCCCCCTCGACGGAGTAACCCGACGGTTGCATCATATAGACCTCTTCTTCGAGATCACCATATAAGAAGGCATTCTTGACATCCAGCTGAAAAATTGGCCAATTCTTGTTAGCTGCAACAGAGAGTATTGTGCGAATGGAACCCATTCTAGCAACAGGGGAGAAGGTCTCAAAGTAATCGACCCCATATGTCTGAGTGAATCCTTTTGCCACAAGTCGTGCCTTAAGTCTGTCAATAGAACCATCTGGAGATTGTTTGGTCGTAAAGACCCATCGGCAAGCAACATGCTTGATGCCTGTAGGACATGGCACAAGATCCCACGTGCCTTTGGATGTGAGTGCATCCATTTCTTCATTCATGGCCTGTCGCCAACCTGCATCTTGGGAGGCACTATGATGATCTTTCAGAATGGAGATAGTCATTAGGGCATCTGCATATTGTTTGTTAGTGGAAGAGAGTCCAGCAATAGTAGTAAAGTTAGACATAGGATAAGAGGTACACTTTCTCTTTTGCTTCCTTAATGCAATCGGCAGGTCTTCTGGATCATCCGGAACAGTAGCGGAGGGGACTGTCGAAGATGGCATATCATCCTGAGGCAGAGGTATGGGTAGAGGGACATCTGGTGGTGAGGTCCGAGAGCGATGGGTGTGGTTGATTGGTGGTGGAGGAAGATCTAGAGGGACATCGGGGACAGTTTGTGTGAAGAAGCTTATTTATTCAAAGAAAGTTACATCTGCAGAGACGTAATATCGATTATTAATAGGATCATAACATCTGTAACCTTTTTGAGTGGAGGAATAACCAAGGAAAACACACTTGATGGCTCGAGCGGATAATTTATCTTTGATGTGAAAATTATGGACGAAGGAGACACACCCAAATATTCGTAGAGGTAGAGGAAAGGGAAGATTATCAGGGTGAAGTAAAGAGAATGGTGTGGATCCTTTGAGAGTAAGAGAGGGAGTCCTGTTGATAAGATGGACTGAAGTGAGAACAGCATCACCCCAGTATGTTTTGGGAACATTCATCTGGGTGAGAAGGGATCGGGCAATATTTAGGAGGTGACGAAGCTTGCGTTCTGCAACCCCATTCTGCTGAGAGGTATAAGGACAAGAGGTTTGATGTATTGTTCCATTGGAAGCAAAGAAATCAGAAAGATCTCGTTGAGTAAACTCCAGGGCATTGTCTGAGCGGAATATTTGAATATTCGATGAAAAATGATTTTTGACATAAGCGAAGAAATCTTTGACAATTTTATTGATTTCTGATCATTCTTTAATTAGATAGACCCAGGATGACCTGCTATAATCATCCACAAAAACAGTAAAATAGCGGTGTCCACCAATGGTTCGGACAAGACAAGGTCCCCAAACATCACAATGAACTAATGAGAAAGGCATAGTATGACGGGGTTCAGTCCTAGCAGGAAAAGATGTACGATGATGTTTTCCGAACTGACATGCCTCACACTCGAAGGGTTTAAGCATGGACAGTTCATGGAACATTAAGGAAAGAGCTTTAGCAGAGGGGTGACCCAGACGAAGGTGCCAGAGAAGGGGATCAGCAGAGATGGAAGTTGCGCCAGCGAAACCAGAGTTGAAAGGGATATCAAGATAATATAAGCCGTTCTTCTCATGTCCCCCACCAAAGATCTGTTTCGTCCGGATGTCCTGAAAATAACAGCATAAATCATCAAAAATCACGCGACAATTGAGTTCTGTGCATAATTTGTGAACCGACAGCAGACTAAGAGGAAAAGCAGGAGCACAATAGACATCCGTTAGTCTAATTTTGGGGCTAAATTCCATAGTCCCCACACTAGTGATGGGTGAGTAGGCGCCATTAGCCACACGAACATGTTTTACCGTAGAGGGGTCCCTGGGAGAGGTGAGGAGACTGCATTCTCCTGTGAGGTGGGTTGATGCACCCGAGTCGATGATCCAGGTAGAAGTAGTGGTAGAGGCAGAACTGGCAATCGTACCTGTGGTAGCTGCTAGAGTTGCAGTAGGCCCTGAAGTTGTAGTGTCGACAACTGAGTTCTGAAGGAGTTGGCGAAGACGAGTATATTCTGCAGCAGTAAAAGATAATGGAGCATCGGTGGTAGATTGAGCCTGAGAGGTCTCCATTGTATCATAATTTGGGTCATAAGGTGTGGCCTCATAGCATTATTGGCTTTGGGCATGCCAAAGGTCGCCCAGCATTTATCAGACGGATGGTTCCAGCGGCCACAATGAGTACAAGCAGGATAACGAGGATTTGAAAAATCACGACCACGGCCGCGTCCTGAGTCTCGTCCTCATTCCTGCTCTCGTCCACGACTGCGACCAATTATGCGGCCGCATGATCCTTGGAAGGGTGGTCGTCCTCCTGCAAAGTGGGCAGTAGTGTCTGCAGTGGGAGGTGGGTTAGGCGATTCCAACTCCTGTAGTCTGCCAAAAATAGTTTCAAGGGACGGTAGGGAAGCTGTCGTCAGGAATTGGTCTTTGACAGATTTATATCGAGGGTGTAAACCTGAAAGAAAACGATACACCTGCCATTCTGCTCTTTCACCAATTTGCTTATCACAGCAGGCAGGTTGAAATATAAGCAGTTCTTCAAATAACCCTGTGAGGAGCCTATAATATTCTATCAAGCATGTTTCTCCTTGATTTGCAGACCAAATTCTTGTGTAAATGTCAGAAAGCCTGGATTTGGTTTTTTTCTGGGAGTAAGTTTTCGCAAGACTTTCCCACATTTCTTTTGCAGTTGTTTTATAGAGCAAATTTGACGCAATATTAGGATCAACACTGTTCGTCATCCAAGTGATTACCTGGCAATTATCGACATACCAGGTGTCATAGTTGGCGTCTGTCTCGACAGGCGGAGTAGTAGTGAGAATGTAGATCTTGCGCTGGCCACCAATGAAAATTTTGAAGGAGCGAGACCATAGTACGTAGTTCTCTGATCCCTTTAGTTTGATTGAGGTGCCCTGCACCAGCATAGAGAATGTATGGTATAGGGGCTTGGAGTCCGAAGACGTAGGAGCAGATGCCATGGTGGCCGTAGTGGTCAATGACCTAGTATGCAGAGGTAATTGAGATCATACGGAATATTAGCAGACCATAGTGATTTAGTCCATGAAGAAAACCATCAATCTATGGTTGGCAGCCTAGGGGACCAGGGGCCTTGCGAGGGACCTGGATCCTTGCAAAAAATCCTTGGATCGAAGGGAGCTCAGTCCTTGCGAAGAAGGGCCGTAGAGTAGTACTGGGATGGCCGTAGGGCAGTGGCGCATATGGAGGGCGCGGCGGGGCGTACTGCAGTACTGGATGGCGAAGGGCGCGTCTGGAGGGGAGGCTTGAGTCGCGTCTGGGGGGGAGGCTTGATGCGCGTCTGGAGGGGAGGGCGAGATGAGGCGTTGCGTCTGGAGGAGAGGCGGGTGAGATGAGGCGTTGCGGAGGGCGCCTGGCGGATGGCGCGTCGCGTCTGGAGGAGAGGCACGTCTGGAGAGGTGCCGACGAGGGGCGCTTATGGCGGAGGGCGCCTGGCGGAAGTTGCGGAGGGAGGGCACCGTGCGGAGGGGTGCAGAGGGAGGGCACCGTGCGGAGGGGTGCGGAGGGCACCTGGCGGATGTCGCGGAGGGAGGGCACCGTGCGGAGGGAGAGGTGCAGAGGGAGGGCACCTGGCGGAGAGAGGGCACCGTGCGGAGGGAGGGTGCCTGGCGGAGAACGAGAATCGCGCCTGGCGGAGAAGGGCGGCGCTGGGAGGAGCGCCTAGGGGGGACCCCTAGGGTTCGAGCATGACGAGGGCAACGGTTGGGGTGGGGGCATTTTTGGCTCTGATACCATGTGAGAAACTGTGAAGCTGTGTATTATTCTGTGAGGTCTAGGGGTCCTTATATAGGACTAAACCCTAGGGTGCTCAGAGTAGAACTTACATAAGTACCCCTGTGGGGTTACAAAGGGAAACAGTTCATAAGGAAACAATGCATAAGGAAATAGAGATAACTAGACAAGCAACAATATATGGTATTCTCTAACATACCCAGTATTTCTTTTTCCCCCTGTATTCCTTGTTCATCATCACCTGTAATCAGAATATGGTCTACATACACCATAATAGCAATGATACCTCTAGGTATCTTCTGCACAAGCAAGGAATGATCGGCATTAGAACGTATGTACCCCTGTTTCTCAAACAGGTCTGAGAGCTTTTGGAACCAAGCTCTGGGGCTCTGCTTAAGACCATATATAGCCTTATGAAGTCTGCACACTGTAGGATACTCCCCCTCAACAGCAAACCCATGTGGCTGTTGCATGTAGACTTCCTCCTGTAAATCACCATATAGGAATGCATTCTTCACATCTAACTGGTAGAGAGTCCAATCACGAGTAACGACAACATAGAGGAGGATCCGCAGAGTGGAATGACGAGCAACCGGTGAGAATGTATCCAGATAATCCACCCCATAAGCCTGTGTAAAGCCACGAGCAACAAGGCTGGCCTTATATCTGTTAATACTGCCATCTGCCTTCTGCTTAACTGTGAAGACCCACTTGCAACTAACTGGGGATACATCAGGAGGCGCGGGAACAAGACTCCATGTGCCTCGTGACTGAAGAGCGACCATTTCTTCTTCCATGGCCAAGCACCATCAACTATCTTTCATCGCATCTTGATAATTTCGTGGAATATCCACGGCTGACAATGCAATAAAAAAGTTCCTGAAATCACCAGTGAGACGATCAAATGACACAGAAGATGCTATAGGATATGATGCACAGCTCCGCTTCTGTTTTCGTATAGCAATAGGTACATGTAAATCATGTGTCTCCTCGGCTGGCCTCTATAAACCCTCCTGCTCAGAAAACTCATCAGATCCATCATTAGAAATATTTTCAGAACATACCTCAGACGAGCTGGATGATGGGCGGTAACCATGAACAAGAGTAGGCCTACGGGTATAGTGGAATGGTAGTGGCGAGACATGTACCGTGACATGAGGTGGTGGTGGAGATGGTACTTGTGATGGTTTTGATAGTGGTGGTGGTGGCATGTATATGGCATCAGTAGTAGTGTCAGGGGGGTTCAGCTGATCACCTGTAGGTGAGAAGTACATGACGGATTCGAAAAAGATAACATCCGCACTGACTAAATACCGCCTTCGTAATGGATCATAAAACTTGTACCCCTTCTGCGTTCTGGAGTACCTGACAAATACACACTTGACAGCCGTAGGAGAGAGCTTGTCCGTCCCGGGAGACAACTGGTGAACGAAGGCGACCAAGCCAAACACAGGAGGAGTAAGGGAGAACAATTCTTTGTCAGGAAAAATAAGAGATACGAGAATCTTCTCACCTAAGACAAAGGACGACATTCGATTTATAAGATAGCACGCCGTAAGAACAACATCCCCGCAGAAAGAATGAGGAGCATTACTCTGTACGAGAAGTGACCTGGTGATATCAAGTGACGGTGTTTTCTTTCAACAACCCCATTCTGTTGGGAAGTATAGACACATGATGTTTGGTGGATAATCCCTTGAGATGAAAAATAATTGGATAAGGTATGAGTACAAAGTTCCAGAACATTATCACTTCTCACAATTTTAACAGACGCAAAGAGAATATTGCGAACTTCATTAATGAGATTGATTATAATATTTCCCGCTTCAGATTTATTCTTTAACAGAAATACCCATGACAAACGAGAGAAATCATCAACAATAACAATATAAAACCTGTGTCCCTGATGATCAGGAACACGACTAGGACCCCATATATCGACATGGAATAACTCAAACTTGGAGGTACTGCTCTGACACTGACGACTGGGAAATGTAGACCTGTGATGTTTTCCCAACTGACAAGCCTCACATTGAATGAATGTATGAGGTGAAACATGAGGTAACACATAACGAAGCTTCTGAAGCGGTAGGTGTCCAAAACGCAGATGCCACAGTAATGGGGAGGCAGATCCAACAGGTAGAGATGAGGTTCCAGTAGGGGTGTAAACGGACCGAACTTGAGCGAACCTATATTTTTTAGGTTCGGTTCGTTTATTTAAGCGAGCATAAACTTGTGTTTAGGTTCGGTTCGTTTATTTTCGAACCGAATCCGAATCAAATCTCTTTTTAAACGAATCGAACCTAAGCGAATATCGAACTTAAAAATTCTCTAATAAGAGGGAGTGAAGAGAAGAGAAATGGAAATATATGTGTCTGCAATTAGAATAAATATTCATTTAGTTTTTTTCTTTATCTAACTCATCTTCATCTTTTAAAAAAATAGATTAACAAGGATTCATCCCTTTGAAAAAAATATAATTATATTGTATTTTTATATATGTTCAGATGGGGATAAGGAATAAGAATAATGTGGAGATATCCGACAAGTAATGTTTATACTTGTTCTGTTGATTCGAAGATAAAGAAGGGAAAAGTACTAGACACATAGATGATGGATGATGCAACCACGATGCGACTATTTATTTTTGGATAGTTTTTACTGAGATAAAATCGATTTATCACGTAAATATTCAGTTATCTCTAGACAAATGTCACTTATCCTTAAACAAAATCCACTTATATCAAAATAAGGTCCACTTCTACTGATAATGATTTGTAAATATGTATATGTGTCTGTTTATCGAGCATTTAACGAATCGAATCTGAGCGAACCTATGATTTTTAGGTTCGGTTCGTTTATTTAATCGAACCCAAACTTGTGTTCAGGTTCGTTTCGTTTATTTCCGAACCGAATCTGAATCGATCTTTTAGCGAGCCGAACCTGAGCGAATATCGAATTTGAGAATTTTCTGACACCCCTAGGTTCCAGCATAAGGAGTCCGACTAAGGCGATAGAGACCGCCTTGCTCATAGCCACGCCCGATCACGTTGCCCGTAAGGATGTCTTGAAAAATAAGAGAGGATGGATCAAAAATTGCTCGGCAATGTAAATCCTTTGTAAGTTGGCTAATGGACAATAAATTCATCGAAAAATCAGGTGCATGTAACACGTTCTTGAGATGCATAGATGGTGCCAATCTAATCTTCCCCTGACCAGTGATTGGGGAATGTGTCCCATTAGCAATGACCACAGTATGTCCTGGAGGGACCTGTCTGTATCCTGTGAGTAAACCTTTATCACCACACAGATGATGTGTAGCACCAGAGTCCATAATCCACTCTAATGTATCGGATCCACTATTGCTAGTGAATGCATAGGTGCTACCTGATGTACTGGTGGAAGCAGACGCAGATGTAGCAACGTCGGCTTGACTCTCAGAAGTAGATGCTGATGTTACGGGGCCAAATGGAGGGATAATGCCCCTTAGACGGGCAACAAGATCATCGAAGCGCTGATCCATAGATGACGCAGCTGGTGGCTCAATATGTTCAGCGATTTGGGCAGAAGTTGGAAAACCGTGCTTAGAATAACATGTATCCTCGGTATGCCCAGAATGATGGCAATAAGTACATGACGGCCGAGTGCGGCCTCCTCTACCGCGAGGTCCACGGCCACAGAACTGATGATGATGTCCTCGACCTTGATTTGCTGCCATGGCTGAGGCTGTTGGATTCGTAGTAGACGAGGGAACGGTGTTGCGACTCAGCCTATGAAATGCCTCCTCCATAGGAGGAATAGTAGAATCCGCGAGGATCTGGGAACGTGCTGCCTCGTACTTTGGATCTAGAGCAGCGAGAAAAACCCCTACCATAGTGGCATTCCGGTAGGTCTTTTGTTGCTTTGGAGTGGCTGTTAAAGGCAGGAAGCTATAAAGCTTCTTAAACATCCCTCGTAGAGATGTGTACAGAGAGTGCAGAGGCCGTCCATTCTGCTTGATAGTAAACATGTCATGCTGGAGTTGCAGAATCTTCGTCTCATTCTTTGCCTGAGAATATGTAGCTGCCATAATATCCCACATTGCTTTGGCTGTGGGTTGATGAAGAATATCATTGGCAATTTTAATTGCTAGGGTTCTAGATAGCCAAACCTTGGCATACGCATCATCTGCCTCCCATAAGGCATTGACCTCAGTCTTCTCGGCATGCTCTTCTTCAGTAACAATGTGTTTCTTACCGATTGACTTCATCATACTCATGAACTGCATTGCCCACAGTTCATAATTTGAACCATCCATCTTGACAATCAGCGCTGGATCCCTGAAGGCGCCTATAGATGGGATATCTGCCTTGATTTCTGACATAGTAATAGAGGAAGACTGGGGTAGTAGACTGAAGATGTGATCGTCTACACAGACATTAATGGGTGTAGTTGCGTGTGTAGACTCAAGCAACCAAACCCATTACTTTGGAGGAGCGTGCGCTTGACTTAGGGTTTTGTGTGCACGGAAGTCAAACCCTTTGGAGGGTCACCTCCTGGATGCACACACGTGCACAAATCTTGCGCGCAGGGAAAGCGCGCATGCACACAGATCTCGCGCGCAGGGAAAGCGCACATGCGCACAGATCTCGCGCGCAGGGAATGCGCAGGAGACGCACAGGGTCACGTGTAGGGACTGTACAAGGATACCGTGCGCTGGGTCACAGTGCACACATGAATCCTGTGCAGCACGCACAACCCACCGTGCGCAAGTGCATTGTGGTGCTTAGTCGCAGCGTGCACAATCGCACCGTAGCGCAGGCACGCGTAGGCGAAGTCTATGCAGGCGACGCCAAGGCAATCCGAGATCGTGGGCGGAGGCGCGAGGGCTTGAAGGTGGGGATAGGGCTAGGGCTAGGGTTTGGCTCGAGAACTCCGGTGTAGGATCGTCGCTCTGATATCATGTTGGGAAAATAAGAGAACATGTTTATTCCATTCGCCCTAGGCTCTCTTATATAGAAGAGTAGCCTATGGGTAATTACATAAAGAGTCCAACTGAAAATAGGAATATAAGAAAACTATAGAAGTGAATATTATATCTCTACAAGTCCATTTCTTTTTACTTTGATTATGGACGAGTTGATAATTCACATTCAAGATGAGTTACGTTGGTGTATGTTATTTGCTGATGATATTGTGTTTATTGACGAGACTAGAGATGGAGTAAATGAGAAGCTTGAGGTTTGGAGACATGCAAGGTTGCAGAAAGCGGTAGTCGGTACTCGGTCGGTAGGATCATTGACTAAGGATTAATCGACAGTCGGGCGACTAATCCGATTTAGTCGGCTATTAGCCGGTTTTGAATTTTTTAATTATTTTAAATATATAAATCAATTTTTATACACATATTCTTATGTATTTGTATTTATTTGTATGTTTTCTATACTATCATAATGAAATAAAAGAAGTAATTGTCTTTAAATATAACATTAAGTATATTAGAATAAGTTTGCTTTTCAAAAAATCAAAAAACTAAAAAATTAAAAAATCTCTATGTAAAAGTCGGCCTTGTAGTCGGGCGACTTGGCGGACTTGTCGGCCCGATTAGTTGGGTTGACCGACTAAGGGCCGATTAGGTCTAGTCGAGTCGGCTACCCCACCTACTCGACTAGTCGGGCCGACTAATCGGCCTAGTCGGCCGACTTTTACAACAGTTGAGACATGAGTTGGAGAGTAAAGGATTTCGTATAAGTATGACTAAGACTGATGGAAGCAATGGTGAAGGAATCGAGATGAAGATCGGTGATGATAACATTCAGAAAAGAGATTCTTTTAGATATCTGGGATCTATTTTGCAACATGATGGGGAAATTGATGGAGATGTTACTAATAGAATAAATGCAGGATGGCTGAAGTGGAGAGGAGCCTCTGATGTTCTCTGTGATAAGAAAATTCTTTTAAAAATTAAAGGAAAGTTTTACAAAGCAGATGTAAGACCTGCTATGTTCTATGGATCTGAATGTTGGCATGTGAACCATAGACATGTGCAGAGAATGGCTGTAACAGAAATGAAAATGCTAAGGTGGATGTGTGGACACACACTTAAGGATCAGATTCGGAATGATGCAATCAAAAAGAAAGTTGGTGTAGCTCCGATCGAGGATAAGATGCGAGAAAACCGCTTAAGATGTTTTGGTCATTTGCAAAGAAGATCAGCTGATGCACCAGTTAGGACTTAGGAGATGTGAGTGTAGGGATGTTGAGCCAGTAAAGAGAGGGCGAGGACGGCCCTAGAAGTGTTGGAAAGAAACTATACGAAGAGATCTTAGTTTTATGGATATAAGTCCGGGATTGACCCAATATATATATGAATGGAGGCGAAGAATCCATGTAGCCGACCCTACTTAATTGTGGGAAAAGGCTTTGTTGTTGTTGTATGCATGGACTTGGGTTTTCATTCTAGATTAAGTCAGTTATTGGCATCTTATTGAACTTAGGCCTTTTTTGTTTGATTGGAAATGAAATACAATGGAATGAAATCAAGACAAGACTTGAATTAACAATGGAATTGAAATAGAAAATTTTTTCCTGTACAACAACAACAAAGCCTTTTCCCTAATTAAGTAGGGCCTGTTACATGGATTCTTTACTTCCATTCAGATTTCTCTTGGGTCATTCTTGGGCTTAGATCTAAAATACTCAGATCTTTTCGGATAGTCTCATTCCAAAAAACTAAGTTTTTTCTCGTATCCGGTGAAAAAACAAAGGTAATTATGGTTCTTTGGACTACCTAGAAATAGAGGATTCATCTGATCATTGCGTATGATCTTGTGCCTCGAGGCCCCTGACTCATGCCCTACGCCATTTTTGATCTTTATCTATGGGTAGTGGACTTGGACAGTTTAGCGGCATTCTCACCATAGTTATGTTTAGTATTACTTGTCGGAGTTAGCCCATGTGAGATGACACACACATACACTCACAGATATATATATATATATAAACGATAGATCAATAAAATTGTTCTACCCATCGGAGTCGTTCTGGTGAGATGTATAATTACTTAAAAGAGTAGTAATAATATTCCACTCATCGAAGTTGTGTCACGATGAGTTAGTTGCCTTGTAGAGGTCGCATGTGCGAAAATGGATGGCTACATTGTCGAGTACATGTTCACCCAATTGCTATTCTTTTGTCACTAGTGGTTTGTATTGTATTCGTACTGAGCAATTGCTCATAATCATGGGATCAAGTTTCGGTAAAATTCGACCTAATTTTGGTTGAATTTCAGTTTCGGTGGGCGATTGAAATTCAGCCGAAATGGCCTATATCGATCGATATTCTGGGGCTCCTTTTTAAAAAACCGACCAAAATGATCGAAATTTCGGTCGTTTTTTGATCGAAATTTGGTCGAAATTTCGTTTGGTCACTCATCGATATGGTGACCGAATTTGAAATTTATGGCCTTGTCATAATGTACCTTTTCCGCATGTTCCAACATGTGTTCATGAGTTGTCCCTATAGCAATTTGGGTAAGATAGATGGCGTTTCAAATTACGATAGGCCTAAATCCTGCTCATGTGTGTGGCAACTTCCTTATACAACAAAAAGATGATGGTCCTATTCAACATGCTTATTGAACTTTTATCCGAGCTTTATAATGCTGCTCTATGGTACCCATAACTCCTTGGAGAAGAGAATCATGAAGCCATCCAATCGAGGGAGAATCATATGCAATCAAGTCAAATACAACTGCTCGAACCTCTTGAGCATTGAAATCCCTCGCCATAACGTTAACCTGGTTTGAAGAATTCGTGTTAGCACTATACCCTAGACACTGGTAGTGGCTACTACACGCTTGCCTGCTAAGCTCCTGGAAGTAATCCCTTATCGCCCTCCCAACCTCTTGTTTATGGAGCTAGTTGTCCCCTACCATGATCAGGTCGATCATATTATATCTTCTCGTGCCACTAGCCATTGCACTCGTATTTCCGTTAAGTCAACTCTATCTCGTACTTCAAAAAAAACTCTATTTCGTACTTCTACCTCCATTTCACCTCACATTTTTTTCTTCACCTTCGTGATTTTCAATTGTTGCTTGCTTGTTTATTGATCATGTCTATCCAATATTTTTTCATCTTTCGATTTGTCTCACATTGTGCCTGGTCTTTCCGTTGCACTCTCCAAGCCCAACTCTTCTTCCTATAATGCAAATGAAGTTGTAGAGCGACCAACTTGAGATCTATTCTGTATGTTATCAACCCCTTTGAAAGGAAATCTACCATAAATCGACTATCAACTCCTTGAAATCATCCTCAGGCAGGCTCCGTTGTTGTAGAAGTCGGTATTCAGTATTCGGTTGGACGGGTACTGAATAAAGAATATTCAGAAGTATTCGGTTATGTATTTTTTTATTATTTTTAATATAAAAACTATGTTGAATATATATGTATATATATTCCTATATATTTATACATATATGGTCATCAATCGATAGGGGTCTAGGAAAGAAGTACCTATTATCAAGTTAATAGCTTTAACATTTGTGGTGATACTAGGATAAATGAGAACCTTTAAAAAAGTCAGCAGTCTATTGCAATAGTCGACTGAATATTCGACCAAATACCTGATTATTCAAGAAATTCGAGAATATTCGGGTTGGACCGAATATTGATCGAATAACAATATTCTATTCGGTCACCCCTAGAATAAGCATATTTGTCTGAATTTTCCCATTCGGCCGTATATTGCAACAATGCGAGCAACCACATGCCTTCAAACTTGAGGGAAGATGGACAAATGTCCTCCCTCGAGGAGTGCGATCGGACTTTGGCGTCGATACTGACTTAACTATAGCAAGCTGAAAAGTTGCATCAATTTCACTAACAATAGAAAATGATCGAGGTGTGATATTGAGTTATTATTTCTCCAATAATAGTTGCAAACCGTAGCATCAACTACATCAAGTTGGATTTCACTAATAAAGGAGGAAAAGGCCTCTGAATCCGGGTCGTGCACTCCACAAAGCTCTGGCTTGTTATCGACCAACATGGTGAGATTGAAATCACCGCCTAGTAACCATAGGATGTGCTCGAAGGTCTAGTCTCCTCTTTCTAGGACCTTGTTGGGCCGTAAAATATTGGTGCTTGCCAAAGAAACATCATTAGATAATTCTTTTGAGCATGAGCAAGATAGATCTTCAACCCATCAACTCATCTGTAAGATGGAGAGATCTTTGTTCCACTAAATAACTGCCTCTCTTGACGCCTCTCAGAGTTCAACGAGCATAATGTAGAGTTTTAGAGGGATAAAAGTCTACAGATCTATTGAGTTTGTCTTTTTTGCATTCATCCTCCGTCTTTCCCACAAAGTTCCCATTGCCAATTGTTTCTTGCCAATTGTTTCTTACGTTCTAGGATTTTACCTTTGTGAGGAGATAATATTTCTCGTGCTAGATGACAACCCGATAAGGTTGTTTACCTTTTCGTGAAGATCAACCTCGCCTTGACTACACATGAAATAGACCTCCTAATAAATAATCCCAAATCCCAATATCTCTTAATCCTTTTATGCTATTCTTCTTCATTTCCTTGAGAAGACCATAACATTTCCCCTAACAGTTTTCCCTTGTCGACTTTTACACGGGTTTCCATTTTCCTTGTCGACTTTTACACGGGCATCCATTGTCCCTTACCTTTGACTTGGCTTACACCCCTCCCTCACACCAATCTCCTTGCCCACCTATATTGGACCATCAAATGCTCGTTGTCATGTTTAGACACTTTAATCTTTCCTCAATGGCCCCAGAATATTTGTTATACGAGATGTGAATGTTGTGGCAGAAGGGGACATTACACCAGCAGTGGGATGTTGTGTTAACAGGGATAGGCCCCAACCTTGAAATGACTTTTATTCTTGATATTGAGTCCACCATGCTCAACACGATTTTGGATCTGGGTATGCGGTTGATGTACCATTTAGTTGCAATGGAGGACTTAGGCAGCATAACTAGCAGTTCTTCCTCTTAAATGCTCCACCATTTTTGAACATGTGATGCCAGTTGCACCCTTGGATGGTGCCTCGACATCCTCCTCCGTGTCCGTGTCAATTAATCTCTCTTTGGATGACAGTTTCCTTTCTCCCCCATGGTACTAATCTTTGCCTGCTCGCAGTTCATGTGACATAGCCCTCACATCAGATCTTTTTTTAACTATCGACGGACGGAACCAGTGGCGAGTTCATTTTGGCAGCTAATGCCATCCGTCTCATAGTGAATTCTGTATCTTTACCTTGTCAACCTCGGTAGGAGGTGCTTGAAGCTTCTCTGAGAACCAGAGAATAAAAAGCCGTCTTACGAATGTTTTCATCGATTAAAAGTTGAGGATTTAATGATTATGAATCTTTAGTGAGGTCGTTCATCACCATCGCTTTCACTAGTCCAACCGACAACTGGACCTTCTGGAGGAAGATGCTATTCAGACAGCGAAAAGTGACCCCCTCAACTCGTTTCACACGTCGTTAGAGTGCCACTTTGGACACATCAGGACGAAGATGTCTCCTCTCAAGGATTTGTGATGCAAACCGGAAAATTTTCAGTGGTGAAAATATTTTTTTGATGGTGGAAAATATTTGATGGAAGAAATCAGAGGATTGGAGAAGAGAATACTCGTCGGATGCAAGGAAGTTGAAAGAATCGCGATGATCGCGCAGAGCGAGAAGAGAGGGAGTGGAAGAGAGATAAATGGAGAAACCCCAAATTTGCTTCAACTTAAACCGTCTTAATAAAGGACTACCAGAGTAGTGGGATAACAAAAAAAGAAAGGGAAATAAAATCAAACCCTTACACTTAATGGGCTTTAAATATCTCTAACCGACTAACTAATTGATTTGATATCACATGCGGTTTCGTTATTTATACTAGAAATAATTTGCAATGGACTCAATCGATAAATAAAGTACCCTGAATATAACTAGTTCGCTTTAAATTTAATGGACCGAAAATGAAATCTTAATTTAATTGCGATAAAATTTGAACGGACGAAGAACGTCAATTGAGCCTTAAGTCGTCGTTCCATGCCGCATCAACTCTCTACCGTTTCGAAAAACTCATCTTCTGGCTTGTTTATTGGGTGTGGTACCGTATAAAATACTGTTGAATTTGTTGAACAATCCGTCCCAATTTCGTATATTCTTTTTGTAACTCAGCATAACATTTATTATTTCTTTTCATTGGAGGACGCAACTGCAGTTTTTCTACCCCTTCATGTAAAATAGCTCTAATCATCATCTTCTACTCAACTTTAACCTTTTTTTAAAAGGTTTCTGATTAGGGGACTTAAGTATAATATTTCCTTGAGATATTTGGCTGCCTATTCTTGGAGAGCAAGTAGCTGATTAAGCAAGAGTTATCTCTAGAGACAGCAATGCTGACCACGTGTAGGGAGGTAACAGAGATCACAACGGGTTCTTTTCCTAGAGAGCTTCCTCCTTCGACGGAGGCATCGTTCTTTTTAGTTCGTGCATAGGTTATGTTATTGGAAACTCCAATAAGATTGGTTGCAGACTAAGATGATGGTGGGGGTTGGGACTGGAGAAAGGCCACTGGGGATTGTTAAGGGGGTTTGTGGCTATTGCGAGGGTGGCAGGAGCACGGTTGGGGCAACTGTGGTCGGCGGAGGTGGCGGGTTGCAGAGATTGGGGCCTTCAGGGGAGGCAGGGGCGTGCGTGGTGGTTGTATTAGGACATAAGGTTGGGATGGAGGGGGTGGCACTGTTGATGGCACATGAGTTGCTGATGGAGGTGTGGGAGTTGGTGGAGATGGTAGCGGTGGCGGTGGAATGGTTGGGGTTCCGAGTACGGGGTTGGTTGGTGCGGTTGTAGCACCGAAGGAGGTTGTGGAGGTTCGGAAACTTCATGGACAACAACTTTAGCAACGTTCTCCTCTAGTTGTCATGTCAGCAACTCAATATTCCACGGATCTCACTTTTCTCTTTCCAAAGCTTGTATGCCTACACAAACTTGGAGCATATTGGATAGTGTTTTTCTAACCTCAACATGCCTTGCACGGTCCTTTGGATGAACTCTGTTGGCTTGAGAACTCCTCGAATCTCTTGACAGATCATCAAATCGTGAGGATGATCTGTAGGCTATGCTTTAATACCAATTGATGCAAACTTAAAAATTTAATCAGTGAAAATATTTTTCAATGGTGGAAAATATTTGGCTGAAGAAAGTGGAGTTGGGAGAAGACAATACTCGTCGAACGAGGGATTTGGAGGATGGAATCACGAAGATCACGTGGAGGGAGAAGAGAGGGAGAGAGATAAACGGAGAAGCTCCAACTTTGAGTCAACTTAAATTGTTTTCAAATAAAGGACTACCATCCCCTATATAAGAGGATGGTATTACGAATTTACGAGAATAGAAAGAGAAATAAAATCAAATCCTAACTTACCTAAACGAGCTCCAAATTTCTCTAACCGACTAACTAATTGATTAAAGATCACATGCAATATCGTTATTTAGATAGAAACAAAGTTAAACGGACTCAACTATAAATAAAATTACATTGACTCTAATTAATTGGCTCTAATTATAATGAACGGAAAATAAAATCTTATTTTAATCAACGACAGAATTTGATAAGACAAAGAATCCTAATTGAGCTCCAATTCATCGTTCCATGCTGCATCAATTTGCAAAAGTTTTTGAATATTGGCTTTTGTTAGAACTACAAACACAACAGTCTAGGAGCTGCACCAGAGCACCAGATCTCTGTCAAATGAAGATCCAATAATTTCACCCGCATTTGATGATGTGACCCATGTGGAATCTACGTTGGGAGGACTTATCCCTCGAAGAATCGTATGGATGGGCTTGATGTTAGAAGTCTTCTAGATGTCGCCTTTTCGACACCATATTTTCCTCCGCATGTACTCATCTTGATAGTTCTCAAGGATTTCTTGCCACCAAAGGACTCCACAGGTCATTGATGCTCACCTTTGTCCCTGACGCTAGGACACCGATGTCACCTATTAGTCACCATTTTTCACCCTCCATTTGCCGAGCCACTCCTATTGTCTTCCTTCCCATCTATAGGCTGCAGCCACAATGTCTACATTATGGGACATTGGGAGGTCACATACTTAACGTCCTTTAATTTTTCCTTCTTCCTTTCCTCTCTCCTTCTCACACCTTCTCACATTCTCCCTCTCTGTCTCTATTTTCCTACTCTAAGTCTTTATGCACACTAATGCCAACCTTATTCTAAACATTTTCTTTTCATAAGTACCATAACTAAAAATCGTTCTTTGAACCTCTATAGCTTTTTATCACTCCATTGTTTCTCCTGCATGTATAATGTAATTTTCTTCTCTTAATCATTTCATCTTTTGCAGCTTGTCAGTGATAGTACCTGTATTCCAAATCCAAAGTCATAACTGTATACTAGACTAATTTCCTTACTGTCCACATCCGGTCATCAAGGTGTGCTGACCCTAGCCTTTTTTGAGCTACAGCTGGATGTCGATTGAGTGGAACTAGCTTCTTTGCTTGCATTTGTCTTTCGTGAAAAACAGTTTCCAACTTTGCGCTACATTCATTTGATGATGTTGTGGCACTTTCGAACTCTCTATTGTATACGGCAACACATTGTACTACTCATAGGGGGCCCGAATGAGTTCAGGTGGTATCTAATAAGCTATATTACAAGGGGTCCACCAATTTTATGTCGGTTGTTATTTCTAATGCAACCCTCTTCCTTTTCCCAGGTTGGGGACCAACAATAGAAAGGAAATACCTTAATTCCATGGAGTTTAATACTTAGAGATTGATCTATGCAAAAATTCCTTCTTGCGGTGCATGTGTGATAGATATATCTTCAAGACCGACTATGTAGAATTTTATTTGTACCGGGTTTTTGATGTCATGATTGATATCTCTAGTCTTATAAGTTGAAGTTGATATTTATTTAATGTTAACTAACGTGAGACATTATATAATTTCCAGAGGGGAATTTTTAATTTTTAAAGTGGAACTTATACGGTGGATCCCACTTGTATTTTTTTAATGAATTTAGAATAGCATTACTACCAACAAGTATTATTTTTTACTAACGCAATCACCTGCAGCTTCTTGCTTCTGATTTAGTTGTTTGGTCTTCAGAAACAGAAATCGAAGAAACAAGTATATGAAGAGATAATGGCAAAAAGCAAGTTCCACAAGGTAATTTAACATTTTTTTATTTTTGAAAAATATCTTTGTACACGACATTTCGTTTAACAACATGAAAGATGATGTAGTTCCTCAAACAAACCACATCTTCTTTGTTCATTGATATATATTTTTCTAAAAGAAAACGTTGTGAAACAATTATGTTCTTGAGTGTCATGCAGCACCTTTTTTATTGACCCAGGCTTTGAAAGCAAAAGAGAAGGAAGCGGATGAACAATTACTGGAACAATTGGATAAAGATTTCTCATCCCTGGCTCAATCCGAAGTACTCATTTCTTTGACCCAACCTACTAAAATGAATGCCTTAAAGGCACTTTTGAACCAGAACAGTACAAAACAACTTGTTAAAGAGGAACTTTCTACTGCACCAGCAGACCATAATTCAACTAAGGTAAATTATTCTATTTTCCCCTCTTTCTTCTTTTCATAGTCTTTTGTAAATATTCTGGAGATTGACTGATAGTTATTCAGAAGATGTACAAGTCCTTTATGTCTCATCTGTTCTTTTCAACGGTTTATACACTTTTAGGAAAAAGGTTCTATTCATGCTAACGTGCATATATGTTTGAATGAGTATAGAGATGGATTTGGGAAAGGATATGAAAATCCTTTAAAACAAGGACACATTTTTTTAGCCCCCCCAGAAACTTGTTCTTGCTTTGGGTTTGGGCAGCATGGCTAACATGGCACGTAAAGTATGAAGCAGATGTTGAAGTAGCAGATGTTGAAAATGCTGGTTTTGAAGAGTGGAAGAAGTGGGAGACATCAAACTGAAGCCCTTGGCATAGATTTGTTACCAAAAGCTTAGATGCTCCAGAAAAAAAGAGAGAGCATAATACTTCTGTAAAAATGGAACGTTGTGTTGATTAGTATGCATTATGCAGGAACATAAAGTATGCATTATGCTGGGGGAATAATAAATTGTTATTTATTTTCACTGGCTATTTAAAATTTTCTATCTAATAACACATGCTCCAAAACTACATGAAATCCAATACTCGTTATAGAGGTGTTCGGATAACACAGTATTAGCAAACTTTCAATCTACTTTTGCTTTAGGGATCTCTTAGCGTTTATGAAAGATGATTTTTTTATATAAAATGTTGAGGAAGTTTATGTTTGTTTGCAGGAAAAACCTGATGCCTATGATATCCTCTTAAAAAAGATGACACTTGATGCACGTGCTCACCCTTCGGATCGAACCAAAACACCAGAAGAAATAGCTCAAGAGGAGAAAAAGCGTCTTGAGTTACTTGAGGTAAGTATGCTATTTGGTATACTACCAGTTCAAAACAATAGCGTTCTTTTCTTTTAAAATATGTCAAACTAGGCAATTAGATCTATGCTGGTACTTTATGAAAAAGAGGCATGTGAAGTTATATTTGATTACCGTGGTTTTGTGCACCTTGACCATCTATGTTTACATATCCTTTTGCATGCTGACCTACTCAAGTTTTTCCTCCCTTTTCTTATTAGAAAATGGTCACTAATGCTGCCACACTGCATACAAACGCTGCAAATCTTTCATTATTACATGCATATTCCATAATAAATGTTATATCACCATATTAAACTTGTGCTGTTTTATATGTTTTATCCCTTCGACAACTTTTTTCTTTTAAAGGTGTTCATCCTACATTTTTGTTGACATAAAACAAAGACAATATATTATTACAAAGGTACTCCTCATTCGTAGGTCTAAGAAGTTGGACGAAGAGCTTTGTAAGAGGGGACGTGAATGGTCAAAGAAATGTTGGAAGGAGACTAGTAAGATAGATTTGGCTTTCTCTTTGATCGCCTCTCAACCTTTGTTTTAGTGCTTGGGACGTAGAACTGTATAAGATCATGGCCTCAAATTTCAACGAAATTCGATCGAATTTCTGTCGAATATCGATATCCAGTCAAAATCGAAATTCGATCGAAATGACCGAAATATGGGGGTCCTAGTACAAAAAATGACCGAAATTCCGGTAGAAATTCCAACAAAATTTTGTTTTGGTCGATACCGAAATGGTAATTGAAACCGACATTTAGGGCCTTGTATAAGATGCGGCATGAGTAGTTGCGAGGGGTAAGGATGGACGCTGCTATTATGTTTTTTTGTATGTGGGTTTTGGGTGGGGATGGGGGGGGGGGGTGAGGGGCTACAAGGATTGGTGGCATGGTCGTTGATGTTGCAGTAACGAAGGGGTCTCAGAAGTACAAGGGGGAGGCATGGGGGGTTGGGTTGGCAGGTTTTGGGAGGGTTGAGTGGTGGGTTGGGGGAGGAGTTAAGGGTTGGCGCAATGAAGTATGGGTAGTAAGGCTGAGCATGGCAACCCAAGGTGTTAGGAGAGAAAGTATGTGATGTGGGGGGGGGGGGGAGGGGGTGAGGGGCTGCAAGGATTGGTGGCATGCTGTTGATGTTGCAGTAACAGAGGGATCTCAGAAGTGCAAGGGGGCATGGGGGGTTGGGTTGGCAAATTTTGGAAGGGTTTAGTGGTGGGTTGGGGGAAGAGTTAAGGGTTGGCGTAATGAAGTGTGGGTAGTAAGGCTGAGCATGGCAACCCAAGGTGTTAGGAGAGAAAGTATGTGACGTGGAGGTTGTGTTTGTGATGTATTTACTGTTTTCTATCTCATTGTAACCTCTCGAGGGGTACTTATGTATTTTCCCAGTTATGAGCTCTCTGGGTTCTGTCCTATATAAGGAACCCTTATACCCCTTGAATAAAACATCTCATTGGGTTCTTTCATTATTTTTCCACATGGTATCAGAGTAACAATCCTATATCGGTGTTCTGATCTAGTTTCCACCGCTACCACAAGCTTGAGGCTTCTCTGCGAGAAACTATTGTTTGGGATGCATGCTTCCGTTAATCAGTGCCCCTGCACAAGGGGCCTCAGTGCACCACCTAGTGCCCTAGCACGACCGAGCGTCATCATCAGGGAGATTTACACCCTTGCCCAGCTGTCCTCAAACATCGAGAGGTACCGCTGCGACACAACACCTTTGCGAGGAGGATTTTTGCCTCTCGTGACTCGCTTAGAGCGACTGCTGGCGGGGAGAGGCATCACCAGACCCCTCCAAAACCTCCGCTAGGACTTCTTCCTCCTATGACGTTGCTGGTGGCGAGACACATCACCAAACCTCCCCAAAACCTTCATTAGGAGGACTTCCTCCTACGACGTTGCTGCGATGTTGCAACTCCTCCACTAGGAGCCGTTGCTCCTCCGCCATGTGCTGGTGCATCACCTGAGCATCGCTATCTGGTCCTCCTGGTGCCCTAGCACCACCGTTAGCCTCAACCATAAGGTTCCAGTGCTCTAGATCTCCTCACCAAGACTTGCTGCTGCTCTTGTGATGTTGATGTGTTGCATTACAACCAAGGTTCACTACTACGGAAGCCCATCGAGGGTTGACACGGTGACATAGGTCACCCTTATGTGTGTTTTAAAACAACTGTGCTTCTAGGTCATTTTTTCTTGACCTGTGTGCCCATGATGACATCTACTGAGAGCAAGCTCGTGTACCCGACTTCTTTTGTAATGGTACACATCAATTCTATCATATTGAAAGGCTTAGAGAACTATGTTCTCAATCCTTTAAGGTGTTCATCGGTGGCCAACGCAAGAACCATATTCTTGTCAAGAGTCCAAAGAGACGGCACGAACTACGACACCTAGTGTGTTGACAGCTTTCATGTTATCACATGGATGACCAACAACATCGATCCAAATATTGTGACAAATCTTCTTTACAAGGATACTGCAAAGGCAATATGGGACAACCAATCTTCGCTCAACATGATTTGACAACCTTCTTTGCTGCCCATGGTACTATCCATCAAACCTCTTCTCTGTATACCTCCCAACAAAATGGGATAGCAGAGAGGAAATTCATGCAGCTTCTTAACATTGCTCGCTCGCTTCTCAGTTCTCACTCAGATGAAAGTTCCTAAAACCTAATGGGGAGATACCGTTCTTATCATTGTCCATCTCATCCAAGGTTTGCAATATCGGGATATATCGTCGATATATCACCGATATATCAGTATCATATTGTCGATATATCAATATTGATGAGATGCTGGTATCACTATTTATATATATATATATCATTTTCCAGGATATCGACTAATATCTTGTGAGATATCGGCGGTATATCGCCATATCGAGCCATATCGCTAAAAATGATTTGTTTCAGTTCAAAATTTCTCGGATATCGCCCGATATCGTCAATATTTCGTCGATGTCTATATACATTGATGATCACATTGTAAGCTTGATTTCACTACTTGTTTTGCTACTCCTAGTACTAAAACACATTGTGATTTATTTTGCCACTCCTATTATTAAAACACATCGTGATATATATAAATATATCGTCGATATATGTTTTGATGATATTACCAGCGAGACCCCCGTCTGGTAGGGTATGGTGCGACAGGGGGGTGCATATGACGGTTCTTCAATTGGTGGACTTCATCGTCTTTGACAATAGAGATGAAAAAAGTCTAATGCTGATCAAGTTAGAATCATAGGTCCATAATATATCTCAACAGTCAGCATTAATAACCTGCGATATATGCAATATATGAATATAATGTGTATTAGTTTGTTAAATACACCTCATTCTTGTAAATAAATGTGTATTTGTATGTTATTTATTGTTTGAATAAGTAGGATGATCTTAGTTTGTGATAAAATCACTTTTTACATCATTCTCGAGATTTCCATCGATATCATCGATATATCCCATTTATATCATTTTTCAAGCACGGATCGATACGATATCAATATCAATATTTTGAACCTTGATCTTATCAATAGGGTCTCCTCTGCGTATCTAAATGGCTCTACCTCTTTTGCATTACTATATCCAAATGAGTCACCCTTTCCTCTACCTATGAAAATTTTTGGATGTATATCGTTTCTTCACAATTTTCGCACTGCAAATAATTGTCTCCTCTTGTGGTTTAATTGTGTCTTTCTTGGCTATTCTCGTATACAGAAGGGTTACAAGTGCTATGATCTTGCTGGGCATCGATATTATATCTCTGCAGATGTAACCTTCTTTGAACAAATTAGCTTCTTTATTCAGTCTGTCACATATATTCCTTTGGACCTTTCTTTTCCTCCCCTTGTGTATAAGCGGCAGCGCAAGCATACTTCTACACCATCATCTATTCCATTACATGTCCCGTTGTTGTAGGATGATATGCCATCTTCAAGTGCCCACACCACTACTGTACCTAATGATCCTCACGAGCTTCCTATCAATCTTCGCAGAGCTAAGAGGTAATGTACATTTCATCTCATATCTCATTTCACTTCTACGACTAACTTATCATGCACTGACATAAGATATGCATATGCTCTCATGTCAATTTCTGTTCCAGAGACCATCATGGTGCCTTGCAGGATTATGGCTGGCGACATGCAATGAATGAGGAAATGGATGCTCTCACTTCTAGAAGGACAAGTGATCTTATACAATGTCCCAAGACGACTAGACCTATGGTTTGCAGACGAGTTTTTACAACTAAGCAGTCACCAAACGAGTCCATTGGTAGATTGAAAGCAAGGCTCGTGGCTAAACGTTTTTTGCAGATATATGGGGTTGACTATTTCGAGACATTTTCTCATGTTGCACGGATGGACTCTATGTGGGATATTCTTTTAGTGGTGGCAAATAGGGGTTGGTCTATCTTTTAGCTCAATGTGAAGAATGCTTTCCTGTACGACGATCTTAGGAGGGGGTTTACATGATGCAACGTCCTTGTTACAAAGTCGAGGGTGAGTGTGTATGTTGACTTCGCAAGGTAATCCACGATCTCAAGCAAAGTTTGAGGACATGTTTCCACAGACTTACTACTGAGGTCAAGACTCTTGGCTTCCAAAGAAGAACGTCTAATTACTCTGTTTTTATCAAAAAATGTCCAATGGGTACTGTCATACTTGATGTTTATGTTGATGATATGGTTGTCATAGGTGATTGTGACGCATGCAGATCCGGGTTACCTGTTTACACAACACACATAGTATAATATTCGCATTTAATCGCATTAGTTTATCAAAATTTAGGGAAAAATTTTCGCTTTTTGGAATGATATTCACAATTAATGTAAACAACCACTAAGCCAACAAGAAGTGTCACCAATTCACATTTCTTTAATTTCCATGTATATTACATGTAACAAAAGAAACTGACAGTCTATACATGTATACCAAAAATATAACAAGAGAGAAAAATATTATACATTATCTGCATAAAAACTACAACACGTGTACCGTCGAGTATAACAGTGGTGGCTCGCAATCAACAACTAGTCTATTGTGATGCAGGCGCTTTGCCTACCACATATATTAGGACACAAAAGAATGTCAACAATTGTTGCATACAATCCAGCATATTAGAAATAACAGGTAATTTAGCAGTTTCAAAAGAAAGCAAGTATATAGGTATTGAAATTTAAATTTAAAAGTTACTTGCATAAAAGTGGTTTTCAATCTGTGCTGTATATGAATATCCCATGATCACCCATCACCCTGTAACTTTCTATATATATAACATTTTCATATAAAACTTTTGACCTATATGTATATTTTTATCTTTTTGTCACTTGAAGATCATGCTGGTGGATCTTGGTGTTGAGGATGATGACTGATGAGTTTCTGATCTGATTCTTAAATCTGTCTAATTTCTCAAGTCTAGTGGATAGTCTGTGGTTTTGGTCTAAGTGTGACCTCACACTATGACTTTAAGGCGTGAAGAGTACCTTAGGCTTGGGATGCCTCCGTTGGTATGTGGTGGAGTGTAATGCATCCTAAATAAGTTCCCAACACGTCCACTAGCTTATCTTATCATTCGTATTAGCAGATCGATTATTTATGATTGATGATAATTAATGATTCTGTACCAAGCTCAACTGTAGCCAACTCAATTGTAACTGATCTCAACTCTAACCAAATTCAATTGTAACCACCCATATCAACTCTAGACAAACTCAACTGTAACCAATCTCAATTCTAATCAAACTCAACTGTAACCTACTCCAAGCTCAACTGTAACTCCTCGCTAACTCCTCGCCAAGACCTATTGACGGAACGGTAACTAAAACTCAAGCGGTGAGGAACCTCTTAAGAGACCCTTCCATCTCGCCCCCTAAGTGGAATTGCGGTCCAGTAGAGGGCTAGGCCTACTTTCAAACTACGCCCTTGAGACAAGTGGGAGAAGTTCTTTGGAAGAGTTACTACAAAGACCGGCTCGATCGATATGGGCTAATGAGCTCATAAGAAAAACTAAAACCGAGGCCCCCTTCCTATACACCCTAAAAATCGAGGGTCAGCGGAACTAGTCAACAACCTAGATCGCAACGAGGCGTAAAAACACCGTGAGCTCGTATAAAAATTGTAAAAAGGAATGGGATCCTAGACCCACATACTTGGTGGCTGCTACCTTAGGTGGACTTCCTATCCTCCACCCAGCTGAGGATCCTCGCACAATCAGGTGTAAGGGTCACCATGACCGGTACAATATTAATCGTCACTGATTCTTATTAACCATCTAGGTTCATTGATTATATATTCATATCTCAATATCTTATATGATTGGCTTTACAAGTCTAATTGAACGACCCATTCCATCACTGTGATAAGTCGTATTCATATATTAGGTTATACTAATGATCATCAATGAAAAGGATTAGTATTGTAAAAACACTTAGAATTTCACCCAATTTTCATCCTAACATTATGAAATTTAGAACCAAGGACTGATCTCAATATGTGATTTAATTCACACAACCCCAACTTTTGAGTTTGTTAAAACATGGATTTAAGAGCTAATGATCAGATCTGAAGCTGGGCTTTAATTCCCACTAAAACTTTCGAATTTTGAGTTCTTAAAATATAGATTTAAGAGCTAATGATCAGATCTGAAATTAAAGTTTAATTCTCACTAATACCCTCAAATTTGAGTTGTTATATATTGATAATTGGGCATACACAAAAAATGAAAAGTCATCCATTCCAGATATTACAGTTCAAGTCTTACTCATCTCCCACTTTTGCAATAAATTCTACTTGTATTACTCTTCAAATAACTCGACCATAGCCCTTTCTTTAAGTAAAAAAATATATACATCCAACTTCAGATAAACTTGCATATACTTCTTTAAAATGAAAAGAAGGATCAATAAGGATCCGTTATCGTACACACAATACATTCTAAATTTCTAATACAATATTGGAAACAAATAAACTAAATAATAACCCTCAATGAGGCACCTAGTAGAGAGGGCAACAGCAGTTGCTGCTGTAGTAGAAGCTGCTCCTTCAGATGCTGATCAGCAGTTGAGAGCTCCCAACAACTCTTGAGGAACACGAGCATCAATTTGGTTTCCGAAGGAAGCAGCAGAGGACTGGAGTGGAGCCCTCTTCGTTTGAAGTTTAATTGGAAAAATGGTAAGGATTTTGGGTGTTATAAAACAAGGAGAAAGACTTTTAATTATTGACAAGTAGAAAGAAGATATTAAACCATGTGGAAGAAGGAAACAACAACTATGTGTTGAGCTGCTACAGTCTGCTTATTTTTTTAAACATTTTCTCTCTCATTTATTTGAGATAACAAAGTCGTCCGTATTCGCGCATCGAGTATCGGATTTCAGTGTATAATAACTCATTTTGACCGTCTCTGAATGATGATCAATATGACTGTAATATTCATATACTTTGGATTGGCTATTAATACCGAACTTCTCGTGATACAGTCTTGGTTTTTTGACTAAATTTTGTAATTTTAAAATATCAGACAATATCCGATCGACGAACGATCGATTTTGTTGGTCTTATTTCATTGAATTGGATTTTTGTGTGGTCTCAGTTTGCTTTGCGGTTTTTGAATTTGTCTCGCGGCTTTTCCTATTGCACGCTTTACGATATGATCGACTTAATCGACTTTTCATCGATTGCGATCGAACGACTTCTGATTTACGATTTATTAATCGATTTAGATTATTTAGTATTGATCGATAATTTTATCGGATTAAATGGATCCTAATTGAGTCGGGTTTGGGTTTATTCAGATTCAGATGTCACAAAAATAAAAATCTCAAAGGGAGTCTCGTCCTCGAGGCTCGAGTCAAGGTCACTATGTGTCTTGTTAGGATTTCATTTGATAATAAAAATCTCAAAGGGAAAACAAGCTATATTCTTCCAGTACGTGTATCTAATTAATTGGCTTGTTTCGTTGATTACATGAAAAGAGTTGCGAGTATCGTGTCCGTATGTCTGTTTCGGTATCCTATGTAGCCCTTTAACATCATGTCAGTGCCATAACACCTTGGCTAGAGGAATCTCCTTGCTGCGAAGCTTCTTCATAGCACTGTCAAGTATCTGCACTGGCCTTTCCTCATATGTCAAGTCTGGCTCCACGTCAAGGTTCTTCTAGTTCTAGCTGATGACGTGTCGAGGGTCGTTCACATACTTTCTCAAGTTGGATATGTGAAAGACGTCGTGGATGGTTGAAAGGTGTGGAGGAAGGGCTACTTGGTAGGCCACCTTCCCCACTCTAGTGAGAATCTCAAACGGCCCAACATACCGTGGCACCAACTTGCCATAAACATCGAATCTCTGTATTCCCTTCGTGGAAGATACTCGTAGGAATACCCACTCTCCTATATGTATTTACAAGAGTTTCATTAATATGAGAGATTAAGTTGAATTTTGACAAGTCATATTTGAATGGATTAAGAGAAGATGATCGATACCTGAAACTTTAAGTCTCTTCTCTGACGGTCTGTATAGCTCTTCTGGCAACTCTGTGCTGTCAGAAGCTTCTGCATCACCAGATCAATAACCCTCGCAGTCTTCTCCAGAAGATCTACGGAGGAAAGAGCATGATCACTGGCCTCATGCCAACTGAGAGGTGCGAGGCATCTTCGCCCGTATAGGGTTTAGAATGGTGCCATACCGATACTGGAATGATAACTATTATTGTATGCATTGTTTTAAAAAGCGCCGCCTCGAGGCGCAAAGGCGTACGCCTCGAGGCGAGGCGCAGCAATTTCGCCCTGAGGCGCACGCCTCAGGTTCTCTGGGTGGGGCGTGCGCCTTGACTTGGCTTGAGGCGCTCGAGGCGCGAGGCGCTCGAGGCGAGGCGGAGGCGTAAGCCTCGAGTCATGAGGCTTTTTTTTTACATTTTTGGTTATGTGCTTTGCACTTGACCTTATTTTTTTGTTAGCATTATATTTTTTATGTTTGTATTTTTGTTTACATGTTAATCCTCGCATATTTCTATATATAGCTCCATGCAAAGAGAAGAGATCGCTTGAAACAAGCGAAGTTCAATGATCTTGTATACTTCATGTTCAATTTATCATACATCTACACATACTAGTTCTATTACACACGGATTTGAGTTTGAATTGTAATAAATGTTTTATATTAGTTGCAAGTTTGCAACTTGATGTTGTTATTTGGTTGTATAAGTTGTGAATCTTAGAATAGTTATCGTATATATGAAGAAGCAAGGATGCAAATAAACACGTGAATTAAAATAATTATTACATTTGATTGTGAATAGCAAAATAAAAATAACATCTTTAGTAAAAAAATCGCGAGACCCCCGTCTTGTTGGGGTATGATATGGCAGGAGGGGATGCATATGACGGTTCTTCAACAATATCCAACAAGACAAATGGTTGGATTCAAGGTGTGTTAGTATTTTTTTACTTCAAACACTAAAAAATGTGGTTCCTATTATACTTTAGTATTAAGTATAGACTTTAATTCAATACTCATATAGAATTATTGAAGTTGGAACTTGATATTCCATATATTAGTGGCTTTTTTTGAACTACAAATCTACAATGCCTTCATTGCTTATGTATTGCATCTCTTATTAGTGTTAAACTAGTCTTGAATGTGTTTTTGGGAAATTTTAATATTATCATATATTTTTTCAATGGATTTTCCTTTAATTTTAAATTTTTTTCCAAAAAATTGAGGCTTACGCCTCGACCGCCTCGAGGCTTACGCCTCGCCTCAATTTTAGAGAAAATGCCTCGGACCGCCTCGCGCTTTTTTAAACCTTGATTGTATGTGAACTCTACCAACGACACGTGGTCCTTCCAGGACCTTTTCCACTCTAGAGTACATGTGCATAGTAAATCCCCAAGTATTTGAATGGTACGCTCGCTCTGTCCGTCAGTTTGCGGATGGTATGCGGAACTGATCTCCAACTCTGTTTGTAGTGCTGACATGAATTGATGCTAGTAGTGCGGTGTAAACCTTGAGTCTCTGTTGGACACCACCTCGTGTGGTATACCGTGAAGCCTGATAATGTTCTGAATGTACAATCTGGCAAAATCATCTGTTAGGTATGAAATGGGATGAATTGTCAACTTGTCAACAACGACCAAAATAGCATCATGACTGCCTGGTATCCTCGACAGTCCCGTGACGAAATCCATAGAGATATTCTCCCATTTTCACTCGGGAATGGGGAGAGACTGCAATAATCGTGGTGGTTTCCTGTGCTATGCACTGACCATCTGACATGCCATACATCTGTTATGATATGCCACATCGCGCTTCATCCCGTCCCACTAGAAATGTCGGCGTAGATCACGGTACATTTTTGTGCTGATAGGATGAACAGACAATCGTGAATTATGTGTCTCATTAAGAATATCTCTCCGTAACTGCTCATCATTGGACACAATGATTCGACTAGCTTTCCACAAAATAGATTCTGCGACAACAAAATCATTAAATTCGTCCTTGATGGTACACGTGTATCTGTCTCGAATCCAGGTTGTGCTTTGGCTCCCCCAATTATGCGATCCCATAAACTATTGATCGTGAAGGCAGTAGATATGGATGCACTCTCCTGAGGATGTTAATCAGTCAAAGCTGCGAGCATATCCCATGTGGATAGCCAGTTTGCCGTACCCTCTGCATGAGCTCTCATGCTAAGCGCATCATCTACCTGCGCTGTCTCATGTTCATCACTTTTTGACAATGATATGCACCAAATTCTTGTGATCCGTGAAAATCGCAAAATTCACCCCATAAAGATAGTGGTGCTAGATCTTCAAGGCATTAAGACCACAACTGCCAACTCCAAGTCATGGGTGGGGTAATTCTGCTCATGCGGTCTCTACTGACGTGATGCGTAAGAAATCACGTGACCTCGATGCATCAACCTCGTTTCTAAACCTTCTCATCAGGCATCTGTATAGACTGCATAATTTTGAGTGCCTGAAGGAAGTTTAAGAATCGACGCAGTAGTCAATGTTTCCTTTGATGACCTGAAAGCCTGCTCACATGAGTCATCCCAAATGAAAGGAACTCCTTTCTGTGTCAATCATGTCAAGAGAAGAACAACTCGAGAAAACCTGCTGACAAAGTGTCTGTAATAACCCGCTAATCTAAGGAAGCTTCGAATCTGAGTGAGGGTCTTGGGCTGCTTTTAAGATATGACTGCCTCAATCTTCACAGGATCTACTGCGATACCTGCTCCAAAAATGACATGCGGAAGAAATGAGACCTGAGATAACCAGAACTCACACTTTCTCAGTTTGGCATACAATTTGTGTTCTCTCAATGTGTTCAGGACTATCTATAGATCATTCGCATGATCCCATTCATTTATACAATATATCATGACATCATCAATGAATACCACCACAAACTTATCCAAGTATGGACGAAAGATCATGTTCATACTATCTATGAATGTTGCAGGGGTATTGGTGATCTCAAATGGCATCACCATAAACTCGTAGTGCCCATATCGAGTCTTGAAAGCTGTCTACAGAATATCTGACCCTCGAATCCTTAGTTGATGGTAACCAGATCGAAGATCGATCTTCGAAAACACCGAAAATCCCTGAAGCTGATCAAACCGGTCATCAATGCGCAACAAAGGATAACGATTCTTTACTGTTCTCTTGTTCAGCTTCTTGTAATCAATGCACACTCTCATCGATCCGTCCTTCTTCCTGACAAAAAGAACCGGAGCATCCCAAGGTGAAGTGCTCGACCTCACGAAACCTAAGTCAAGCAACTCCTGCAACTACACTTTTATCTCTCTCAACTTGGCTGGTACCATTCGGTAAGGAGCCATCGAGACTGGCTGTGTATCAGGTAATAATGTGATCTCGAACTTAATCTCTCTCTCAGGAGGTAATCCTGGTAACTCATAAGGAAATACATCTGGGTAGTCTGATACTACTTTGATGCCTGTGTCATCGGCTCATGATCGTATGTCTCTCGAACAAATGCTAAATATGAATCATATCCATGATCAACTAGTCTCTGGGCTTTCAACACTTAGATGCACTTTGTTTTGGAGTCATGCAATGTACCCTCGAAAGTGAACTCGGGTGAATCCGATGTCCTGAAGACAACTGTCTTTCTAAAGCAATCAATAAGAGCATGATGAGCTGATAACCAATCCATGCCCAAAATTAAGTCAAACTCATCAAGCTGTAGTAGTCGACAGTCTGCGATCATCTCGTGACTGCCAATTAGCATTTGTAAGTCTCTGACTATCAGTGAAATGATGAACAACTGACCGTCTGGTCCATGGATGTGGTAAGGAGGATATATGTCTTCTTTAATTCTACCTAACGAATATAATAGCCTCAAAGCAATGAAAGAATGCGTCGCTTTATAATCAAACAAAACATGAAAAGGTCGGTCTAAAACTAAGACCATACCTTTTACCACAGTAGCTGATGATCGTGTCTGCTTCTCGGTAACTGCATGTAACTTTCCTTGTCTAGGTGGTGCAGTTGTCGAACATGCCACACTCTTTGTCTATTTCGGTGTCTTCCTGAAGTTGGAGTTCTTGTCACGGAAACTCCCAGTACGCTGTGCCTGTGGTTGTGACGGCCGTGGATGGGGTCTAGGCTCACCAAAAGCGTGGGGACACTGAGACCGATAATGTCCCCATTAGTTGCACAAGTAACATGGGACTGACTGGGCAGGTGGAGTGGTCATGCCGGTACTCCGAGTCGGTCCTGCTTGTCGCCTGTTCACTCTCTGCGACCCAGATGGTCGAGCTGAACTGGTGCCACCTCTGACAAGTGCTCCTCCTAATGTAGTCGCTGGAGATGAGCGAGCACTGCCAGAGAATGTCGAACTTGAAGGAAGAAACCGCCTGGCTGACCTCTACTGCTGAAACTGTCGTCGAATCGGTCCAAATGACCGCTGGGGTGTAGGTGTTGCTCCAAACGAGCTTCCAAAGCGTTTCTCTCTGATGTCCTCAATCTTCTCTGATGCATCGGTAGCCTCGGAGATGGAAGTGATACATAACCCGACCAACTTCTCTCGCACCTCTTCCCGCGTCCCTCTGATGAACTTCTCCAGATTCCCATCTCCAAATGCATCGACTGCTGGTGTGTGTCGCGACAGCTCGGTGTAACGAATAAAGTACTCTCTAGCTGTCATTCTCCCTGTCTGAGCTTTGCGAATAGTCGATGCTGGGACTCCTTCCACTTTCCAAAATAAGTGGGATCTGAATCTCGTCTCAAAATCGTCCCGTGTTAGCTCACCTCACGATCCATCTCAGAAGTCGTCGCCTCCCTCCATCTGTCGGTGAATGCTGTTAGTGATACTTCATGAAAGATAAACGTGATTCTCGTGGTGCGCGAATCATCCATAGTACATTCATTACCCTGTTCAGCCATTGTTCAGCTTCATTTGATGTTCTGGTACCCTCGAGCATGAGCACATTGGCTCGTTGATAGGACGTGAAAACTGACTGATGCATGTGTATGTTAGAGCGCTCGGGTGCAATCTTGTCGGCAGAAGGTACAAGATCCTGCTCTCTATCATGACATCATCTGCTCCAAAAGCTGCTTAATCTTTATAGACTGCGGCTGCTCATGTCTTGTTCCATCTTGAGATGGATGGTAAGTGGAATCAAAGAGCTCCTCAAATCTCATCTCTATGTTTGTCTGTCTGTCGGCAATCTTTGTCTTTTGGGCTAATATCTGGTCCTACTGACCTCGCATAGCATTCTGTTGCTGTTGGAGGTCGGTGAGAGCGGTCATGATATGCTCTAATCGACTATTCATCTCGTGGGCAGCTCTGGACATCGTGATTCTACATGAGAACTAATATTATTAATCATAATAGTTGATTTTTTGCTGACATTTCTAACCATTTTTTCTCTTCTTGGGATACTATATGAAAATTAATTACAATTGATGACATCTGTGGTTATTGAATTTGAATGTCATACTTCCCTCTCGGACTCGCCACAAGCTGAAGGGCTCTTGCTATCCGAGAACTTAATGCGATCAAAATTTCAATACTGAGAATGTGTGTATCGGGGAAGCATTGAGAGCACAGGACGATGAGCTGGTACATCTACACTCTGTCCTGAAGCAAAAGACGATCGGATACTTGACATGTTCCTCCTCTTCCAGGTCCGGAAACGAAAACCAAGATTTGCTTTATCAGGTATCAAACGTGAGCAATGAGCAAATAGGACACACAATTGATATTGGCACTTGCGGTGGCTAGGAATGGTTGTCCCATGCATGGCCTCAAATTTCAACGAAATTCAGTCGAATTTCTGTCGAATATCGATATCCAGTCGAAATCGAAATTCGACCGAAACGACCGAAATGACCGAAATATGGGGGTCCTAGTACAAAAAATGACCGAAATGACCGAAATTCCGGTCGAAATTCCACCGAAATTCCATCGAAATTCTGTTTTGGTCGATACCGAAATGGTGACCGAAACCGACATTTAAGGCCTTCTCCCATGATGATGAGGGTTTGGCTAAGATCAAAAAAACGATAGGAGTCAGAATCAAAGAACCACTAGGTGTCGCTGCTCTGATACCAAACTGTGATGTCTGCGGATCCATGTTACCTGTTTACATGACACTCACAATAATATATTCGCAATTGATCGTATTAGTTTATCAAAATATAGGGAAAACTTTTCACGATTCGGAATGACATTCACAATTAATGTAAATAACCGCAGAGTCAACAAGGAGTGTCACCAATTCACATTTCATTAATTTCCATATATATTACATGTAACAAAAGAAGTTGATATTATATACATGTATCCTAAAATATAACTGGAGAGAAAGAAAAGCATTATACAATATTTGCATAAAAAATACAACATGTGTACCATCGAGTATAACAACGGAGGCTCGGGATCATCAATCAGTCTATTGCAATGCAAGTGCTTTATCTGCCACATATGTTAGGACATAAAAGAATGTCGGCAATTGTTGCATACTATCTAGCATATTAGAAATAACAAGTTATTTAGTGGTTTCAAAAGAAAGCATGTAGATAGGTATTGAAATATAAATTTTACAAGCTACTTGCATAAAAGAGGTTTTCATGCTGTGCTGTATATGAATATCCCATGATCACCCATCAACCCGTAACTTTATATTTATATATATATATATATATTATTTTCATATAATTTTTTTGACCCATATGTATATTATTATCTTTTTATCACTTAGAGATCATGTTGATGGATCTTGGTGTTGAGGATGGTGAGTTTCTGATATGATTCTTAAATCTGTCTAATTTCTCAATTCCAGTGGATAGTTTGTGGTCTTGGTCTGAGTGTGACATCACACTATGACTCTAAGGCGTGAAGAGTACCTTAGGGTTGGGGTGCCTCTGTATGCATGCAGTGGAGTGTAGTGCATCCTAAATAAGTTCCCAACGTGTTCACTAACTTATCTTATCATTCTTATTGGTAGCCTACGATCCGATTAAGTATCGATGATTGATGATTGATGATGATTAATGATTCTGTACCAAGCTCAACTGTAACTAATCTCAACTCTTACCAAACTCAATTGTAACCAATATCAACTCTAGCAAACTCAACTGTAACCAATCATAATTCTAACCAAACTCAACTGTAATCTGCTCCAAGCTCTACTGTAACTCCTCGCCATGACCTATTGGTGGGACGCTAACCAATACTCAAGCGATGAGGAAATCTCCTAAGAGACCCTTCCGTCCCGCCCCTTAAGTGGAAGTGCAATTCAGTAGAGGGTTAGAACTACCCCCAAACTAAGCCCTTGAGACAAGTGGGAGAAACTCTACGGAAGAGTCACTCCAAAAATCGGCCCGATCAGTACGGGCTAACGAGCTCGTAAGAAAAAATAAAATCGAGGACCCCCCAGGCTGTGCACCCTAAGAATCAAGGGTCAGTGGAACTGGTCAACAATCTAGATCGCAACCTGGCGTAAAAACACTGCGAGCTCGCGTAAAAAACGTAAAAAGGAATGGGATCCTAGACCCGCGTATTTGGCGGTCGTTGCCCTAACTGGGCTTCCTATCCTCCGCCCAGCTGAGGGTCATTGCACCCTTGCATAGTCAGGTGTAAGGGTCACCATGACTGGCACAATATTAATCGTCACTGATTCTTATTATCCATCTAGGTTCATTGATTATATATTCATATCTCCATATCTTATATGATTGGCTTTACATGTCAAATTGAAGGATCCACTCCATCATTTTGATAGGTCGTCTTCGTACAGTAGGTTATATTAACGATCATTGATGAAGATGATTAGTATCGTAAAAACGTTTAGAATTTCATCTAATTTTCATCCTAACATTATGAAATCTAGAACCAAGGACTGATATGAATATGGGATTTAATTCACACAAAAACCCCAAATTTTGAGTTTGTTAAACATGGATTTAAGTGCTAACGATCAGATGTGAAACTAAGGTTTAATTCCTACTAAAACTTTTGAATTTTAAGTTGTTAAAACAGAGATTTAATAGCTAATGATCAGATCTGAAATTAAAGTTTAATTCTCACTAATACCCTCAAATTTGAGTTGTTATATGTTGATAATTGGGCACGCACACAAAATGAAAAGCCATCCATGCAAGATATTATAGTTCAACTATTACCCATCTCCCTCTTTTGCAATAAATTCTACTTGTATTGCTCTTCAACTAACTCAACCATATCCCTTTCTTTAAGTAAAAAAATATATACATCCAACTTTAGATAAACTTGCATATGCTTCTTTAAAATGAAAAGAAGGATCAATAAGGATCCGTTAGCGTCCCTACAATACATTCTAATGTAGTATTGGAGACAAATAACTAAAAAATAACCTTCAATGAGGCACCCGGTAGAGAGGGCCGTGGCAGCTGCTGTAGCAGTAGCCGCTCCTTCAGATGTTGATCAACAAGGAGGAGGAGGACTGCAGCAGTTGAGAGCTCCCTGCAACTCTTGAGGAACATGAGCATCAATTTGGTTTCCGGAGGAAGTAGCAGAGGAACGGAGCTTCGTTTGAAGTTTAATTGGAAAAAATGGGAAGGATTTTGGGTGTTATATAAACAAGGAGGAAGGCTTTTAATTATTGACAAGTGGAAAGAAGATATTATACCAAGTGGAGGAAGGAAACAAAAGCTATGTGTTGAGCTGGTATAGTCTGCTTAAATTTTTTTAAATATTTTCTCATTTATTTGAGATAACAAAGTCGTTCGTATTCGCACCTCGAGTCTCAGATTTCGGTGTATAATAGTTCGTTTTAACCGTCTCTGAACAAAGATCATTATGACTATAATATTCATATATTTTGGATTGGGTATGAATACCTGAAATTCTCGAGATGCGGTCTTGATTTGTTACTAAATTTTGTGATTTTAAAATATCAAACGACATCTGATTGACGAACGATCAATTTTGTTGGTCTTATTTCGTCGAATCGGATTTTTGGGTAGTCTCGATTTGTTTTTCGGTTTTTGAATTTATCTCGCGGCTTTTCCGATGTCACACTTTACGATACGGTCGACTTTTGGTCGATTACGACCAGACGACTTTTGATTTTCGATTTATTGATTGGTTTATATTATTTAGTATTGATCGATAATTTTATCGGACTAAACGAACCCTAATCGAGCTGGGTTCAGGTTTATTCGGATCCGGATGTCACAAATATAAAAACCTCAAGAGGAGTCTCGTCCTTGAGACTCGAGTCAAGGTCACTATGTGTCTTGTTAGGATTTTGTTTGATAATAAAATCCTCAAAGGAAAAACGAGCCATATTCTTTCAGTACATGTATCTAATTAATAGGCTTGTTTCGTTGATTACCTAAAAAGAGCTGCCTGTATCGTGCCCGCATACCCGTTTCGGTCTCCCATGTAGCTTCTTCATCATCATGTCGTGCCATATCACCTTGACTAGAGGAATCTCCTTGCTGCGAAGCTTCTTCATAGCCTTGTCAAGTATCCGCACTGGCCTCTTCTCGCATGTCAAGTCTGACTCCACGTCAAGGTTCTCGTAGCCGATGACGTGTCGAGGGCGATGTACATACTTCCTCAGGTTGGATATGTAGAAGACGTCGTGGATGACTGATGCTGATTATGCGAGTTCACCCGAGGATCGTCGCTCCACTACATGATATGCTATGATGGTTGGAGGAAGTCTTATTACTTGGAGGAGCAAGAAGCATATTGTTGTCTCCAGATCTAGTGCAGAGGTAGAATATCGAGCGATGACTCATTGGCTATTGACTTTTCTGCAGGAACTTGGTATTATTGTCACTACTCCTATTCCTTTATAGTGTGACAAGAAATCCGCTACATATTGCTACGAATCCTATGTTTCATGAGCGGATTAAGCATATAGAAATTGACTGTCATTTTATTCGTGATGCCGTTTGAGGAAGTAAGATTTCTATGCCACACACATCACGACGGATCTTCGGCTTGCAGATGTATTCACGAAGGTCTTACCTACGAATTATCCTCTCTTGGTTAATTTCCAAGTTGGGCATGATCGATAGATATGGTGTAACTTGAGAGGGAGTGTTAGTGATGTATGTACATTTTCTATTTCATTGTAACACCTCTAGGGGTACTTATGTATTTTCTCGGTTATGAGCTCTATTGGGTCCGTCTTATATAAGGACCCCTAGACCTCTCGAGTATAGTATCTCATTACGTTCTTCCATTGTTTTTCCATAAGTTGTATGCCGAGACTCATTTGGTTGGGGAGGAGTGTCTGGATACGGGTTTGTAGGAGGAAAGATTGTGAGGATGGAAGATGAGAAGGCGGAGATAGTTAAGGAATTATGAGAATGAAGAATATGAAGCTTGGGGGATTTAGTGTTCATGTTTTAAATTCTCACAACCATGTAATTTTCCTCTGATCAGAGATAAGAAGTTAATGGAGGGATGGAGCATATGTCTAAAATCACACAAGTTTGATGAGGCATATATATGTGTTGAGGGAATAATATTTGATTGATTTATGAGAGGCCCTAGAGTTCTCTTATATAGGAGAGGAACCTATTGGGAAAATTACAAGAAAAAGGACAAAGAAATAGAAAATAAGGAAAAATACAATAAAGATAAGTAATATCTCAAAATCCCCCTCAAGCTGGAGCGTAGATATCGATCAGGCTCAACTTGGAGCAACATCTCTGATAAGGTCCTCTAGCTAGGGCCTTTGTAAGTACATCTGATGTCTGGTCTCCGGAGCTGACATGCGTAGCGATAATAAGACCTTCTGTATTATGTCACGAGTGTAGTGACAATCCACTTCTATGTGCTTCGTCCTCTAATGAAAGGTTGGGTTATTGGCAATGAAAAGAGCGGCCTTATTATCACATTGGAGGTGCGTGGGAAGAGGCACCTTTATAGTCAAGTCAGTAAGATCCAGTCTGACCCACATCATTTCTTTTAGCCTTCGCCATGGTCATGTATTCTGACTCAACACTTGATCTGACAATCACAATCTGCTTCTCACTCTTCCGTGAAATAAGAGACTTCCCATATGAACATAGCAAAGCTTTGATGTAGACTTTATATCCTTTGGACACCCAACATAATCTGCATCTACACATGCTGTAACTGAGAGATATGTGCCTCCGCTAAAAAGAAGTCCCATACCAGGTGAAGTCTTCAGATATCTCAGAATCATATGGACTGCATCTATATGTGCCTGTCTGGGCTGTTCTATAAACTGACTCACTTTGCTCACAACAGAGGATATGTCGGGCATGGTAATAATCACATATAATAGCATGCCAACAAGCTCTCTGTACCTCCTCCTGGCGACCTCAGTATCATCATCATAGAGCTTCATGCTCGGATCAATAGTAGTAGCAGGTTTGCAATCCGCCACGTCTGTCTCTGAAAGAAGATCAGTAATGTACTTCCTCTGTCCCGGCAAACTCCAGTCCAAGGAAGTAACGTAAATGTCCAAGGTTCTTGGTCACAAACTGCTGACCTAGGAAGTCCTTGACATCTGAATGCCCTGCTTGTCATCCCCTGTAACAATGATGTCTTCAATGTAAACAAGATTGACAACAATACCTCTCTGGATTCTCTGCACAAACAAGGAATGATCGGTAGTCGATCTCACAAACCCATGCTGCTCTATCAAGTTCGAGAACTTCTGAAACCATGCTCTTGGACTTTGCTTAAGGCCATAGATATCCTTATATAGCCTGCAAACCTTCTGACACTCCCCCTCTTCTGCAAACCCAGGTGGTTGCTCCATGTAGACCTCGTCCTGTAGATCACCATAGAGAAATGCATTCTTCACATCAAGCTGATAAAGAGGCCAATCTCGTGTCACAACAACAAAAAAATAGAATACACAGAGTCGAATGTCTGACAACTGGAGAGAAAGTATCCTGATAGTCCACCCTATATGTTTGGGTGAACCCACGTACCACAAGTCTCGCCTTATAGCGATCCACACAGCCATCTGCACGGTGTTTTACAGTGAACACCCATTTGCATCCCACAACAGATGCATCAACTGGAGCAGACACAAGACTCCATGTACCCTGTGACCAAGGTTCAGGAAAGGTGAATGCGTATGTGTTCGGACAGGTTACTGAATAGCGCTTAAGAGGTATGCGGGGGCATATGTGGTGTATATGCGGTTCTACACGGTTTCCTAATTTTTTATTTAAAAATAAATAAATATGTACGAAAGTGACTACAACAAAACTAAATTTATGTATATTTGTGGTCCAACAGAAGATCTAAGGAAAATAACTTTCATATAGATATAGATTCAAAACAATCTCTATGAATAAAAAATATCAATACTTCAATAGAATATTTAGCACACAAAATAATTAGCAATAATCAACAAAATAGAAAAGTTAGCACAGAAAATGCCTCTATTGTTGAATATAATGTCATTTATCTCTGTCGTTATATTTATAACTGATTCTCCATCAAAAGTACCAAATTTTACGTATAATATATTGCATTCATAATAACTATTGCTGGACTAAATTAGTTTGCTAAATTATTAGTACATTATTCTTTTTCTTCCTTGCGTGTTTACTCCAATCTCGCAGTACAACTACTTTGACGATGGATTTAATTGGTCATGGAATGCTTGGTTGGCATACATGCAAAATTAAGGAAAACAGGGTACAAATAACACAATAAAATGTGGCACAAATAAATAAATAAATAAATAAATGTGTATGCAGCCACACAGACTGCGTATGCGGCCACACAACCTCATATGTGGCCTGCATAAGTGCACAGAGCGCATAATGGGGGGCTTCATGAAAGCGGTGCGCTGAGAGCCCCTCATACGCATATGCGGCCGTACAGGCCGCTTTCGTGAACACTACCCGTGTCTGTAGTGCAACCTTCTCCTCCTCCAGGGCTAACCTCCACTGACTATCCTTTAAGGCCTCCTGATTTGTCTGTGGCATCTCCACGGCTGATAGTGCCAAGGAAAATCTCCTGAAATCCTCGACAACCTGCTCAAGGAAACCTGGGTTGCAAGAGGGTAAGTAGCACACTTACATCTCGGCTTATGTAGAGGAATAAGCACATCAAGATCATTTGCCACGTTCGTAACCTGTGAGTTCCCCTTTGATAAGGCACCTGCTCATCATGTATAGAATCCTGCTGCACGGACAACTCAGTAGTGCCATCAGTAGAAATAATGTGTTCATTACATACCTGAGGTGTGCTGGATGATGGATAAGACCTGTGAGCAGGGGAACCAAGCGAGACATGCGAGTAAAAACATGTGGCAAAAACTGAATCACAGGAGTAGGTGTAGATGATGGTGGTGGCGGTTGAGGAGGTGGTGGTAGAGCAGGAGTAGGGGGAGGTGGAGGAACAATAGTAGGAGGTGGAGGTATGTAGATCTCATCATCTGAGTCAGATGGGGCTATTCTGTCACCAGTAGGAGAAAAATGCATAACAGACTCACAGAAGTAATGTCAGCACTGGCAAAGTACTTCCGCCTTAGCGGATCAAAGCAACAGTACTCCTTTCTGAATGCGCGAGTAGCTCACAAAGACACACTTGACAGCTCTAGGAGAGAGCTTGTCATGACCTGGAGATACATCATGAACAAAAGCAACAGATCGAAACACATGAGGTGTAAGAGAGAAAAGATCATTCTCGGAAAATACAACTGAAAAAGGAATCTTCTCTTCCAACACAGACGAGGGCATGCGGTTCACCAAATAGCATGCAGTAAGGACAACATCGCCCCAGTAAGAATGAGGAGCACGACTATGTATCAACAAGAATCTGGTCACATCAAGTATGACGATGTTTGCACTCAGCAACACCGTTCTTCTGAGAACTATAAGCACATGAGGTCTGGTGAACAATGCCAAGAGATCTAAGAAACTCAGAAAGCTGTAAGGTGAAGAATTCTAATGCATATCAATGCGAAGATATCTGACATCAGTAGAAAAGATATTCTTTATCTCAGTAATAAAATATTGATAACAGATACAACCTCAGATTTATTCTTCAAGAGAAAGACCCAAGAAAGTCGAGAAAATCATCGACAACAACTAGATAAAAACGGTGTCGCTGATGATCAGGAACACGACTCGGACCCCAAATATCTAAATAGAGGAACTCTAACAACTGAGAACTGCTTCGACTCTGACGGGATGAAAATGAAGAACGATGATGCTTCCCAAGCTGGCATGCCTCACATTGAAAGGAGGATCTAGTGGAAATCTGAGGGAGAACTTGACATAGCGTCTACAGAGGAAGATGGTCAAAACGAAGGTGCCACAGATATGGAGAGACTGGTCCAGTAGGTATAGTGGATATGCCAACATGAGGAGGTTGGACCAGTCTATAGAGTCCCCTCTGCTCACGGCCACATCCAAGCACCCTGTCCGTTAGTATGTCCTGAAACACAAGAAACGACGGGTCAAAGATGGCACGACAATGCAAATCCTTAGTAATCTGACTAATGGAAAGCAAATTCATCTAAAAATCAAGAGCGTATAGAACATTCTGAAGACGCATGGACTGCGTCAAATGCACCTCCCCTGTCTTGTAATGGGTAAGTGGTCTCCATTGGAAATAACAACCCATCGACCAGATGGTATGGTCCTGTAGGACCTCAGCTGTGCTCTGTCTCCACAAAGATGTTGAGAAGTACTAGTATCCATAATCCACTCTGTCATGTCTGCACCATTACTACTGGTGAAAGCATAAGAGATACCTGAGGAGCTTGAAGAGGCTCTGGCTGTGGCTGCGGTATCTGTTGGGGTGGTTCCTGCAACAGGAGTTATCATCTCTCAGATACGCGATACAATATCATCTAGGCGAGGATCGGCCTGGGAAGCAAGTGTATCGGACGGCTCAATCATTTCTGCAACGCGGTCATTCACGGGATAACCATGCTTCTGATAGCATGCATCTTTTGCATGGCCCGGTCGACGAAAAAAGGTGCAAGGGCTACGTGGACGTCCACCACCTCTGCTGCGAGGGATGCATCCTCTAGTCTGTGTCGTCACACCCCGGCCACGAGACACGACCATAGCTGACGGGATCAGAGGAGTGGCCGTAGGAGGCATGATGATCCGACTGAGACGACTATAGGCCTCCTCCATGGAAGGAATAGTGGCTACGTGCTGCATCATACTCTGTATCAAGGTTAGCCATGAAAACTCCAACCATCGTGGAGTTCCTAAATACCTTATGCTGCTCCAGAGATGTCGTAATAGGCATATAGCTATGAAGCTTCTCAAACATGTCACAGAGAGAACTGTAGTACACATGCAGAGGACGACCGTTCTGCTTGGCCTTGTAGATGTCAAACTGGAGCTGAAGAATCTACCTCCGAAGAGGGGAAAAGATCGACGGCGCGGTCGAGATGCTGCGCAGCAGCTTTGGCGACACAAACATGAGGGACGGTGTGGAGAGGAGAGCCGGCATGGGGAGGAGGGGCGGTGCGGGGAGTGGGGGGTCGCGATTGGTAGGGTAGGGTTAGGGTGGGGATATGGAGCTCCGATCTAGGACCGTCGCTCCGATACCATGTTGAGAGAATAATAGTTGATTGATTTATGAGAGGACCTAGGGTTCTCATATATAGGAGAGGAACTATTGGGCAAATTACAAGAAAAAGGACAAAGAAGTAGAAAATAAGGAAAAATACGATAAAGATAAGTAATATCTTAACAATATAAATATATTTTAGGATTTGTGGGGGCTCATGTTTGTAATATCAAAAGATTATCAGGACATACATGTTGACATTGTCTTAATTCCATTTTAGAGCCATCGGAAATCAATTACTTTAATATGAAAAGCATCTTATTGTGTGTATGTGTAAGGTGTTGATGAATTATGTTTGGCTAAGACAATGATGGTTCTCTCCTGGATGCAATGGTCCTCTCTTTGATGCAATAATGCATGGACTCCTAAACTAGCAATTGCCTGCTATGAGTGATGTTGTGTTGATTTTCTTCAGTGAAACAGCTATGTGCCCATTGATAACCTCTGTGTTAATCTTAAGAAGTTGCTTAAAGAGATGAAATTATTTACATTGGGACACTTGATTACGAGTGTTTTGACAGAGTGATTATGGGGGGAATCATATCCTTATAATTCCCTTGCAACAAAAAACAAATTCGTTATAATTAGGATTTGTATTCTCACTTGTTTCCTATTGATTGGATCCTTTCAGGATCCAATTACCACCCACTCATGCTTAATCCCGCAACTATTTGTGGGTATTCGATATGTCTGTGGAGCTATATAAGGAACCCCACACCCCTTGTACACATTGAGAAACTTCAATAGAAGATCTGACCGTTTGAGGTCTTCTCTCGTTGTTTCATCCCCCTCCTTAGTGATTAAGGTTTCACGTAAAATCCCATGTGTTACATGTTTATCTTTCTTTATTTTCTTGCTCCTTTTATCAATTCACTTCCAATATTCTAGATTTCAACATGGTATCAGAGTGGTCGATTCCATTGATTATTCTTGAAGATTTTTATGTTTATGTCATAGCGATTCAATTTTGGGATATGTTCTTGGAGATTTTATTTTCATTTTTGTTTAGACGCTCATGATAAAAAGAGTTATAGGATTTAATTTTTGGAACCCTAACTTGCTATGGAGTCAAACCATCAAGGACTACTAGGGTTTCATAGAAAAAACCCTAGATCTGGTTTCAGCATCGTTATCGGTTGAAATTTCTAGCGTGTTCGAGATCTCCAGGCCGTAGTAATGGGTTTTGGGAACCCTCGATACACATGTGTGGGTCCTCGTCTCGTTTCCTGCGGGACTCCCCAAGGCATGCACACCTCCAAGCGGCACTATCGCACCTCCTCTCTAAGCAGCGATGACACCTTCTCTTTTCGAGCATCTCCATGCTGATAGGCCTTTCTGTCTCTCGTCCATACCCGGAAGAAGAAAAGGGAGGTCTCCCCATTTGAATCCTTGGCGATGCATGGTGGCAATGAGCCCCCATTGTGATACTCCATCGCGTCGCCATGTCACGTGATGACACACATCACAGGCTCTAGGCGCTCGATGCCTCCTCCCTCTAGGCTCCAATCTTCTGGCGACGACATCCCATTCGGTTCTGAGTGGTGGCACCCATATCGCAAGCTGCGGCAACATGCTTCTGCAAGAGCCCCATCTGGGCGGCGGCGATTGAGAGTTTGGGGTCATGTTGCGGGAACCCTAAGAAGGGATGACTCCCAACATTCCTATTGTTGCTTTGTATTGAAAAAAATCTTTGTTGGGCCCAAGTGTGTGTTGTTTATGCTGCATATTCAAAGAGAGAGAGAGAGATTTGAAGCGGGCATGCTTTGTTTGGGCCCATTTGTGAGCTGCTTGTTTGGGCCTAAGTTGACCATTGAGAAAAAGGGAAAGCAAAAAAAAATAATTGAATGTCTTGAAAAGAAGCTACATACAAAAAAATCGTATGTATAAAAAAAGAGGATATCCGAGAAAAAAGGAGGAACGACTAAGCAAAAAAGTGAATGATTTGTGAAAAAAATAAAAAAAAGAAATGAAAAAAAACATTTTCTGTTGTTTTCTTCCAACTTGATCATCAACGCTCTTGTTCTATCAAGTATGGGATAGAGGGGGCATAAGAGAGGGCATGTTCTTCTACTTGAGATGTATTTACAGGATTTTTGCTTGTCCATGACTGACCGACGCTACAGATTGCTATTATTGTCAATCGTTTTCATCGATCATCGACTTCTTTGTTGGGGTGTCTCAATCCCTGGCTTCTACTATGTGCTGGAATTTCTTCTTCTACTGTGACTCTTGTCCAGGCACGAAGAGATATGTTCTGGGGACCTGGTATCACAATGACTTTACACGCATGACAAAGATACGTTCTGATGACCTGAAAGTCACAAATCCATCCTCGAGCGGGTTCTTTTACCAGCTGCATACATGTTCTTCTTGTGTTGTATGTGAAGATGTGTTGTATACTTTTTTTGTTGTTGCAAGCTGCAGCTTTTTCAGCTCTAGCTTGAGGGGGAGTGTTGGAGTATGTAATACAGGGGTAATTGGATCTCTTCAGGATCTAAGTACCTCCAACTCATGCTTAGTCCCACATCTACTATTTGGGGGACTTCGATCTGTTTGTGGGGCTATACAAGGAGCCTCACACCCCCTATACTCATTGAGAAACTTCAATAGACGATCCGACCCTTTGACACCTTTTGCTGTGGTTTCATCCCGCTCCTTATGGAGTAGGGTTTCACGTAAAATCTCAAGTGTTCCATGTTTATCTTTCTTTTTGTCTTGTTATCGATTCGCTTAAGCTATTCTAGATTTCAACACCCATAAAAGTATAAATGCCATGTGTATGCTCCCGTCCCATCGATGATCTTTAGATTTTTTGAAAGGCACAACTGACATGCAATTGATGCTTTATGTCTATAACCAAAATATAATAAATTTTCCTAAAATCTATGTAACCATCATGAACTAACTTCTTGTAAATGTATATGTATATATGGCTTCAAACTTTCTAGTACCTCGATGAAACCCTTTTTTAGCAACATACTACTTTTGTGGTCTTTTCTTCTTGCATGTGAAATATTATTCTTTTTAGCATCCCATTTCATAATCGTCTCTTGAAGACAATATGACAACTTTCCCATTTTTAATAATGATTAGGTGACGATTTTTACTTTGTAAGACAGTTGCCTGCTTTTCTGCTAGTTTTAATTTTGAAGGAAGGGTTATCATGCCAATTGTTCATTATAACATGATGGCTAATGATGTTTTTAGGATATTGTCGATGATTTTTGATGTTTTAAAAGTTGATTTTTATCCCGTCATTGCTAGTACGTGAAAACCGATGAATTTCATATAAATTTATTATAACTACAAGCCTAAGTTTGTTTATCTGTCAGTAAGTTGAACTAAACCATGTTTTATTCAAACCATTATGTAGGTAAGAGGATAAAAAGGGAAACCCCTCTTCCTATCCCAACCCCTTAGCCTTCCGGTTTCTCCTTCCACCAACTCTCCTCTGCCTCCACTACTCCTCCAACCCCCACCAACCCATTCCTTTTTGTCCCTCTTCCTCTAGGCTCCCTCCTCCTTGTTGCGTATCGTTGATCTGTGCAACTAGGAGAGAGGGGATTTCTTCAACGATTCTTCTTCTTCACCGCTCTACTCGAAGATGAATCTCCATGTCGATGAATGATGTTGTTCGATGATGACTACTTCAGATGTTGATATCAGGGGTTTGCTACTCAAAGAGAGGGATAGATCCACCGACAAGCTCATGTAACTGTGAGAGTACCTACGACATGCAAGTTGAAAAAGTTATCGACTCGATTCGAATTTGAATCATTCTGCAATTCAATAGCTTCTAACATATGCTTTCATAATTAGATTCATTCCCCAAATCATGTGAATAGTAGATACTTAATAGATATAACTTTCAAGATTAAATAGTAGATACTTAATAGATATAACTTTCAAGATTAAGCAAACTCTGATATATCCTATTCTTTTGCAATCACAACACTACTTGGGTCTCATTTATTGAGTATGGCAGATCAGGTCCGTACGAGAAGGCACCTCAATTTTATTTCAAATTAGCAAATTAGGGAAAGAATGAGCAAATCTAACAATTATTTACAAGTTGCTCATGAAGTGAATGAGTGATCCTGTGCGAAGTGAAGAACAAGATCTAGGTTTGGGAGGAGGGGGCTTAAGGATTTGGGAGGAGGGGGCTTGAGGATCTGGGAGGAGCCCTTTGTTTTTGGTATGCTATTTAAGTTCTTGGAGATGCAACAATGATGTAGGGATGTACACTTCTTTTAGGTGGTGGCAGTGGTGTGCCGATGCTCGGTCCATGATATATCGAGGCGAGGCAAAGGTCGGAACGTTGGCGCACCCTCTTGTGTCTTCAAAGTCGATGAAGAAGCAAAAGCTCGAAGAAAAGGATTGGGTGGAGGTATAAACTTTTGGCTCCCTCAACTTCGTTACCTATACATGAAGATACTTCTTCTCAATTCTGACGGAATTAGAATGAGGGTTACATACGCCAACAATTAAATCTAGCTAATCCATTTGAGCAGATGATTGAAGTAGCATGAGTTGCATATAATTCATAATGGCTTGAAGATCCTCGGAGGTTAAGGCTATTGAATGGTGTTGGAGGGCTTGGAGCGAAGGAGGAGAGGGTCAGAGGTAGGAGGAGGTAGGAGCAGCGACTGAGGCGGCTGGAGAAGGAGGGGGTGGAGGGTGAGGTCGGGGTCCCTTGTGTCAATCTACCCTAGCTATTCAATCTAATGATGTTTATGTCCCAGAAGTTAACATCTGTTTGGGACATGGATGGATGACAACTAACCTCGGGAGCACAATTCTTAAAACAACAAGAAGTCAGGGGCACAATTGATCTTCCAGAAAAGAGGGCCATAAGTGATATTGCAACATCTGAGGGGTACAGATGATAAAAACCTGACTATAAAATAAAGAATGCGAATTCTACATGAATAAGAAATAAAAATGGAAAAATTGTAGATAACAGGACGTGGTTGTCTGTTGACCGACATCGATCCATGGTCGACGAGCGGTGGAGTGGGGACGATGGCCTTATTAGCCCAAGACGATGACGATGTGGCGTGATGGGCATGGCAACAATGACAAGACAGTGGGATTAGTGGTGAGCATGCCGTAGCAAGGGCATGTCAGTTTATGGTAGATGGAGCGACATGATGGTGGAAGGAAGGCAGCAAAGCGGTGGGTAGGTGGTGGTCGGTGATCGGAGGGCGGAGCTTCAGGCTCGCCCTTAATGGTTCTAGATGGTGATGGGTCTTAGGGCTCAAAGCCTTTTATTCCTGTCTCCCTTGACATCCTTGATCGATGGCCCCCCTCCCCTATTTGTAGCCTGAGTCGCGGGGAGAGAAGGGTGCATTGGGCACAACTATGGTTGAGAGCTGGAGTGGCCGGAGAAGAGGTAGTGAACACATCGTTTACGGGTCCTGCACGGGGTCTCGATGGGTTCCCCATGCCTACCCAGCACTAACTTGGCGCAGCTCATGCACTACCCATGCATTGCCCAACGTCGCCCAACCCGCCCAGGTGCTACCTAACACTACCCAAGCACTACCCAATCTACCCAGGCGATACTTTAGGCGCTACCCAGATGATGGGCAAGTTTGATTACGGTTGGTTGCGGTATGAGCATACCCTACAACCACCTCCCTTGATGTCTGTGTAGACACCATATCACCTGTCTATAATCCTAGTCGTTTACCGATTTAGTATTATGTCAGAAATTAGAGTTGATATTCCATCCACAAGTGCCTTTATGAGTCCGTCGTCTATTGTTAAAATGGATGACACAAGCTACGAGTTGTGGGCGATGCAGTTCGTGAATCTCTTGTAGAGTCATATTAAGAGGCATATTTTGATGTATGATGAGCCTATCAACAAGATTTGGATGAATGCCTCATGGGAGGCCGATGATACTTCTGCATAAGATTGGCTATCTAATATTGTTTTTGTGGAAATAGCTAATGATATATTGAGTTAGCCCACAACGAAGGCAATGTGGAACATCATCGCATCTATGTACTCTCAAGTGAGGAATGAGTCAAAGATCTTACAACTCCAACATGATATTTTTATGATCAAATAGGGTGATCATCTTCTTCGTGCCTAGTACACATCTCTTAGGTGTATATTTAGAGACTCCATAACTACATACCTATAACGATCTCACCATAGCAGTATGAGGCATATCACGATTCTGTTATGACTGGAGGTCTTTTTGACAGCCATTAACCAAAAGTATGACTCAGTTTGCTCTCTGTTACTCACATATGCTACTATACTGCCTATGGAGGAGGTTGAGCAGACTGAGCATCCCCTATGCTGCATCTTTTTAATTGTCATCGGTTATGGTAGCTTCTTGTGGTAGAGGCAGTTTGCCTCAATTCAGAGGGTGGGGTACACACAGTAGATGAGGTTCACGTCCACACCAACCTTGTTCATATTGCCAACGGTCCGGTCATTCTGAGAACATGCGGTATTCCAAACACGACTTTCCACCATCTGCCCGTGCTATTAAGCAGGTCCACACTGTCTCTGATTCTACCAATCGTCGTGTTGATGCTTTTGTTGCTCGACTAAGAGAGATTATGCCCCTACCTGTTGGATCTTCCAGTGTTTCTAGTTTCCCATCAGATGATGCTTCTACCTCCACTAGCACTTTAGGTATTACTCATGCATTTACTAGTCGTACTCGACTTGATCCTTCAGAATGGATCATGGACTCCGGATTTTCTCATCATCTATGTGGAGATTGCTCACAGTTCGATTCTTATTGCCCTGTACAACCTGTTAGATCAATGGTCATTGATAACAGGACTTTCTCCCATTATGGGTACATGGGGGCGTGGTTTATTTGACTCCCTCCATGCGCCTACGGAATATTCTTCATGCACAAAAATTCTCAATAAATTTATTTTCTATCAATCATATTACAACAGATTTTCATCGTCGTGTCATATTTGATGCTTCCCTTATTTTAAGATATACTCATGGGTAGGGTGATTGGATATGGTCGTGAGCATAGATGGCTTTACAGGTTGATTCAATCTCCTTATGCTGATGCTAGCTCTCTTTCTGTTGGATCTATTTCTCCATGCACTTGGCATCTCCGCTTTGGTCATCTTCCGTTGGAACTTGCAGAAGATCTGTCGTCTCATCCCGACATTTCTATCGAGTTCACGTTTCAGTGTGAACCATGTCGACTTAGATACGACCTATATGTGTCATGCTTGGTTTTTAGATACATATATTAGATTGAGATCGACTTAATGCATTGTTGAATGCATCTTCCATATGGTTCTCCGAAGGTATTCAATGTATTATGGACTTAGTTTGGATATGTCCTTTATTATCATTACCTTTAATGTAGTAACAATGTACCTCTCCATGCTTCGTATTTGTGAAAAGCTAAATTGCTTGTACGAAAAAGCTAAATTGCTTGTAAGAAACATGGCCGCATAGTTGTCACATCTCAAAATCATAAGATTAGGACTCATGGGTTGATGATATCTGAAAACAGACTGCATTCACATTAACGCAATAATCATGCATTATTTCTCTTTATTCATGCTCATCACTAGAACAAACCCTCACAACTTGCGTCTTGCTTTTCCATATCACTAGATTGCCTCCAATCGCTCCACTTCCAATGTAGGTCTAGAAAGATGTGGTGGATCGCATTAGTCTGCATCGCTGTAACACAACGTACCTGAGGACTTACATCACATGAAAATAAGTCATTTTTTGCGGTGCAAACTTCAAATATGTTAATATCATCACGTTATCTCAATCTAACTGGCTAGGATTAACCATGAAATGATTGACATGATTGACTGCAAAAAGAAATACCAGGACATGCAATGGTAGCATATAACAGCTTCCCAACCAAGCTTTTGTTCTGCCTTGCAATTGCATATAGCAGCTACCTTGTATTTGTTACTAAATATATCAGATAAATGCTTTGTGGTGAATACCCATCTACTACGGTTCTACCAATAATAGCTGCATTATTTGGTGGATTCACTATAATCCAAGTGCCCTTAGATAGAAGAGCTTCAATTTCTTCCCTCCTATCCATGCTCCACTCGGGAATCATGAAAACTTATTGCTGTGCAGATGGTACAATAATGTCTAATAATCCTTCCTCAAGTTTTGTGCGAGGGAGATAACTTTGTCATAGGCACATGATTGGAGACTGGATGAGTCAATACACATCTACCTTCCTTCTTAAAGAGCAATAATGATCTTTAGTTTATTGAGTCAATACATATCTACCTTCCTTTTTAAAGAGCAACAAGGATCTTTAGGTTATCTTGAACCTATTGTATGTCATTGTCTGCAAATATTTTAGAATAAAGGCATTAATGTCCTTAGGTACCACTGTTGGAAATGCGAGCCCACGGCGAGCCATTATGCAATAAATGTTATTGCAATTCACTCCTTAATCTGAAATGAAGAATACATAATTTGCATAATAGGTCCCTTAGTACAATTAGGGTTATGTACCATGACCATCTTGATGATCATACAGCTGTTGATTCAACTATTGAATCATAGAGGCTGGTGCTTGGATGAATATCTAAAGAGTTAGATTGAGGACTCATCAAGCACCGTCAAATGATTGTTAAGAGATGATCTCCAGCCTGAGTAGGAGATGGCAATCCTTATCTCTGAAGGCTGATATCTGACCGACCTCTTGATGCAAGTCCTCTGCATAGGAATAGAGATTCGGAGGTGTCAGATTAGTTAAGTCAAAGAGTTGACTTAACGAGATCGAGATAACCAAAGTCCTATATCGTATGCTGTCATGATATAGGCACGCATCCTCTGACCAGAGACAGATGTGTTGCTATATGTCTAAGTATGTACATTTGGCAGACCAATAGGTTGATGACCTAATCAAGGTCTATACACCGGCGCGCTGGTGTGCATATAAGGGCATATGAGTAATACGATCTCTCAAAGGGATCATACAGGTTCAGTTACTGAACCGGAAGACATGAGCTCACTCATGAGATATTGGGAAGAATCAAATTCCGTGCGCACGGTCGTCTCGCTTTGGAAGCTTGACTGAATTTGTAGGTTTGATATATACTTTTGGAAAGTATATGATCAAGACCTACGTATGATATACGCTTTCGGAAAGTGTATGACTGATACCAACTCCCAATGATCGAATGAGAAACTTACTGATAAAACCATGAAGTAGACAGTATAAAGTTGATCCAATACTTCGGATTTAGTCTGAGTCTTCCAGTATGCAGGATGTACAGGTATTGGGAATACCTGAGGGTGATGTGATCATAAACGATTGTATAACCATGACGCTTCCATTCCTAGGGAGTGATGAAACGGGTCTGGATTTTAGTGACTCCTCTCAGTAGAGAAGTGATCTGATCTTGGTCCAAGTGTTGGACATTGATCTGAATGTGATTCAGATACAATGAGAAGATTAGATTTACGGTCTTGATTTAATCAAGCATCTATGGGAGGCCCGCGATCTGGATTTGAGATACGATCTCAATATCCATGTCACTATACGTGGAACAATACAATCGCCCTGTCTTTATCTCCAAGTATCTGCGGAGAAAGCGCATTATCCTTGAAGGAGTTCATGGATAATTCTATTGTTGATTTATGTATCCGAGCATTGAGAAAATGGATAATTAAATGCGATTTAATTATCATGAATAATATGAATTTGATTCATAGTATAAAGAGAGTTATCTAAGATAATTAAATGTGATTTAATTATCAAAGATGTAAATAATGTGAATGTGATTCATATTATTTGGACACAAGAGAATAGAGATCCACGATGATTAAATATGATTTAATTATCATGGATATGAATAATGTGGATAGCAATATTCATATTAATCAAATATATTATAAATGTGATTTATAATATATAAGAGAGAGATGTTTGTAATTTACATTTGTTAATTAAATGTTAATGTGAATTGGATTCACATTGGACATTAAATTGAAAATGTAATTTACATTTTGTTTTGGGTTGTGAATGTGATTCACAAATTTCCAATGGCATGATTGCAATGTTCACAAAATAAATTGGATTTATTTTTGTGAAATAATTTGCAACAAAAGTTGTTGCACATATTGGAGAGAATCATGAGATAATGTAATCTCATGTAATAGGAAAAAAGGACGCTCCCTTCCTAATGAGGAGAGGGGACGACCACAATTCCCATGAGGAATTGGTGGCCGTCCACCCTCCTTATGGAAGGAGGTTTGCCTCCTTTCCTATCTCTCCAATGGAGATTGATTTGATATAAATCAAATTATATTTAATATATATTTGATTTTTATTAAATTAATTGTTGTTGTGTTTTTAGCAACAAATCATGACCATTGAAAGAAACACAAATTAATGTGGACCATTGGATTTGTGTTGACACATGGATTGAGATCCATGGATCCCAAAACCATATAAAAGGAGAGGCACCCCATTGCTCTTCTTTACACATAAGTGAGACAACAAGTCTCTCTCTCTTTCTTTCTCTTTCTCTCCCTCTCATGGCCGTCCACCATGGATGCCCTAGAGAGGCTCTCTATCGCCGCGGCATCGTCGTTATGCTGCCCGATGTTTTGCTCGTGGAACTCCGTCTACTTCGGCGTGCCTTGCTCGTGAAGAAGACGTCGGATCTCGTGTGTCGAGATCAGGAGATCTACCGCTTGGATCATCAAACATGGATTGCGAGAAGCACGCGGTTCATCCCCGCGCTCGCAAGCGTCTCCTCCGTCGGATCGGACTTGAGACAGGAGGTCTCTTCGTTTAGAGACTCGATTGCAACCGCGCTTCAAGAGGTAAACCTAATACTTGTTTGTGGTTTAGACGAAACGATCGGAGAAGTGTTCTTGGATCATGTGGTTTCGTCACATGAAAATTTTTTTAATTTCCGCTGCATAGAACAACTAGTGCGACTAGTCGTTCTTCGTCGTATTCGATACGACGATCACGCTTCCGTGATGCGCTTGAGGATCTAACCATATCCTTCAACCACCACATGCCTCGGGAACAAGTGGGGATATTGATGCAGCGTGGGACTCAAATATAGGGCCAAATATTTATTTATTTATTAATTGTCAATTTTGTTTACGTTTTTTAAGTTGTCGTAGTTGTCTAATTAAATAATTGAGATCGCCTGTGATCTCAACGTTTATTCGTAGATTTAATTTGGCCAATTAATTAGTTAGAGTCCAATTAAGGTAATTAGAGGTCAATTTGAATTTTAAATTTTGTCAGAGTCAAATTAGGATAAGTTGGTTGTCAATTTTAATTAGTTTACTATTTTTGTACCCCATCTCTCCTATATAAAGAGATGGTAGTCCAATGTATTGGTCGGTCAAGTATTAAGTAAATTTGAGTTTATCTCATTATCTCCCTCTATCTCTGCTCCCTCCGCGGTCTTCGCGTTCTTCCTCCTTCAATCCCTCGCTACCGGCGAGATTTCTTCTTCTCAACCCCGCTCTTTCTTCTACCAAATAATTTCTACCGTACAAAAATTAATTTATCGACGCGCCAAAAAGCCATTTGCATCATTTGGTATCAGTGCATGGAAACCGAATCGTTCTCACGGTTCGACGATCCGATCACATTTTGGAGGATGCAATACGATTTGAGTCGTCTATCTCATGATCCGCATTCACGTTCACGCTCGAGGAAGTTCAAGCATCGCCTCCTATCAAGTCTCAAAGTACAAGAGTGGCTGGGCACGCAAATCGACGAAGATTCATCCGTCAACGACAAAAATCAGATCGTTGCAGCTGCTGTCCAACCCGATTTTCGTTCGGAAAACGAAGGTATTTTTAGTTCCGAAAAATATTTTATTGACGCAACTCCTATGCAAGGCCCTAAATGTCGGTTTCGGTCACTATTTCGGTGTCGACCAAAACAGAATTTCAGTGGAATTTTGGTGGAATTTCGATCGGAATTTCGGTCATTTCGGTCATTTTTTGTACTTGGACCCCCGTATTTCGGTCATTTCGGCCATTTCGGTCGAATTTCTATTTCGACTGGATATAGATATTCGACAGAAATTCGACTGAATTTCGCTGAAATTTGAGGCCATGCTCCTATGCAACAAAACTATGAAGATACAAGGCCGATCTTTGATGAAAGTATGGATGAAGACCACGAAATTATCGAATTCTGTGAGGCTGAAGTTGCTGACCAGGAACAAAATAATGTGAAAAATAAAATTCTGGGGCCAATATTGGATGAAGATTAAAGCCGGCACATATACCCTCCGTTGGTACTATTCCAGGGACCATTTTGGCCGCTGCCGCCGTCGTACCCGATAGGGAAAGAAACCCTAGTCGTGATTGACAATCTCGGCTATCCTTCCCACCATCGGCGCCGCCCCAGGCCTACCTTCCCAGGTCACCGCCGTCGCTCCCTGGACATCAGAGTCTGCCCTTACACGGCCCCATGTCCCCTTCTTCGTCATCTCAGCGCCGCCGCCTCGGGCAACCACCGCGAACGGCCCTGCACGCCGCATGTGCCCTTCCTCCGCCACCCGCAGTGCCGCCGCCTCCCGATCTCGACCTACAGTGGCCCTTGCGCACGCGACAGGCGCAACCATCAGCACGCGCACAAGCGGGAGTCGCCGCACTTCGTTCTTCGGCGCCGCTCGAGGCTTCCCTGCCTGATGCGCGGCCGCCGCGCACTGCCATTCCATATCCAGCCCTCGCCGCCAGCCGCACCCTCGCAAGGCCGCTTTCCCTGCCCGCGTTATACGTGTGAGATTGATTGGCAAACCCTAACTAAGGGACTGATGACTACGGGATTTACATCCCTCGACATGTGGGATTGGAAATCCCTGGGAAAATTTTACGAGGAAACCCCCTCTTGCTCCATATTTTATTCAGAAGGACATTTCAAGAAGCCCCCTTCCAAAATGCTCTTATACGAAGGGGTACGAAAATTGCAGGGACGCCCTCCAATTAGAAAGAACTACCAACGTAATATGGAAAAGGATCTAATTGCAGGCTACAATTTCAAAACCGATTTTTCCAACGACGCATCTAGATCAGCAATTCGTCGGGAGACGAATTTTTAAGCGGAGGAGAGTTGATGCAGCGTGGGACTCAAATATAGGGCCAAATATTTATTTATTTATTAATTATCAATTTTTTTACGTTTTTTAAGTTGTCGTAATTGTCTAATTAAATAATTGAGATCGCCTGTGATCTCAACGTTTATTCGTAGATTTAATTTGGCCAATTAATTAGTTAGAGTCCAATTAAGGTAATTAGAGGTCAATTTGAATTTTAAATTTTGTCAGAGTCAAATTAGGATAAGTTGGTTGTCAATTTTAATTAGTTTACTATTTTTGTACCCCATCTCTCCTATATAAAGAGATGGTAGTCCAATGTATTGGTCGGTCAAGTATTAAGTAAATTTGAGTTTATCTCATTATCCCCCTCTATCTCTGCTCCCTCCGCGGTCTTCGCGTTCTTCCTCCTTCAATCCCTCGCTACCGGCGAGATTTCTTCTTCTCAATCTCGCTCTTTCTTCTACCAAATAATTTCTACCGTACAAAAATTAATTTATCGACGCGCCAAAAAGCCATTTGCATCAGATATCATCAAAGTAGGTGCGGTTGTGACCACGTGATGACAAGAATAGATTAGTCTAAGACTTTCCTTGGGATTCGAGCCACTACAAGAGGAGGCAAACATGTGCAAGTAGGCAACTTCAGTATGTTAGGAGTAATCAAACTTGATGTAGACCTGGAGAAACATGAGAGACTCAAAGATGGTAACATCTACACTCATAAAAAAGTTTCTTCATGGAATCATATCATATGTACCCCTTTGGGTTCTAAATTATTCAACAAGAACACATTTGTCATCTTGTGATGTGAGCTTGTTTCTTTCGGTGGACAGATATTAACAAAATAAATACCCACAAACACCTTCTGCTCGATAAGAAAGGGTCTCTTCTCGGGATAGAGCAACAATAGGGACTTCTCTTATCTAATATGGTGGGAGGCACGCGACTCATAAGGTAGGTGATAATAAGGATGGAATCTCCTAAAACAACTATGGCGGTGTTGTTTTGGACAAGGTTTGAGTGATGCCCAAAACAACAAATGGGGTCTGCTAAGAGGTATATGGATAAGGAGTTTGTTGAACAAAGCCAGTGTCAATGCATACATATACAACAAATGTTGGGTCATTCTCGGGCTTAAATCCAAAAAACTAAGATCCCTTCATATAGTCTCATTCCAACACTTCTTGGGGCTTCCTCGTCCTCTTTTAGCCTGCTCCACATTCCAAAACTCACATCTCCTCACGGTGCATTAGCTGACCTCCTTTGCAAATGGCCAAACCACCTTAAGCGATTTTCTCGCTTCTTATTTTCGATTGGAGCTACACCAGCTTTCCTTCTGATGGTATCATTCCTAATCCGATCTTTACGTGTGTGTCCACACATCCACCTTAGCATTTTCATTTCTGCTACTACCATTCTCTGCACGTGTCTATGGTTCACAGGCCAACATTCAGATCCATTGAGCATCACAGGTCTCACAGTTGCTTTGTAAAACTTTCCTTTGATTTTCGAAAGAATTTTCTTATCATGGAGAACAATAGATGCTTCTCTCCACTTTAGCTATCCTACATTTATTCGATTTGTAACATCTCCATCAGTTTCCCCATTCTGTTGCAAAATAGATCCCAAGTATCTAAAATAATCTCTCTTCTTAATGTTATCATCACCAATCTTAACCTCGATTCTTTCACCATTGCTTCCATCAAAAGTACACTCCATATATTCAGTCTTAGCCCTTCTTATACGAAATCCTTTAGTCTCCAAAGAATGTCTCCAGACCTCAAGCTTCTCATTATTCCATCTCTAGTCTCATCAACCAACATAATATCAGTAACGAGTAACATACACGAAGGTATCTCATCCTGAATGTGACTTGCCAGTTCGTCGATAATCAGAGTAAAAAGGAATGTACTTAAAGTTAAACCTTGATGCATATCAATGTTGATGTCAAAATAGTCAGTCTTTCCAGTCTGTATTCTTACACAAGATGAAGCCTTATCATACATATCTTTTATGTGATTAATGTATAGAACATGTACTTGTCTCTTCTCCAAAACTCTCCACAATATCTCTCCTGGGACAGAGTCATATGCCTTCTCTAAATCGATACAAATCATATGGAGGTTCTTCCTCTTAGCTATGTACATCTCCATTGTTCTCCTCAACATGTGGATGACTTCAATAGTTGAGCGACCTAGTATGCATCCGAATTGGTTTTCTTTTACTTTGGAAACTTGCGTCAACCTTCTTTCGATCACACGTTCTAATTTTTTTATAGTGTGTGACTCATTGGTTTGATACCTCTTTAATTTGAACAATTTTGAATGTCTCATTTGTTCTTACAAAGAGATACCACGATGCTTCTCCTCCAATCTTCAGGCATTTTATTGCTTCGCCAAATAACATTGAATAAATTTGTAAGCCAAGTCAAACCACGATCACCTAAACTCTCCAAACTTTTATAGGAAAGTCATCGGGTCATACACCTTTCTAATGTCTCATAACCTTTAAAGCCTCCTTTACTTCCTTCCTCTGTATTCGTCTATAACTTGCATGATTCAAATATCTTTCACTACTAGCTAGACTTACCTAAGTGATCGCTCTATTTCATTCCTCAATGAAAAACTTATGGAAGTATTGCTTCCATCTAGTCTCTATATCCTTCTGAGCAACTAGCACGCGACCTTCTTCATCTTTAATGCATCTCACTTGAGAAAGATCTTTGCTCTTTCTTTCTCTTGCTTTATCCATCCTGAATATATTCTTCTGTCTCTCCTTAGAGTTAAGATTTTTGTACAAAACTTCATAACTTTTGACTTAGTTTCGCTTACTGCCTTCTTTGCTTCCTTTTTCCCTATTTTGTAGTTTGTGACAATTTCATCTGTTCTATCCTTAGACATAGCTTTGAAGCAAGGCCTTAAATGTCGGTTTCGGTCACCATTTCGGTATCGACCAAAACAGAATTTCGATGGAATTTCGGTGGAATTTCGACCGAAATTTCGGTCATTTCGGTCATTTTTTGTACTAGGACCCCCATATTTCGGTCATTTCGGTCATTTCGGTCGAATTTCGATTTCGACTGGATATCGATATTCGACAGAAAATCGACCGAATTTCGCTGAAATTTGAGGCCATGCTTTGAAGCAAGCTCTTTTAATTTTGAGCTTCTCTTGCACCCCTCCACTCCATCACCAAGCCTTCTTTTGGCATGGAGCTTCTCCCTTTGACTCTCCTAGCATCCAAGGCCCTAAATGTCGGTTTCGGTCACCATTTCGGTATCGACCAAAACAGAATTTCGATGGAATTTCGGTGGAATTTCGACCGAAATTTCGGAGGACCCCCATATTTCGGTCATTTCGGCCATTTCAGTCAAATTTCGATTTCGACTGGATATCGATATTCGACAGAAATTCGACCGAATTTCGCTGAAATTTGAGGCCATGCTAGCATCTCTTTGGCTATCCTTCGGATACAAGATGCTACCGCCTTTCACATCTCATTTGTACTTCCGTTACAATCCCAAGATAAGTCTTCTAAAACCTTCTCCCTGAGATTACTTTGCAGTCTTTGCAACACATGTGATCTTGGAAACCATCCTTTTCTTTACTAGCCCTTTTATTTGCACATCCATGACTAACAAGCGATGTTGGGTGGTCAGACTCTCTCCTGAGATTACTTTGCAGTCTTTGCAACACAACCGATCTCTTCTTCTCAATGCAAAATAATCTATCTGTGTTCTAGTCGAGCCATTCTTATAAATTAAATGCTTCTCCCCTCTTCTTGAAAAGAGTATTTGCAATGAAAAGATCATAAGCCGTCACAAAGTCCAGAATGACTTTTTCCTCTTCATTTCTATCACCAAAGTCATGTCCGGCATGAACACTAGCATACCCTGAAGCATCATTTCCCACATGTCCACTAAGATCTCCACTTAGGCAATTCATCTCTCTTTGTGGTATTCCTTGCATAATCTTATCCAAATCCTCCCAAAAAAGCTTGTTTAATCATGTCATCTAATCCAATTTACGGTACATAAACTGAGATGATATTCAAAATTTCTTCTTCGAGCATCACTTTTAGCAAAATAATCTGATCTCCAGATCTTTGCACCTCAACCACACAATCCTTCAAATCCTTATGAATGACCACTCCAACACCGTTTCTGCGCTATCATTACCTGAACGTTATTAGCGTGGATAGATTTTGCCGCAAAACAAAAGCTTTTCTTATTTCCATCAGATTTTATTAGAACAATGCCAACTTTGATATTGGATTTCAATAATAAAATACATGACATACGGGTAAAAAAATCAACCTACCTCATTGTGGCACTTGGTCACCCGAGTCTTTTAGTCCCCCTCCACCTTTTTAAAGGGTATCTCTTTCGTACTTCATGGTATCTTGCCTTCCATGCACCTTGTTTTATGTAATGGTTGTGGTTTCGTCTTGTTTCATGATGATTGGACAGAGTATGAGGCTTTATGTAAGCGGTGTCCTATGTTGTTTGCTTTGGCATCGGAACATGAGGTTTATGTTGCAGTGACCTGGGATGGTGGGGTTGATATCTTGCTTCTAAGATCTGATGTCTCAGATCACATACAAGAGGATTCATGTCTATGATGGATTCTTTGGCCGATTATGACTACCAGTACCATCCTTCTTGTCGAGATAATTGAACTTGGAGTGATGGTAGGGTTTCTGTTAAGATCGCTTATGGGATCCTTTGTGGAATTTGTTGATGGGGGGGGGATTGCATCTTTGAAAGAAAATTTTATCTGGGTCAAAATCTTCCTTTGGCTTTTGAGATGAGGGGGACTACTGACCGGTGCTCGTGTTAGGCTCCTTCACGGTGCTAGTGCTTATTGTGTTCCTGCGCAACCTATATAGAAGACGTTGATCGTCTATTCTTTTTGTGCGAGAACTCTAAATTGGGACAAGTTTGGCCCACTCAGGGGAGTGACTGGTGCTCGGACTTTTGGATATCACTAGGCTTGGATTGGTGTGGCTCTGAGATGGATAAATTACTAATTTTTGCTTCGGTGTGGGTTATGTGGTTGGTCAGAAATAGCAGGGTTTTCCATCAGGAAAGATCTTATATGGAGAATGTGATTGAATATACGACGGTTTTTAGGATGTGCATCTTTTCTGCGAATATCTTTTTTTCTCTCAAAAAAGAATTATGCATACAAGTACGTAAGACGAAATATATACTCCACTTTCAAAGTTTATGGTCTTCACTTTCTATGCATTTTTTAGAGTTATTCATAATTAATATTCTCTGATATATGCCTCTCATCTTGTTATATATTCTGAATACTGAATATCGATGGTGTTCTAAACTCAGACATGTATACAAATTTTATTTTTTAGGAGGAAAGGAGGAAGAGAATGCTAGCAACTGAGGATTCAGATGATGAAAATGATGAGGACCCTGATGGCAGCAATAAATTGTCACTGAATAACACTAAAGACACTAGACACTTATCTGGTGATGATCTTGGAGACTCTACTTCTATCGAGGGAAAATTATCAGATAAATTGAGTTGGGCCGATCTTATACGTGGAAGGAAAAATATCGATGATGATGGACATAATAACCCTTCTTCAGATGGTTCTGACACGGATGAATCTGGATGTGCTGATGCCGATGCCGCTGACAGCAGCAACAATGAAGATGATGATGGTGATGATGAAGATGACGACGGGGAAGGTGACACTGGAAATGTAGGTAGCTCACTTGTTTCCGTGAAAGATTGGGAGCAAAGTGATGAGGATCTTGACACAGATGTTGAGGCACAGATTCAAGAGGATCCTGGTCAGATGGATAGAAAGAGAATATCAAATGACAACGTGGGAACTGAGGCAGGTGTTAGTGCGTACAAACTAAAGCCCGGGAAGCTCAGTACTGTGAAAGTTGAGTCCCTTCCTTTTGCGATTGAGGCTCCAAGGAACATTACAGAATTGTGCTCATTGCTTGACAATCGTTCTGATCCTGAAATAATTGAGGCAGTGAGTCGAATTCGTGCTTGGAATGCTGTAAAGATTTCTGCTGAAAATCGGAAGAAAATGCAAGTAGGTCCTGTAGTGAGCAGAATGCTCCTAGGCAAATACCAGTTCTTGTTGGCTCCTGCAATCCCTTTTATTTTCTTATAATTTTTTTTTGTAATCTTAGTATATTCCTGGCATGTTATGCTTTCTCTGAAACAATAATCCGGTTTTCTCATCAGGTATTCTACGGCGTTCTTTTGCAATATTTCGCAGTTTTAACAACTAAAAGGCCGCTGAACTTCAAACTAATAAATTTGCTTCTGAGGCCGTTGGTTGAGATGAGCATGGACACACCATATTTTGCAGCCATTTGTGCACGAGAAAGGTTGATACATATACGGAAACAGTTCTGTGAGGATATAAAGAATTCAGGTTACTATTACGAAAACATGATATTGCAAAGTTTTTTTTAAAAATTTATCTACGCTGTCCATTTTAAATTGTTCTCTTTTATCGACTTTCTTCCATTTATGCTATTTTTTCTTGCTAGTGCCTTATATATTTTATCTGCAGAAAAGAGTAGTTGGCCATCATTGAAGACTTTGATGTTGTTGAGACTGTGGTCTTTGATATTTCCTTGTTCGGACTTTCGGCATGTTGTCATGACACCTGCGACGTTGTTAATGTGTGAATATCTAATGCGGTGCCCCATCTTGTACTGTCGAGACACAGCTGTTGGATCTTTCCTATGCTCAATGCTTCTTTTGGTGAGTGAAATTTCCTGAATTACATGCTTCAACACTTGTAAAATAGTTTCAGTTTGAAGAACTTGCCACATTCTGTACAAAAAAGATCCTTTACTGTTGGTTTCACAACATAGAACTACTATGCTTGGCTGAGGAAAACAGGTGTTCAAAGGGTTTGGATTGATGTTTTTAGTTTTATGGGAAAACATATTACAGGTTTATTTTGGTGATTTTCAACAGTGTTGCTATCTATTGATTTTTGTTGGTTGTGCATCTGCAGATTGCTAAACAATCCCGCAAATTCTTCCCCGAGGCGATAATTTTTCTGCAGGTTCTATTGACATCTGCTGTAGGTTCCAAACAAGGAGTGCAAAAACTTTCTCGGGTATGAGTTGTCCATAGCATTTTCCTGGATGATTAGATTTCCCCATAAAAGTGATCAGTGCATGATACAGACTTTTTTATCATGTTTTATTTAAATCCATCAGTGCAACATCTTAGTGGATCTGAAAACTTCAAAATCTTGGCTTTGTCCGCGTAATCAAGCCTCTTGCATTCATCCTCTTGTGTTTCCTGTTGTCATGGACTCACCTGTTGAGTCTCCTCTATTTGATTCGGATGATTTCAGGTTTGTTTTCTTTTCTTTTTCTTCAGTTTCTCGTTACTATAAATAATTTTTTTATTGATTTTGTGGTATTTTGTATCCAGGGTCAGTGTTCTTTCATCGGCTGTGGAAACATTAAGAGGTTTTGTTGATATACATGATGGGCTTAGCTCATTTCCGGAAATATTTCTGCCTGTTTCTTCGGTACTGCATGATGTTATAAAGCAGAATGGCATTCCCGATTCACTTAGAAAAAGCATGGAAGACACTGCAGATATGATAAGACGGAAATCCGATGAGCTGCTGCTATTAAGGCAGCCTCTTCAAATGCGAAAGCAAAAACCAGTTCCTCTGAGATTGATGAACCCAAAGTTCGAGGAGAAGTATGCTTTTTTCTAGATAAATTAGTTAATATTCGCTAAAGTGTTGATGGTTTTTTTTATCAAGAATTTCTAGCAGTTGGATAAAGATTTTTTTTTGTTCCTTAAAAAAATGATCTAGTTGTTGTTGGTCAGATGTTGATGTATTGTGCTTAGGAATTATCACGACTCAAGATTTTTGATTGACATATATTTTCTAAAACAATAAAATAAAAATTTGGATTGACGATGATCGTTTTTAATGAATCAGAAAGTTGTTTATCTGAATTTATGTTGTTTAGATAGATCTTAAAATAAGAATTGCTACTTCTCTGTGTATGCTACTAAATCTAGTTGGATGAATCAATTTAGGATGAATCAATTTAGTCGCTGCATTGCTAGTTATATTCATTCTAAAATCAGTATTGATAGTTTCAATATGTAGCAGTGATTACAATGATATATCTATATTTACATAGTTTTATTTCAAATGAAGGGGGTGTTAGTGCTCCTGGAAAGCAATGGAATTCACTTTTGTCGTCATGTAGAAGGTTATGAAAATGAAAGCAGGGAATGCCATTTTTTATTGATCAATTTCATATGTTAGTGCTTTCAACAAGAAAGGTAATGGAAAATAAAATCTGTGCATTAGTTCTTGTGAAGGGAATAACAATACTTAGAATAAACATGGAAACAAATCTAGTTTTAAATTCCATTCACTTGGTGGGTGGAGAGGTTTTTTTCTATGCAATCGGAATTGAAGGGAAGCATCCTAAAGTGATGAAAACAACTTACGTTGTAAAATGGATTGTCAAATGGAAAGTAATTTCCTTCCTTTCTGTTTCTTTCCGATAGCAATACTATATACAAGGGGAAGGCCGGTTTAGATACAATTTAGAAGGAAGGCATTCATGGGTTCAATGTGTTGAGATACAATGGGTCATATGGTTTTTCTTTTGTTTTTTCTTCTAAATTTTCACTTCATTATAATGTTGGTATGCAGTTATGAAAAGGGCAGAGACTATGATCCAGACCGTGAACGTGTCGAGAGAAAGAAATTGAAGAAACTTCTAAGGAGGGAAGCTAAAGGAGCTGCCCGTGAATTAAGGAAAGATAACTATTTCTTACTTGAGGCCAAGGAAAAGGACAGGTTGATTGTTGAAGAAGAAAGGGCAGAAAGGTATGGTAAGGCAAGAGCCTTCCTCCAAGAACAGGAACATGCTTTCAAATCTGGGCAACTGGGCAAAGGTAGAAAGAGGAGAAGATGAAGCTGATCAATGCTTATGGAACCACCTGCACAATTGACCGACTTCCCATCACTGCTAAGGTACACCAAATTTCCCTCCTTTTTGTCTGCAGGATGCCTTTCCTCACCATGTTTTACACACACTTTCCTACGTACAATCCAAAGATTTTGTGTCATAGTTCAGTGGCTTTTGTAGATTATGAACATAACTTGATATCCATGATTGCACCCTATAGCCATGTCTTTTCTTCTATCCTTACTTGAAACATAATATCTAATTTGGTAACTAATTATCAACAAGGTGTATTGCAAGAATTTGAACATTTTCATGGAGTGATGCCAAAAATGTCCTAATTTTTGGAATTTAGTTTGAGCTAATGAGTTTTAACAGGTCATTTGCATTGGACTTTAGATTTCTCTATATAGTTGAAGGTTGAAACCAATGAATTTGTTACAAAGACATCCACAACATTAGGTCAACTATAAAAAGAAACTAATCTAATACTCTAAAACTCCGTCTCAAATTGTTGCATGTAAATCAAGCATGCATGGCGTGGAACTTGACCACAGTATAGAGTATCCATTGCTGCATGATGCTTCTTCTCAAAGTTTGAATCTTTGCTACTACACTGGGAGCACGAGCCATCTGGATTGTGCTCGACTCCACCATCATGCCCAAGACCCAATTCGAGGAGCTTCCAGCTCCGTTGACCTCCCAACACGGTTGCCATGGCTACTACCCTTGCACAAGAGACTCCAAGCAGAGGCTTTGGCCTCCCCTTTGCCCCAAGTTATTCGTGGTGCTCCACTGCTCCCTCTTATCGGTTGTGCTCTGTTGCGAGGGGAGCCTCTTTGAGCTCTGCTTTCGTGGGGTGAACCCACCATTGAGGTTCGGTCTTCGTCGAGACCCTCGCAACCCAACAACCTACTTATCATGCCACCATCGTCGCTGGACTGCTCACACGTTATGGAAGAAGTACTAAAACTGGGAGGGTCTGAATTGAGGATCGATGGAGCTGTGAAGACCAGTTACATGAAGACAGATTACCATCACTTAGGAGAGGAGGCTGTCGCGGTGGATGCAACATGATGCAAACGGTCTTTCGCGGCGTCGAATAAAATAATAATATATTTTTTTGGTGGATTTTTGGTAGAAGAAGAGAATGGTTGAGAAGAGAAACTGGAGGGATTGAGAGGAGAAACTCGCCGGGAATGCGAGAGGTAGAAGGAGAAGACCGCGGAGATCGCGTGGAGGGAGAAGGGAAAGAGAGAGGGATAAAATGAGATAAACTCAAATTTCAATTCATAACTGACTGCTTAAAACTGATGGACTACCTCTCTTTATATAGGAGAGAGGGTTTATAAAAATAGTAAACAAATCAAATTAACAACTAATTTAATCCTAATTGACCTCTAATTATTCTAATTAGACTCTAATTAATTAATGGACTCAAAATTGCAATTAAAGTCTACGAAATAAACGTTGAGATCACATGCGATCTCAATTATTTAATTAGACCAATATGACCGCTAAAAACGTAAATAAAATTGATAATTATTTAATTAAATAAATGTGGCCCCATAATTTGGGGTCACGCTGCATCAACTCTCCACCGCTTTAAAAAATTCGGCTCCTGACGAATTGCGTGATGTAGGTGGATCGTTGGAGAAATCATCCTTGAATGTGGCTTCAATTTCCTCCCATGGGATCATCTTCAACATTACGTTTATAATTTTTTTCAATTGGAGGGTACCACTGCAATTTTCGTACCCCTTCCTTTTTCTCTCTTTTCATACTGCTCTGGACCTCTATGTAAATAGCGGAAGTTGGGGTTTTTTTGTTGCAAATTTTACCATTTAACTTCAGTTCCCACTTTCCACGGGATTGAAATCCCGTAGGACTCGGAAACCCGGTTAGGGCTTTCGTTAACTGCGCGCGGAGGGAGGGTTCCTGGGAGGCGCGCACCGGGGCGGCGAGGGCGATTTGGTGCTGGGCCTGTGCGGGTGGCGGCGAGAAGGAGGAAGGTGGCGCGAGGTTCGGCGGTGCGTGCTGGGGCGCGCGCTTGTGGCGCGCAGCGCCGTTGGGGCGCCGCGAGGCGGCCTGGCAGTCGAGAGGGCGGGGGCGGGACCGCGCGGTGGCGAGGAGGTATCTCGGGCGGCCCCTGAGGCAGAGGGGCGGCGCCTGAGGCTGCACAGGTTGTGCACGAGACAACGTGCACGGGCTCGGGAGGATCCGGCAGCGGTTGCTTCCGCGAGGGCAGCATAGCAGGAGGCGACGCACAGGATGGGGTTGAATCAGATGCTGGTCGGCCTCGTTGGATTGGCGAGTGGTTTACCTGACTAGGGTGGACGACGCAGCAGGTGTCGGGTTCGGCGCAATTTTCCAGGAGCAAAAGGTTGTTACCGAGGTCGGGGTTGTTCGGCTAGCGTCATTGGGACCAACCAGATCTGAGGATCTCAGTTCGTCACCAACTCCCTTTTTCTTGTGGCCAGCAACGCCGTCCGCGCACAGGTCGACGAAGTTCAGTGCTTCCTCCGAGGGATATTCGTCGTAGATGGGTGCCAAATCCTCCTTTTCTTCTTGTATAAATATTGTATTAGATAAATCTTCATCTATAATGGAAATACCTTCATTTGTTGTCTCGAAATCGGTTTGAACAGCGACTGTATCGATCTGATTTTGGTCGTTGGCGGCGGAATAGTCGTCGATTTGTGCGCCCAACCATGCGTGCACCTTAATGCATGCTATAAGTCGTTGATGGAACTTTTTTGAGCGACGCGAACCACGAGATGGGCGGCGGAGGCCGAACTTTGCACACCGATAGTCGATCGGATCGTCGAATCGTAGGTACGATTCGAAATCCATGCTCTGATACCAATTGATGCAAACGGTCTTTCGCGGCGTCGAATAAAATAATAATATATTTTTTTGGTGGATTTTTGGTAGAAGAAGAGAATGGTTGAGAAGAGAAACTGGAGGGATTGAGAGGAGAAACTCGCCGGGAATGCGAGAGGTAGAAGGAGAAGACCGCGGAGATCGCGTGGAGGGAGAAGGGAAAGAGAGAGGGATAAAATGAGATAAACTCAAATTTCAATTCATAACTGACTGCTTAAAACTGATGGACTACCTCTCTTTATATAGGAGAGAGGGTTTACAAAAATAGTAAACAAATCAAATTAACAACTAATTTAATCCTAATTGACCTCTAATTATTCTAATTAGACTCTAATTAATTAATGGACTCAAAATTGCAATTAAAGTCTACGAAATAAACGTTGAGATCACATGCGATCTCAATTATTTAATTAGACCAATATGACCGCTAAAAACGTAAATAAAATTGATAATTATTTAATTAAATAAATGTGGCCCCATAATTTGGGGTCACGCTGCATCACAACATCACTACATTGGGGGGGGGGGGGTTGCAGAGGAAGGTGTTGGCGTGGGGATGGGGCAGAGGAAATCCTATGTCATGCAACTTGACCCGAGAGCAGGAAGTGTGTTGGCGCTAGAGGTCGAGATGGGCGGAGGTGGAGGGATGGGCTGGGTTGGTTTTGATTGTTATGCCCCTCTTAACCACACCATGGTCTGAATAAATTATGATTTAGTTCAACTCATCGACAGTCAAACTAACAGAAGGGCACAACTGGCTCAACTAATATTGTAAAAAAGGAAGGGGTAAAGATGATATTGTAGAGGTTAAGAGGGGCATAATTGTAAGGCCCCATACTTGAACAAATGACAAGCCACTTTCATATATTTGTACATTTATGAAGGGTGGGATTGCTGACAACGGAGGTATCTTTGTTTTCACAATGCGCAGACATGAATAGTTGAAACTTGAACTACCAACCTAAGTTATGTTATGAGTGGATTTTTTTGGAGAAGCTTACACGTGTATGCAGCTGAAGCTCTTTATTCAGATAAACTATTAAAGCAAGACACCACCTTTTTCATTTTACCATGCCATGTAATTAAATTTCTTCTAACAAATAGCTATCTTTCGAATTCGCATAATCTGCATCAGAGAATCCCTAGACTTTGCCATACTCATTCTTATCAAATAAAATTCCAACTTAGGAAGGTTTGGCTCAGGTCTACAATTGTCTGGATGGATTCCACATGTGCTTATGGATTTTAGGCATCTCATGGGGCTACCTACTTTAGATCACATGGTGAACGACAACGACGTTTAACTCTTATATGAGCATTTTGGTTAGTAATGGTATGACGTTCGGAGTGATTCTACCTGGAAAATGTTTCAAAGCATGCTAAGGTGGTTTTTGATCGCGAACTTTGTATTTGGCTTTTCTATTGTTAATATATAACTGGGGTGCACCATTATGGGCACCCACCCTTGTTTACTTTAAAAAGTCTCAACTTAGAGAGAAGCCCTTTAGATAGATCAGTATATGACATACTTCATCCAGCATACACCTTGGGCTTTTTCGTAAAATGCTAATATGTCAAGGAAAAAAAGGCTCTATCAGGCCTGCAAGAGATAAGAGTTTTTTAACAAGAGCTCTACAATTCCGATTGCTGAATTGAAGTAATAGTGAGCAAGTGTATCATAATTTGTTGTTCGAAACAATGAGAATGACTGTCTTACTCCACAAGAAAAGGTATCCAATGGGTTTAGATATACACAATGTTCTCATAAACAAATAGGAGGGTTTTGTATAGACCCACCAACCCACGCATGTGCCATTGCTAAGCAATGGGGACACCCAATGAAAAAAATATAGCAGGATCTTAGAGAAGACAATATCCATTTAATTTAGGTGTATGATCAGAGATTTGAGCATAAAAATTTGAACAAGTTCAAAAAAATAAATATTATTGTGTAGTAACGTATGCATATCTTGAAGGTTTTTACAATCATTCTAGGCAGAGAAATATGGTTCCTTTTTTTAAAAAAGAAAGAAATTCTACTCAATTACATTTAGTGAAAGAAATGTACCCTCCTAAAATTCCTCCTCAAGTAGAATAGTAGAGTACTTCCATATGAAGAAGACCTTTATCCAACAACTTATAGGCTCGAGACTTTGTACAAAGACCATTTCATCACCATTCACTTGACAATTGAATGGTCCAAATATTAGGAAATTATCTTTCCAAAATTAAGTTAGCATGTATTTTCCATTCCAATTGACACATCTAAAGTAAAAATATGAATGAGCAGTTGCAAATGAATGAACATGGTTCGTCAATGGATATGGCCCATTGTTGCATATAGGTGAACAATAGGCTCTATTGTACCTCCAATCAACCACCAACATTCAATCTTCACTGCAAAGGTCTTTCTGTGGTCATGGAAATTTTTGGTGATGTTTCTGGTTTGAAGCTGAGCATGGACAAGTTCGAGTTCGTTCCTTTTGGTTTAACAGATGAGGGGATTGAATTATGTGTTGCCTGGCTATGCTCGTCGTGCAAGGACTTATCGTTGCGATATCTTGGGGTGTCACTGATGGTTGGACGGATGTGCACAATAGATGGCTATTAGTGATCAAGAAGTTGGAACATAAGCTGGCTGGATAAAAATCTGTTTGCCTATCCAGGGGCGGCAAGTTAGTGTTGCTACGTTCTATCCTGCCAACGATCCCGATATTTTTCTTGTCCTCAAGATTTGTGCTTGTTGGTATTAGGAAGAGGTTGGAAACCATCATGATGCGTTCTTTTTGGTCGTCGAAAGGCCAATCTAATGGATTTCCCTTGGTGGATTGGTGGACGGTGTCGTGCACAAAGGAAGACAGAGGCCTTGACGAATAGAGTTTGGAGGAGACGAACAAGGATTTGCTCGGTAAGTGGGCCGCTCGCATCTAGGGTGATTGTGCCAGTCTGGTGTGCAACCTTATTCGCATGATCTATGTACATGGGCTTTCATTCTGCAACCCTGGGGATCTTGGGGTTGCACCTTCATTTTATTAGAGGGGCATCTGCAGTGTGGCACATGAGCTATGTCCTTTTCTGAGGCATGTGGTTGGTGATGGCACATGCTTTCTCTGAGGCATGTGGTTGGTGATGGCACATGCTTTCGGTTCTGGTTAGATGATTGGACAATGGTGGGGCACTTGTCACAAGATTCCCGTGGCTGATGGCATTCGAGGAGCACCCAGATTGTTCGACGGCGGGTGCTTGGGATGGTCATATTTTTTTCCCACAGTTTAGATTTGAACTGTCTGAGCAACGGGTGGAGGAGCTTCTGAATATGCTTGTGGAGCTGGAGGAGGTAGCTGGCTCCACGAATGTGCGTGATTGCTTGGTCTGGCGTGACGGATCCTTTTCAATGGAAAGGCTTATATGGCCCTGAGAGGCTCCATGGTTTTTGATCCTGGATGTGGTGAGGCGGATTGTAGGCGAATCTGAAAATGGAAGATTCCGACTCGCGTGAAGGTATTCGTATAGCTTTTTAGAAGGGGAGACTGATGACAAAGGATAGATTTGTGCACTTCGTTCATGGGGCTGGTTCGGAGTACCCATGTGCCTGGAGGGGGCGGAGGATGGTGAGCTCTGGAACCGGTTCGGGAATGGAACTGTGAGCTCTGACAGTGTGCTTGGTTTCTCGAGGTCCATCGGGGTGGATTGGAGCGGGATAGAGATGGAGAGATCAAGGAGTATGGCTGTGAGCTGGGCAATCTGGTTGGTTAAAAATGAGATGGTGTTTCGCCAGGATCGCTTCTACTCTAAGAACGTTGTGGCACATGCCAGTGCATTGAACGAGAGTTGGAATTTGTAGTCTTGTTGTGTCAATACTTGCAATAGGATTATAATAATTTTTTATGATAAATGGTGAATTTTTTGAGTATACACCTATATGGCGCGAGCCCTTTTTCCGTTAAAAACATTCAATCTTCACTCAACAATAGATCCAATAGCTGCCTCAAAAGGAATTTATATAAGAGAATAATATTAGACCAAATGAAGCTGACAACCCAAAATCAATGAGGAAGACTTCTCATAAATATGTGTAACGAGAAAGAATGTTCACACACCAATTACCAATTGAATGTCTTACTAGTAGATATTATATAGGAAAAAACCAAGATCATAATAAAATTAACAAAAAAGCTAGGAAATCCGTATTCATAAACTATAAAAATTCCTAATCGCAAATCTGAATCCAAAACCCTTAATTACAAACCTAATCCAATCCGAAACCATAAAAAACTCATGTCATAACCACAAACCTAAATTCAAAACCCTCAATCACAATCTATAATCAAAACTGCTAAAATGTTAATCTCAAACCTAAATACGGATTCCGTAATCATAAACCATAATCGAATATCACAAACAATGGCTATCGAATCATAACCTTGACTGCAATAATGGTTCACATTTGAGCCTAGATTACAAATGTGGCAGATTAACAAAAAACCTTGACTCGAGAAAACTAAATCCAGGGTTCAGATATGCGCCTACATGAATTGCATACGTGATACATATGCAGCCATATACCACTATTCAATAGGTGGGTCGAACCACGTTCTTGAAGTAAGCCGTTGTATGGTTAGAACTAGTTCACATAGCTGCATATTCGATACCATATTTAAATATTCTTTTAGGAGGATTGTATTTGTTTGAGGATTTTATTCCTCTTTTGTGGGTAGTATTTGTGATTACTTTCGGAATATTGATGCATACATTATAGCCTTGCGTGAATCCCAGTCTTAAATTATCAAAGTTTGTCAAGAATATGCATATTAAACTTTAAGGGGTTTTTACCCGGCAGACCCTGTAATCTTTTGCAATTACCGCTACGACCTCTGAAACATCCTAATTCCTCTCTCGACCCCGTAAACTTGCTCCGTCTTACCCAGTAAACCCTGCCGTCAATTTTAACTATATTTGAGTCAAAGACTTGGGTTAGTCATGAGTTAATCTAACCAATTTACCATCAAACGGTCAGGATTAGCCGAAATAAAAAAAGAATAAGAAAAAAAATCGGGGGGTTCCATCGCTATCATCCGTTTCGCCTCCGGGAGTCCTTGTTGGCCGACGATCAGATCTGGAATTAAAAAAAAACCACCACCATCCAGAGAACCTTATGCTATTAAGATCTGGGTTCAATTACAGATAGCACAACCGTCGTTCAGATTAGAGAAGAACAGATCGACACACAGCCTTTGCACGATGAGACCAGAGCCTTCGAGTCGTTGATTTTTTTGCAGGAGGAGCGAGAATTGAAGCCTTTTGCACATCGATGTTATCGCACTTGGATTGCCTTCGTTGACCGCCGTTGTTCGAGAAATTCTTCGCGTCACAGGAACCTTCGCCGGCCGCAAGCTTGTCTTCTATCTCAACTACCTCTCGCCATCATCAAATTCCCTTCAAATAGTCACCTGCACGAACCTGGAGAAATGCTCTGATTATTAACTAATCAATATATTAGAAACTTTTTAGCTTTCAGTTGATTTACACTAAAATCATACGCAAGAAGAATCCGAAATATTGTGGAGAAATTGGAGCATTCAAAACAGAATCAGGGACCAGCGACGGGGAGAGGAGCTCCATCGATCCGGGAGGGGGGGTGGCAGCGGGGAAGTAGCATCGGGCGGCGGGGCTCCATCACCGGGTGGGGGAGGGCTCCAGGGCTCCATCGCCGAGTGGGGGGGGGGCTCCATCAGCAGCAAGGGGGCTCCATCGCCGGGTGTGGGGGGAGGGGGCTCCATCGCCGGGTGCGGGGGGAGGGGGGGTTGCGGGGAAGTAGCATCGGGCGGGGGTGGGGGCTCCATCGCCGGGTGTGGGGGGTGGCGGGGATCGAGCAGGGGAGGAGGGAAGAAGCTAGCACAGGCCTCCTCGGCGGTCGATGGGTAGAGCAGGGATGGAGGAACTCAGCTTTGGCGTTGGCGGGGGGCGGTCCTCCTGGAATGGTAGTCAATGTAAATTTGGTAAACAAATTGGGTATAAAAAAAGGTAACATAACGGAATCCGGTTAATTTTAACGGGTACATGAACGGGGGTTAACCACAGGGTCTATAGGGTAACGGTTAGCAAGTTTAAGGGGTCGAGAGAGGAATTTGTATGTTTCAGAGGTCGTAGCGGTAATTGCAAAAGATTACAGGGTCTGCCGGGTAAAAATCCCAAACTTTAAATTCATATTTCAATCTTGTAAAACTCTTACCCTTTTGAAAATCTAAAATTAACAATGAATCATAATTTATTTTAACTGAAAGGATTTTTTAGATTTATACCCTCTAGACTTTGTCAATAACAGTTTTGCCCCTACTTATTTTGAAAGGATTTTTTTAGATTTATACCCTCTAGACTCTGTCAATAACAGTTTTGCCCCTACTTGTTTTATAGCACCACAACAATCCCTACAATACACTGTTATTGTTAAATGTTACTGTAGAGGTTTAAGTTATGTCATGATGTACTGTTACGTATTTCTTATTTATTTCATGTACGTCTATGTAATTTACCCAAGGGTTTTCTCTCTATATAAGAGACCCGAGGGCTCTATGGAATAACATAACAAAGAGTCTTTGACTCTAACATGGTATTAGAGCCAAAACCCTAGCCTAGGGTTTTCTCTGCACCCCCCCCCCCCCCCGTTTTCCTTCGGCAGCAGCCCTCCCGCCAGCCGCCTCCACCACCCGGGCCCCGCTGCCGGCTCCAGCCCTCCGCCAGCCCCAGGCCTTCCGCCCGCAAACCCCAGCGCCTCCGCTAGGTCCCGCCGCCAGCCTCTTGCCGAGGCTTTCATCTTCGACCGAGGCTCCAGCCAGCGCCGTTCCAGCCCTTAACAGGGGCTCCTTTTCGGCGTTGCTTCCCCAGTCGGACTCACGTCAACAATGGATTCAAGTGCATAACGTCTACATATGCACTTGAATCCAACCGAGTCTTTGTATACGCCAGTTTCTTAGTCATACATCCCAAAGTCTTCCTCGTCGACGATATGTCAGAACAGAGGGTTGATTTACCCGCCATAGGTGCCTTTAAAGGTTCGGCACCAATCGTCAAAATGGACGGGACGAACTACGAACTCTGGGCTATGCAGTTCCTGAGTCTTATGCAATCGTGTGGTAAGAAGCATATTCTTACCGAAGATGAACCGCCGGAGAAGACAGGGATATATGCCTCATGGGAGGCTGACGATGCGTATGCCAAGGTCTGGTTGTCAGGCACGCTCACGATGGAGATCGCCAATGATGTCCTCCATCAACCCACCGCCAAGGCGATGTGAGATATTCTGGCTACTACATACTCTCAGGTGCGGAACGAGACAAAGATGCTGCAGTTGCAGCATGATATTTTTACCACGAAGCAAAATGGGAGGTCTCTTCATTCTCTGTACACGTCCTTCCACGGTATGTTCGAGAAGTTATATAGCACCATCCCGCTCACAGCCACCCCCGAACAGCAGAAGACGTTCCGCAACGCCACTATGGTAGGCGTTTTACTTGCTGCCCTTGATCCTGAGTACGAGGCAGCCCGCTCTCAGATCCTCGTCGATGCCACTATTCCTCCAATGGAGGAAGTCTACAGGAGGCTCAGTCGTATCTCAGTTCCCTCCAGTCATGGAAGGACATATCGATATCGGTATCAATATCGGTACCATGTCGATACCGATATATCGGCGATATATCGACGCCATATCGCCGACATCGGGATTCAGCTCACCTTTTTTGCCTGTCGATACCTGATATCGGACATATCGGCGATATATCGATGACCTGTCGATACCGATATATCGCCGATATTTCGGGATACGGCCTTCCATGCCTCCAGTGCGGCGACTCCATCTCCCTCGGCAATGGCGGTCTCCAGAGGTCGAGGTAGTCTGTCATCTTTTCGTGGCAGAGGAAGTGGTGGACGTGGCCGAGGAGGTCGTGTGCGTTTAACGTGCTCATTCTGTCGTTGTACTGGTCATTCGGAGGATACATGCTATTCCAAGCATGGATTTCCTCCTTCTGCACGTGTTGCTGATCATGTTCAGGCTCCGCCAGCATCTACTCCCGGTCACAGATTCGAGGAGCTAGTGGCACGGCTTCATGATATTATGCCACAGTCATCATCAGAGGGTGCTGATACATCCGACGTCGCAGCTTCCGCGTCTGCTAGAACATTTGTACTGCCAGTACCTCAGGTAGTACTTCTGCCATCTATCATAACCATGATTTCTCAGGTTGGATTGTTGACTCTGGAGGCACCCATCATCTCTGCCGTGATAGAGATAACCTGCAGTCCTACATAGCCATTCAGTCTGGTAGCTCCGTACTCATAGCAGATGGCACTCATTCCCCTATTGTTGGTCAGGGGGAGACTGTTTTATTGCCCTCCATGCACTTACAGAATGTTCTACATGCACCGAGTTCTCCAGGAACTTATTATCTATTAGTCAGATTACAAAAGATTTACACTGTCGTGCTATATTTGACCCATCTTCTGTCATTTTTCAGGACATACTCACGGGCAGGGTGATTGGCTGTGGTTCTGAGCACAATGGCCTCTATCGTCTAGTACGGAACTCCTATGCTGGCGTATCTCTGCACTCTCAAGGGTCCGTTTCTCCATATACATGGCATCTTCGCTTTGGTCACCTGCCACTCCAGAAAATGCGTCACCTTCTGCCTCAGATCTCTCCGAATGCGTCATTTCGTTGTGAAGCGTATCAGTTAGGGAAGCACCATCGATCTAGCTTCCCTAGTCGTTAGGGTCGAAGTAGTCGCTCCCCATTTGAGTTATTTCATATAGATATTTGGGGTCCGAGTCGTGTCCCAGATCATCAGTGGCACATGTTTTATCTTGTTGTGGTTGATGATGCATTGGAGTTCTGCACTCGTTCACTTGCTCGATTTCTTTCATCTAAGGGCATTATCCACCAAACTACATGTGCATACACATCTCAACAAAATGGTGTTGCGGAACGAAAGCATCGACACTTTTTTGATATTGCTCGCACATTACTTATTCAGAGTTGTGCACCCTTGGCCTTTTGGGAGGATGCTATACTTACAACATGCTATCTGGTCAATCGCATGCCCTCTACTATTCTTGGGGAAAAGTCCCCTATCTCTGTTCTCTTTCCTGACAAAGACTTGTTTTCACTTACGCCTCGTGTCTTTGGGACAATTGCTTTCGTTCACCGCTTGTCTCCAGGACTTGACAAGCTCTCTCCTAGAGTTGTTAAGTGTGTTTCTCTCGAGGACCCAGAAAGGATATCGTTGCTATGACCCCATTCATGACAAGTACTATGTGAGTGCGGATGTTACATTCTTTGAACCAGTTATGTACTTCTCTCCTGCAGGTAACAGATTGGTTTCCTCCACATCCACAGATATTAATGTCTATGTGCCCCTACCGCCGAGTCTGAGTCAGTCTGAGTCCACCACACAACCACCACCACCACCTACCATTCCACCATTCCCTAAGTTCTACACAAGGGGGTCTGGGCCTGCTCAATTTACACGTCAACCATCCAGCACGCCTCAGGTATGTTCTGATGTTATCACTAATGATGGGTTAGATAATGCACCGGTGCAGGAACATTTACTACAGGAGGAGGATCCGCCAGTCAGCACAGTGATCGATGACCTTGATCATCTTATTGCTCATAGGAAGCAGAGAAGACAATGTGCCTCACATCCTCTTGCGTCTCAAGTTTCATTTCATCGTCTTGCTGGTGATTTCCCGAGGTTTGCAGTAGCTGTCTCGTCGGTTGACGTACCACGGACTTATCAAAAAGCCATGAAGATTGATTGTTGGCGCCTAACTATGGAGGAGGAGATGCGTGCCTTACAGTCTAGAGGGACTTGGTCTCTAGTTCCCATCCCTCCAGGTGCTTCTGTGGTGAGTAGCAAGTGGGTGTTTACGGTTAAGTATTATGCAGATGGGCGTCTCGACAGATACAAGGCCAGACTTGTCGCCAGTGGCTTTACCCAAACCTATGGGGTAGATTATTTGGATACCTTTTCACCAGTGGCTCGACACTCCACTCTTCGCATTCTCCTATCTGCTGTTGTGGTACGTTACTGGACCATTTTTCAACTTGATGTCAAGAATGCGTTCTTGTATGGTGATCTGCAGGAGGAAGTATACATGCAGCAGCCACCGGGGTTTGCTATTGAGGGAGAGACTCAGATGGTGTGCAGACTTCATAAGGCTATCTATGGCCTTAAACAAAGTCCATGGGCATGGTTCCAGAAGCTTTCTCAGCTGATTGAACAACAGGGGTTCAAGAGATCAAACGCAGACCACTCATTGTTTATCCAAAAGACTCCTAGAGGTACGGTTGTCGTCATGGTATATGTTGATGACATTCTGGTTACAGGAGATGATGCTCAGGGAATTGAGATGATCAAATCTCTTTTGGGAAGTCAGTTTATTACAAAGGATCTAGGCACGATCCGATATTTTCTGGGGATAGAGTTTGCAAGAAATGCACAAGGAATGGTGATGACTCAAAGAAAATACGTCACAGACTTGCTAGTTGAAACAGGAATGGTTGGATGCAGACCGTCAAGCACGTCGATGGACCCAAGCATGAAGCTGTATGACAATGATACCGAAGAGGTGGACAAAAGAAGATACAGAGAAATAGTGGGTAAGTTTCTATGCATCACCATAACTCGACCGGATATTGTTTTTGCAGTAAATCGGGTGAGTCAATTTATGGAGCAGCCTAGGCAAGTTCATATGGAAGCCTTGTATATGATATTGAGATATCTGAAGTCTTCACCAGGTAGAGGTTTGCTATTTAGAAAAGATACGGATCTGTCTATTTCAGCTTGTGCAGATGCAGACTATGCTGGATGTCCAAAGGATCGTAAATCTACTTCCGGATTTGCGATCTTCATTGGAAGCTCTTTGGTTTCTTGGAAAAGCAAGAAACAGACTGTTGTGGCGAGATCCAGTGCTGAATCCGAATACAGAGCCATGGCACAAGCAAGCGCAGAAATGATGTGGGTTAGAGCGGTCTTAGAAGATTTGAATGTGAATGTCTCCTTGCCCATGAATCTTCAATGTGACAACCAGGCAGCTTTGTTCATTGCCAACAATCCAGCTTTTCACGAAAGAACAAAGCACATCGAGGTAGATTGTCACTATACTAGAGACATGATCCAGAAGGGCTTGATTTCCACTTCACACGTCAGTTCAGGGGACCAGACGGCTCTATAGAATAACATAACATAACAAAGAGTTTTCTCTCTATATAAGAGACCCGAGGGCTCTATAGAATAACATAACAAAGAGTTTTTGACTATAACAGTTACTATGTAAACTCTAACCCTAAGTGTACTTCAATCTATTGAGAGGAGTGGGATCTCTTATTGTAACTTTAACCCTAGGTCTCCAACCATATAAGTAGCCCTGTAATTCTCATTGTAATTCAAGCAATTCTCATTCTATTTCTTGGCTGTTATTAACGTTTGTATTCCTTGCTATTGAGACCGATGGATCAAAACCACGAAGTATAATGGTTAAAATAAAATAAAAATATGCAAAATCAGTACTTGAACTGTAATATCTCTCTTTTTTCCCTCCTCTTTTTTCTTCATTTTCTTCCTCCATAGCATATCCCCTCCTACCTCCCTTCCCCCAGCCACCATCTGATCCCCTGCTTGTGACCATCGTCAGACCTTTGTCTGACTCCATCCCTTCATCGCCACCAATACAACATTGCTCACTCCTCCACCTTCACTGCCTCCACTGCTCAACTGTGATTGTGGTAGTAGTGAGCTTCCCCCTCTCGATTGCATCCTCTCTGTTCTCTCTCAAACTTGATCGCAATGACATCAAGCTTGGTGCCCTCAACTGCAACCTCTCAATTCCTCTGTTAAAATTTAGGCATGCTCTCCTTGTAATATTAGTTGAAACTTTTTTATACTCAATTGAAAGATATAATGAAAATCTGCTAAATCTTAACTATCTTTTCTCCATTTTTTCTTCTGTTCATTCATGCCATTGCCACAACTCCTCAGTCTGAACATTTCTATACATGATCACATGTAAGGGATTTTAGTCAGTCCCACATCAATATCATGCAATTGACATACAGTTTTTACTTTCTTTATGTGTACTAAAACCTTTAATCGTGACAACAAATTAGCAATGCAAATCCTTGTTTTTAATTAACATCTGTGTTGTCAAAGGTGCGGGGCGCTCCAAGGTGCTAAGGGGTATAAAACACCCGAGGCATCAAACATTCACTTGAGACAAACGATGTGCTAAAAGTATAATGTGTGTATATTTATGCACTCATTATACAATTTATTATATCCTATACAAACTGCAAAAGCCACATAATTGTAGCACTAGCATGCATGAAATGTCATTCAAACACAAATTAGAAAGATAAAAACATCAAACATTTTTTATAAGAGTTCGAATGTCTAAATTACAAAAATGAAAGTGAAATCCTATAAAAAGTTAAATAAGTAACGAAAAATCGAAATGACTGTATTTTTAAGTCAGTTCTTTGTTGTCGTTGTCATCATCAAAATTGATATCATCAACTTCAGCTTCAAATCCCCCATCATTTCATTCAATCTCTTCTTGTTCTTCATCTTCGTTATCATGTAAAGCAACAACTCGTCTTGAATATGATCCAACAATGCGCGATCCATGTTATGTATGTTAACGCTTATACATTTGTCTCTGCAACTTCAGATGCATTTACCACATCTTGTCATTATATCATCTCATTAGAAAATCTTTCCTTGCATCATATGTATCCATTTCATCTATCAACCATTAGATTAATCCTTTAAAGTCTGTGATTTTTCTTTGAATTAATCTGAAAACATTTTAGCAGTTATTAGGATTAAAAGTAAAGTATTATAAGTTCAACTTAGCATAAAGTCACATGCCAAATACACTCCAATTGCGTTGACATCCTGACGAGCTTCTTGTCAAATTCAAAATCTGTTGTAAACAATAATCGGGAAGGGATGTGAAGATAAAGTAGATGTGACAAGCTTCTCGGGATGAGAGGGGAGCGGGGACTCGGAGGATGCCATAGAAATTTGGGTGGGGAGGGGTATTGGTGGAGGAGTGCTCCAAATTGAAAATCTATTCATAATTTCATAACTTATCCCTTGCAATAGCTTACTCACTCTTTTATATTGGTAGGGGTGCATTTATAAAAATAGAAAGAAAACAGATTTAAAAACCAAATTAAAGCCTAATCAATCCCCAAAATAACTTTAATTTAACTAATAAAAGGACCCCATCAATTTTGAGATCCTAGTTTGATCTCAATTTATTTATGGAAGATAAAATTAAAACGAGTCATCAAAACGAGTCATTTTATATTCAAAGTTGAATTTAAAAAAAAAAGCTCTACCATTCCGCTACATTATTGGATGAAGATGTCAGCATCAAGAATTTTGGTCAATTTATATCTACCAATTAGTATGGTTACCTTTAGATATTAAGTTCCTTTATCTGATTGACATTGGATTTCCAGAAGTTCCTTCTACTTTTTTATGTGTATAACTTAATCATTATATTTTTATGCACCGGTATATTCCATGAAGGATTTCTTCTTCAAACAAGCGGATAGGTTTCGAGAGTAGAACTCATGTCAAAAACGACCTGCAATATGTAACATATGATTAGTTGACATTCCCATCGTTTGTCAATTAGTAATATGTCCATAATAGTTTTTCTCTATTGCTTCCTTAGCATGATCCATAGCTTTATATTTTGTATTCCATTGCTCATTTTCTCATTGTCGACAAGCTCAAGAACTTTATAACATGTTTAATGTACTTAAGTGTATTCAGTACATACTTCTAATATGATGGAATTGAACGATACCTTTCGCCTTTCTACCATTGGATTCCTTGGCACATTTTCTTGTAGCTCATTTCTCCGAAGTAAACATAATCCACGAACTAAATAGATTGCAGAAAGAGATGCAAATCAGTTCACAACATGACGAATCAATTCATTGCCATTTAAAACTCCCTAATGCTCGAAAGGTCACTGTAGTTGTAAATGTAACCGGCAATTGCAATGGCTTTCGATATTCTTTTTAATAGTCGGAATCTTTCCAATATTCACTAATGTAATATGTTAATATCGATGTAATACGCCGCACACTGAGTCCACTACAAATATGGTCTCTTCTCTTGCAAAAACTTGCCGAAATAGAAGTGTTATGGTGAAGTAACGTGGATCTAAAAATAAGTCAACACCTATTATCAATAGAACTTATACATACATGCTAAGACATAGTTGCTTTCGTTGTTTGTTATGACTTTGACCGCTTTTTTATGTCCGATTTGCTCTACAAATATATGAAGACTCTCATATATCTTATCTCCTGTCTTCACATATGCCAATGCATCGATTGATTCCATAAACATTGTCATCGGAACAATTCACGTATGTCTTCACTTATTATGCGTTGATTTCTCTTATCCATTCAAGCATCAAACATAGTGTAGCATCCATACATTACCCATTTTTTTGTGCTTGACCATCAATGCGGATGTCTGTTCCTTTTCAAAGTGAAGTAGTGACAATATCAGCTCATGGTACGATGGTGATATCAAATTATGAGCATACAACCCTATGGGTTGATTTTTCATGTCTTTGAAGCATTGCAACTTCATGTAGTTAAATAATAGGGTAAATTACCAAAAAAAAGTCTCAGCTATGCCTTGTTTTTCAATCAGGAACCTTATTTTTGAAGAAACTTTCTACTTTATGGTATACTATCAATGTAGAAGGGTCATAGAAGCTTACGGAAACATGTATTTGAGACAAAAAAAGATTGGACTGTTTTTTTACATTTAAAAAATGAGGCCTGTGACTTGGAACCGAGGTGCAGTTGCAGCCCTTTTTGTAATTTACCCTAAATAATATACCGACTGGATCAAGAAGCGAGTAATATGTTGAATGTATCTATACCACATCTCATTATCTAGAGAGAAAGTTTATCTCATCGGAGAATTTTCTTTCTTTTGTTGCTTTCTTGCTCACAAATGAGTCTACAGATCCTTTGCCATTTTTAATAAGTTGTGAATATGCATTACTTCACTACTTGGATAAATCCTTTTCTCAATCATAATAACATCTTTTGCACAATCAGCATCATCAAAGTCCATGTCATTCACTTTGAAGTTTCCTCAGTCAGAATCTTTTTGAGAATTTCTCCCATTCATATATCCACTCAATTCCTCCACTCTGGATAATAGTTTTTTTTACAAGTTATGTTGTTCTTGAATGATTCCACTTTATGATCTTTGACTTTGTAGGTTCCGTCTTTAGATTTCATCAGTGATCTTCTAAAAAAAATAAGCATCTAATACAATTTGTTATTTTCGATCTTTCAAATAATCGTGCTTTCACGTAATATCTTTCATCGACTCTGTTTCTTTAATGGCAACCATGCCACATCAACTTCACATAGGAATTCCTAGTATACACGAACATATTTGTATTTTAAATAGTTGTAAATCTTGAAGCTCTTATAACAGTTCAAGCAAGCATATAATTAGCATCGTGATAATATATATAATTTAATATATAAAGTAAGTATATAACACAAACTATTGGTTTGCGGTTCAAAATCACTTGATCTTTACTTGTTGGTTTGCGGTTTGATGATGAGACCTCCTTTATGGACTCCATGCCATGGGTAGCGATTGGAGGGGTTTCTAGACGGGCAAGATCAAGTGATAGACTTGACATGGGCCATTTGATTGGCAAGAAACGGACTGATCTTCAGGCGCGAAAGGTTTTATTCAGAAAAAGTAATTGAGCGTGCTAAAGCCCTTTATTAGGTGCGGTCTTTGTATCTCTTGTATTTTACCTGATAGTTATAAAGTTACGAGGTAAGATTCTCAGTTTTTAGGTGTTCACCCCTTGTTTACTAGGAAAAACCTATAAAGTATGTTAGTTACATTAGTATAATATTTAGTATATGTTACTGTATCCTAACACAAACAATACAGTTAGATTTGTAATTGTATTTTTTTCAACTCAATAAGTAATTTTGCTCTATATAAATATGAGTTACTGTATATTATATATAAATATTTGGTTCAATTATTTTATTTGGTAACTTGCTAGTTGTTTAGTACAGTACAGTTATTTAATTTGGTTATCATGCTGTATTTTTATATGTTGCTAAATGTATTTATATATGTTGCTAAACATATGTTACTGTGTTTTAACATAAACAATATATTAGTAGCTCTAACAATATAATATTAGTGGCCATGTTACCAAATATAGTGATTGTATCGACAATATATCAATATCGAGAGGTTGGAGGTTTTGATATTAATATATATATATATATATATATATCGATTTCTAGTATATGGATCGATATTTTGTCGAGATCTCATGAGATATTGGTATATCGGTAAAAAATGAAAATTTTAGTACAAAATTTCTCAGATATCGATCGATATCTATTTGATACCACCTATGTGGGATCGACATTGCTCAATATCTGCCCCCACACCCCCATATGGGGAGCGCATCGAGACCCTTGTTTTTCATTAGGGGCTCCACCGTAACTTTGGCAATGGGGATGAAACAACTTTAGAGCTGATCAAGTAAAGTATATATGTGTATTATTGTGCTCATTAGCTTGTTCGTATAATATCCGATATAGCTCAACATTTTGTTTATATATAATATGTTGTGTGATATAAAGTTAATGTGCTAAATACACCTCCTTGATGTCACTAAGAGCATGTTCGTTCCAAGGATTTTTGGGTGGGCAATTCCTGGTTTGGGTGGGTTTGGGGCCAAAACCCTCATTTTCACCCCAATAGGTCCCACAACCATAGTATATTCCCTCTCTTGTGGGGCCCACCCAAACGTCACTTTCTCTCTCTTATTTAGTACATAAATAACTTATTTCTCTTTCATACATTCCAATAAAAATGTAGTATTCCATCTTATCATCTAAAAATTATAAAGTACTCAACTTCTAATCACTTTTCCAAACTTGAATACAATCACATCACAAAAATCCTCTCAACAACAAACTCTCCAACCAAACACCAAAACACTTTCTTTAAAAAACACCAAAATACATAAAAGGATTGCTCTCTCGATAACCCCTTTTCAATAGGGTTATGTTAGAGTATGTGTCATTATCATGTAAGATTGGTAAATGGATCCTTCCAAGATCCATTTACCACATCCCGAGAGTTTAGTCCTGTTAAGATGAGTATCTCTTATTATCTCTTTATCATTTCTATTTTCTTTATGTATGTCTCTTGTAATGAACACATGACTTTTCTCCTATATAAGAAAGCACTAGAGTCTCTTCTAATGCATGCAATTCTTTTCCTCCAACATGGTATCGGAGCAACGGTCCTAGACCGGGATTCCCATAACCCACCAACCCTAACACTACACGTCCCAACCCCCTGCACTGCCGGCAAACCCCCGCGCCCCCGCCGCGTACAACCCTGCCGTCGAGGGCCTCCCATCGCCGCCCAGCGGCTGCTGAACAGAAACCCACCGCTTTGCGCGGTCGATGTTGCTGAACATGCCCCACCCCAAGGCCCTAAATGTCGGTTTCGGTCACCATTTCGGTATCGACCAAAACAGAATTTCGATGGAATTTCGGTGGAATTTCGACCGAAATTTCGGTCATTTCGGTCATTTTTTGTACTAAGACCCCCATATTTTGGTCATTTCGGTCGAATTTTGATTTCGACTGGATATCGATATTTGACAGAAATTCGACAGAATTTCGCTGAAATTTGAGGCCATGCCCCACCCAACGTTGATTCAGTCCCCATCTTCGCGGTTCTGCTGCAGTTCGGTCGTTTCTGTAGGTCGATACAGTCTGATTTTGTTCGGATTTCGTGATTTTCAACCTATAAATCATGTCTTCCGACTCTAGACTATAACAAAAATTGATGAGGATGGTTGTATGAGTCTATCGGTATAACCAATCCTCCATATGATTGTGTAGATTTACTCAGAGCAGTCTATTTAGTTTTGTTCCGTGTATCAGCATTCTTCTTACCATGCCAGAGAACAAGGGTGACGTTTTTTCATCATCCGGTATCTTCAAGGGCTTCAACGTGGTGACGTGGTCCATGCTCACATTGCCATCGTCCCGATCATTCTGAGGAGACATGCTATCTGAAGCATGGGTATCATGCGTTTGCCCGTGTTGTTGAGCAGATCGAGCCGCTTATGCTCCTGCTCATGATGCACGTTTTGATGATATTGTTTCCAGATTGAGAGAGATGATGACTACTCTTACCACTTCAGTTGCAGGTTCTTTAGATGTCGCAGCTGTTGCCAGAGCCTCTTCGAGTTCATTAGGTATTGCTTATGCACTTACTAGTTGTAGCAGTTCAGATTTGTCTAATTGGATCGTGGACTCTGGAGCATCTCATCATATATGTGGCGATCGAGCACAATTTAGTTCTCGCAGGTCTATCCCTCCTTGTAGATCAGTTGTGATTTCTAATGGAGTTCATCTACCCATTGTTGATCGGAGGAGATTGTTCTAGCTCCCTCGATGCGTCTGTAGAATGTCTTACATGCTCTATCATTTCAGATGAATCTTTTGTCTATTAGACAAATTACAAAAGATTTACATTATCGTGCCATATTTGATCCTTCTTCTCTTATGTTTCAGGACATACTCACGGGCCTGGTGATTGGATGCGACCGTGAGCGGAGAGGACTTTACAGACCTGCCCAACCTCCATGTTGGTATTGCTACAATTCCTTCGGGATCTATTTCTCCTTTCATGTGACATCTTTGCTTTGGACACCTTCGCCTGCAGATGTTGTGTCGTTTTCTGCCTCAGATCTCTACTCGTGCTACCTTGGATTGCGAGGCTTGTCAGCTTGGGAAGCACCATCTTCTTCTTTTCCGAGTCGTCAGAGTCGTCATAGTAGTATGTCGTTTGAGTTGTTTCATTTTGATATATGGGGTCCTAAATGTGTTCTCGATCATTAGGGACATCGGTTCTATATGGTTGTTGTGGATGACTTTTCTATATTATCTTGGGTGTTCTTGTTAAAACATAAGTCGTCTTTTCATTAAATCATTTCTTATTGATGTTAAGAATATCTTTTATGCTAATGTGAAGTTGATTTGTACTGACAATGCCTCGGAGTTTTCCACTTTACAGCTGTCCGATCTTCTCCGATCTCTTGGTATTGTTCATAAGCCATCTTGCGCTTATACTTCACAATAGAATGGTGTTGCTAAATGCAAACACCGTCATCTTCTGGATGTCACGTGGACTCTTTTCATTCAGAGTCGAGCTCCTCATTCGTTTTGGGGTGATGCTGTTGTCATTGCTTGCCACTTGGTGAACCACATGCCTTCCACTATCCTTTGAGAAAAGGTTTCTTTCTTGATTGTGTTTCCCGAGAAGGACCTATTCTCCCTTATTCCTAGGGTTTATGGGTTTGTGGCATTTGTCCACATCCACAATTTACTCCTGCTCGTGACAAGCTCTCCCCTAGATCTGTCAAATGTGTCTTTGTTGGTTATTCTCGTACCCAGAAAGGGTATAGATGTTTTGATCCGTAGGGAGAAAGTATTATGTTAGTGTTGATGTCACATTTTTTGAGTCTATTATGTATTTTTCTCCTACAGGTGGTAGGTTGCCTAACATTGATTTTGGCGAGGATGTTTTTATTTCTCCACTTTCGTTATCTCCACCATCTACACCCCTTGTTGAGTCTCAGTCATCTCCACCTCCAACACCTCTACATTCATCTACCCTGACGCAGTTCCTACCACGGTTTTACATTCGTAGGTCTTCTACTCGCCCCTATGCTCAGGCGCCTTCCCCATCATTCAACACGCCTCAGGTATGTAATGAACACATAGTTTCTACTAATGGCACTGGAGATTAGAGTGTTTCACATGAAAACTACACATGAGGAGTTGATACCAGAGAACCGAGAGGCTGATGACCTGGATGTACCTATTGCCTTGAGGATGCCGCGTCGTAACTATGCCACTTATCTTCTAGTTGCACATGTTTCATTGGACCATCTTTCTGTGGAGTACAAGACGTTTGTTGTGGGACTCTCTACTGTTACTATCCCATGAACATATCAAGAGGCCGCACATGATAGTAGGTGGTGACTTGCCATGGAGGAGGAGATGGCCGCTTTGCAGTCTCGTGGTACCCGGAGCATTGTTCCTACTCCTCCACGTGCCTCTATTGTGGGATGCAAATTTATGGTGAAGCAACATGCAGATGACAGTGGATCGCTACAAGGCAAGGCTTGTAGCATGTAGGTTCGTCCAAATTTTGGGGTGGACTATCAGGATACCTTCTCTCCAATGGCCAGACATTCGACACTGCGCATTCTACTATTGGTTGTTGTTTCACAGGATTGGTCTCTTTACCAACTCGATGTGAAGAATGCATTTCTATATGGTGATCTACAGGAAGAGGTATATATGCAGTAGCTACCATGGTTTGCTACTGAGGGGGAGTCTCAAAAGGCGTGTCGGTTCCCTAAGGCGGTTTACGACCTGAAGTAGAGTCCGAAAGCTTGGTATCAGAAGCTATCCGAGCTGATAGAACAACAAGGGTTTGTGCGGTCTACTACGGATCACTCACTTTTTGTTCAGAAGATACAAAGAGGTATTGTTGCTATTCTTGTCTATGTTGATGATATTATTATCAGGGGAAATGATGAGCATGACATTCAGACTGCCAAGGAGTTTCCAGGTCAACAATTTGTGACTAAGAACCTTGGCAATCTTCGATACTTCCTTGGATTAGAGTTCGCTAGGAACCAACATAGTCATGTGATGGCCAGAGGAAGTTTGTAACGGATCTTCTTCTACAGATGGGTATGATAGGGTGCAAGCCTACTACTACCCCTATGGATCTGAGTATGAGATTATATGATGATGACACTGAGGAGGTAGATAAGAGCATGGCCTCAAATTTCAGCGAAATTCGGTCAAATTTCTGTCGAATATCGACAAGGTTGCAAAAAGCGGTATGCGGTATTCAGTCGGTAGGGTCACTGATTACTGATTAAACGGTATGCGGGAGTTTAAACAGAAATTAAACGGGTTATGCGATTTTGCATTTTTAATGAATAAAAATTTATTACATATATATAATTAATCAAAAAGTATAAATAAATTATAAAAATATAATCACATATATTACTCAGGGACTACACCTATTCACCAATGTTATATATTACATATCAGTATAAATAACATTATATTTATAATAATGAAGACATAGATATACAAAGCAATTGATCTTAACATCATATTGTAAGAAATCACTGATAATGCATTATATCCAAAGCAATTGATCTTAACATATTATACAAGCTGACATAGATATAAAAAAATGAGTAATAATGTTATCTTAACCTGACAGCTGTAAACGGGGGGCTCCAACAGCAGGCAGCAGCAAGGTGTCGCAGCAACGGGGGGCTTCAACGGATGCGCGTCGGGACTGGCGTAAGGGCAAGGATGACCGTACGCTGCTCTGAAGAGGCGGCGAGGTCCGCGCGCTGCTCTGGAGAGGCGGCGGAGGGCTGGCGTGAGGGCTGTGGAGGCGAGAGGCTGCGGAGGCGGAGGGCTGGCGTGAGGGCTGTGGAGGCGAAGGGCTGTGGAGGGTTGTGCGAGAGGCTGCGGAGGCGGAGGGCTGGCGTGAGGGCGGTGGAGGCGAAGGCTGGCGGCGAGAGGTTTGGGAATGGGGAGGTTCGAAGGCTGGCGGCGAGAGGTTTAGGTTTTGCGTCGCGACTCGCGGTTTGGGAATGGGGATGCCGTGGAGTTTCAGGGTACGGGGATGTCGTGGGGTTTCAGGGTTACGTAATGCCTTTTTTTTTGTAAATGCTTTAAACGGCCGATTAACCGGCCTTTTAAACGGCCGTTTAACACCGCTTAAACGGCTAGATCACATACGAGCCGATTTTAGTTACTCGGTTCGGCCGAAGGGCGCATGCGTTTAAACGGCCGTTTAAGCCGTTTTTTGCATCCTGAATATCGATATCCAGTCGAAATCGAAATTCGATCGAAATGACCGAAATATGGGGGTCTTAGTACAAAAAATGGCCGAAATTTCGGTCGAAATTCCACCGAAATTCCATCGAAATTCTATTTTGGTCGATACCGAAATAGTGACCGAAACCGACATTTAGGGCCTTAGATAAGAGGAGATATAAAGAGCTTGTTGGGACGCTCTTATATGCTACCATCACGAGGTCGGACATATCTTTTGTTGTGAGAAAGGTTAGTTTATGGAGCAGCCCAGAAAGGTTCATATGGATGCAGTTTATATGATTTTGAGATATTTGAAGACTTTACCTAGTTCTGGTCTTATAGTCAACAGAGGTACATCTCTTGATGTGACAGCTTGTGTAAATGCAGATTATGCAGGTGATAAATCCCAGATTTATCAATATTATTCTTTAATATTATCTCTCTGGCTTAAGAAAATCACGAAGATTCATTAACAATTAACCTTTATTATTAATTTGTGTGTTGTAAGTAATTAACTCTAATTATAATATATTATATATCGTGATATAGTGCTATTATTTTATGTGTTTCTTTATCATTAAAAATAAAATAAAAATTAGAATATATTGTACATTATCTATTTGACATTAAATATAAAACAAAAATCCAAAAAATAATAAAAGAAAAGAAATTTGTTCTCATTGTTTTTATTACTTGTTTAATTTTTATCAATGTATAGATGACCTTGTCTCTTGTTGACTTCTACATGAAAGTTAACTTTCATGTTTTGAGTTTTTTCCAACTCTTTTTCCCTCTATTTTTTTCGATTTCTTTAGTATTGGTTCATTTCTCTTAATTTCTATTGGGCCACGTGGCTCCTTCATAACCGCCCACGTGGCCGCTTCTCATCACTCAATCTGCCCCACTCATGGACCGTCTGATCTTGATCAGACTATCACCACATCACCTTCATCCTCCTGACTCTACTCCGTTGAAGGACGCAAGTCGCCAACTGTCCAACTTTTCCTATTTTTGCCAACCTCCACCTACGTCCTCTTCTTTCGAAACTGCCACCTACTTGATTGCCTTTCGTCCCTCTTCTTTGCATAACCTCCAAGTCCATCATCTTCCTCTCTCCTAATCGGTGGTGGTTGCCGAAACCACTACCTTCGTCACTAACTGCAAAACCACCTCCACCTCAAAATCAAGCCTCCGCTCATCTGAAACCGCCATCCGTCATTGAGCGAGGAACTCCTAGCCTCTCACCACTTCTGTGACAGAGAGAGAACATGACGAAGAGTGACGACGGAGCTAATTTCCTTTGGCGAGATCCTTGGCGTTGCATCCAAGTGGTAGCAATTCTGGTGGCTGTTTGAGCTCAGTTTCTTGACCGGAATTTTCTAGCGAAGATCAACGAAGCCTCTAAGCTTCATCTCAAGCTTGCCTTCAATTTTCCGATCTAAACTTCATCTTCTAGGTAAGCTTTCATCTGATTTTATTTTCATTCACTATTCGTCGATTTTTCTACAATCAATGGCTTGATTAAATTTTAATTTGGCTGCACCGACTTCATCGCAATCCATTTCTCATTCACGTGTGTTCCTTTCTGTGTTAAATCCACTTCTCCATGATTGTTCCCATCGCGATCCATTCTGGGTCTTGTTTCAACCTGGAACACATCTAGGGTTTACATCCTTCACCCCATTAGAACCCTCCATCTCACCTCGCAACCCCCTAAAATGGTTCACATGTACTTTATATATATGTTTGCGGTAACCTTGCATATGATATTGGCTTAATTGATCGAAGGAAGCGGATATGCTTCGATCTCCATTTTCTTCGCTGGTATTGCTGCACGACATATCACTACGATGGATCTTTCTTCTTCCTCGACTCAGTCCCGACTTTGTGGCAACATCAGGAAGGTCACATGACCTTCAGAATCCCCTGAGGAGCGAGGCGGAGCATCTTAACCATTGTCGGAGACCAGCCCTTGCTCTGTCGTCGGCCAAAGAGAAGAACACACGAGAAGCAACGACCGTTAGGATCCGAAATATTGGACGCGATCCAACGACCATCAGAATGCCATGTACGTCATCCGAGGCAACATTTCATTGCTAAGGCTCAGGTCTTTGACCCTACGTCCGAGCCTTCAACGAGCCGCTACGTTGCATCCGAGCCTAGCCCAAGCTTGCCTTCGAGCCTCATTGAGTCACGTGCATCGTGCACATGAAGTGGATGATTTGCAGCGCCTAGCCTCCACCATTCATAGTTGCCGATGAGTCCTTCCACAATTGTAATTTTTACACATTTGTCCCTACGGCTTATTTTAATTGCATTTCAGTCCAGTTTGTCCTTGTTTGTAATAGAAATTTGTTATTTTTATTACAACAATACCCTTGGATTTAATCTTTAATATCTTTCTATATATAGATTCGTTTTGAATGATTTTTGTCTCGTTGGAAAGCTATCTTGATGCTCTATATCTTGACGTGATTTATTGCAAATTTTGGTTTAAGAATCACGCTTAAATTGTTCCTTTTCCTAAGTGCTTAAATTGGCTTATGAATGAAATTGAAAAAGGACATGTATTGAGGAATTGAAATTGATATTTAATTTAAATGTTTAAGTGACTTTACTTGAATTATCTTTCATAAAATAATTAAGTCATTAATTGATTTAATTGCTCATTAATTAATTAAGCATCAAAGTGACATCATAGAATTGATTATTGTTGAATGCTTCTGCGACATAGATCACCACTTGCTTGATTCATGCTTTAACAACCACTAAATCAATTCAGGGAATTCATGTAAATCAATACACGCTTTCTGTTGTGCCTTTATTTATTGTGATTGTGCAAATTGTCTACTTGTGCATCTTTGTCTTCATTAAATATAGGTTGCATAACAATTTTTTAAAAAAATGCATTCATTTTGTGCATTGCATTTGCTCAATTCAATTGACTTTTAGATATCTATCATAAATATTTAAAGCTTAAGAATAAATCATAAATTGCTCGTGTCCTTGTGTTCGATCCTTGACTTCACAGGTTTATAAATTAAAGGTATGTACTCTTCGTAGACTCAGAGATATTTGGCCTAGTTTTGCATATTTCACTAAGTGCCCGTACAACAACGAGTACTTTTATCATATGCATTTAGCGAGTTAACATGTTGCCCTCAAGACAGGAACAAGAAGTCTTCTTCTGGCGTTGCTATTTTCGTTGGGAGCTCTCTTTTATCATATAATAGCAAGAAGCTGACAGTGGTTGCTAGATCTAGTGCAGAATCTGAATATAGGGCTATAGCACAGGAAAGCACAGAGATGATGTGGGTTAGGTCTGTCTTGACTGACCTTGTTGTTGAGGTTCCTCTTCACATGCAGCTTTTATGTGACAATCACGAGGCTCTATTTATTGCCAATAATCGTGCATTTCATGAACAGACCAAACATATAGAGGTGGATTGCCATTATATCATAGACATGATACATAAAGGTCTCATATCCACCTCCCATGTTCCTATTGGAGATTAGACAGCTGATATTTTCACCAAGGCTCTTTCTAGAGATCCATTTCAGAGGTGTTGTTCCAAGTTGAGCATGATAGACATGTATGCTCCGGCTTGAGGGGGAGTGCTGAGAAATGAGTATCTCTTATTATCTATTTGTCATTTCTATTTTCTCCTATATAAGAGAGCGCTAGGGTCTCTTCTAACTAATGCATGCAATTCTTTTCCTCCAACAAGTCCCACATCTACTAGTGGTGGGACTAGGAGGGTCCGTGGAAGCTATTTAAGAAGTCCCATGCCCCTTGTATCCAGTGAGTAAGTGAAATGCATAAACCAACCCTTTGAGGCATTCTCCCATGTTTTCATCTCGCTCCTTTGGGAGTAGGGTTTCACGTGAAAATCCCGTGTTCTTTATGTTCTTGTTCCTCTTTTTTTATATTAGCTTCCACATTCTTTATCTTCTAATATGGTATCAGAACAAGTTCAATTTTTGAGGTTTTCAATATGTTAACATCAAGCTTGTAAAAATCGGCCGACTAGTCGAGTCGGGGAAAGAGGGGAGGGGTAGCCAACTTGACTAGGCTTAGTCGGTCATTAGTCGGTCAGTTTGTAAAAATCAGCCAACTTTTACTTCAAGTTTTTATTTTTTTGTTTTTTAAAGCAAACTTATTCTAATATGCTTAATGTTATATTTAAAGTCAATTACTTCTTTTGTTTCATTATGTAAGTATAGAAAATATACAAATCTATGTTAATACATAAGAAAACTTATTCTAATATGCAATAATGCTATATTTAAAGTCAATTACTTCTTTTATTTCATTATGAAAGTATAGAAAATGTGCAAATCTATGTATAAAAATGATTTACATATTTAAAATTGTTGAGATTGTTGAGATAATTATGGTAGTTGTTGAGATAATTATGTTGGTTTTCTATTTCTGGTATGTCTCTCTTATGTAATTAACCCGGGGCTTTTCTCCTATATAAGAGAGCCCTAGGGTCTCTTCTATTGTATGAAAAACGTTTCTCCCAACATGGTATCAGAGCAACGGTCCTAGACCGGGGTTCCCGTATCCCACCCAAAACCTAACCCTAACCCCCCCTCCTGCCTCCTCTCGACGCCACCGCAGCCCAGCTAGGGCCCTCCCCCCGTCGACCGCTGCTGCCCTAAGGCGGTCCAGCCCTTTGTGCGCCGCTGCCTGCGTTTCCCCCAGCCACATGGGTCGCCGCCAGGGCCCCTCCAGCCTCCTGCGCCGCCGCCTGGGTCGACCCCTGCTATCCCGAGATGCCCCCGCCCTCCTGTGCTCGGCTGGGGTGTCCAGCAAGTGCCGAGTGCGCTCCGGTTGACTTCCCGTGATCTGAAACTGGTATCCCAACCCCTGTTTTGCAATCTGTTGGTCTGATTTTGGTTGTCGGTGGTGTTTTTGGTCTTCCATATCACATCTAAACGCCACTAGACCTTAATAAACTGCATAGGAATGGTTGTATAAGTCTACATATACAACCACTCCTCTTCATGCTTGTGTAGACATTATTCGGTTAATCTACTCCTCGGTTGTCCGAGGTTCATTTCATTGATACAATGTCCGACATTAAAAGTGACGTGTTCTCTTCTTCTGGTGCATTCAAAGGACCTGCACCAATAGTCAAGATGGATGGGACCAATTATGAACTATGATCCATGCAGTTTCGCACTCTTATGCAGTGCCACAAAAAAGAACACATTATCACCGAATCCGAACCGGCGGACAACACTGGGGCCAATGCTTCGTGGAAGAAAGATGATGCTTATGCTCGTATTTGGCTCTCCGGGACGCTCACCACGGATATTGCCAACGATATTGTCAACCAACCCACCACAAAGGCTATGTGGGATATTTTAGCAGCCACATATGGGCAAGCCAAGAATGAGTGCAAGATTCTTCAGTTACAGTTTGATATTTTCTCGACCAAACAGAATGGTCGCCCGCTTCATGTGCATTTTTCTCATCTTCGCGGCATGTTTGAACGTCTACACAGCTTCATGCCTATCACTGCCAGTACCGAGCAGCAACAACAATATCGGATTGCCACTATGACAGGGGTGTTCCTATCCTCTCTTGATTCCGAATATGATGCAACACGTACACAACTTCTAACTGGAGAGACGATACCCCCTATGGAAGAAGTATACAAGCGACTCAGTCGGATTACCACTACTCCCACTACTATCGCTTCGAATCCTTCCGCTATGGCCGTCTCACGGGGAAGGGGAGGATCTTCCCAATTTCGAGGACGTGGTCTTTGTGGTTGTGGTGGTGACCGTCAGCGTGGCCCATGTTCTTATTGCCATCGTCCTGGTCACTGTGAGGAGACATGCTTTCAGAAGCATGGATATCCAGCCTCTGTAAGGGTTGTTGAACAGACATAACCTACCTTGGTTCCATCCCAGGATGCTCGCCTGGATGATATTGTTTCTAAACTTCGTGAGATGATGACCGTTCCCATTATTCTGGCTGTGACTTCCTCTGATGCTGCGGCTACTGCCAAAGCCTCGTCTAGCTCCTCAGGTACTACTTATGCTCTTACGAGTTGTAGCAGCTCTGATTTGACTGATTGGATTGTGGATTCGGGAGCATCTCATCATATGTGTGGAGATCGAGCACAGTTTACTTCCTACTGCCCGATTGCCTCTGGTCGATTCGTGGTGATTACTAATGGAGTTCGACTACCTATTGTTGGTCAGGGGGAGATTGTTCTAGCTCCTTCTTTTCATTTCCAGAACGTTTTACATGCTCCAGCCTTTCAGATGAATCTTTTGTCTATTAGTCAAATTACGAAAGATTTACATTGTCGTGCCATATTTGATCCATCTTCCCTTGTGTTTCAGGACATACTAACGGGCAGGGTGATTGGATATGGCCGTGAGCAGCGAGGATTGTACAAGCTTACCATTCCATCTCATGTTGGGATCGCTACTATTCCTTCTGGATCTTTTTCACCGTTCATGTGGCATCTACGCTTTGGACATCTTCCTCTTCAGAAGATGTGTCATGCTCTACCTCAATTATCTACTCGTACTACCTTGGATTGTGAAGCCTGTCAGCTTGGAAAGCATCATCGCTCTTCATTTCCGTCTCGTCAGAGTCGTGACAGTAGTCAGTTGTTTGAGTTATTTCATTTTGATATTTGGGGTCCTAGTCGTGTTCCTGATCATCAGGGACATCATTTTTATATGGTTGTTGTTGATGATTACTCTAGACTATCTTGGGTGTTTTTGTTAAAACATAAGTCTGAAGCTGGTGCTCTAATCAAGCCTTTTCTTATTGAGGTTAAAAACATTTTCTCCGCTAATGTTAAAATTATTCGTACGGATAACGCCTTGGAATTCTCTACCTTACAATTATCTGCATTTCTCAGATCTATTGGTATTATTCATCGGACCTCTTGTGTTTATACGTCACAGCAGAATGGTGTAGCTGAACGCAAACACCGTCACTTTCTAGACGTCACACGGACGCTTTTGATTCAGAGTCGAGCTCCCCATTCTTTCTGGGGAGATGTTGTTCTTACAACACATTACTTAGTTAACAGGATGCCTTCCACCATGCTAGGAGAAAAGGTTCCCTTCTTGATTGTGTTTCTCGAGAAGGACCTATTTTCTCTCACTCACAGAGTTTTTGGTTGCGTCGCCTTTGTCCACAATTTTGCTCCTGGTCGTGACAAGCCCTCACCCAGAGCAGTTAAATGTGTTTTTGTTGGATATTCTCGTACCCAAAAGGGGTATCGTTGTTTTGATCCTATAGGACGGATATATTATGTGAGTGCTGATGTCACATTTTTCGAGTCTATTATGTATTTTTCTCCTATAGGTGACAGATTGTCCAATGGTAATTCTGAAGAAGATGTGGTTGTTCCTCCACTAACTCCTCCAACTCTGCCTACTCCACCACAAATCTCTCCACCTCCATCTCCACCTCCACCTCCACCTCAATTCTTGCCACGTGTTTACACTCGTAGGTCTTCTACTCACCCTGCTGCTCATATGCCCTCTACATCATCCAACACGCCTCAGGTATATCATGAACATATTATTTGATCTGATGGTGCTGGTTTTTTAGATGTATCACAGGCTGAGACAATTATACAGAACAGTGTGGATGATGACCTGGAGGTTCCCATTGCTTTGAGGAAGCCTCGTCGTCGGTGTGCTACTTATCCTCTTGCTGCACATGTTAGTTTGGATCATCTTTGAGAAGAGTACATGCGCTTTGTTGTGGGACTATCTGCAGTTACTGTCCCACGAACATATCAGGAGGCGTTACAGGACAATAGGTGGCGTATGGCCATGGAAGAGGAGATGGCAGCCTTGCAGTCGCGGGGTACATGGAGTCTTGTGCCTGCTCCTTTGGGTGCCTCCGTAGTCGGCTACAAATGGGTATTTACAGTCAAGCACAAAGCAGATGGCAGTGGGGATCGCTACAAGGCGAGACTTGTGGCACGTGGGTTCACCCAAACCTATGGGGTGGACTACCAGGATACCTTTTCCCCAGTAGCCCGACATTCAACGCTTCGTATCCTTTTTTCAGTTGCAGTTTCCAAGGATTAGCCTCTTTATCAGCTTGATGTGAAGAATGCATTCCTATATAGGGATCTACAGGAGGAAGTTTATATGCAGCAACCACCAGGGTTTGCTACTGAGGGGGAGTCCCAGAAGGTATGCAGGCTCCATAAGGCGATTTATGGCCTTAAACAGAGCCCTAGAGCTTGGTACCAGAAGCTATCGGAGCTAATAGAGCAACAGGGGTTTGTATGGTCTACTGCAGATCATTCACTTTTTGTCCAGAAGACACGGAGAGGTACCATTGCTATTCTTGTCTATGTAGATGATATCATTGTCACAGGGGATGATGAGCAGTGCATTCAGACTGCCAAGGAATTCCTCGGTACGCAGTTTGTGATCAAGGATCTTGGCACTCTTCGATACTTTCTTGGACTGGAGTTTGCAAGGAATCAGCGTGGCTTTGTGATGACCCAGAGAAAGTTTGTGATGGATCTGCTTTCTGAGACAGGTATGACAGAATGCAAACCTGCTACTACTCCTATGGATCCAAGTGTGAGATTGTATGATGATGACACTGAAGAGGTTGACAGTAGGAGATACAGAGAGCTTGTTGGGAAGCTCTTATATGCCACCATCACCAGACCAGATATTTGCTTTGCAGTGTGCAAAGTTAGCCAGTTGATGGAGCAACCCAGGAAGGTGCATATGGATGTGGTTCAGATGATTTTGAGGTATCTGAAGAACTCACCTGGTACTGGTCTTATCTTCAGCAGGGATACATCCCTTGAGGTGACTGCATGTGCAGATGTAGATTATGCAGGGTGCCCCAAAGACAGGAAGTCTACGTTTGGCTTTGCTGTTTTTGTGGGCAACTCCCTTGTTTCGTGGAAAAGCAAGAAGCAGACAATGGTTGCAAGATCCAGTGCAGAATCTGAATACATGGCCATGGTACAGGGAAGTGCAGAGATGATGTGGGTTAGATCCGTATTGACGGTCCTTGCTGTTGAGGTTCCTCTTCCTATGCAGTTGTTATGTGATAATCAAGCAGTTCTGTTTATTGCCAATAATCATTCTTTCCATTAACGAACTAAACATATAGAGGTGGATTGCCATTACACTAGAGACATGATTCAGAAAGGTCTCATATCCACCACTCATGTTTCTACTGGAGATCAGACTGCTTATATCATCACCAAGGCACTTACTAGAGGTCCTTTCCAGAAGTGTTGTACCAAGCTGAGCATGATAGATATCTATGCTCCAACTTGAGGGGGAGTGTTGAGATTGTTGAGATAATTATGGTAGTTGTTGAGATAATTATGTTGGTTTTCTATTTCTGGTATGTCTCTCTTATGTAATTAACCCATGGTTTTTCTCCTATATAAGAGAGCCCTAGGGTCTCTTCTATTGTATGAAAAATGTTTCTCCCAACAAAAATAATTAAAAAATTCAAAATCGACTAATGGCTGACTAAATCCAATTAGTCGCCCGACTGCTGATTAATCCTTAGTCAGTGACCCTGCCGATCGAGTACCGACTACCGCTTTCTGCAACCTTGGTTAACATTCTTCGAGATTCAATATTAAGTTCATGATACGAGCAGTTCAATCTTGCATTCGATTTTAAAGCTGTATTTTTTTGTATGTTTGATGTTCATCATCGTCATTCAAGACCTTTTGTTCATGGTTTGATTTGTGATTCGATTCAAGTTCTTGTGGTACCCAATGTCGCGACAGCCTCTTCTCCCATACTTCTGGCCATTTGCGACGACCAGCCGTCTCTCCCAGGCAGCATGAGCCCTCTCCTGCCAATGTCGACGAAAAAAATGCACGAAGAGAGAGGAGGCTCCAGCAGCCGGTGCTCCTCCAGTGGCCAGCCTACAGTTCTAGCCGGCCCCAACGCTTCCCATCGGGAGCCCCAAGGGTCCAGTCTAGTCGAGACTTCAACTTTCTCGCCCTCTCCAGGTTCATGGGAACCCATGGGGGTCTTGAGCCCCTCCTCTAGTTCTCGCCCCTGCCAGTTCGGCGGCAGCCCTCATGGTTACCCCCATCTCCACCCCCTAAATGAATTTTCCAATGCTCAACTCAACCCTCGTAGCATCCGGATCCCCATTTTTAGCAGCAGATCTCGTCGAGCCCCCCCCCCCCATCATTGGCGGCGCAACTCGACGCCCTCCTACTCCTGGTGGAACACCTCCAGCGGTGCCTTCGACAGCTCCCCTCAAACGGCAACGGTGCCACCAATCGGAGCCACTTCATCTCCAAGCAGTGGCAGAGCCCTAACCAGACGGAGCTCAAGCTCCAGGCCGCCTCTCTGACGACCTCCATCTCTCCCGACGGTGCGCGACAAGAGCAGAAGAGCCCCATCGGGGCGGCATTTCTCAAAAAAGAGGGTTCCCAGGTGGGAACCCTAAATGGAGCCCAAATGGCCCAGCACCAAAAAATTGTAAGGACCCAAGTGGGCCGCTAGTTAGTTTAAAAATGAATGAAGGAAAGGGTGGGGGGGCTGCCACAAAAAAATATTATAAGGGGGTGGCCAGCGAAAAAAAGGGGATCCAGTGGCGGTCGATAAAAAATATGTCACGTATTTCTGGCCCAAGCAGGCATATGTAAAAAAACAAAGAAAAGGGAGGAGAGAGAGAGATCGAGCCCAATTGGTCATTGCTTACAGAAAAAATGAAAGCCCAAATTGAAGTGGGCTGCTCTAAAAAAGGTGGGGGAGTGTTCCCAGATTGCGAGCCCTTTTGGGCTGAGTTATATGTAGACCCAAATTGGGCCTTGTTTTAAAAAAATGGGAAATGTGCGTACAAAGAAACCGTACACAAACAAAAAAATTACAAGAAGAAAGCTGTAAACAATGAAACAATGAACTGCTTATTTGAAAAATGTGAAGGCTATTTAAAATATAAAAATAGCCAGGAAAAAAAATGCTAGAGAAGTCAAAAAAATGTGATCGGCTTATTGATTTTTGTTCTCCCCATGATCTTGTCTTTCCCAACTTGGTCGACGTCATTGTTTTCCGACCATTGTGGGAGAAAGGGGAGGTATTGTGTAGAGTTATATGCCACATTGACAGATTCTCCAGATTCGAATGTCAGATTCCATGCCATCCAGTGTTTCCAGACTCTACAGGTGATCAGATTTTCAGACTCGACATTCATATTCCGAGTCTCCAAGTTGATTCACACATGTATGTGTTCATTTTGTTTGGTCCCCATCATTCTTGCTTTGTCGGCCAGAGTTTTCATGTGTTCCATAGAGACTTCCTAGTAGAGAATCCCATTCCTTATGTCATGTGAGTTAGGGTTTTCATGTGGTTTATATGGACTCCATAGTAGAGATCCCATTTTCTGATCCAGTATGGGAGAGATCCAGTTCTCCGACGAGGAGACTTTTACACTCTATTCTCAAGCCACCATAGATTCCGATGAGGATTGTTTCCACTGCTTTTCAGTTCGGCCCTTTCAGAGATGGATCATTCTCTAAGTGGAGACTCATTTCCAGTTGCAGTGACTCTAACAGACGCAATACATAGCACATGCTCTCCGACGAGGAGATTCAGTTTGACTCATACTCCAGCCTGTTTGTTCCTCCTCACCTGCACGTCATGAGAAACAACATCCTCGACAACAACCGACAATTGTGCACGTTGAGTTGATATTGCTTGTAGTGTCTTGTATCGTGAGTTGAGATTTCTTTCTGTTTATTCAAGCTGAACATTGCATGCTCCAGCTTGAGGGGGAGTGTTAGAGTATGCGTCATTATCATGTAATATGGGGAAATAGATCCTTCCAAGATCCATTTACCACATCCAGAGTTTAATCCCACGTCTACCAGTGATGGGACTAGGAGGGTCTGTGGAGGCTATATGAGAAGCCCCAGACTCCCTGTATCCAGTGAGAAAGTGCAATGCATAAACCAACCCTTTGAGGCGTTCTCTCGTGGTTTCATCTTGCTCCTTAGGGAGTAGGGTTCCACGTAAAAATCCCGCGTTTTTCATGTTCTTATTCTTCTTTTATGATATTAGTTTCCACATTCTTTATTTTCTAACAGGTTACCCACCAGTCCACCACCAGAAAACCCTCTACCCAAACAGTACCCTAAATTATTTATTTTTTGAATTTCATCATTTGCTTTGTAATGTTTTATGGCAGTTAACAATCAACAATCAACAATCAGCAGCATTGACAACATCACTTTATGCGATATAATATGTGTTGGTATGTTAAATATCTTGTATTTGTATGTTTTTTATTGTTTATAAAGTAGGATGGTCTCACCTTGAAAAAAAATCGCTTTTATTTGCCATTTTCTTGATTTCTACCGATATCATCGATATATCATGATATCCCTTCTCGGGTTAACTGATACGATATCACTATTGATATTTCAAGTATAGGTTATAACAATATTACTATAGATTTACATAACTATATTGTATATTAGTTTCATAAATTTAATAACCGTTTAACATTGGCTTCAAAATCAACAGTTTAATATTATAATATATGCACAATTATGCATATATAAATATATTTAATAACATCAGCCTAAAAAATTGGGCTAAAAACACACGGAGATAATGCTTCCTCTGCAGAAGGAGAGAAAGAGGGTGGAAACCTGCTGGCGACTGAGCTGGCATTGGAGGGAGCTGACTATGCAGAGGAGATCCAGAAGGCGATCAAGGCGACCGTGAAGGAGAAACACCAAAGCGATGGTAGGGGAAGGGGTCACAACTAAGCAATTCAAAGGGTTATTGAAGGAACACTGCTTGGGGGTTTTTTTAGAGCAAATTGGATTTTCAATTAAGTCATAATTTAATCATGCACTCGACCAATGGATTGTGCTCCCCCCAAGGCGATCAATACCCAACCAAAAGCGTGTTGCTTGAGGTGGAACGATGCATTATGGTTTAAGGTTAACAAGATTTATGAGAATCGTAAGCCTGAGCTCGAGTCCAATATCAAAGACCTCAAGCCGGAGCTCACTTCCCTTTTGTGTTACATACATTACTGGAGGTGCTCCTAACAAGCTTTCAAAGATATAGATGATGCAGAAGACATGGAGGCATGCATTAAGTATTAAAAGATATCTCGCACGGACCTCAAGGTGGAGTTCGCTTCCCTTTTCATCAACCAAGTCCTTGAAGGTGCCCCAAACAAACTTTCTAAGATAAAGATGGTGCAGAAGTCGGTAGGGCTTGTGCTAACGGTGACCTCGCTGACGCAGAAAGCTGTGCTTAGGGAGTTCTAGAAGAAAAGGTCAATAAGCTCCAATCTAGGGCATGTTGAAGAAGTGCCGAGCGGTGCTATGTTCTACGGCTCCAGTTGAGGGAGATCGCCTAGCTGGATGGGTTCTCGGGGAACCTGAGTTTCGTAACTGAAGATAGGAGTATGGCTCTATTTGGCAAGTGGGCTATTTATTTGTTACCCTATTCATGTTTAAGATACCAACCAAAAAATGTGTGAAAGATGTAAACAAGCGAGAAGCTGATATGGAAGAAAAAGAGAACAGAAAAGAAGAGATGACTTAAAAATGAATTCGTTGATGGGCTTTACTTTAGCTCAGTTGCATTTTATTTTTAATTTATATTATCTTTATTTGGTCAGGCCCAACCCAAATAGTCCTTGGAAAAAGGATGTTTGGCAGTGTTTAAAAAATAAGAGAATTTGATAGATATTTTATTTATTATTTGAATTGTATATCTAACATGGTTACATGAGGCAGGAGAAGTGTTGGTGAACTTCCCCCTGTTTCGTAAGAGGTACAGATATGCCATCATTTGTTGAATTGTCTCCATACTAATTTGTTCGGCTCAGAGACCTAAATCTTAATGCAGATTATGTATGTTAGGGACCTTTGATAGAGATTCGGCACAGAGATCCATTGGATCTCATAAGTAGAGATCTTATTATCTGAGTTAGTATCTGGGTGGAGTCATAGTTCAAGGTTCTTGTGAGTAAGAAACTCTAATGTTTAGATTCTCATTGACGGCTGCACTCACATAAGACTTCAGAGGAGAGACCCACTTTAGCCTCCATATAGCATATACGGAGTAATTTGGAGCCCGACAATTGCCAATTCTCTGTATCACAAGTACATGAAGATGCAGTTTATAGTTTTAGTTGTATTTGAGATAGGTATTCGGCTTCTATACGTTGAATGTTGTATTGTCCAAGTTGAGCATTATGAAGAAATGGGATCACATATGTGTGCAATTGTGTTTAGTCCTTGCGTATTACGGAACTTGGTTATGTTAGTGATGCTATATAAAGACTCTCACACCTCTTGCGTTTGTTCAGAAACATAGTACAAAATCTAATCCTTTGTATCTTCTCTTGTGATTTCATCTTGCTCCCATGAAGTAGGGTTCCACATAGCTTGGTGTTGTTGCGATCTGATCAATTGACATTAGAGGGGGTTGGAGGTTGCTAAGCTATCCATCGCAGTGATGTCGAGCAATATACCTCGGTTGTAAGTGTTGGTGTAACTCATATTATATTATGCTAAATATAATTTGATGATTTGGCCAAAAGATTTGTTAGCATGATGTGTTTGCATTAATGAAATGTCTTGCTCTTGCGTAAGATGATGTCATTGTATCATTTGATGATAAGTTTAGAATGGTAAATTTAGATTGACATGAAATCCTCATGATAAGCCGTAGTAGTGGACATGCATCATACTTTGTTATTTTAATTATATCGAGGATTTGCATAACTAGATTTGTGTCGTGACTTGTGATGATAGGTCGCAACCGAGGTCACAAATTTCGACAATGTTGTAAAATCCAGGTCGACATATAGTAGAAATGTTGCAATGATGACGCATAGCTCAACATCGCCATGATCGTGATCATGATCAAGGGATAACGGACGGGGTGGGTGAAGCAACACTCATTGAAGCAAAGGAGTAGTATCTGTTGATGCTGAGGAAGGGGTGTTGTCCAAGTAGAAAGCGAACTTGAAAGGAGAGGATCGTGCTAGTGATGATGTAGACCTCTCATCATTTGGTGGCCTTTAAGTATGCTAGAGCGACACTTGAATTTGCAGGCATTGTAAGGGCAACGACACGAGGAGCGATTTCCGTGATGGTCATCAGGTGGGGGATCAAATGATGGTGTGAGGAAGGGGGTTAAAGTAAAAATGTTTCAAATGTAGTATGACATTCCATATTAGAGTGCTCATCTCTTGTAACCATGGTATAACGAAGGCTATCGACAAGGTGCACGCCTGAGGTGAGGCGGTGCCTTATAGCCTCAAGGCAATCGTCTCGGCAGAATCTGACGAGGCGCATGCCTCACATGATCGAGGCGGGTTCTTGGAACTTTTATTTTCTATTTTGAGAGGATTGGTGCTATGAATGCATGGTTTATTTATGTTATAATATAGTTTTCTTAATATTTTATAATAAATTTACTAGTCACAATACCTTTCAAATGAAGTGCATGCACCTACCCTCTTCAACTATGTAAACTTTAACCAAAATTTTGAAAAAGGAAAATGTCCATCGTGCTTTATTTATGAGATTGATTTTTTATTTACTTCTCGATGTAAAGTCATGCGCTGTGTAAATATCTTTTGAGAGACAAACAAAAGGTGTTGCCCTGAGCCAAACTATACGTTAACTAATGGTTTTTTGGACGTAAACTCGGTCTTACCCCCAAAAGAATATCTTATAAGCAAAGGATCAATAGAGCAAATGATTTCTTTTGCGAAGAAATATATAAAGCTAAGATTATTGTAGTCAAAATTCTCACGAATGTCTAATACAACAACAAAGCCTTTTCCCACATTAAGGAGGGTCGGCTATATGGATTCGTTGCCTCCTTTCAGATCTATCTTGGGTCATTTTCGGGCATAGATCTAAAAAACTAAGATCCTTTCGTACACCAAAGACACAATCTCCAATTGTGTAGCTAATAGAAAATAAAAAGAAGATGCAATGAAAAAAGTGCATGTGGCTGAATTAGTTTGAGGGCAATCGTACACCAAAGACACAAGCTCCAATTGTGTAGCTACCATTCGATCACCAATCTCATATAGGTAATGTGCAGAATGACATGCTATTGATCAAACAAAGACCATGTTGTCTAAAGAAAATGCCGTCAAAGGCATAATATCCATTTTTTTGGCACAGTGGCTTGTCACAACTAAATGCCATCAAATTTATGATGCTTTGTTCATCTGCAACATTGATGAATTACCTTAAATACTTACTGTATGGAAATTTAAATTATATCATACTTTTCCTAGTCCTAGTATTATACACTTTTTGGTTAAGTTGTGTCTATCTTTAGAAAAAAATGAGTCGTGCCTCGCTTACTCCAGGCTACACCTTGCCCGGATTCCAGTCAACCACCTTTTTCTGTTTTTTGTTTTTGAAAACCTTGCTTGCAATCATATGCGTGAGATGTTAAGAATCTTGTCCATTTAACAGTTGCTTGTTTTTGTAGTTACATGTGGTTTAAGCAATCTATACATGTTAAGGATCATGCTTTGACCTAGCCATATTTTGCCTTCCTCCGTCATTTTCCGCTCCGGTTATAAACCATGATCTTAAATGCAGCATTGGCCTTAGAAGCTTATATGCTTATGGAATCTGCTTGCAGTTATATAATCACCAACATTAATGCAGTTGTTGTGCATGACGACGACATTACTTGCATGATTGCCATCTGGATCTTTTCTCTAAGATAGGGGAGGTACAAGGCAGTTCAATTCAGGCTTTGGAGATTTCGATACAGCATATCTGATGCCACCACACCAACTTTTGGTAGAGTGAAATTCAATATTTTACTGTATTTTTATAGGAAATGGGAAGAAATGTGTTATGTTTTGTTGCATATTTAAAGTGGGACTGGATGTTTAATGGTGTGAACAATGGTGACTGAATATTAGTCGTATTTATTTCGTTAATGTTATTGATGATTGTAGCTCTTGGATAACACTTTTTTGGGAAGAAGGTATTATTTGGCTTTTGGTATTAAAACTGCGTGCTTGTGTGGCAATGTGAATTGTCCTTTGAACCCTCTTGTTTTTGGACCTCTGTCGTTCAACCATCCCCTTTCAGGTATGTACACTTCTACTATCTCCCCAACTATGCTAGTTTGCTCAGATAGAGAAACCGACCGAGGGTCAGTGTTGCAGCTGGGATTTGGGTGGTGCTGCGATGACTTCAGACAGACGAATGGACGGAACTTTCAGCAGAACTGGGAGTGGTGTTGCGGCAATGTTGCAGGCTGTTGGACCTAAGAGCATTGTTGCAATAAGTTCTAACAAAGTACAAACAAAACATGCAGTCATTCTGCAGGTGGTGCCGTGATTGTGCCGTAGGTCGGGTCCATGGTTGAAATTGCAAGAAATTCAGGTAAAAAACCTGCAGTCGATGCGGCGGTCGTGCCATGACTGAGTCCGGGGTTGGAGTCTAGGAGAGTTATTTGCGACACCCAAACAGGTTTGAAGTTGAGCATGGCTTTCTAAGATTGAAGAAAAATTTTGATGTAAGAAATATAAATATAGATGAACAAGTCAATATTTTTCTACAAATATTAGCATGTCATACAAGGATAATTAATTTTCACTTTCTATTTGATCGGAGGAAACGTCTAGTGGTTATATTCATTAAGTATAAAATATCAAGGAAAGGGATGGCTATGTGATCCAAAATCAACAATATATTTGCAGAAGCAGCACATATAAGCAGTATGTTTAGTGCAACTACAGTAGCTTAAGATTAGGGGTATGGAGGATTAGTGCAAAAGGTAAGTCATATGTATATATGAAAATAGGCATGGAAGGATATATACAGAAGCATGAATACATACGTAAGAATGTGAATATGCATAAGTAGATAACATAATCAAGCACGCACATGCGCGTGAGCATGCACTTGCATATAAGGGTGTGCTGTGTGCGTGTCCATGTGTAAGTAGGGAATGTGTGTGCAAGTACCTGTCATGTTTTTACACTAAAAGGTGCACAAGATAGTTGCGGAAGATGGAAATATATGCACCAGCAAATATAAGTTTCAACGTTAGATAAAGCAATAGATTGTTGTATGTATTTGGATTATGTATAACGAGTGTATGTTATGGTCATGCTGATTCGACAAGTATAGAGTCCATAACTAACAAGGAATAGATATGGTGAAGAGGACAAGAGCTTAGTACAAGAACCACACCAAATAACCAACACAATGGATCAGTCTTTTTTTTCCATTTTTAAAAGGAGATAATTATTATATTCTCGCAAGTATGATTCGATTTTAAGCAATTACAGATGACTGACTACAAGAGAAGCATTCTTAGAGATGGACGTAAGGATCTGTTCCTTTTTTCCCCCCATTTTTATCTGTAAGTAATCTTATGCCATGACCAGTAAAAACTTATCAAATTACACCACAGTCCCAATAACCTTCATAATTACACTACAACCCCTGTAATCTTTGTAAATACAACCCAACGAGTACAATATATACATATGAGATATCAGTAATGAGATAGCGTGAAGAATTTGATCTATTACCAGGACGAGGTTGTGAACATATCAACAAAAATATCATCAACATCAGATGCATGACACAAAGCAGCAAGAATATACTTAGAAACAATATTCTTAACAACCATCGAAACAAAAGAAGAACTTCAGTTAATAGAAATAACAAGAAAATATGTAAAATGGATCTGTATAACTAGGCCGTGAATAGATAGACCAACAAATAGACGTGTTAGAGATGAAACAACACAGAGATAGCATGAGATGCATCAAACATAGAATAACAAACAAATTGATCAGAATAGAGCAATACTAATATATCATGAGATGAATCAGATATAGAACAATACATCAAAAATAGAACAGTAAAATAGATAACATTTAGAATATGAATTCATCAAAAAAACTTGAAACATTAGCATTAGTACAAGAGGAAGGCCATGAACGTAGTAATGTTGTTTTAGAACAATCTAAGAACGCGGGCAATGAACAAGTAATCCACGAACAACAAGTGATTTACATGAAATAATCCTAAACGTCTGGTGGAAGAAAAACCATAGGCAAACAGAGATTTTATTGTGTGAAATTTGGAAGCGGTGTTCCCCCCCACACACAAACTACAACTTACCCTAATATATAGGGGTGCACAGTGAGCGGATTCTAACCAGATCCTAGAAATTCTAACCAGATCCTAGAAATTCATAACGGAGAGGTTTGCCACCGCAAATAATCGTGTTAGCCAAAATCCATTTACAAATTACATCCGATCTTAATCAAGTTGAGTCTTCAAGTCATATCCCAACAAATCTCCACATTGACTTGAACTCCACCTAATATATAACAAGGAAACTCTCTCTTTGTCGAACAAAACACTTACACAATAGAAAGACCAACGAAATTTATGCAGGTTGTGAAACTTGGTTAGTGAAATTGATTTGACCATCATATCTGTTGGATTGTCTGCTGTGGTGATCTTCTTCATATAAGCATTGCCAAATATGGCTACTTTTGTAATAAAGCGATAGCAAACATCAATTTCCTATGTTCTTTCATGGTGCATCTGGTACATTTTCAAATTTATGGTGCTTTGATTGTTACAATGGATGACAACTATCTTTGACCATAATTGAGTTCGTCAAATAATCTTCTCAACCAAATCACTTATTTGATTTCTGCGGTTGTCGTCATATATTCTGCTTTTGTGTTAAATAGGGCCATGATATACTGCAAAGTTGCTTTCCATGAACTACACATCTGACAATATATCTTTTCATGGATCTTCTCTTGCCATTAGTCTTCTGTTAGTCAAAGTTAACAAAGACAACTACTCCATCATTACTCCTCCCAAAATTAAGATAGAACGCACTGGTATCCCGCAGGTGTCTCAGAATCCATTTCAAAATAAGCCAATGATATTTTCCTAGATTTGATTTGTATCTAATCACAACAATGATTGCATGGTGAGAGAATATCATGGCATACACTACTACCAACAATACTTATGCAAGGATCTCGTGACATATACTCGTTCTCATTCCCCGTCTATGCAGATAACTTTGTGGACCGCTTGAAATGAGACTTAAGTGGAAACTTCTCAGGTTTGGCATATGTTATGCCAAAATGCTCTAAAACCTTTTGAAGGTAGCTAGCCTAACTCGCATACAACCTCAAAACATTGTGATCTATGTGTATCTCCATGCCAAGTATCTTCTTTGCGATACTAAGATCTTTTATCTTGAATTCTTCACCAAGTAAGGTTTTTGATGTACGACGGTTGTCTTCACATGTAGCTGCTCTAACTTCAAGTCACTCACATCAACAAATGCTAACCAAGACACGCTGGAGGTGTGCTTTACACCCTTCATCTAGCTAAAGCCTTTCCAACTACCCTTCTTGTATCTTAGATCAATAGCTCTGAAGATGCCTTCTTTCTTCTCATAGATTCATTTGTAGCCAATCACATTTTTCCACGGGGAGGAGGAACAAGGGCATGTGTCTGATATTTACAAAGAGATTCTATGTACTCATTCATCGTTGCAAACCAATATGCGACATATTGTGATGAAATAGCTTTGGATAAAATGCTCAGCTCTCTTGAATCATCAATTTCCTCTATAATGGTAATGCATATGCAGATGTTGAATAAGCATATATGAAAGGTGGCTTGATTGACCTCTATCCAGTTTTGATTACATTGCACTCCTCACAATCACATGATGTCTTTCATCTTCTTCTGATTCAGATAGATGATCTTATGATGCGATTGTACTATGACAACCACCTTCTTGTTAGTTTTCGCATATGCATCTACATCAAAAGATCAAATAACAAACTTTTCACGAGAGATAAAATGGTCGACCCATTGAATATGACATTCTTCTTAATTGCCAATTAAGTGATTTTAGATGAAGATACCGACGTCTATATCCCTTCTCCCCAGAGGCATACCCAAGAAATTTGCATTTAACAAATCCAGGTTCTAGCTTTCCTTGGATAATATGACATATGCGTGACAAATGAATTTTTTTAAAATCATAATACTCATGGGGATGTCCAGACCATACCTCCTCTAGAAGCAGGTTGTCTAGAACAAATGAAGGAGACCAATTCATAATGAAGGCGTAGTTGTCATTTTTTTAGCTAAAATATCCTTCGTCTCTCATGCATTCAGCAACATACATGTTGCTCTCTCTAGCAGAGTTACGTTCGTGTGCTTTACAACTCCATTCTGTTGTGGAGCATTTTTGATTGCTCGACCTCTAATAATGCATTTATTTTTACAGAGTATTTTTAAGTTGCAATCTGGTCCTGATTGTTCACTGTTTGCATTTTTTAGCTTGGTTTAATTTTTATAAAATCATAAAAATATTTGCAAAACCCCAAAAAATTACCAAAAATATTTCAAAACGTTAAAAATCCAAAAATATTTTTATCCTAGTTTTTGAGCATTTTTTGCCTTAAAGAAAAATACAAAAAGATTGTTGTGTTGCCTTGTCGTATTGTTGTTTATTTTGTTTCTTATTGTAAAATTAAAAAATTTCGCAAAATTAAAAACCACTAAAATTTGTTTCATTAACTTATGTAGAGGAATTCTAACCAAGTGTTTGTTTGCAGCCATATGATCTTTTTAGTCTGGTTCTTTAATCTTGCCTTCCATTGCTTGAAGTGTGTAAGCACTTCATCTTTGGATTTAAGGGCATAGATCCAGACCTTTTTGTAATAGTCATCGATAAAGGTTAGCATGTGTTAGTCATTAACTGTGGATAAAACTTGAGACGGCACTCATATAGATCGAATAAATATATTCAAGAGTCTTCTACGTTCTATGTTCGACAACACTAAAACTCTAACTTCTAATAACGCAATGCTCACATAAGTCATTTCCCATATCTTGATTGTCAAATAATCCTCTTTTGATGAGGGTATTTGTACATGTTTTGCTTAAATATCATCCTGAGATTCCACAACTTGATGCAATCTATCCCTGAACTTGTGAAAATAATTGAAACACATGTAACGATATCTCGTTACAATGCATATAGATATCTTGTTCTCTTAGCTGACATAACAAAATCTACATCTTTACCCATTATCACTATACCAGATTTTGTAGCTTACTTGCACCCTCTTTCTTCTAAGGTGCCAATGGATATTGGCTCATTTTTCGTATATAGAACATCACAAACATCTATCAAGGTGAACATTGCCCCATTGTGCATCTCCAATTCAATACTCCCAACCCTACAATCCTAGACTACGAATCATTACACATAACTAGAACTATTACATCAACTTATCTATATGAGGCGAACCAATGATAATTGGGTGTAATATGATAAGTGAATTTGGAATCGAGAAGATACGTTGTGAAAGGCTTCAATGCGAAGTGGGAGCCGTCAACCAGATATATCTATTGTGGACTTTTAATGCAAAGCAGAGAATCACCAGTTGAGTGGCTTTGATATCAATTTGTCGTAGAAAGATCCAATCAGACAAGCAATCAACAAACAATCTACAAAAAAACATGTAGTTTACATGGAAAAATGCCACTAGTGTAATGGGTAGAAAATCACAGGTAAAGAGAGAGATCACTTTGTGAAACATAAATACTAGAAGGCAGTGCTCTCCTAGGAATGCATTCTAAAATAATTCATGCCTTACCTTTTATATATATATATATATATGCATGTACGTGCATGCGTACATACGTATGTGTGTGTCCAGGAAACACGGTAACCGATTATAAGAATTGATAATGCAGAGGCTGGACACTGCACCAATAGTCGGGTCGGCCAATATCCATTTATAAATTACATCAGATCCTAATTGAATTGAGTCTTTAAGGCATATCTCAACAAACCTATATAGCTTGAATATTATATGAGATTTTAGGCAATACCAAAAAAACTTAGCATTATAATTGCGATACCAAAAACCATAATGTCAACTTTATATCATCAACAAATTGTATGACACATTAACATCAACAGATAACATACATAAACATTAATAACAAAAAACATGGATTCTTTTTTATTCGTACATAGAAGATCACCATAGCATCAAATCGATATCATTGACAAATTCAATCCAAATATGAGTATTGTAGCATCAACAACATCAATTGAAAAACACAATCCATAAATCTTAGCATCAACATTGTATGCATGACACATGGTATCAAACATATATAGCATTAAAAGATGCAGCATCTCAATAAACGAGAGGGTGCTATATGCCCATAGCAACCGAAAAAATGAGATAAGTAAAAGAAAGACATGGGGAAATCAACATCACATATGCATGATTATATCAATAAAAAGATATACATTAATAATTGGAATATAAAAGAGTTTGGTAACAAAAACAGGATAGATACACATGGAGGCAAAAAATTCATAACCAAACCTAATTTATACACATCTGTGCTATTAAATAGGACCTTCTTAGCAAAGTAAAACAACAAAAAATCAATCACTAAGAACAACCAACAATGAGAATGCCTTACAGTAATTGATGTTCTTCTGCATAAGAAATATTGAAAACACAAGAAACAATGAAGAGTCGAAATTCCACCCGTCAAGTAAAGAAATTAAATTTTGGAGCCCTGTTGATATACTAAATATAGGGCAATGATGAAACACAAGATATGTTCCTGCTTGCCATAGAGACATTAGATCAGAATAACACATTCGTTGCCTCATAGATTTCTATAAAGTTTACATTGTAAAAAAGAGGATACATTAAATGCATTATTGTGAAAAAAGTTATAACTATATGTACATAATTAATGTCTTCATTCAATATACTGATATTTTTGCAATTTTATCTTAATCCACATGTGATCTTAATGTCGTTATTAAATCCATGACATAAAAAATGTAAAATAATTGAGAAATGATTAATGGAGGTTGGCTTTCCGTACTCGGTAAAGACCCCAAACATTAGAAGTTTCCCCAACACATAAATATCCCAAATCTTTGATGTAGCCCTATTCCTATAAGGGCTCTGCATAGAATATAACTCAATTCTTATAAGAAATACGGGTTTCTTTAGGATTTTCAATCCCAACAATCTTCCTCTTGGTTTGATTCCACTACGATCTATGTCATTATGAGTATGCATCGGTGCATTTACATCGTCTGAAAGCTTCCTTTGCAAGGACTCGTCGACACTAGGTTTCGCACCCACTGTTGGGTCTCGTTGTACCTTCGTGCATGTCTCGTATTAATATTTGCTAGTAGAATCCTTCATGATTTCCGAGTAATGGACATTTTCTATTATCTTGTGGACGTTAACCTGATTATGCTAGCAGTTGCAGGAGATAAACGGGTGCACAATCAACCACCATTGAAGCACGTGAAAAAGAATACATAAGATATTGCGGTGGTCGGTTACCTCAACAATCGCCAGATTAGAAAATTCACTATGAAGAAAAACGAGTACAACTCTCTATGCTTCCTCGCTCTCTTCCTTTCCTTTCTCTCTACTCTTCGACATTGTTGCCTCCTATTGTGCTGTTGGAGTAGAATGACTCTATCCACCATCTCTTTTCATAGGCCCAATTAAAATCTTAAATCGATTATACCAATTAATGTCAATCAGTCAATATTATATCTAAAATCTCACTTAATCAAGATCTCAATAAAAATCTCAATCAATCAAGATCATAATCAATCTCACTTAATTAAGATCATAATGAGAATTGATCAAATCTCCTTCAATAGTGACATGGAATCCAACTCTATGATATTAGGATTCTAATTTTCAATCCTAATAATATCCTCCCTCACTTAAATTTCATCATGGTCTTTACATCGCATTGATTATGCACTGGCTATCCTCATCAATTACAAGCTCCTTTCACAAGTTGTCACCGCCTCTTAGTGTCAAACACTCATCACTGGGTTCTTTCGACATACCTCAAATTGGGCACACTCGCACAATTTATTGTTGTGCTTTTTGATATGACACCACACATCTTTAGTGACATGAAAGTGTGCTATCGTTATTGCATGCTTCTACAACAGAGATCCTGATAACCCGTTGCTCAATTTCTTGTACTGCTTGTCTTAGGAAAAACATGAGCTCCATTATCTATCATGAACCCTCTCTTGAGCTTATATACCATGTTCGACATTGCCATTCCTCACATTACTATGTATGCTCCCTTACCCATTGCATTTCTAAGTACCGTTAAATATTACATGGTTTTAGTAACATGAGTTTAGACAATAAATTTGTTAATTGACACAAATTTGAAGTATCAACGATTGTCCTCGAATTTTATTAGGGAGTGGCAGTATGATCAATGCTCCCACCGAGATTTTCAATCATACATTTATTCCATGCGTTACGAGTAAAAATACAAAATTCAGATATATTAATCATATAAATACACAATTTGTCATAACTTATTTATTTACTGTTGAATTTGTTATTTAAAAAGAAAAGGTTCTATTCAAATAATCAAATTTTGCTGAAGTAATTCGTGAAATAATTATAATGATGATATTTTAATACATGACCCATAAAATATTATCTAATTATAGCACAATCCTTGTAATATTTGCAGTTACACCACGACCTTTGCAAATTGCACGACCCCTCTTAATCTTAATGGTGCACTGCAACCATTGGTCTAGGGCATATGTTCGAAATATAGTAAGAATATAGGAGTCGTGATGTAATTACAAACATTATAATTATAGAGATTATTGTGGACATGATATAATACGATGTTTTTTCGTTATTTTTGCAATTCAAAAAGAACCAGCGACGCAGCTTGTTACTCATGTTTCCTATTTCGATGTAATGATTAATTCTATACTCTAATATTTCCAATTGATTTCATTATATCTGGATTATAAGTACATCAAATTTGAGAAAAAAATATTAACAATCATCATGCGAAAATGTATCAATTCTATAGAAAGATCCAACCTTCAATTATGTATTCAACGTATTCGTAATCGATGTATATTATATATTACGAAGATCAGACTTGCATGAGCTTGGTTCTATAAAGTATTCTTTCTTGTTATTTCGCATCACTCATTGTGCACATTATGAATTCAGTTATATTCAGCCTATAATTGCATGCAAATTTGAGAATTATCATATGAAAGCAATAATTTTATTAAAATTTTACCCTTAAGATGTGCTTGGAAGTTATAAAGAACATGCATATGTCAGGTTGGATATTTAGTAAACCATATTTACTTAATTATTTTTGCACCAATGATAGTACTTTCGATAGTCCAACCTTTGAAAAGATGCAATTATATTAGGAATAAACTTAATTTTATTTAGATTATAAGTACATCGAGATATAAAAAATTATCATAAAAATAATTCTATTAAAAAATTCTGACTTACGGATGTTTTAAGATATATTTAAAAGGGATTTGGGAGCTTACGCCCATGTGTAGGTAACTTTCTTGTACACACCACATTTCCCCTCATTTTTTTTGCTTTTTTGAAATAAGTTCTTATGGGAATTACTATGGAATTTGTGTTTCAAATTTCGTGTAAAACGAACATTCCTAACATCTCCATAAGAAGGGGTCGATTTCAGCAAATCTGAGACCGTTAAAATTTGACAGTTTTGATGGATAAGTTAGAAGTGTCAAAATAAGTTGGAATTTGAATGACGCGATGGTGATATATTGTGATCTAAATCCCCCATTCAATTCAGAAAAATCAAAAAAATTGAGGGAAAAAAGGTGGGTGTGGGAAAGTTACCTATATATGGGTGTAGGCTCCCTTTTCCCTATTTAAAAATGTACATTTGTCAATAATTACGAACATTAAACATTCATAAGATTGAACTTTTTTGCAAGCATTTTTTTCCCTTTTTTGCAACACTAGCCATGCTTCTGATAAGAAAACCTTATAAATGTATTCAATTATATTTGTACATCACATACATCAAAATATAGAAATAATCAACCGAAAGTATATGTATATTGGAAATACTAAGATCGGATATTAATAGTGCCTATGTTCTAAATCCTAATTTATGGTAAGTTATACATCATTGATCATATTTTTAATGATCCAACCCAATAAGGTTAAATTGCAAAAAAGCATGGCTAGTGTTGCAAAAAAGGAAATGTACTTGAGACAAAGATGGGTTTGAATTTTCTAACTTCAGGTTTAACGTCGACATGCAAAGGTCGCAGAAGCTTACAAAGGCATGTATTTGAGACAAAAAAAAATAAAATCAGACTCCTCTTTGTTACATTTGAAAAATGAGACCTTTCATGGCGAATCGACACGTAGTTGAGGTATTTTTTTGTAATTTACCTCCTATATAATTATATATATAGAATATAACATATCAAAATCTTAACAGGATGAATACGATAAAAAAATCAAACCTTAAAGACGTACTCAAATATATGTATTATAGATTTATATTAGAATTTAAAAAATCAAACATAACTGATATTTTCTTTGTCTTAGATCATGTTGCAATGCATCTGTAATTATTTTAGTTATTTTATTAAAAATATGGATGAAAAATGAGGTTCTTACAAAGGATCTACGTCCGTCTATCGGTCTATGCTTTGCGCCAGTAACACCCAACGTCAATCGCACCCATTTTATTATATAATAAACTGCAACAACCTACAGCAACACTTTAACCAGAGGCGGGAAGAACCACCTCATCCTCCTACCCCCACTATATAATAAACTCCAACCTACCCATTTCACCCCTCTGCTCCGCCGATCGTCCCCATTTTCTTCGTTCCCAATCCCTTCTCCTCCGTCGCATGGCCTACCGGAGGAAGCAAGGGAACGCTAGATTCCCCGATATCTGGCCGCCGCCGCCGCCCACCGGTGAGGATCCACGGTCGCCGCCGCCGCCGTCCATCGCCGCCCAGGCCATCCAGGCCTCGTCCGCCCATCGGGACTCGTCCCTCTCATCCGTCTACGGTGAATCGGCATTCTCCGCTGCCCGGCGGAACCCTAACCGCCAGAACCGTTCTGCATCCGACGGGGTAAGCGGATCTGGACACCTTCCATTGCAATTTTGTTATGTAGGTACAATTTCCATGCGTATGCGAGGGATCCGATCGGGGGGAGCGTGTTGCGATCGCGTGATGGTTGGCGGATGAGAAAATTGTTTGTGAGGGTAATGGGTTGGATGTCTGTGGAGGTGATATGGCTTGTTTGGGGGGCTTTGGTGTTTGAGAGCGGATTTGTTGAGCTTGTTGTGTTACATGAGAGTTAGAATTAATAATTTTGGCTTTGAGTTTTTGGTTTGGGGGTTGCATTTGAAACGAACCGTTAATTCATCGGAAAACGTTACTTTAGTTCGTCTCACGATTTATCAACATAACTTCCAATGCTTCACTTTTTGGCTGTGGGGGTTGGGGGGTCCTGGCGGATGGCGTTTGGTGATTGGAGTTTCTGGAGGCGGTTCTGTGGGAGCGGTTGTTGACGTGGTGGACTGCATGTGAATACGGTGGCCGGCGGGGTGTCAGATTGCTTGGTCTCCTTGGCGGGTGGTGAGATCTCATGCCGCTTTGAGTCGAAGAACTGCAGCGATGAAAGTGCAATCATCTTCCTCCTGAGTGGTTGATGGAAGGGTGGAAAAGATGGATATTTTTGCAGAAAAATTGGAAATGGGTGGTGTCGTGAAGTTTAGACGGGAGTTAGGATTAAGGGGTTTTTTATTTGAGATGGATGTGGTTGCTTAAATCTCTGGAGAGAATCTATCTAATGTTTGATGAAGGTTGTTTCTTGAAATGTTAGGGGGTCAAGGGGAGGAAAGCTTGGGAAAGATACTTCATCGAGAGGTAGATAGGCTTTGTCTTGCTTCAAGAGAGCCTTGTGACTCAAGGTGTGGGAATACTCGAGGTCACATGAACACAATGAGAGAAAAGGATCGAGGGTGAAGGAAAGTAGGAGAAGGCATGCTTATAATGCAATGATTGGTACATACAGGGAAGGAAATATCATGATATATCGGTATCGACATGGGACCGATGTCGACTGATATATCGATGATATACTTCTTTTCGAGTCCTTCACAAAAGTGTGTCGTTATGGGCGATATATCGTTGATATATTGTCCAAATATCGTATCGACACCATATTGATAAGGTGCGGATATCGACTTTTCTTACCTTGGGTACGTAAGCATGAAGATGCATAAATTGAGATGGGTACACGTTAAGCCATGTGAGATTTTGGAAGTGAGGACATGGAACTGAAGAAGAGAGATATTGGAGATAAACTCCAATTTGTATTTAAATTTGATCTCCTTTTCACTAGGACCTTTCAACAAGCGTACACATACTTATCGTAAATAAGTAAAATTTAGAATAAAACTAGTTATCCTAAGAAACTAATAATGAAGTTTAAAAATGTCAAAATGAAATTATCTTTTAAATTAATGATGTAGTGGATAAAAGTTTGAAATTAACACTAAAAAAAGAAAATTTATTTTTCTTTTGAGTCAAAAAGAGGGGAAAACACGCTAAGGTGGTCGCTTCATAAAAAGGGACATTGTTTTTTTAGTCGAAAGAAGAGAAAACACTCTAAGGTGGTCACTATAAAATGTAAGTTGTTTCAATGGAATCCAAATGTAAGGTGTGGGTTTTTACTTTATATTTTATAAGTTTGACTACGTCAATTCCCCTTTTCTTGAAATCTTTTTTCGGAATGAGTTGCATTTTTTTGTGATGGGTATCGCGTTGCTTGCTTCTGATAATGTCACATCAACAGTTGCAACATGCGGTCATGCGGGTGATGTTGTGGAAGGAACATAAACGAGTTGTCATGTGTGATTAGTGTTGGGGACAGTAGAGGAAACATGCTAGTGGTCGATATGGGTTGATATCAGGGTGTCAATTGTCAGCTATTACTAAGGGTGATGGGTGACATCAGAGAAGCAATGATAAGCTACAAGTTTTTCACGATATCACTCTGCAATTCCTTATAACAAACTTTTAAATACGCACCTTGCCAATGCTATCAAGCCTAGCATGCTTAAACAATAAGTCTAAAAGATTATGCAAACGTCCATGCCATTGGAAATAGGCCCTATGAAATCCCATGCGATTAAATACCACATTCATCTTAAAAGGTATAGAAATTAAACATCAGTATGCTAAATATCCCTAAGGCACAAACACCATTGTGAAAGTCTTCCTCTTAAATGAAAGTCTTCCTCTTAAAAGGAGGTGTATCTAAGTACCCAAAACCAGGAGGGCTCCTCGGTATTCTCACCCAAGGACTCATGCATTTTAACAAACTTGATTAATAAATAATCAAAGCCTGAGGAGCCCCCATAGCATTTCCCCACTCAAAACCATATCGCCCCACAACTTAGGATACGTTAAACCATGTGATGCGGAACGGATTTCGCGGCGTCGAAAATAATATAATAATATAATTTTTGGTGGTTTTTTTGGTAGAAGGAGCGAATGGTTGAGAAGAAGAACACGCCGGAATGCGCGGGGTTGAAGGAGGAAGAACCGCGAGATCGCGTGGAGGGAGAAGAGAAGAGGAGAGGGATAAAATGAGATCAACTCAAATTTTCATTCATAATGGACTGTCTAAAACTGATGGACTACCCTCTCTTTATATAAGAGAGAGGGTTTACAAAAATAGTAAATAATCAAATTACAACTAATTTGATCCTAATTGACCTCTAACTGACTTAATTAGACTCTAATTATTTAATTGACCAATAATTATAATTAAACTCTACGAAATCAACGTTGAGATCACAGGCGATCTCAATTATTCAATTAGACCCAAAAAACGTAAATAAAATTGATAATTAACTAATTAAATAAATGTGGCCCCATAATTTGGGGTCACGCTGCATCAACTCTCCACCGCTTTCAAAAATTCGGCTCCTGACGAATTGCGTGAACTGCAGGTTCAGCGGCTTTAATTATCTTCTGGAAAAACATGTGGGGCGCGAATGGCGGAATCCATGTGCGGGCGGGAGAGGTGTGGCCACCGTGGTTGAAGAACATATGCGGGGCGTACAGTGGCGTCGGCTCGATCGTCGTCTTCTTCCCATGGTGCTCAAAGAATTGATGCGGCATGGAGAATATGGCCCTTGAATAATCCATGACGAAGCAATGGCACAAAGAGAGGAGAAGGGGAGATGTGTCCAAAAAGTAGAGCCATGGGGTCCTTATATAGGGAAAAATCAATGCCCTAGTCCTATTTGGATTAGGAGGATCCCCATAATTTTGGTTCTCAGCCCTCTTCTTTAAAAAAATTCGCCACCAGGGGTAGGGGTGCAATTTTCGTACCCCTTCATTTTGTCTCACATTTTCATTGCTTTTGTTCTGTATGCAAATAGGTTTTTTTGGAAATTGGTTTTCGCAATTTTCCCAATTCAACCTCAATTCCCTGGAATTGAGGGATTGTGTTCTCTTTCTTAAGAAGCACCCGATTGGGTTTCTTCCGCTGACCAAGCGAGGCGGCGGCACCGGGAGTCGCGGGAGGGCGGTTGGCAAAGTCCGGTTCAGCCGCGGCGTTCCAGGCGGTGGGGGGGCGAGGCTTAGGCGCAATACCCGCGGGTTGCTGGGTTGGGGGGCTGTGGCTCGATCTGGGTGCCGCGCAGCAGCGCGCCAAACATGGAGGGGGAGGAGTGCGGCAAGGGCGCAGGTGGCGGCGCCGGTTGGGGAAAGGGCTCGGGGCGGAACCGGCAGTGAGGCGGAGCGCAGGGTCGCTGGCGGGTATACGGGGAGAGGAGAGGAAGCGGCGAGGTGCGCGGGGAAGAAGGGGCGGCGGAGTAGACTCGGAGGTTGTGGGGGAAACTCGGGGAGAGAAGGGATATCGAGAGAGAGAGGGAGGGCTCGAAGGGGAGAAGGGGAGAAAGAGGCTGGGGCGGTGGCGAGAGAGGGAGGGTGATTAGCGGCTGGGGGGGGGGTTCGGCCGGGTGAGGAGGGAAGGGGGAATTACCTGGGCGGCCTGGGGGGGTGTCGGGATGGTCGGCGGGGGTAGCCGCGTCGATTCCGGTGGCGAACATGGCTCTGGGACGTGCTGGACAGCAACCGAATCATCGAATTTTTCTTCTAAATCGATCTGGACAGCAACCGCTTGATCTTCTTTCGCGAGGTTTTCCCCGTCCAAACTTGCGATAGCGGTTTCAACGGATGGCGGCTTTGCTTGGGCGTCGCGGTAGGCCTCAAGGTAGGCCATTAGGTTCCGAGACATGGATTGGAGGTTGGCCTGCAAATCACGTATCATGTCCCCCGTCTCATTGAAGGTGGCGTCGATGGCGGAGATGGCTCGTCGGGTTTGTTCGGACGAACGATGATGTTGGTGCGAGCGCCGGGACGGATCGTTAGATCGTGTGGACGATCTAAATGCCATGCTCTGATACCAATTGATGCGGAACGGATTTCGCGGCGTCGAAAATAATATAATAATATAATTTTTGGTGGTTTTTTTGGTAGAAGGAGCGAATGGTTGAGAAGAACACGCCGGAATGCGCGGGGTTGAAGGAGGAAGAACCGCGAGATCGCGTGGAGGGAGAAGAGAAGAGGAGAGGGATAAAATGAGATCAACTCAAATTTTCATTCATAATGGACTGTCTAAAACTGATGGACTACCCTCTCTTTATATAAGAGAGAGGGTTTACAAAAATAGTAAATAATCAAATTACAACTAATTTGATCCTAATTGACCTCTAACTGACTTAATTAGACTCTAATTATTTAATTGACCAATAATTATAATTAAACTCTACGAAATCAACGTTGAGATCACAGGCGATCTCAATTATTCAATTAGACCCAAAAAACGTAAATAAAATTGATAATTAACTAATTAAATAAATGTGGCCCCATAATTTGGGGTCACGCTGCATCACCATGCAACCATATTTTCTCTCTTGAAATCCTTCCTAGTCGACCAAATCTTGCTCTTTCTCTTTCGTTAACCACAATGGAGAAGAACGATGAAACCCTAAAACCTTGTAACCTCGACGCGACGCCCACGTGCTAGTTTGTCATATGATCAACGGTCATGTAGACAAAGGGTTGTCAGCATCACCTGAGAAGGATGGGTGCCCATCCTTATCATCTTCCCGAACCACCGCCAACATCCTCCCCGCACATGAAAGACCTACTTCGCCCCTTGTCTCCACTACCTCACGACTCCCAACAATCGTCAGAATGGAGCAAACCACCAACTTCCACTGAATCCCCTATTGTGCACACCAATTGATCTGTACTCATTTTGATCACTCCATTGACAGTTTGACACCCATACCTCATCCCTTGCAATTCACGACATCGGGACCATCCCTTTGCCACTGGCAATTATTATTGGACAACCATAAGTTACCCGAGTCTATAAATATGCCATTATGCTCGCTAAGGAGTCTCGTTTACACTCTAAGAGTCATTTCCCCCTTTCTCGTAGGTGCGCCATCAGTTTCAATAGCTCGACGGATCTCAATGAGGCATAGGAGTCACTGAGCTGCATGGTGATTTGACGACGAGGACGTAGTATGCGCTCCCTCTGACACAACATCCTCGTCTTTGGCTATGAGTACATAGTCATGATAAACCCATATTACTAGTCGCCATTTCCATATTGCGTCGTACCATACACTCATGCTCCACCCACACCACCGGAGTTTGTAGTGCCATCTCTACCACAACTACGAGCCATCTTTACATCATCTCTACCACCGCAACCAAGGTTTTAAATTTTGATATCGGATATCGTACTGACACCATATCGAAACAAAATTTCATCGAGTTTCGTTAAATTTCGGTTACATTTCGTCCGAATCGAGCAACATTTGTGAAGGAAGACTCACATATCGTCATTTTGCTCGAAATTTCACTTCCATGTTAACCCGAAATTTTGGTGAAATTTCGCCGATATTTCATGAAATCTGAAACCATGACCACAACCCACTGGTAGCATCTGCAACTACCAGAGGGCTACTTCTCAGTCCACCACTCCTCCATGGTCCCTCTCCCTACCAGAATTTACCCTCTATCCCCTCACAATAATGTCAATACCTTCATCACCCATGTTGTCCTCAATCCTTGTCCATCGCCTCTTCCCAGTCGAGAGGCCTCTGCTCAACCTTGAAGGAGACATCGCAGAAGATGGCCTATCTTGGGAACAACTGCAGCCATTGTGCAAGCATGGGCTCGTATCTTGGGAGGATCATTGAGTAGCCATTTGAGGATTGGTCTGACACCCCCAACCAACTGTACGATGACTAGTAGCATCAGTGACAAGTACGGTGGTTCAACAACATTTGGGTGACTTCTGCCCCTCTCATCACGATAGTGTAGATTTATTTTCTAATGGTAAGTTTGCAGTAGTGTAGTTTATTTTCTTTGTAATAGATTATAATGGAGTAATGAAGTTTTGCTCTCAGTGTAACTAAATGCTATCGTAGCGTAGATTTCTTTTTAAATGGTAGACCTATAATAGTGTAGTTTGTTTTCTTTGCAGTAGCTTATAACAAATATGAAAATTTGTTCTCGGTATAACTAAATGTTACTCGTGTGCCTAATCCTGAGCCTTATCAACATGAATATTTTTGATGTATGTAGTGGTTAAGGATGATGGTGTATGTTATTTGAGAACACAATTATAGCTCCTAGATTCTCCCCTGATATGCATCTTATTATCGAGGAGTAAATACAAAATCGAGAGTCAACACCATTAATTAACTTAGGTGAATTAATTTTGAGGAAATTAAGGGGTTGCAATGCAATATTCACTTATAGTCAATTAAATGTTGATCGTTTTGAGGATACTACCATTGAGACATGTTTTGAAGCATGCCAATAATATTACACAAGGTATCGAGTGACTCTAATCGAATAGATCAACTGGCAAGATTTTGAGCAAGTAGAGGTACTCAAACAATTAGAATTAGTTAGAAAATTCTATTATCCTTGTGGAATTGACCTCATACTGCATTGTGCGATATGCATATGCTCCATCTGCACCAGCCAAGTTTGTAGCGCCATCTCCACTACAACTATAAGCCATCTTTGCTCCTTGCCACGACCGCAATCCATATGTAGCATCCACCTCTACTACTGAAGAGTCGATCCTCAGTCCATGTATCTTCCCCAATTCCTCACCTTGCCAGCATTTGCCCTCTATTCTATGCCCTTACAGCACCACCAATACCCTCATCATCCTCATTGTTTGTAAACCCTTCTATTGCCTCTTCACGCTCGGGAGGCCTCTACTCAACCTTGAAGGAGATGTCCCCGAAGATGACCTATCTTTTGTTCCAGTTACACCCATTAGTGCAAGCATGGGCACCTATCCTAGGAAGATAATTGTGAAGCCCTTTTGATGATTGATGTGTCACTCCCAGCCAGCCATACGATGACTAGCAACAACGATGTCGAGGATGGTGGTTTGACGACAACACTTGGGTGACCTCTGCCCCTCTCGTCACTGTAGTGTAGATTTCTTTTCTAATGGCAGACCTGCAGTAGTGTAGTTTGTTTTCTTTGTAGGAGCTTGTAGTAGAGTAATGGACTTTTACTCTCAGTTTAACTTAATGCTACTTGCATGCCTAATCCTGAGCTTAGTCAACTTTTTTTATGCATGTATTGGTAAAGGATGTTGGTGTATGATATTTGAGGACACACTTACAGATCCTATATTCTCGCATGATGCAAGAACCTACGAGATAATTATATAAGTCAATTTGACGCCAACTGACTTAGATTCTGCCTTATGTGCGAGGTCTTTGACTTTAATATATAGAAATTGGAGGCCTTGATCATCCTTTTACGAGGACTGCCTCTCTCTGCCTTGATTTCCCTTCCTTTTTTACATGCTCTCTGCCCCCACCTCTTCCTCATTATCAGAATGAGAATCTATTGGACCTAGAATTATTAGAATTGGATGAGTTGGATGGTGAAAGTGTGGATTCGTCTGTCTTCTATCGAAGGGGGATGATCGTGTACCACAAAGCAAGTCATGGACTAGCCAATTTATCTCTTAGAAGTGATGAAGAAAGATGCCCTTCTCGATTCTAGATCTTTATCCCTTTAGGCTTACTTCTCTTTTCTATCTTGGGACTAGTCGTTAATGCTCTATTAAATGAAATGAAATAAGAGGACATTGATGTTGAATTACCGATGATGTTTTGCCCAACCGCTTTCGGTATCTTCCACGACATTTATATTATTTCTCTCTCTCATCTCATTGTATCTCCAGCGAGAATTCATAATGAATACGAGATATGGTGGAGACCCGAGTCATGCCCTTATCCTCAATCTTTGAGAAGCCAATCAGTCAACTACAGTCGCACTCTCTTCTTGTCCCAGAAAAGATTGGGGCCCTGGCGAGACTCTTGTTGTCGTTATTAACTAAGATATTGAGAAGACATTAACTAAGGGGATAGTTGCATCATGTTAAGGAGGCAGGGCTTTTGCTATGATGTTTAACTAGTCCCGGAGAAGACTTGTTTCCTTCCCTTTCAACTCCAAAGTTGGGCTCTAACTCGCTCAGGCTCGGACTCTTTCTAAGGTGCTAGAGATAAGATGAGTCAGAAGATTAAGTAATCATGTTATATCTATCTTGGGAAAGTCATCCACGAAGATGGTGACTAGCTTTGATATTAGTAATTGTCGTCTCATCCCTCATATATAGTAGTACCTCATCTTGCATATACGATTCAGAGTATATATCTTGGCCAACAGTATTGCGTAAGGCATTGAGTGACTCCCGTGAATAGATTAGCTGGTGAGATTTTGAACAAATAGATGTACTCAAACCATAAGATTTACTTTGGAATTCTAGTATCCTTGTGAAATCGATTCAATCATCGGATTATTAGTTCATTCCATACCTGAACAGACTGAAATGGGGTTATGTACATTCTCATTATATGGAGTCATTCGAGCGTATGTAAATAGAAACTATATTTACATATGGATCCCTAAATCGATCGTGCCAAAAGAAAATGAGATAAACTATAGAGGAACAAAGGGCATTTACTAATTATGAAATTCTTCTCTTGATATTTATCAATAGCCCTTAGATCTAGAAAGTAAAGAAAAAATATTAGATATTTGAAAGACCTCTTGTGACTTTTCTTTTCGATTATAAATTCCGTTACGATATATTAGAAATGATCGATTTGAATTTGAAAATGTTGTACGACATGAAATGTAACAAAGGAAATAATAGAAAAAGAGATGAAGTAATATATGTTCTAGAGTTGCAAATATCATAAATATAAGAAGTCCAATTACTTATAGAATGAAATCATGAATTGAATATTATAATAGAATCATGGTTTTAAAAATCGCGCCTCGAGGCGCTCGAGGCGTACGCCTCGAGGCGAGGCAACATGAAACCATTTTGAGGCGAGCGCCTCAGCCAGCCTTCGCGAGGCGAGCGCCTCGTCTGGCGAGGCGTTGTGAGGCGAGGCGAGGCGAGGCGTAAGGCGAGGCGGTCTGGCGAGGCGTTGTGCCAATTAGTGGGTCACATGCGAAGCACATGACCCACTTAAAACTTAATTTCCAAGGGTCTCGTCACCTCCATCGACCCTTCCAGTTCCTTCGAGCCTTCCATGGAAAATCCCTAGCCGCTACACTGAGCGACTCGCCTCCATCGACGGCATGCCGGTGCTTCCAAGGTGTTTGCAGCTCTTCTCCGACGCCGCGCAGCGCACATCAGGCACCGCGTCGCCTCCAGGTGCTCGAAATCTCCACCGCAAAGCTGCTAGACCTCCGCCAACAGTAAGTTTTTTTTCGTTTTTTATTTTTTTACTCAAATTTGTGTTATAGTTTCGAGGGTTTTTCCAACCTATACCTATGTATGAATCATGATACAATTTAAAAAAGAAAAAACGACTATAGTATCTTGTTTATTGAAGTAGATTTCATGTCATGACTCATGCTGCTATGCCTATGATTGAACTTTTAAAAGCTGAAGTTTTGTTAAATAAATTTTGTTATTTTCTTAAATCAGAAGTTTTACTGTGATTAGGTTAAATGAAGTTATTAATGTTTTACTAAATAGTATGCAAATGTTATCTACTTGATTGTATTTGTTACTCGAAATTATAGAGATGCCAAAGACAAGCGAAGGTCAAAAGAATTCTGAAGGAGGTCGGAATGATCCCGCATGGAAATATTGTGTTGAATTTGAGATGGAGGAGGCTAAAAAATCTAAAGGATATGTGTATGTCCAATGCAATTTTTGTGGGAAGAGGATTACAGGTGGAGTCGCTAGACTCAAGCATCATCTCGCAAAGACCGGAAAAAATGTGAAAGGTTGTGCACAAGTTCCTACTGAAATGTTGAATGAAATGAAGGCTATATTATCGTCCAACGAAGAGAAAAATAAGAGGGTAATGATGGAGATGGAAGAATTGTGCAGAGCGGGTAGCTTTGACATGCAAAGTCCATTTGGTGGTGACAATCAAGCAGTTTCTCCATCTGGATCTACTAACATGAAGAGGGTAAGAGGTCCCTTGGACTTCTTTGTTGCTGGCCCATCACCATTGGGAAGTCCAAGTCCTACGACTACGATTGGGGTGAGCGGCCATCAAACTACATTGAATGAGACTTGGAAGAAAGAGGAGAGAAGCTGTGTCTGTCGTACCATTGGTAGATTCTTTTTTTTAGAATGGGTTGGCATTTAACTGTGCAAGTAGCCCTTCCTTTTCATCTATGCTTCATGTTGTCGGCTCCTTTGGGAGGGGATTGAAGCCTCCGTCTGCTCATGAGCTAAATGGTTGGATTTTGAAAGAAGAAGTAAAGAATATTGGGGACATTATGAGTGAGGCAAGGGCTTCTTGGGTAGAAACTGGATGCAGCATAATGTCAGATGGTTGGACAGATGTAAAGGGTCGTTCTTTAATCAACTTCTTGGTGAACAACCCGAAAGGCACTTGGTTCTTGAAGTCCGTAGATGCATCCGACAAAGTGAAGAATGCAACCTTGCTATTTAACCTGTTGGATGAGATTGTAGAGGAGGTCGGCGAAGGCAATGTTATACAGGTTATTACAGACAATGCCTCAAATTACAAGGTGGCTGGACAAATGTTGATGGAGAAAAGGAAGCACCTTTACTGGACTCCGTGTGCAGCCCACTGCATAGACTTGATGTTGGAAGATATCTTGAAATTGCCTCTACCTGCATCTGTATTCAAGAAAGCAAAAAGGATTATTAATTACATCTATACGCATGGATGGGTTTTGGCCATGGTCAGGAAGCAAATAGGAGGAGATTTGGTACGACCAGCGGTCACACGTTTTGCTATGGCTTTTCTTACACTACAGAAGTTGATGAGCATGAAGGATCCTTTGGAATCCTTTTTTACTTCCAGCAAATGGAAGAAGAGTCCCTATGCTTCTAACTTTCTAAGCCTCTAGGGAAAAGTGTAAGTCAAACAATTTCGAGAAGCAAAACTTTTTGGCCTGGTGTTGCCTACGAGATACGAACGACGAAACCGTTAGTTTTGGTTTTGCGGATGGTGGATTCTGAAAAATATCCACCAATGGGTTTCATCTACGAGGCCATGGATAGAGCTAAGAAAGAAATGACGAAAGCATTGGGCAATGATGAAATAAAATATCGAACATTGTGGGATATTGTGGATGACAGATGGGATCGTCAACTCCATACAAACTTGCATGTGGCAGCATACTTTCTCAATCCCCAATGTACATACGAGCCGTCATTTTCTAAACATTTTGAGATTAAAAAAGGCTTGTTTGATTGCATCATGAGACTGGTAGATGATCCATCTGCAAGGGAAAAAATTGATTTACAGATTGATGCTTTTAAGCATGCAAGAGGTTTTTTTGGATGGGAAAGCGCAATAAGTACGCGCAAGAAAAGGAGTCCTGGTTAGTATATATTTTGTTTTATTATATTATTTCTTTCAATTGATAACCATCTAAGATTTACCATGTTTGTGAAATATAACATTTTCAGCGGATTGGTGGTCTCAATTTGGGAATGAATGTCCTGAGTTGCAAAAATTTGCCATCCGAGTTTTGAGTTTGACTTGTAGTGCATCGGGGTGCGAGCGCAACTGGAGTTCTTTTAATCAGGTAATATTAACAATTACATTCTATTAAGATTTATGATACAATATTATTGATATTGGAAATCTGACACTAGGTACACACAAAGAGAAGGAATCGACTTACACAAGCCAAATTGAATGATTTGGTCTACGTGATGTTCAACCTAAAATTGAAGCATAGAGAGATTAGGAGAAAGACCATGGATGATCCTCTATGCTTGGATGACGTCGATTCAGGTGATGAATGGGTGTCGGAGCTCCAAAGTTGTGACTTCGAAGCGTTTCAAGAACTTGATGCGAACACCCCCATTGAGGATGGCGTTGTAGAAGTCGAGGATGAAGCTGATGGACAAGGAAATTCACATCAGAAGAGGAGGAAGGACAAAGGTAATGACTACTTATTATGATTCATGAACATACTATGTTAATTTAAACACAACAAAAGTAAGTTAATTAATATTGGTATTATCTAATAGGTAAAGCAGTAGTGGACGTTGATGAGGAGGAGTTTCAGGATGATGAAGTTAGTGACGAAGGGGAAGATGGAGCAAGGTTGAAGTACATGGATGACTCATTTGATGATCCAATAAGCAGTAGTTCTTCTGATGATGATCTTTTTGCAAAAGTTGTAGTTGGAGCCAATGTCAATGAGCAGGAGAATCCAGAACGCCCAGAACCTTGATTAGAAATTTAGGATATGGCAAAGCTACCTCTCTTAATACTCCTTTGGGTTTTTTGAACTATTGGTCATGTAATAGAAGTAGACTATTCGAACTTATATCATGTTTTGTAACCATTTTAATCTTTTGTCTTAAGCTTTTGGACTTTTACATTAACACACAGAGTCTAGTGGCGATGTTTGTTATTGTTGGTTTTGAGAAGTTACTTGAAATATGCTTTAATTGCTTTAGAACATTGAAATCTTATTAGATAATATTGTCTTACTAATATTATTACAATATTCTCTATTAAATTACATATTTTGGGTGGTAATACTGAGGCTTACGCCTCGACCGCCTCGAGGCTACGCCTCGCCTCGGTTCCAGGATAACCGTCTCGTTCCGCTTTTCGTTTTTTTAAACCTTGAATAGAATACATTACATTATAGGATTTATTATATTCAAATTATTAGACCATGCAGCCACTGCCAATGTCACCACATGGGGTTCTTTATTGAGTCAAAAAAGAGGGAAACATGCTATAATGTCGCCACTTGGGGTTGACACTCCACCACCACTACCGATGCAACCTCCCTTTCCTTTTCGATTGGCTTGCATTGGGTCATCGATGCATCACTGTTGAAGAGCACAAACCAGCCTAAAAGACAGCCTCCTTGGTTTAACTGCCTCTTGGAACTGCAACTTAAACTGTATGTCGAGCATACAAATCTATATGATATTGGATTTCCCGCAGTTGTCTTCCCTGTTCACCTTGTGCGGATCTGCCTCCACACATGTTGCCCACCCAGGATGGTCAAAACTTCCATACATAGAAACCTTAACTTTCGTAGCAGCAAGAACCTTCGTGTCACAATTGAGATGTTAAATGTTTGGTTCTTGGTTTTGTATAATGCTTCCAACCCCAACAGAATGTAGCCAAAACTGGAGGGTTTGAAGATGGTGATGACTCCTCAATCTCTGGCCATGCACCCTGCCATGGACAGGAAGCTCAATGGTATCCTACCCCTGAGACGCCAAGTATATGACCAGATCTCAACTTTCCTTGCTCTCTGTCCCATCCATTGACATTGAAAGAAGACATAGGACACACACCTCTTCCTAACTTGAGCTGAGGCAAAAAACTTTTATCCAAGTCTTTTCCTTTCACTACATGTTATGGGAAATGATAAAGGTGAGAAGAACCTATACATTATTTTTATAATTTTATTAATTAAGAGAATGCCAGTATTGCTGCTTTAAGGATGTACAAGACCATGGCTATGAGCAAACATTATTTACAGAATATTGATGCTTATATTTTACTTGTGAGAATTATATTTAGTGTACGAACTGTTGATCACATACAAATTTTTATTTTGATTAAAATTGTAGTAACTACAACATAGCATTATCCTAAATATGTCGTGAATTCATCTCAGTTAAACATAAAGCTATGGATACTGAAATATTTCTTGGTAAATTAAAGTTGTTCAATATATCTTCCTTTTTTTCAAACGTAAAGTGTGAGCCACCCTATGCAGATGTTCACCTGACATTCAATTTTTCATTCATTTATGCATGCTGACTGTTTCACCTTTTTTGGGGCTTGGCATTAGTTTAATAAGTTTATCTCCGACCAACAAATTTTATTTGTATCAAAAAGCAAGACTGATTATACATTTTCTCAAGCAGCTTATTACAAGGAATGTTAGTAGTTGATGAACGTCATGGTATGAATTTCTTATCTTACAATCATTGAATGTTATATCTCAAAGGGAATCATGTGGCAGGGGGTCTTCGAGAAATGTTTTTTGGCATGTTCTAGATCGTATAACTCAACAACTCAACTTAGATGGGTAATTGTGTTACCTCCTAAATCCAATATAAAAGTTATAATTGTTTTTACTTAGCCTCGTATTGCTTGCAAGTGTGACTTGTGAGCATGTATACCATTGCATAATGTGTTTTCCTTCGGAAGAATGAATAGAAGATCATGAACCACATAAATATAAATATTGGGCGTCTAGTAATTTTTTCTTTCAGCAATCAATGGTTAGTTTGCAAATGATATTCTTTGCATTTTGTCTGTACACAACGTTACTTATTTATACTTGAAATACAACAACAACAAAGTCTTTTCCCATATTATGTAGGATCGACTACATGGATTCTTTGTCTCCATTCAGATCTATCTTGAGTCATTCTCGGACTTAGATCCAAAAACTAAGATCCCTTTAGATAGTCTCATTCTGATACTTCTTAGACCTTCCTCGTCCTCTCTTAGTCCGCTCAACATCTCAAAACTCACATCTTTTAACTGGTGCATCACTCAATCACCTTTGCAAATGGCCAAACTAGTTTAAGAGATTTTCTTGCATCTTATCCCCACCAACTTTACTTCTAATTGCATCATTTCGAATCCGATCTTTACATGTATATCCACACATCCACCTTATCATTTTCATTTCGACTATTGCATTCTCTGCAAATGTCTATGGTTCACAATCACATGCCAACATTGAGATCCATAGAGCATAGCAGGTCTCACGGCTGCTTTGTAAATTTTTCCTTTGATTCTCAAAGAAATTTTCTTATCACATAGAATAGTAGAGGCTCCTTTACACTTTAGCCAACCTACATTTATTGTATGAGTAACTTCATCAATTTCTCCATCATATTGCAAAATAGATCCCAAGTATCTAAAAGATCTTTGTTCTGAATGTTATTGTCACCAATCTTCACCTCAATTCATTCACCATTGCTTCCATCAAAAGTGCACTCCATATATTCAATCTTATCCCTACGTATATGAAACCATTTAGTCTCTAATGCATGCCTTCATACCTCAAGCTTCTCATTTACTCCATCTCTAGTCTCATCCATCAACACAATATCCATCAGCGAATAACGTAGACCAAGGTATCTCATCATGAATGTGACTAGTCAACTCATCCATAATCAAAGTAAAAAGGAATGGACTCAAAGCTGAACCTTGATGCAGACTAATGTTGATGTCAAAATAGTCAGTTTTCCCAGACTGGATCCTTACACAATATGAAGCTCCATCACACATATCCTTCATGGGGTTAATGTATAAGACAAGTAATTGTCTCTTCTTAATAACTGCCCACAATATCTCTCGTGGGACAGAATCATAAGCTTTCTCCAAATCAATAAAAATCAAATGGAGGTTATTCCTTTTAACTCTATAAATCTCCATTTATCTCCTCAACAAGTAGATGGCTTCAATAGTTGAGCGACCTGACATGAATCTGAATTGGTTTTCTTTTACTTTGGAAACTTGCCTCAACATTCTTTCGACCAGGCGTTCTCAAATTTTTATAGTATGACTCATCAACTTAGTACCTCTGTAATTTATACAATTTTGAATGTCTCCTTTGTTCTTATGAAGAGGCACAGCGATACTTCTTCTCCATCTTTAGGTATTTTCTTACTTCACCAAATAACATTGAATAAATTTGTAGGCCAAGTCAAACCGTGTTCACCAAGAACTCTTCATATTTCTATAGGAATATCATCATGACCTGCATCTTTCTTAGATTTCATAACCTTCAAAGCATCATTTACTTCCTTCTTTTGTATTCGTCTATGGCTTGCACGATTCAAGTAACTTTCATTACTAGCTAGATCACCCAAAGTAATATCTATATTTCCTTCCCCAATGAAAAGCTTATAGAAATACTGCTTTCATCTAGTCTCTATACCCTTCTAAGTAACAAGCACGTGTCCTTCCTCATCCTTAATGCATCTTACTTGAGAAAGATCTTTGATCTTTCTATCTCTTGCTTTGGCCTACATGAATATATCCTTCTGGCCCTCTTTAGAGTCGAGTTTTTTTTACGAAACTTCATAAGCTTTTGATTTAGCTTTGCTTACAACCTTCTTTGCTTCATTCTTCGCTATTTTGTAGTTTGTGACAGTTTTCTCTGTTCTATTCTTAGACATAGCTTTAAAGCATGCTCTTTTAATTTTGACCTTCTTTTGCATCCCTCTACTTCGCCACAAACCTCCTTTTGGTCTGGAACTCCTCTCTTTGACTCACCTAGCATCTCTTTGGCTACCCTTCGTATACAAGATGCCATCGCCTCCCACATCTCATTTGTACTCCCGTTACAATCCCAAGATAAGTCTCCTAAAACCTTTTCTGTTAAGCTTCATTGCTTCAAATGGAGAATCCATTATCTAGTTCTAGTGATCTTGGATATCTTCCTTTACCAGTCCTTTTTTACACATCCATGACTACTAAGCGATGTTAGGTTGTCACTCTCTTTTGGGATTACTTTGCAGTCTTTGCAATATAACCGATATCTTCTTCTCAATACAAAGTAATCTATATGTATTCTAGTCGAGCCACTTTTATAAGTAATTAAATGCTCCTCCCTCTTCTTGAAAAGAGTATTTGCTATGAAAAGATCATAAGCCGACGAAATCCAGACTAACTTTTCCTTCTTCATTTCTATCCCCGAAGTCATGGCATCCATGAACACTAGCATATCCTGAAGCATCCTTTCCCACATGTCCATTAAGATCTCCACCTGGGCAAATCATCTTGCTTGGTAGGATTCCTTGCATTATCTTATCCAAATCCTCCCAATATGCATGTTTGATCATTTCATCTAAATCAATTTGTGGTGCATAAACTGAGATGATATTCCAAATCTCTTCTTCGAGTACTAATTTTAGCAAAATAATCTGATCCTCGAATATTTGCACCTCAACAACACTATCCTTCAAATCCGTATGAACAACTGCTCCAACACAATTTATGCCTTATCTTTACATGTATACCAAAGTTTAAGTTTTGTACACTATACTTTTGAATGATATCAAGTGTTATTTCAAGGAAATATTGGATTGATAGTGTCCACACTTTACGGATACCATAGTAAATAGATTCGCCTTTCTGCAATGTTTTCATTTAAACTTGTTGTGATTATATCAGAGACCGTCTTGTATAAAATGGACTTCAAAAAGGTTCTATGAATTGTGTAGCACATCAAAACATAGTACCACATCTAGTAATCTGGATTTTTGGTAGTACCTTATAAGTAGTAGAAGCCACCACTAGCATAGTGTCCATAATGTAATGGATTTATACTCATTAGCCGTAATCACATCATTAAGACTAATTAAGTATGATTAGTGCTAGTTACCCGTCATTAGTGATAATTAAGCATCATTAGCATATATTTATACTCATTAGCTATAATCACATCATTAAGACTAATTAAGCATGATTAGTACTAATTACCCGTCGTTAGTGATAATTAAGCGTCATTAGCAAGAATAGGACACATGGAGTGGAAATCATGAGACACGTGTTGTTTTATAGTCAGGACAAGTGTCAAAACCTCAGTAGTGCCATGTGTCATTGTCCTGAGACTAACACATGTCATGGTGTAGTCTTTTGCTTGGGCAACAAGTAAACTCGTGGATAAGGCAAGCCTATTACTTAGGCAACAAGTTTCCTTATGATAATGCCATGTGCCATGCCATGTGTCTTCATACATGGATAAGGGACACATGAACCTCCCTTACATGTTGACACATGTCACACATGTAAAGGGGGTGGAGGCCTATAAATACCATGGACCCCCCATACTCCTCCCCACTTCATTCACGCCCATCACTACACCTTAGAGCCGCAAGACCGCCGAGGTTGCGGGAGGAGCACGAGAGGAACCGCGGCGAAGCCCTGTCAGTGATCGAGAGCGTTTTTGAAGCCGTAACGAAGTTCTGTCCGTACCAAGCCGTAGTATTCAATCTAAGACGGCTATAGAGGAGGTTTTCACTAAAGAAACGTTTTCGACCCAAGTTAGACAACAATCAGGTGAGGGATTCTCAAGCGCTATTTTAAGCACTAGTCTTTAGATTTTATGCATGATTTTGAATAGCAAGTATGATATCGTGGTTTCTAAAGCTTTTATACATGAATTACAAGTACCATACGGTTGAGATGAAATCTGGGCTTCATATTGTATTTCAGACATCGTTTCACGAGTTTTATCTTGATAACACGTTTTTAAGCATTTGGTTCTTGATGGAACACGAGACATAAGTTTCACTGCTTAAATATGAGTTTTATATGAAGAATTATGTTTTGCACGGTTACTATGCATGATGGATCGATTTTCGAGTTCTTAAATAAGTTCTACTTGTCAGAATATGTATGTTATGTCAAAAGTGTTTTATATTCATGAATTAGCTGTTATGAGCTTGAAATAGCAAGTTTACGGTTTATTAGTGACAAGAAAAGGATCAGAATCAGAAGATAAGCACCACAGTAGCTCTTTTATACAAATCATGAACTAGCCATTAGATATGGTGATGTCATTAGATATGACCCTGAAACCGCCATTAGATATGGCAAACCATTAGATATGGTATCAAGAGGACTTTGGGTCCGCATTCTGTATACATATAGGCTTTGGGCCGTATGCAGGGTGTTTTTGGTCTTTGGGACCGTCTGCGCGTATGACTTAGCTTTGTTTCAGCGTTCATGAGTCAATAAATTAGCCACAGTGGTGATTAGTACAAACAGCTTGATAGTGATGATTATGTTTCAGTTTATCTGCCTTTGAAATGATTTCAGTATTTATTTGCAAATCTAGCATGTTGTTGTATGTTTACTGTCATAAAGTCTCTTTTTCAAGATATTTCAAAGTTATTAGCATAAATTTTGGCATACTGTTCATTTTTCAACTTTTAGTTATATGTAAAAAGCTTGAGATCCTTTCACTGGGTCTAAGCTCATAAATTGGTTTAGACTCACCAGTTATATTATATTATATACAAATCAGCAGAATCACGAATAGCAGGTGAAAGGACCACGGATACACTTGGAGGAGGTGTCTTTTGCTTTTCGTTGTTTTTGTATTGTCTGTGTTATTTTGTAAGAAGTTGTAATAGATAGAACTTGTGTAATACACTTTTTGGTGTTGTGAACTTGAAATACAAAGATTTTATGTTTTATGAGATTGCCACATGTTTACTTGAGGAAAAAGAAGAGGAAAGATCTCTGTCGCGGCACGTTACGGTTAGTGGGACGGGTCATGACAACTTGTGGTATCAGAGCAAAGGTTTTAGGACCTTGAGGAAGAATTATATTAGGAGTTGACCTATAAGTATTGGAAGATAATTTAGTTATTGATATTATAGTCTTGAGGATGTCTAGAATCATTATTGGAGGATTTAGGTTGATGAAGGATCTAACTGAGGTTTTATTTTTATAGGACGCAATGGCAGGAGAGCAGCGACAAGCGACCGGCCCTAGTCAGGAGAATAACAACAATAACAATGTGTATGACACGTTGACTTTGATAGCTCAAACTCTAGGAGGCATGGCTGCACAGTCTGTTAAAAGACATGAATTTGAGTATCAGTTACCATTTGAGCATGTAAAGAAGCTGGGAGGAGAACCATTTGTAGGAGACACTGATCCAAAGAAGGCCAGAGAATGGTTCAAAAATATGGAGAAAATATTTGCTCTAATGGACTGTACAGATGAACAAAAGTTGAAGTATACCATATTTCTTCTGAAGGATAGCGCTGATGATTGGTGGACATCGGTGAAAATGAAATATTCAACCCCATCTCATATTACATGGGAGATCTTTGAGAAAGAGTTCAATGAAAAATACTACCCAAGGGTTTATCAGGAGGAGAAACGTAGGGATTTCCTATTCCTTACTCAGGGGAGCAATTTATTTGATGAATATGAGAAGAAATTCACTGAACTTTCAAAGTTTACTGCTTCTCTGGTTGCAACTGAGGAAGAAAAATGTAGACGTCTAGAAGATGGTATGCATATTGATTTAAAGGAAATGGTATCGGCCACGGGATATACTGATTATGCAAAATTAGTGGAGGCTGCTCGTAGGGCTGAACGAGTGGTGATAGAAAGAAGAAAGTGCAATGATCATGGAAAGAAAAGAATTGCAGATAGACCCCTATGGAGAGGAAACATGAACAAAGAACCAAGAATAGCTGGGAATTCAAGGCAAGATAATAGATCAGCTCCTAGAGTACAAGGGAATCAAACAAATAGATATACAGTTGGGACTTCTGAAAACAGAACTCTTTCTTTTCCACAATGTACAAACTGTGGAAAGTTTCACCCGGGAAGTTGCCGCAAGGGGACCGCTGGGTGTTATCAATGTGGCGAGATAGGCCACATACGTCAGAATTGTCCCGCACTTGTCCAAAGCCGTCGGGTAATGGGAAGACCAGCACAAAATGAAAATGGTGATATTGTTGTACGTCGTCCTCCACCTGCAAGGGAACAAAATAAAAACAATACACAGAAGAGATCAAACCAGAGAGAGGGAAAAGCGTTTGCTATGACCTTAGAGGAGGCCATATCCGCGGACGATGTCGTATCAGGTACCACTATTATTTTTGGGAAAAGTGCACACACTCTTATTGATTCTGGTGCAAGTCATTCTTTTATTTCACAAAGATTCTCCCTATATGCTGATAAAGTTACAAGTACTCTGAAGCATGCTTTAGCAATTTCTTTGCCTAAGGGAAAACCAGAAATTATTAGGAGTGTCCTCCAAAATTGTTTGGTTAAGATAGCAGAAAATTATATTGAAGTAGACCTGATTCCTATGGAGATAAGGGAATTTGATGCTATCATAGGAATGGATTGCTTAAGTGCATATCATGCTCTTCTAGACTGTCATAAGAAGCATGTTACTTTTAGAAAACCCGGCGATGTCGAATTCACTTTCTATGGAGAAAGAAGGATATATCCTACCCATGTCATCTCCTGTCTCTTAGCCCAGAAGTTGATAAGAAAGAGATATTCCGCTTATATTGCTTACGTGTTTAATACTAAGGCAGAAGCAGCCAGTTTAGAAAATATCTCCGTGGTGAAGGAATTTCCAGAGGTGTTTCCAAATGAACTACCAGGAATTCCTCCTGATAGAGAAATTGAATTCACTATTGACCTCATTCCGGGTACCAATCCAATTGCCTTAGCTCCCTACAGAATGGCCCCAGCTGAACTTAAAGAACTACTCAATTGCAGGAGTTGACAGATAAGGGATTTATACGGTCCAGTATGACACCTTGGGGTGCTCCAGTTCTATTTGTCAAGAAGAAAGATGGTTCCATGAGACTTTGTATAGATTACAAGAGACTAAATAGAGTGACTGTTCGCAATAACTATCCTCTGCCCAGAATAGATGACTTATTTGACCAATTACAAGGGGCCTCTGTATTTTCCAAGATTGATTTGAGATCTGGCTATCATCAGTTAAAGATTAGAGGAGAAGATGTCCCTAAAACTGCATTCCGAACCCGATATGGGCATTATGAATTCCTAGTAATGCCTTTTGGATTGACAAATGCCCCAGCCGCTTTTATAGGCTTGATGAATAGGGTTTTCCGTCCATATCTGGACAAGTTCGTGATCGTATTTATTGATGATATTCTCGTATATTCTAAAACAGAGGAAGAACATAGAGAACACTTGAGAATTGTACTTCAAACTCTGAAGGAACACCGATTATATGCAAAGTTTGATAAATGTGAGTTTTGGTTGAAGAAGGTTGCATTTCTAGGCCATGTCATATCTGGAGAAGGAATAACAGTAGATCCATCAAAGATAGAAGTAGTTCTTAGATGGGAACAACCGATAAATGCATCAGAAATCCGAAGTTTTCTTGGATTAGCTGGGTATTATCGAAGATTTGTTGAAAACTTTTCTAGAATTGCCGCACCATTGATAAGGTTAACTAGGAAGAATGTGAAGTATAGTTGGGACGATGAATGCGAGAAAAGTTTTAAGGAACTCAAGAGTCGTCTCACCTCAGCACCTATACTTAGCCTTCCTTCAGGGAAAGGTAATTATGTAATCTATAGCGATGCCTCAAGACAAGGGCTGGGATGCGTCTTGATGCAGAATGATAAAGTGATTGCTTATGCCTCTAGACAGCTAAAACAACATGAGTTAAATTACCCAACTCATGACCTTGAGTTAGCTGCTATAATATTTGCCTTAAAAATCTGGAGACACTACCTATATGGAGAAACTTGTCGAATCTTTACGGATCATAAGAGTTTGAAATATATTTTCTCTCAGAAAGAGTTGAATTTAAGGCAAAGAAGATGGTTAGAGCTAATTAAAGATTATGATTGTTTCATAGAATATCACCCGGGGAAAGCCAATGTCGTAGCTGATGCCCTCAGTAGAAAGTCTAAGGGTCGGCTATCTCACTTAAAAGGGGAATATTATCAGTTGAAAGAGTTACGTGCAAAGTTAACCATAGATAGCTCTAGAGCCCTATTAGCATCCTTACAAGTGAGACCCATATTATTTGATAAAATCAAGGAGGCACAAGTCCATGATTCTGAAATCATTAGAATGATTGAGAAGATTAAGGGAGGAGATGAAGCCGGGTATACAATAGATAGTCAAGGGGTTTTATTCTTTAAAGGAAGATTATGTGTTCCAAGGAAATCTGATATAAAGACTGAGATTCTAGAAGAGGCACATAACTCCATGTATACTATGCATCCAGGAAGTACTAAGATGTATAGGACACTTAAGAGCTACTATTGGTGGTCTGGCATGAAGAGAGAGATTGCAGAGTATGTTTCTAGATGTCCCATATGCCAACAAACAAAACCGGAGCGTTTGAGACCTGCGGGGACATTACAGCCACTTCCAATACCAGAATGGAAATGGGAACACATCACTATGGATTTTGTTACAGGATTTCCAAAGACCCGTCGAGGTCACGATGCAATATGGGTCATAGTAGACAGATTAACTAAGTCTGCACATTTCTTAGCCATTAACATGACATACAGTCTAGACCGCTTGGGAAAGATCTTTGTTAATGAGATAGTTAGCCGTCATGGGGCTCCTGTATCAATTGTATCTGATAGAGATCCACGATTTACTTCTAAGCTTTGGCCAAGCTTACATAAAGCTATGGGAACGAAGTTAGCATTTAGTACAGCCTTTCATCCTCAAACAGATGGCCAATCAGAACGGACTATCCAGACTCTAGAAGACATGCTTAGAGCCTGTGCACTGAGCTTTAAAGAAAGCTGGGATGAACATCTCTCCCTTATAGAGTTTGCATATAATAACAGCTATCATGATAGTATTGGGATGGCACCTTATGAAGCCTTGTATGGTAGACCGTGTAGAACACCTATCTGTTGGAGTGAAGTTGGAGAAAGGAAATTGGTTCAACCTGAACTAATACAAAGCACAATAGAAAAAGTTGAGGAAATCAAGAGATGCTTAAAGGCAGCGCAAAACAGACAGAAAAGTTATGCAGATAAGCGAAGGAGAGACTTAGAATTTCAAGTAGGAGACCATGTGTTTCTAAAAGTATCTCCATGGAAAGGCCTAATTAGATTCGGGAAGAAAGGGAAACTAAGTCCAAGATACATTGGCCCTTACGAGATTATTGAGAGAATCGGAAGTGTAGCTTATCGTCTTCGACTTCCAGCTGAATTAGCAAGGATACATGATGTCTTTCATGTCTCCACACTTCGAAAGTTTATTCCAGACCCAACCCATATGATACAACCTCAAGATATTCAATTGAAGGAAGATCTGTCATACGAGGAGGTTCCTGTGGAAATTCTAGATTATAAAGTACAAGAGCTTCGTACAAAGAAGATTCCTTTAGTCAAAGTTTTATGGAGGAGTCATGCAATAGAAGAAGCCACATGGGAACAAGAAGAAGAAATGAGATCTCGATATCCCCACTTATTTTCAAGCTAACAAGGATACTTAAATTTTGAGGATGAAATTTATTGCAAGTTGGGGAGAATTGTAATACGCATTTTGTACACTATACTTTTGAATGATATCAAGTGTTATTTCAAGGAAATATTGGATTGATAGTGTCCACACTTTACGGATACCATAGTAAATAGATTCGCCTTTCTGCAATGTTTTCATTTAAACTTGTTGTGATTATATCAGAGACCGTCTTGTATAAAATGGACTTCAAAAAGGTTCTATGAATTGTGTAGCACATCAAAACATAGTACCACATCTAGTAATCTGGATTTTTGGTAGTACCTTATAAGTAGTAGAAGCCACCACTAGCATAGTGTCCATAATGTAATGGATTTATACTCATTAGCCGTAATCACATCATTAAGACTAATTAAGTATGATTAGTGCTAATTACCCGTCATTAGTGATAATTAAGCATCATTAGCATATATTTATACTCATTAGCTATAATCACATCATTAAGACTAATTAAGCATGATTAGTACTAATTACCCGTCGTTAGTGATAATTAAGCGTCATTAGCAAGAATAGGACGCATGGAGTGGAAATCATGAGACACGTGTCGTTTTATAGTCAGGACAAGTGTCAAAACCTCAGTAGTGCCATGTGTCATTGTCCTGAGACTAACACATGTCATGGTGTAGTCTTTTGCTTGGGCAACAAGTAAACTCGTGGATAAGGCAAGCCTATTACTTAGGCAACAAGTTTCCTTATGATAATGCCATGTGCCATGCCATGTGTCTTCATACATGGATAAGGGACACATGAACCTCCCTTACATGTTGACACATGTCACACATGTAAAGGGGGTGGAGGCCTATAAATACCATGGACCCCCCATACTCCTCCCCACTTCATTCACGCCCATCACTACACCTTAGAGCCGCAAGGCCGCCGAGGTTGCGGGAGGAGCACGAGAGGAACCGCGGCGAAGCCCTGTCAGTGATCGAGAGCGTTTTTGAAGCCGTAACGAAGTTCTGTCCGTACCAAGCCGTAGTATTCAATCTAAGACGGCTATAGAGGAGGTTTTCACTAAAGAAACGTTTTCGACCCAAGTTAGACAACAATCAGGTGAGGGATTCTCAAGCGCTATTTTAAGCACTAGTCTTTAGATTTTATGCATGATTTTGAATAGCAAGTATGATATCGTGGTTTCTAAATCTTTTATACATGAATTACAAGTACCATACGGTTGAGATGAAATCTGGGCTTCATATTGTATTTCAGACGTCGTTTCACGAGTTTTATCTTGATAACACGTTTTTAAGCATTTGGTTCTTGATGGAACACGAGACATAAGTTTCACTGCTTAAATATGAGTTTTATATGAAGAATTATGTTTTGCACGGTTACTATGCATGATGGATCGATTTTCGAGTTCTTAAATAAGTTCTACTTGTCAGAATATGTATGTTATGTCAAAAGTGTTTTATATTCATGAATTAGTTGTTATGAGCTTGAAATAGCAAGTTTACAGTTTATTAGTGACAAGAAAAGGATCAGAATCAGAAGATAAGCACCACAGTAGCTCTTTTATACAAATCATGAACTAGTCATTAGATATGGTGATGTCATTAGATATGACCCTGAAACCGCCATTAGATATGGCAAACCATTAGATATGGTATCAAGAGGACTTTGGGTCCGCATTCTGTATACATATAGGCTTTGGGCCGTATGCAGGGTGTTTTTGGTCTTTGGGACCGTCTGCGCGTATGACTTAACTTTGTTTCAACGTTCATGAGTCAATAAATTAGCCACAGTGGTGATTAGTACAAACAGCTTGATAGTGATGATTATGTTTCAGTTTATCTGCCTTTGAAATGATTTCAGTATTTATTTGCAAATCTAGCATGTTGTTATATGTTTACTGTCATAAAGTCTCTTTTTCAAGATATTTCAAAGTTATTAGCATAAATTTTGGCATACTGCTCATATTTCAACTTTTAGTTATATGTAAAAAGCTTGAGATCCTTTCACTGGGTCTAAGCTCATAAATGGGTTTAGACTCATCTCGTTATATTATATTATATACAAATCAGCAGAATCACGAATAGCAGGTGAAAGGACCACGGATACACTTGGAGGAGGTGTCTTTTGCTTTTCGTTGTTTTTGTACTGTCTGTGTTATTTTGTAAGAAGTTGTAATAGATAGAACTTGTGTAATACACTTCTTGGTGTTGTGAACTTGAAATACAAAGATTTTATGTTTTATGAGATTGCCACATGTTTACTTGAGGAAAAAGAAGAGGAAAGATCTCTGTCGCGGCACGTTACGGTTAGCGGGACGGGTCGTGACACGTTTGCTCGATTTCCCTTGCGTTTCCTTTAACCCATTTTGTCTCTTGGATATATAGTATCTGAATCTTCCTTCTTTCCATCGTATTTACTATCTCCATCGATTTGCCAATCAAAATGCCAATATTCCGACTACCTATCTGCAACTTCCTTTACAACATCTTTTGGACTAACATCTTTACTCACATCACATGTTCTCATCATGCGAGAACCATTGCAAATTTTGGACTGCTTCCGGGCGATGATGCAACGGAACTAGCATATTTACCCACATGTGTTCCTCATGCGAGAACCCTCGTAAATTTTGAACTACATTGGGCAACGATGTAGTGGCCTTTGTTAATTTTTCATTGCATTTGGGTGATGCAATGCGTCGCTAGTAGGGAACGCCTCAACGAAATCTAAATGCTTGGTTAAATCCATGTTGAAAAAATCCGAACTATTTTGAGACAAATTCCTAAATAGTGCCTAACGCACATCCCTCTTTATTAACTCAGGCTTGAGACCGACCATGGTTGTTTATACTTGAATTCTTCTTGTAATATTCATATCTGGAGTACTGTTTATGGCATTTTCGATTTTTAAAGAGTGTTTTTTCTGTCGGATATAGGATGCTAAAGGATATGAATACACTTCTATAAAGAATTTGAGTGAGAGCAAAGGATTTTGGAATGTTTTAGCTCAAAAAGCCAAAAACATCCTGGAGCTGGAAAAGGCCGCACAACAACGTGAAAATCCTGACAGGAATCGTACTCCAAATATTGACATGCCGGCAGATTCTCAGGTGAGGTTTTCTCGATTAATTTTTTTACTGTATTACTTTAGTTCTATTTCTCAAGTCTATTGAGAACATCTATGTATCTATGTTCATTGAGATAATTTAGACATTTTGGAGATGGCGTTTAGTGATAAATAACGGTGTTGATGATATGAGCTATTAGTTGTATTAACATGATTACTATCAACAATATGTGGAACTGCCGTAGATTCATCTATTAATCGCTGGACTGATGCTGAAGTGCATTATTCTCTCAATTACGCAGTATGTTTTGTTCTTTTATTCAATTTCCGTGGTCACAAGTTTTATGTGCATTGATTTATCAATCGGGCCGCACAATAATAACTCTCACCTCACCATCTTATTTAATTGCTACGGAGGATACTGGCTAATTTACTTGTCTTACCGTGTCATTTATATTTGCAGAGTCCTCAGTCGCAAATATTATCTGAAGGTCCTGCAAAAGTAGGGAACCCTAAACTCCAGAAAAGTTTAGATAAAATAACGTCTTCTTTAAACTACATCGGAGAAAAAGTCGGCAGTAGGTTGGAGGTAATTTTAGATCTTTTTATTTGAGCACTCATTGGATTGTAGTAAGATCGTTACAGAAATTACCATTGAGGTCTTTATTTTGTGTCTCAAATAGGAAACTGAAATATAAGTTAGGTATTGATTGTTGCATGTGTGTAAATGGCTTTTTTGTGCTTCAAAGGAGTTTTAAAACAGATTTTTGCAGAAAAAAATGTATAGCTTATTTATTTTGAGGTCATAGAGCTAGCTCCTTTTATGCAGAGAAGAAAACCTAGAGGATAAATAATTAATGAGAAAATTATATAAAAAGGAAATAACAAACGTGTGAACACTATTTCTTATAACACTCCTCAAGCTACAACGCAGATATCTATCATGTTCAGCTTGGAAGACTATTTTTGGAATGGCCTCATGGCTATTGCTTTTACTAAATATATCTGCATTATGTTCTTCTGAGTTGACATAGAATGTAAAGATGAAGCCTTTTTGTATCATGTCTCTAGTGTGGTAGCTATCCACGTCGATGTGTTTGGTTTTCTCACGGAATGATGGATTGTTGGCAATGAATAGTGCAGCTTGATTGTCACATAGTAGTTGGTATGGGAAGAGGTGTGTCAATAGTTAAGTCAGTCAGAATGGATTTGACCAACATCATCTCAGTGCTTTCTTATACCATGTCTTCGTATTTGGATTCAATGCTTACATAGCGACAGTGGTTTTCCAGAGACCGATGAGCTCCCAATAAACACTATAAATCGATAAGTTGACAATGTGTCTTTAGGACATCCTGCAGAATCAGTATCTACACCAGCTTTAATCTTGGGAGATGTCCCTTTGTTAAAGAATAACCTTGTACCTGGAGAAAACTCCAGGTACCTTATGATCATGGAAACAGCATCTACACGAGCCTGACATGGTTGCTTTATAAACTGGTTGACTTTACTTGCAGCAAAGAAGATGTCTGGTTTGGTGGTAGTCGCCTATAGGAGTTTCCCAACGAATGTTTTGTATTTTCGCTTGTCCGCCTCATTTGTATCATCAGCATATAGTTTCATGTTGGGATTCGTAGGGGTATAATGGCATGTTTTCTAGTCTACCATCTCAATCTCTAGAAGAAGATCAGTAACATACTTCTTCTGAGTCATCAATAGTCCTCTCTGATTATTCGCAAATTCAAGATCAAGAAAGTAACTTAGCTCTTCGAGGTTGTTGGTGAATGTCTTAGCCTCACTGATCCCGTGTACATCATTTTTGTAATAATAATATTTTTCATAGACCGGAATAGTGATAATACCTCATGACATCATGTGTATAAAAAGCGAGTGATCTGCATTTATATCTTGAAGTCATGATGCTCTATCGAGTATGAGAGCTTCTAGATCCATTATCTAGGGCTCTTTTTAAGACCATAAATAGTATTATGTAGCCTACATATTTTCTAATACTCTTCCTCAACAGTGAATCCAGGTGGTTGTTGCATATAAACTTCCTCCTGCATGTCTCCATACAATAAGGCAGTCTCAACATCAAGTTGAGAGAGCATCCAATCTCTCACTACAACAAAAAAAAGTATCCATAGGATGGAGTGGCAAGCCTTTTGAGAAAGTATCCTAGTAGTCCTTTCCATATGTCTAACTAAAATCGCGTGTCACAAGTCTGTCTTTGTAGATGTCAACATGGTCGTCTGCTCTATACTTCATTATAAAGATCCACTTACAACCAACTACATAAGCCTTTACTAGGACAATAACCAGCTCCATGTGCCTCTCATGACTTTAGTGCATCCATTTCTTCCTCAATAGTCAGACGCCACTGATTGTCTAGCATAGCTCCCTTATATGTGTGCGGGATTGTAATTGCTATTGTAATTGCTGACAATCTTGTCATAAATTTCATGAAGTCTTTGGAAGATAACTCGGTGAAACATGTCTAGAGAGAGGGTATGTAGCACAAGTGTGTATTCTCATTTCTCTTCCAGAGTGCAATATGCTAGTATAGATCCTCTGAAGGGTTAACATCCTGTATAACCATCTTCTAAGTAGTTGCAATATAATCTTGTATATTCTCCTTGTGGACAGAAATATCAATAGTGCCATAAGTATAAACCATATGTTCAAAATTTACCCGAGACGTGTGGGATGTTGGGGAAGGCATAAGTAGGTCTACGAATATATGCATGAGGCAAAGTCCGTGCTACATAAGGTATAGTAGGAGCAGGAGGTGGATGTAGAATGTAAACATCCCCATCTAACTCAGAAGGTATCATCCTATTACTTGTGGAGAAAAATAATGATACTCATAATGTGACACCATCACTACTATAATAATTGCACCTGACGTGATCGAAGCATTGTACCCTTTTGGGTCATGAAATAGCCAACAAAGGAGCATTTAACAGATCTGGAGCATTTTATGAATTTTATGGCACGAGTCAGGTGATGAACAAAGGCCATCCAACCAAAGATGCCAGAGGTTAGAGAGAAGAGCTTTTGTGGGAAACACATTTGAATAGGAAACATTTTCTTCTAACAAGAAAGATGGCATACAATTGAGATAACAAGTGCTGAGGATAGCATCTCCCCATCCTTGCTCCAATCCAAGACCGTCACTTTTATACCATGTGGAAAGAAATGAATGATTTATTTATTCTGAGGCTATAATTCTCCTTTATATGTAAGAGAAGCCCTAGAGAGTGATGAATCACGTATTCATCATGCTAAAAACCGCTAATTAAACCCCAAGCTTAACTATTCCAATAAAAATCATCTTCAATTCTTTATTTTTATCCTGTATTATATTGTGTATAATTAACCTTTAATTATTTGTATTTAATTTTCCTTATTTTTATTGTATTTATTTTATCATCAAAAATCCCTAAAAATTAGATAGATAAGTATCTATAATTCACTGACCCTTTAAAAAGACTAAAAAATACAAAAACAAATCAAAGATAAAAATCGGTGTTTTTATCCCCCTTAAAAATACACCCAAAAATACGTTTTGTACAAATGACCTCTTTTGGCTTTTTCTCCAACATGAAAGTTGTAGATCTCGTCGAAACGAGCAACTTTCATGTTTTGACTTTTTCCTAATTTTGCCTCTAGCTAATTCTTTTGTATTTATCTTTGTATTTATTCTTTGAATTTTTCTGATTAAGCCACGTGGCGCTCTCTGGAGCGCCCACATGGCCCGTCTCCCCTCTCGCCACCAGGCGCTCACCCTGACCGTCGGATCCACTCGCCTCCGCTCCCATCTCCACCATCCACCGCGCTCCGCTTCCAACCCTTGGATCCATCTCCCAGATCTGATCCCCGCCGCTACCTCGCGCCTTATCCACAGCCACTCGATCAAACTCCTATCATACGCCTCATGTGCATCCACGTCACCCTTTCCTCTCAGCCCTCCGATCCGCTTCCTATCCCACGGCCTTCCACACTCCACGTCGCTCTTTCTTTCTCAACCGCTGGATCTTCCCCATCTCTTCATCTTAGCCACTCGATTAGCACTTAACACAAGCCGCTCGATCAGATCTTGGATCTGATCGCTACCCTCTACTAGCGCCCCCATCCCAGTCGTTGGATCGCAAGATCCAACAGCTATCGTTCATCTTCTTTCTCAGTAACCCCCCCTTTCCCCAGTCGTTTCACCTCGCGCGTCAGCCATCCCCTTTCAATTATAGCCCGTGCCTCCGACCACTTCTCCCTCTCCTAACGACCGCCCACGTCGCCCTTCCTTCTGCCATCCTCGCGCGACCATCATCACTCGCCGCCATTAATCCCTCGCCATTTAACCACCCGTGCAAAACGCCTCGCCAACCTCATAACGCCCAGCCATCCACCACCTATATAAGCCTCCCTCCGCCACCGACGACCTTCGTCCACCATTCTAGGCATAAGCCCAGTCTCCCCCGCCCCTCCGGTGGCAGCGGAGGGGGCGGGGCGTCGAGGCGATAATGGCTTCTCGCCCGATATCGACCCACGGCCAAATGACCGTGCTGCGGACGCCGCCAGGCTCCGCCGAGATCCGAGGCCCAGCTGACCTCGCTGGGCGAAGACCGGAGCACATCCATGGCGCTCAACCCAAGCTCCTTCTTCATCGGGTTCCCCTCCCCGACGAGGTCCCTCCTCCTCTTCTTTTTCGTTGATTTTCGCCCAATTTACCTACCGAATACACTACACTCCACCATCCGATAATCCTCTGAGCTTCGCCATGACACCGTCCCCCTTGCCAACCTCCTCCGACTCCATCTTCCCTTCTCCACAACCCCGTTCACAGTCCTCCACCGCCTCCTCTGCTCCGCCGGAGGAGGAGCCCTGGTCCCCCGCTCCGATCACCCCACGGGATCCCACCTCACTCACTCTATTCACTCAAATACCCCACACACGCTTCGGCTATACTTAATATCCGCAGGAACCTTCAATGGCCGAAGCTGGCGTCGGACCTCCATTGAGCATTTCTTCTGACGACCATGTTCCGTAGAGCAGCTCCAGACATTGACGGAGCTTCGCATGAGTTCCAGGAACTTCGCCATGCTTCCAGCGAGCTACATCGACCTTCCAGCGCTGCCTTGGAGCACGGCGGAGCTGGAACAGCAGGTCGCCGGAGCCCCGCCTCCTTCGGTGGCCTGCGGAGAAGGAGAAGCTACAGGTGCCGTTCGATCGTCTGGGTCGAACTGCTGAGATGACGACACGTGGACACCCCAAGCCTGATTCCATGCCAACTGCCTCGGGTTATCTGAACTAGGACCCGAACCTCCAGAATACGCCCACGTGTCCCGAGCCACAGGCGACCTCCCGAGCCTAGGCGCCTCACGTGCCTCGCACGTGAGGGCCTGGGAAATTTGCATGAAACATGGTTATTAAGGCGGCAAGGCGAAAAGGCGTTCATCCTGGGCGTCTAACAAAATGTGACCTATATCGCATTTGAGACATGCGACATCTAATTATTAAAAGCAAATGGATGTCGCATGTCTCATATGCGACATCCTTTTTTATTTTTTTAAGCGTATGTCGCATTTTGGAGATGCGATATCAATTAATATATTTTTTAAGAAAAAAATACAGTAAGTATTGGATTTATTTTTCTGTCAAGACCTTTTGTATTTATAAATACATAGTAACTAGAGTGTTAGAGTAATAAATATCATTTAACCAAACATTAGTGATTAATCACAAGAATCAAGAATCACAACACATAAAGGAATCAGAACATAGATAAATAAACAAGCTATGTTTGGCATACAGACAAATTGTTTGGCAAAAAAAGTGGAAAATGTACTAAAAAAACAGACAAATTGTTTGGCATAACAAAACATTTCAAAGACTGAAATACAATAATCTAATACTGCAATGCTTCAATCATCATCACACAGGTTAGTTTCTTCTTCATGTCCATCTTGCTCTTGACCATCATCATTAAGATCCATCCAATCATCTTCCTCGTCTTCTTCCTCCTCGTCGTCCGGAACATGAGGAGGTACATATTGTCGCCTAATCACATGTGCACCACGAGTACCACGACGACCACGGCCACGAAGACCACCACGTGCTGAAGTGCTTGGTTGTGCTTGTGGTTGACTCCTTCTTGGACGAGAACTTTCATATGCTTGAGAAGCACATAATGCTTCATCAATGACCCTCAGTGTAAGCCCCGGTACAACCTCTGGTTCCACGTAAAGACCTGTCATCCATTCACTTGACCAATCTAACTCTGAAAGAGCAATTGGATCAAAATCTTTTGCTAAATTCCCGAGCCTCCTATTTTTGAATCTCTCTTCAAGTTGCTTGTTGTATTGGATGTAAACAAGCTTGGAAAGTCTATCAACCTCCAACTTATTCCTCCTCTTTGTGTGGATCTGCACATTAATTCAAGTATTACGTAAATTTACAAGTATAAAGTTGGCATTTATATTTGTAAATTTATAAGTGTTTTTGATACATACAAAGTCAAAAGCACTCCAATTGCGTTCACATGAGGAAGATGTGCAACATAGTCCCAAAATACGCTTTGCCACCCGCTTCAAAGCGGGGGTGAGGCTTCCATAAGTATCCCACCATTCCACTACACAATAAGTCAACAATGTAAACACATGTTATCATTAAATCATTCAATATAAATAATAAAATGTAACTTACATGGTGGTTTTTTTTCCCTTTGTCTAATAGCAATTGCTCTGCCAAACATACCACGAGCTCCTTTGTAGACCTCCATTTCAGAGCATATCACGTCTTGTTGATCGGGATCATCAACCATCCTCTCAAGGCAAAATATGAAATCACCTTCATACCTTCCCATCAATGCCTCATTGTTGTCCTTCACTTTGTAATAAAATGCAGGATTCAAGAAACATCCTGCACCATACAAAGGACGAGCCATCTGATTATCCCAGCGAGAATCAATAATTTGTAGAATAGGCATGTAATCTGTTTCCTTCCTGCCAAAGTTTTCAATAATCATTTCCTTTGCAGTGTCAAAAGCCCTAGCAATGTATCCCATGGGCGGCTTCTCGTCAGCATCCACTAAACGCAGCACAGTAACGATGGGTTGCACAGCTCTAAGATAATCTTCAATTTTTTCCGAAAAAGCATTCGCCATCACAGTTTCATAGACATGTTTCCCATCATGTGTCTTCGACCAAGAACTAGTGTTCCACACCTCAGAAATAAACAAAGACGCCAAAGCTTTCCTTTGCTTGAGCAAACTAGTAAGGGTCAAGTAGTTGGTAGCAAAGCGGGTAATTCCGCTTCTAGACAGCTCTTGGTGATCCTCACTGAATTGTAGAAACGCATCATGCAACCGAATATGCTGGTAAATATAGGTTGTTACTTTTCTGGCCCTCTTGATAACTCCTGCAAATTTCTGTAACTTGGAAATATCCTCAAGCATCAGATCCAAGCAGTGTGCAGCACATGGAGTCCAAAAGAGGTTTTTCCTCTTCTCCATCAGTAACTTCCCTGCTAAAACAAAATTGCTTGCATTGTCGGTGACAACTTGTACAACGTTCTCCTCACCCACCATCTCCACAGCCTCGTCTATCAATTTGAACACATACTCACCGGTGTGTACATCGGATGTTGCATTCTTTGCATAAATAAAAAAGGACCCTTCTGGAGAATTAACAAGGAAGTTAATCAGACTTCGTTGTCGTTTATCAGTCCATGCATCACACATAATCGTGCATCCATATGTCCTCCAATGGCTTTCATGCTTCACCTGCAAATCTTTGGTCCTTGCATATAATCTTTCAAGTAGGGGCTTTCGCAATTGGTGATAAGATGGAGGAACAAATCCTCTCCCAGCTTGGACAATTGCCTCCACTGCCACCTCAAAAGCTTCTCGTTGTGCCACATTAAAAGGGATGCCACCTGTATAGAATAGCTCAGCTATGGCATCATATGCCACCTGGGTAGCATCCTTTTTTAAAGCAAACTCAATTGTAGTTTGTTGTGCTTCACCACGAACCCTTGCTGCGCTCCTTTGTGCCACAACCTCCCATGGGCTAGTAGAACTAAACGAGTCCATAGGACCCTTGCCGTGTGGATCCTTCCGTACAGGTGGCCTATTTGCAGAACATGAACCAGAACCAGATTTAACGTTTTTACCTGTTGTAGCCGTAGGATGTGAGTCATCCAAGATGACTACATGTTCACCATGATCACCATCATCTGCATCTGGAATGTTTGAATCAGCTCCACTATATCTGTAATCAACGACTATCTTCCTCTTCTTGTTACGATTTTTGAAGTCAGCCATCTCTTTCTTAATCTCTATAGTGGCTTTTGGACACATAGATACATCTCGATAACCACCAATCAAGTGTTCTTTCTGCCTTTTGATTCCACCATTAGTAATATGGCCGCACAATGCACATTGCACCTTATTCTTGTCTAGTGTATTCGGCCAAAAAGAGTACTTCCAACCGGGATCCTTCGATGCCGCTTTCAAGCATGGATCATTCATCTTGTCGGTGAAGCGGGGATCAATTTCTCCAGGCCTTTGCACAGTAGATGGGGTTGGTGTAGTAGTGGGATTAGGAATGGCATCCCCATCCAAGGATTCCATTGAAGTCATTCTACAATGGGAGAGCAAGAGAACGCACGGAGGCTGTTGGAGCAGGAGGGAGGCCACTGGAGGAGGTAGGGAAGTCGCCGGAGGAGGAGGGAGGCCGTTGGAGGAGGAGGGAGGCCGCTGGAGGAGGTAGGGAGGCCGCTGGAGGAGGAAGGAGACCGCTGGAGGAAGAGGGCGTCTGTTGGAGGTGGTAGGGACTCGGGAGGATGTCGGAGGAGGATGGAGGCCGTCGGAGGAGGAGGGAGCCCGCTGGAGGAGCTAGGGAGGCGACTGCGGAGGAGACAGGGGCGATGCAAGGGGTTTCTCTGCTAAACACATAATGAGGGTCGGGTCGAATGCGGTGGGGTAATACAGGGTCTGTTCGTATATCGCATTTCCAATATGCGACATGTATATCGCACTTTGAAAATGCGTTATGTATATCGCAATTTCTAAATGCGTTATGTATATCGCATTTTGAAAATGCGATATATGTGTAAGTACGCATAAAAAAAAGGCGCCTAGGCGGCGCCCAGGCGCGCCTTGACGCCCAGGCGACCCAAGGCGTGCGCCATTTTTAATGAAAGCAAGGCGTGCTTTCTAGGCGCACGGCTTGGGGCGCCTGGGCGCCTAAGCGGCCGCCTAGGCGCGCCTAGGCGCGCGCCTTAACAACAATGGCATGAAAGACCCTAATATTTTCAAGAATTGCATAATGGTCCCCAGTAACGTGCCTCACGTGCGTGCCTGGATATTTTACAGGGAGGCCCTTCGAAGTTTCAGAAATTACAAAAATGCCCCCGCGCAATGGAAAGTTTATTAAGGGGCTCAGGCGGTTTTTCTTATTTGCATTTAGGTCCCTGGTCCCTCCAGGGACCTAAATGCAATATTTATCATTTATTTTCTTGCATTTTTATTACAATTATGCCCCTGCATTGTTTTCTTCATAACTTGAGCATCGTAGGTACAAATTGCGTGATTTTAGTGTCGTTTTGATCCTTGTTTTGTCCTCTACATCTTAGCATGTTTAATTTTCTCATTTGCCACTGTTTCAAATGAGCTGATTTTTTATGTGATAAATGAGACCATGCTCTCCTTGTGCTTGCTCTGATTGGATGACCGTTTTAATGATAGGATTAAAATGACTCTGATTTCTTTTTCTATTTTGTTGCTCATATTTTTAGGGTTTAATTGTAATCTTTAGCCTAGCATCATGTATCCTTGCACAGTTACTCATGCATCATTTTAAATTGCATAAAAATTTGCTAAAATTTGCATACATCATGGCATTGCTTTGTAAATAGCATAGTTCATCATGTGTACATGAAACTGAGAAATATTTCACACTTGTACTTCATGAATCGAAATTCAATAAATAAATTAAGTAGCTGTGTCATTGCGTTCGACCTTGGTAGACTTGTCAAGTATGAATACTCCACAGCATTCAAACAACTGTGGGTTTTGCTGGACCGAATTTGCCTCCTATACTACGACAATCTCAAATTATTAAAGAGGCAAATTCGACATTCATCAGAGAGCAAATAAATAATGGTGGAAAATTGCAGAGAAAGGAAATAATAAATACCTAAATACGATTTCATATAACAATTTTAAACAGCAAGTGTGCATGTGGTTGGAAGGGTTTGTTTGTGTGGAGGGGGCGATGGGTTTCTATTTGGGGGGTTTCACTTTCCGTCCCACTGAATGGTTGGTCGAGACTTCTTAGTACCTTGCAATAAAATCTAGTTGAAGCATCCACTGCCTCTTTTCCTACGAGTCCTACCAGAAAGCTTATCACATGATTTCTTGCACTTCTTGTTGGGAACAACTCAGCACTAATGAAATAAAAATTCTTCCAAAGATCCTCAAAGCCTATTTTAGGGAAGTTAGGGTGGTTTCCCCTGGATTTGACAACTAATGTTTATCCCAGGTGGTATTTATCTGGGATCCAACCTTTTCAAAAGTTCACTGCCCCGTGACGCGACTGATATATATATATATATAGGGAAAAATGTGTATGCCCTTTAGGGGGAGCTAACTTAGCTCCCCCCGCCCCTTTTCACAAAAAAAATTTATTTTTTTTTGAAATCTAAAACCGTATAAATTCATTATTAAATCCCTATATTATGTCATTCAAATTTCATGCGAAACAGAGACTTCTACGACCTTCATCCAAACGGGGTCGATTTAAAAAATCATGTTACCGTTAAAAAATGACTGTCTGGATGGAGGCCGTAAGTCTCTGTTTCGCACGAAATTTGAATAGCATAATATAGGGATATAGTGATGAATATTCATGGAAGAAATTTTCAAAAAAAATGGTGAAAATAGGGCGGGGGGAGCCAAGTTAGCTCCCCCTAGGGGGCAGCCCCATTTATCCCATTATACATATATATATATGCCTACCAGGGCATTTCGTTGTTCTTCAGCTTTTTCCGTCCTTTCAAAGACTCCGTGGCCTAGCTTCTTGCATCTTCACTCCACATCATCTACGCTCGCGTGTCTTTTTGTAAGCGAATTGGGCACAATTGAGTCATATATGTTTTTGGAATCAATATGCTTTAAAGGATGTTTTAATCTTTAAGGATAAGAAATCCTGAATTCAAAATGTGAATCAAATTTTTTGTAGGATAGGCCAAACATTTCTTGTGATGTTGGGATGCTATTAGAATAGTAGGGGCATCCTTCTGAAACCAAGTGTGTGACAATAAGACCGGGAATTTTAGTGAGCTTATTATACAGAGAAAAATAACATGTCCTGCGAAAACTGTATTTATTGAAAAATAATTCAATATAATTACATCATGAGGTTTGCATGGACAAGAGTGTCGTGAGATGCAGTGGATGCTATTATTAAGCATACTCTGGAATTACACATACTGAACTAATTGACAGACCATTGTTCTGGTTACGTTGAATTACTTCGAACAATGGAATCCTTTCAAACAATGGAATCCTTGGAAAGTTGCACGTCTTAATGTTTGGTAGTTAGTTAGACGTGGGCTTATTTTGAGGATTAGGAAAAGGCTGCTTGTCTGATTATTAATGAGCCAGGAGCTCTGTGTAAGACATGTGACACTTCCATGTGAAGGGAGATGTTTAGTGTTGTGAGGTCAGCATTTAGATTGCAATAGAAGCACCCTTGGACAGTTCTTGTCAGGAGATGTAAGAGATGAAAGATAATTCTGGAGGTTGATGCTCTGGTGGAGAATTTTCGGCAAATGGTTTGTCCATCTCTTTGTCATACGCATATGATACACTTTTCTTCATGGAGTTAGGCTGGTTTGTGTATTGGAAAAGGTGGAGATTTTTTATGGTTTCTCAGGGCAACAGAACAACTGTGAGAAGTCTGTAGTGTTGTTCAGCCTGGTCAGAAGTGGAGACAAGGGAGTGTAGTGCTTTGGGATTGCAATCAAGCAATATCTCTTTATATTACCTGCTGGTATGCCCCATATTGGGGGAAAGCTGGGCAAGGACTGAGGACCCCCTGTCTTTATATTACCTGCTGGTATGCCCCATATTGGGGGAAAGCTGGGCAAGGACTGAGGACCCCCTGCTAGAGAAGATAGAAAGCAAACTGGCTTGGTGGAAAGCAACGTTATGTCAAGATTAGGAAGGTTGGTTCTTCTGACGTCCATACTTTTGGCTATCCATATTTTCACCCAGTTTGTGCTTAGACGGTTGGAGCACATCTGTTGGGGAAAATGAGTAATCTGATATTCCAAAGAACTCTAGGCTCTCACAGGTAAAATACATAGTAGTCCGGAGAGTAAACAGAAACTACGAAAAGGTACAGAATATAATAATATTGGTCTCTGCACTCCCCCTTAAGGTAGAGCATAGATGTGCTATCATGCTCAGCTTGGAAGAACATTTCTGGAAGGGTCCTCTGAGCAACGGCTTGGTAAATATGTCAGCAGTCTGATCCCCGAGCTCACGTGAGATGTATATATTAAGCCTCTCTGGATCAAGTCTCTAGTGTAGTGACAGTCAACTTCAATATGCTTTGTTCTTTTATGAAATGCTGGATTGTTGGCAATAAACAATGATGTCTGATTGTCACACTGAAGTTGCATAGGTAAAGGCACGGCTATATGTAGATCCTCTAGTACAGATCGAACCCACATCATCTCCGTGCTCGCTTGCGCCATGGCCCTATATTCAGATTCAGCACTAGACCTTGCCACAACAGTTTGTTTCTTGCTTTTCCAAGAAACCAGAGAGCTCCCAACAAAAATGGCAAATCCTGAGGTCGACTTTCGATCCTTAGGGCACCCTGCATAATCGGTGTCTGCACATGCTTAAATAGATAAATCTGTGCCCTTTCGAAACAGCAACCCTGAACCTGGAGAAGACTTTAGATACCTCAGTATCATATATATGGCATCCATATGAACGTGTCTTGGTTCCTGCATAAATTGACTCACCATGCTTACTGCAAAGGCAATATCGGGTCGAGTTATGGTAATATAAAGGAGCTTACCCACCATTTCTCTATATCTCCTCTTGTCTACTTCAGCAGTGTCATCATTATACAGCTTCATGCTTGGATCTATGGGAATACTCGTTGGTCTGCATCCAACCATGCCTGTTTCAGTCAAAAAATCTGTAATGTACTTCCTTTGGGTCATCACCAGACCCTGTGCATTCCTGGCAAATTCCAACCCCAGAAAGTATCTTAGGGTTCCAAGATCCTTCGTGACGAACTGACGGCCGAGAAATGCTTTTGTCCTCTCTATTCCCTTAACATCATCTCCTGTAACCAGAATATCATCAACATAGACCATGATGACAACCATACCTGCAGAAGACTTCTAAATAAACAACGAGTGATCTGCATTTGATCTTTTGAACCCCTGTCGCTCAATCAGATGGGAAAGTTCCTGAAACCACGCCCTTGGGCTCTGTTTAATTCCATAAATTGCCTTGTGAAGTCTACAATCATATGCTTCGCCCCCTCAGCAGTGAACCCCGGTGGCTACTGCATGTAGACTTCCTCCTGCAAATCTCCATACAAGAAGACATTCTTGGCATCAAGTTGAGATATAGTCCAGTCACGTACCACAGCAACTGATAAGAGAATGCGAAGAGTAGAGTGATGAGCCACTGGAGAAAATGTATCCATATAGTTTACGCCATAGGTTTGTGTGAAACCTCTGGCAACCAGGCGTGCCTTGTATCGATCTAGACTGCCACCAGCATGGTATTTAACTGTGAATACCCATTTACAGCTAACAATGGATGCGTCAGTAGGAGCATTAACTAAGCTCCATGTGCCACGAGATTATAAGGCACGCATCTCCTCTTCCATAGCCAGTCGTCAGCAATCAATCTTCATAGCATCTTGATAGGTCTGTGGTATGTCCATGGAAGACAATGCTGCCGCAAATCTCTGAAAGTCGCCTGTGAGGCGATGAAAAGACACCTAGGAAGCAAAAGGATAAGATGCACACGCCCGCTTCTGCTTCTGGATAGCAATAGGAATATCAAGGTCGTCGTCTACTGTACCGGATGGTGTAGTCTCCTCCTGCAATGAAGAATCCTGCACACGTACCATATCTGACCCGTCAGTAGTGATGCCATCTGAACATACTTGAGGCGTGATGGATACCTGACGTATAGCCTGAGCAAGACCTGACCGACACATATAGAATTTTGGTAGAGGTGGAATAGGAGGTTGAGGAGGTGGTGGTAGTGGAGGTGGTGTTGGGTTAGGTAACGTAGCAATTGGAGCAGGAGTGGACTCAGGTGAACTCAAACTAGGTGGCAGAGGGACATAGACATCATCGTTGGTAGTGGATGGGACCAGCCTGTCACCTGCAGAGGAAAAGTACATAACAGACTCAAAAAATATGACATCAGCACTGACAAAGTATTTCTTGTTTATGGGGTCATAACAACAATAGCCCTTCTGAGTCCGAGAGTAACCTACAAAGACACACTTAACAGCTCTAGGAGAGAGTTTGTCAAGTCCAGGAGACAGGAGATGAACAAATGCAACAGTACTGAAGACACGAGGAGTAAGTGAGAATAATTCCTTTTCCGGAAAAATCATAGAAAGAGGAATTTTCTCACCAAGGACAGATGACAGCATACGATTGACCAAGTAGCAAGCTGTAAGGACAGTATCCCCCCAGAAAGTGATGGAAGCACAACTCTAAATAAGGAGGGTTCGAGTAATGTCAAGAAGGTGACGATGCTTTCTTTCTGCCACACCATTTTACTGAGATGTGTAAGCACAAGTGGTTTGGTGAATAATGCCCTTAGACGAGAGAAACTGAGAAAGAGACCGAGTGCAAAATTCCCGTGCATTATCTGTACGAACATATTTGACAGTAGAGGAAAAAATATTCTGCACTTCATTAATCAAATTTTTAATAACATCCCCTGCTTCAGATTTATTCTTTTAAAGAAAGACCCAAGGTATACGAGAGAAATCATCCACTACAACTAGATAGAACCTGTGTCCCTGATGATCAGGTACACGACTCGGAACCCAAATATCAATGTGAAATAACTCAAACAGGGAGCTACTGCTCCGACTCTGATGACGAGGAAAGCTAGACTGATGATGCTTTCCCAACTGACACGCTTCACAATGAAATGATGAACTGAGAGAGATCTGAGGCAGTAAATGTCGCATTTTCTGGAGCGGGAGATGACCAAAACGAAGATGCCAGATGTATGGAGATACTGGTCTGACGGAATGAGAAGAGACGCCATCATAAGAGTTCCGGACCAGCCGATACAGACCATTCTGCTCAGAGCCACAACCAATCACCCTGCCCATTAGTATGTCCTGAAAAATAAGAGATGAGGGGTCAAATATAGCACGACAGTGCAAATCCTTCGTAATCTGACTAATAGACAACAGATTCTTGGAGAACTCGGGAGCATGGAGAACATTCTGTAGACGCATAGAAGGTGATAAGAAAACCTCCCCTTGTCCAACAAGGGGAGAATGAGTACCATCTGCTATCTTCACTGAGCGGCCATGTGGGATGCCCCTGTAGGACTCTAGTCTCTCTCTATCATGGCAGAGGTGATGAGTGGCACCAGAATCTATAATCCAATCAGATATATCATGACAAGATGTAAAGGCAGTAGCACTACCTGAGGTACTAGCAGCAGCAGACGAACCAGCAGAAGCTGTAGCAGCAACATCTGAAGGTCCACCTGGAGAATCAGTAGATGATTGCGACATAATGTCACGTAGACGTGCATGTATCCTCCGAATGGCATGTGCGATGGCAGAACGAACATGGTTGGCAAAAGCGACCACCCCTACCACGGGGTCCACATCCACCACCAGAAGACTGGCCACCTCTCCCACGTGATACTGCCATCGCCGATGGTAGATGTGCTGGAAGAAACTAATATGCGACTGAGCCTCCGGTAAACATCCTCCATTGGAGGAATAATTACATCGGCCAAAATCTGAGAGCGGGCTGCCTCGTACTCTGGATCCAGGGCTGCAAGTAGAACGCCTATCATGGTAGCGTTCTGAAATGTCTTCTGCTGCTCAGGGGTCGCCGTGAGTGGTATGGTACTGTATAACTTCTCAAACATCCCTCTCAGGGACGTGTACAATGAGTGAAGTGGCCTGCCATTCTGCTTCATCGTGAAGATATCATGTTGAAGTTGTAACATCTTGGTCTCATTCCGCACTTGAGAATACGTAGCGGCCAGAATATCCCACATTGCCTTCGCAATGGGCTGATGGAGGACATCATTGGCAATCTCCATCGATAGTGTGCCTGACAGCCAAACCTTGGCATAAGAATCGTCAGCCTCCCACGAGGCATATATCCCAGTCTTCTCTACCGGCTCATCTTCGGTAAGACTATGCTTCTTACCGTTTGACTTCATGAGACTCATAAACTGCATCGCCCAGAACTCATAGTTTGTCCCATCCATCTTGACTATAGGCGCAGGACCTTTGAAGGCGTCTTTGGAGGGCATATCAACTTTGTTCTCTGACATGTCACCGAAGATGAAGAACTAGGGATTGTAGACTAGAAACCGGTGTCTACTAAAACTTGATCGGATTTGAGTGCATATGTAGACGTTACGCACTCAAATCCATGGAGATAGACGGACCGAGAAAGAGTAAGTGTCGGCGTGTAAGGGAGGGGAACCCGACGGTTAGGGTCCCCTACCTAGGGCTGGACTCGGCGGCAGATGGTAGCGTAAGGTGGCCTACGGCACGGCTGGGGTTCCCGCATGGAGGGGGAAAGTGGTCGGCGGCGTGGAGGGGCCCTGCGTCGTGGAGAAGGGGCCCGCGCGAAGGAGGGGGCCGTGTGTAGAAGGGACCCGCGCGAAGGAGGGGGCCGTGTGTAGAAGGGGCCCGCGTGGAGAAGGGGAGAGCCCAACAGCAGCGGTGGCGGGTGGTGGAGAAGGGGGGTATCGGTGGCGGGTGGTGGAGAAGGAGGGGAGATCGACGGCGGAAAAAAACCCTAGGGCTGGGATTAGGGTTAGCCCCTGGGCTCTGATACCATGTTGAGAAAAATGAGTAATCTGGTATTCCAAAGAATCCTAGGCTCTCTTATATAGGGAGAGACCTCACGGGTAAAATACATAGTAGTTCAGAGAGAGTAAACAGAAATTACGAAAAGGTACATAATATAATAATATCGGTCTCTGCAACATCAGCGGAGGTTCTGACATGAAGATTTTCTTATCTAATTCTGGTTAGTGTATTAGGATTACTGCACTTGTGGAGTGGGGCACAATCACATGCCGTTGAAGGATAGTGAACCGGGGTGCTTAAGCTTGCGGAGTTGAATAAAACACTTCTTTTGACATTGGCGGTACAGTACGACAGTACGTCTTATGATTATCCAGTGAATATTTGTGTTGCAGACAGATAGAGGAGTCTGTTTTTTCTTCTAGACTCGATGTTACTGTTGTATGAGGGTGCCTTCCTCTTTCTGGATGGTTATAGGCTCCCCTGAGGTATCCCAATACCCCGTAGCTGGTTCTTGTTACCTTCTCTATCATAATAGGTGTCGATAAGAAGCTTCACACATGTCGGACTGCCCCGTGGTTGACTGAACCAAGCTGCTTTGAAGGGTATCCAGCAGGAGACTTTGATCGATACAATCAAAGCATTTTACTGGTGTCATGGCTTCCTGTGTTTGTATGCTTTATCGGATGATGAAGAAAAAACAGTGGCAACAACTGGTCGATCTGTGGAGGGCAAACACTAGTTTCTCTTTGGTGTTCTCGGAGCAGCAGGTCCAGGAATACTTGTGTTTGTTAGGTGACCATAGCTGAGTGGGGGCTCTCTTTCGTGAAAGGGATTTCTTAGTTAGAAAGGCATACAAAGTGCTCTAATGACTGGGTTAAAAGATTGTGGGTCTTGGTCAGGGACTACACTTGATTTGGGAGGAACAGGTACCCCTGAGAGTCTAGATCTTTGTGTGGTTACTGCAAAGATCCAAGACGAATGTAGCTAGAGCTCATTTGTTATTTTACACGTCTGTTGTCTTTTGCTTAACATGTTACTGAATTTTTATACAAAAATGAAAATGGAAACTCATGCTGTTGCTTCTTAAATCAGATTCAATGTTGTCTTGGTGCTATAGTTTGGCATTTGTTTATTATTCATCAAAGATGATAGGTTTCTTCTCAATCAGGAGGGCATTTCTATTGTTGAGACTCGAACTGCCAACATCATTCAAGAAACCCGAAAGCTAAATATCAGGAGAAAAGGGAGCGTCTCTAATGCTCAGGCACGAGTGGAAGATGCTTCTGGTCAGCACATTGCTCCTCAATCACGGATGAACTTGGAAATCCAACTGAAGGCAGCTCGCGACGTAAGGTGCCCAATTGGTATCTACATTATCACATTTAGTCGTGTTAGATTTACTCGGTTTGATTTAGTGGAGCATCCTCTGCATTAGATAATCCTCTTTGTTTGCTCTTTGGACTATACTGGCTGAAATACCCTGTTCTTTGGCTGATTTTTTTTTTTAATTTAGAATGGGCATACCGCTATTAGGAAGATGTAGTTATGTTGCTGAGCCTTTTCCAACTCTAAAAGTAGTAGTGGTGAAAATAAATATTTCGTTATCTGTTAGGTCTCAAATGCCATGGCTGCCAAGGCTAAATTGTACATGAGAGAGCTAAAAACTGTAAAAACCGATTTGGCCTTTGCAAAGGAAAGATGTACCCAACTTGAAGAGGAGAATAAACTTCTCAGAGAGAGCAATGAGAAGGGGGGGCACCCGGAGGATGATGATCTGGTATGTGTTCGGCACGATTTTTTTATTGAATTTAAATTGCAATGCATGCTAAAAGCATTGTACAAAATACAATTATATCTGTTCTGAAGATCATTTTTTCCACGCCGTGCAGATACGCTTGCAACTTGAGACACTTTTGGCAGAGAAGGGCAGGCTTGCACATGAAAATTCCGTCTATGCAAGGGAGAATCGGTTCCTCAGGGAGATTGTGGAGTACCATCAACTAACGATGCAGGATGTTGTCTACCTAGACGAGGGTGTTGAACAAGTTACGGAAGTCTATCCGATGCAAGGCTCCACTTCATCTTACTCTCCAGGTGCATCAGCATTGCATTCTCCACTCTCACACACACCATCTCTAGATGACCCTGATTTCCATGCATCGATGCCTCCAACATCACCAGGACAGGCAAATCCATTGTCCAACGACCTCTTTGGATATGGAAATTCTCTTGCCCCAACAAATCCATTGCCATACAACTTATTTGTACATGGCAATCCCCCTGTTTTCCCTGTCCCTCCGATGCAGATGCTTGAAGAGAAACAGGCGCGCAATGGTGGAAGTTGAAATTGCACCAATTAGATCGGCTTGATCTTTTTTTTTTTACTTTTGTTGTACATGTCAAAATCATTGCATTTAACTTGATAGCTCTATTATATGCTTAGAGCCGTTTGTGTAGCTGCTGCATCTTCATTTGTTATTTATGTAACATTACAAGCAAGCATATATAATAGTTGTGGCTTTCCTACAGTGTAAAAACGCATCTTTTTTTTGAAATTCTGATTTGTTTTCTAGATAGAAATCGGTTTCTCATAGTTTGTGTTGGCAATCTTATCTGATTAACAGCCCATTACATTGAAAAATCTTGAATGTACGTTTGAATGATGGAAGACATGAAGACAGAAATCTTTCATACATAGGATGTTCCACCGTGACATTTCTCACCATTTTAACCCAACCAGCGCTGCCTGCTTAAAAAAAAAAGTGCATAATTCACTTTTTAGATCAACATCATTTACATCAACCGAGTTGTTTTGTGTGTGACAAGGTCTACATCTTTGCCCTATGTATATTAACAGACTACTCGTAATGGTTTACATTCTTTTTATAGGTGTTATTTTTGTAACATTCAACAGATCAATAGAAAATTACCCCTCCCCAACTCTCTGATGTTTTCTGTATGGTCATCTGCATCATCCTGTCGGCAAGGACGAGGGCTTGCGGTCATGGAAATGTGTATTGCTTCAAGGCTTCTTGATACGCTTGGCATCGGCGGCAGTAGCAGCAATGCTCACTTTAAATCATACGATAGCAAATCAAAACAACTGGAAGAACAAGCTGGTGGAGCCATCGCCATAGGATCTGAGATCTGCAGGTTTCACCAATGCTCGACATAAGGGGCATGTTCTTTCCCTCTCAAACCTGTGAATAAGAAAACATAGTCAAACAATCGACCAAGCCTATGAACGAAAGATTGGAGAAAACACAGCTCCATAAAGTTCACAGCTCCATAAAGTTCATGCTATCTTCGGACAAGTTCATATCCAGTGAGCATTTATAAGGTAAACCTGCAGGATGAATTTATTTTTTATGGAAACCGAGCACAGTCAAATCCCTAAGAAAGAGAACTAATTTTCACACCGAAGCTGGAGCTTGTCAACATGGATACTCTTTTTGGTGCCCATAGATGCATAAATAACTGGACGACACCCGTTTAGAATATCACCTGCAAGCAAACAAAACCTCTTAAATGCACAGGTGACCATTTACTTACAACCCGAGCTGATTGATACGACGACTAGATTGAGCATTGGAAACTTTGTATCTAGTCTGAATTGTTTGGATTAGCGAATCATACACGTGGTCACTTCAATGGTCTGGCGGTAGTGCAGTGCGCCTACCACCCAGAAAACCAAGGTTCAAATCTCTCCTTGTGAGGGTTGCATTAGTGTCCATTTCGATTACATCAATGACCAGTTTTTCCATGGTCAATTAAACTCAGAAAAAACAGTCTCAACAAATTCACCTCCATCATCACCATCATGACTGTTCCAGAAATTGGATTCTCATGCTTACTCTTTGCACATCCCAACCTCTCCAACTCCACATAACCATATCCCTTTGTTACAAGGAAAGAATGGAACTTTAATATAAGAGCACTACCCCGCTACCTACGTGGGGGGGGGGGGGGGGGGGGGGGGGGGGGGTTGAATTTGCAACGCAAAGGACGACAAAGATAACCAAAGAATACGGAATTTAGAAAAATAAAGGCAGCCCAAACTAGAGCATAAATATCACATTTTTACCCTAGAAGCAAAACGATCCATAAAATCTTCAGAAGGGTTGGGTCAACACGACTGCAATTTCATCCTTCAATGAACCATGGGGAATATAGAGATGGCCCTCCCATATCAAGTCGTGTGTTGTGACCGTTGACTTCCACCTATTGTCTTCTCTAGCATGGCCTCAAAAATCAACGAAATTCCATCAAATTTTTCCTGAAGTTTCCATTTCTTCAAGTCACCAAAATCAAAATACCTTTTTTTCATTTTCCAGTATTTCATTGAAATATCAGCGAAATATGAAAAAAATCATCGAAGTTGCATGACATTTTTGCGAAACAACAAAAATACGAGATTCTCCCCTTCGCTTTCATAAAATTTGCATATATTAATGAATTTTCACTTATTTATTCATCAATGTATTAAGTATTTAAATTGTTTGAAGAAGTTTCTTCAGTCAGTTTCAAAATTTTAAATATAAATCCAGAGATTCCAAATCAACTCAGGTAAACACAAGATTTACAAATTAAATTCAAGTTTTAACTGAAGAGCTTTCTTTTTTTATTCTTTCCTTATTTTGATATATATATATATATATATATATGTTTTGATTAGTAGTTATTATATATGCCACCTCATTCTTACTGACGATGTGCTTATCATGAATTTTGCTTCCAGTTTGACATACAGTTCTGACTCTAGGCAACACGTTGCTCTACATATCAACATGTGTGACGATTATGACAATAATACAACTTGAAGGCTTATATTTACTATTCTTTTTACAAATAAACATGCATTTCTATTTTATTTATTTACAATATAAAAAATCTTAGTTTTTTTTGAAAAGGTAAAAGTTACAGTCATTTCCAAGATTTCCGACAATTTCACCAAAATTCTTCAAAATTTCTTTTCGGACTTTAGCGAAACGAAATCAAAATCCAAAATTTAAGGCTTTGGTTTCTTACAACTTCTCTCCACCACAAGAGTATGTGCGGTTGTGCGAGTGCTAGGTCGTTAGCAACCTTTCAAATCTTTTGACTACAAGTATTTGCCTATCATCGGGTTGGATATAAATTGTGCTTGTGAATGCTACACAGTTCCTTGATATTGATTTATTTGTTTGTCTTGTATAGCACATATTTTACAATCACAAGCTATACAACGAGTCTATTAGACATACATGTTGAAAAGATTTGTGTATGTGTGTGTCTTATTTTATTATTTTATTTTTAAAATTAAATATTTTTCTAAGTTGAAAGCAGTTTTGTTAGAAATACTAAGATATTTTGATCTTCAATTTCTTACATAAGATATCATTTTGCTAGTACTCTTTATTAGACAATGTTTTTCTCTGTTATTATTGTACATATCACCATTCTCTTCATGTTCAAGAGATAAAACCAATGGCTTCTAATTTCGATTCCAAATCTGATTTTGGGTCTAAGCAACATATTAATTTTTAAAATTGTAGGAGCAATTTGATGGAAATTAAATGTAAAATAACATGTTAATAACTTACCATTAGCAAAAAACGGTGTATTATGGTCTTATTTCTGAGATAAAAAATATTAGAAATCTAATTTTAGAAAAAAATATGAGCTTTCAAGTAATTTCCACTAATTCCGACCATTTCACAAAAATTTTGCCAAATTTCTCTTTCCAGCTTACCGAAGCAAAAATGAAATCTGACATTTAAGGCATTATCTATATGCATATTATAAAGCTGGGTTTTCACCCAAGTTTTCAACACGTGGATAGCCTCTCCTCTTTCCTTTTACCATCTCTTTCCTCTTTTAGCATCTCTTTCCTAGCTTCCACGCACCCGCCACCACTCTGCTCTCTCTCTCTCTGGCATACACGCTCTCTCTCATCCCTCCCCCTATGTCTTTCTATATATAGAACATCCACTCTCTCTCCACGCTCTTTCTATGTTTATATTTATGCTTATTCACAATTATTCCCATATTTACTGTATTAATAAATTATTCTCATATTCACTATATTATAATTAATTGTAAATTTTATATTAAATAAACCTGCTAATAACAATAAACATAAACACCTATAAACATATATTACTACACCTTATACTATATTGAAATAGTTATTAATATTAAGCTCATTTTCTTTTTAAGTAAATAAAAAAACGAAAATTAAATATGAATATTTAAATCCATAAAATTTAAATAAATCCATAAAAATTCCAAATCAACAACACATCTTTATTTAGTAATTCTTAATTATATATACATATATTGCCTTTTTAATTTATTGATGGTTGTGATACATGTAAATTGCTCAATGTTGTAATCATTAATTTGTAGTTGTTTTATGTAAAGTTGCTACTTTTGAATCTTTATTATTTATTCTAAAGATGTTCTATTCATTTATTTTTTGTTTAAAAGTCTTAGTTTATTATTTTAACCTTTTGGTGATTTTTTATTTAGGATAAGTATTGCTCAGGGTTTTTTAAATATCCAATTTATATTATTCATTTGATATTTTAATTTATATTTTACTTACTAATTAATTATTCAAATATTTTTAACGTTTGTTTAGTGATTGTATACTTATGTACTAATATTTTAAAAATGTATATTAGATTTTCTATAAATACTATTTTTGAAACATAAAATGTAAATACTGGAAAACAACTCTTTTTACCCTTCATCTATAACGTAAATTAATGTATTTTTTGATAAGTACTTTGTAGATACATTGTAACAACAATAATAATCAATTGATAAGGCAAAATAATATGTTATGCAAATAATATTGTCTATTTAATCAGTCCATGTGTTTTTTTGATATTTGAAGTATACATGTTGTAATATATCAATTTTAGTGATTTGATTTTTTAAATCTAATCTATTAAACATTTGCATTGATGCTCATATATTTCACTACATTTCAAAATGTATTAGTTTTTTTGATACTTCCATATTCCCTTAAAATAACATATTCTCGTGTTCACATCGCTTGACATTCAGATTATAGTTTGATTATTGTGTTAAATTTGAAGAAGGGAATATATGTTAAAAATAAAATGGATGTTGTGTTTTTATATTTTAACCATAAATTCATCTTTCATATCCTTCCTAATTTACATGTTGTTGTACATTTTTCTATCTACAAATACTATTTCTGAAACATAAAATGTAAATATTGGAAAACAACTCTTTTTACCCTTCATCTATAACGTAAATTAATGTATTTTTTTATAAGTACTTTGTAGATACATTGTAATAACAATAATAATCAATTGATAAGGCAAAATAATATGTTACGCAAACAATATTATATATTTAATCAGTGCGTGCGTGCGCGCGTGCGTGCGTGTGTGTGATCGTACGCGTGCGCGCGCGTGCGCGTGTGTGCGTGCGTACGTGCGTTTGTGTGTGTGTGTGTGTTGGCGATGATGGAACGGAAGTTGGCAGGGTGGAAGGCTTCTTGTCTTGCTCCTTAGGTTGGTTCTAGTGGCAATCCCAATCTTCTTCATTTCGTCAAGGATTCTGCCGATTGGGATTCAAAACCATTTAGATCGTGCATCAGGCGCTTCTTCTAGAGTCCTTCCAATAGACAGTTCAAATGGCTCCATTTGGTGAATTGTGAGACGGTTACCACGCCGTAGGAACAGTGTGGGCTAGGCATGCTTAGGTTGGAGGAAATGAATAAAGCGCTACCGCTAAAGTGGGTGGCAAGGCTTTGGGGGCAGCGATGAAGACCTCGCTTCTAAGCTTCTTCGAGACATTTAAGGCATTGGGGCACAACCTCGGCTGGAGGCTTCATCTCATCGCCACCACTCCGCCTTTTGGAAGCGAATCTGCTCGTTTTTGCAAGATCTACCGGTGCATATGCATCTGGTTGTGGGTGATGGGAAATCCTATTTGTTCTGAAAGGATGATTGGTGCGGTGAGGGACCACTTCTGGGGTGTTTTCCACGTCTTTTTGCTATGACGGGGGATCAGGAGATGTGCGTGAGAGACGCATGGGAAGATGGGCAGTGGATGTTGTGCTTCCTTCCGCTCTCGAAGCAGCGGTTCAATGAAGTGATCCAGATGTTGGAGCGGTTGGCGTCCACATCGGACCCTTCTAAGGGATTACTGGATTTGGCATAATGGATTCTTTTCCGTAAAAAAGACTTGCAGGGCGCTTACGGGTGATCAGGAGGGGACCATAGAAAATCAGGAAAGGGACTGCATTTTGATTTGGACGTTGAGGTCATCGTTAAAGATAAAGGTATTCCTTTTACCCCATAGACTAGGTCGAATACTGACTAAGGCAAGGAGATCATCCTTCATCTAGGGGGTGAAACCTTGTACTCTATGTGTACGAAGGAGGAAAATCCAGATCACCTCTTTTACTCTTGTGCGCTCAGGGGATCTGAGTGAGCATTTCAGGGGTGGACCTTTTTTCTCATGGCTTTTGGTCCTCCCTAGTAACCAACCAGCTCAGAGCAATGTCGGAGTAGTTGCACCCAATCTCAATCATTTGGGCAATTCGGCTCTCTCCCAATGAGCAGATTTTTAGTTCACATAGATTTTATGTTGAGAATGTTATATATTTAGCTAAATCTCTAACAGAGACATGGTTGGTGTAAGTTTTCTATAACAGAGACATGGTTGTTGTAAGTTTTCTATAACATCTCCCTCTTAATAAAAGCTTGGGGCGGACACCTCCGGAGTGCTTCCCCCTTTTTCATTCAAAAAAAATATATATTATTGATAGTGCAAACCAAACCAAACTATCATATGAACTAGAATGCATACGGGCACCTTGGTCTTTGTAAATATATACCTTAAAATTGTGAATATATTGAAGTTTTTGAGTGGGCGTCTCATGATGTCTCACCCTTTTTATCTTAGAAAAAAGATATGAACTAGAAACCATAAAGATGAGAACGGTTGTATTTGTAGGACAGAAAAAGGAAACTTGAACTAACCATTCAGAAACACATTCTTCACAGAATATGTGCTTGCATCGCAGTAGGATGGGTGTATCCATCTTCTCCTGGCAGATCGCACAGAGATCACCAGCTGCAATGACCTGTATTCATGCGCACGCATAGATATTAATGTCAATGGGACAGAATATAAAAAATTTTGATTAGAAAACCCCATCAACACCAATATGGCATGCATGTCAATACGCAGAAAACTTGTTAAATAATGGAAACTTTCAAACTGATCTAACAAGAATTGCGTTTGCAGATATCTGCCTCTAAATTTGCAGGCTCCAAAAAGTCGTATTACTTACAAAAGCAATAATGCATTCAAATTAGTACAGATCTGTCTAGGAAAAGAACTGCCAATATGCCACTATAAAACATCTCTTACAAAAACAAGAATAATCACCTGATTCAAAGTTTTTTAATCATTAGTTTATTTCCAATAATTATAAGCTTACAGTAAAAATCTGAAGGACTGGACACTGCTGTGAAAGACATTAACTCTAAAGGTTGAAGCTTTAGGATATCAAGAAAAGTTTCATGCTTTATATGTATCTTGGTCTTAAGACTACGATCATATACGAAGTATCAACTCTTTTACGGATTCCTAGTCATGATTAGAAAGTTGGATAGAGCTCAACTTACCTGCTCTGAAGTTGCGTATGATCCATAATGCACTTCTTTACGTGATAATGCCTTCAAAGATGTGATGAAGGACTGGACCTGGATGCAGTTATTGCAAAATAAGAAAAGTCAAAGTTCCAACCTCTTTACGAGCAGTAAGTGCTTGTCAAATCAATGACAAACTAAAATAAGTCAGCAACATTTTTTCCACAAAATTGACAGGGCTAAGAATGGTTTCTTAAAACCTGATTTGAAAAATACCTTCTCAACTACTGAAGTCAGCTTAAAGGTCAAGTACAAGCCGGTGGTTAGAGATGAAAAGAGGCTTCCATATTCTTTGTTCAAAAAAAACCGATACCAAACTGGTGTTGGCAATAATGCTCGATAAAAGAGGAGAAAGTACTCCACTAAGGTTAGCATTTGGCCCTGCGAAAAGGAGAGATTGTAAAGTTAAAATCAAAAACATTAAAGCCCGAATCAACAAAGAACTCACATACTTTCAATAAAGAATCCATAGACTGCTACTTGAATATATTTTTCATAAAACCAAATGAAGATGGTTGGATTGGGAGTGTTGGAAAGGCAAAAATGATGTGATATCATATTCTTGGTGTTATATTGATTGTTTTTATGATTATTGTAGAGAAGAGAATGAATCGCCATGTTTATTCGTAAGTCTAGGGTCTCTTATATAGAGAGAACCCTAGAGAGTCCAAGAAGGAAAAATACATGAATACTCCGAAGGATTACGATACATAAATATAATCTCTCAAGTTGGAGCATATCTATCGATCATGCCCAACTTGGAAACTAAATACATGAGACGCTTCTTTGGAAGTGCCTTTATGAAGTTGTCTGCAAGTTGAAGTTCAATGGAGAAGTGTGGAGTGATGATTTTTCTTCCTCGTACCGCATCACAAATGAAGTAACAATCAACTTCAATGTGTTTTGTCCACTCATGAAAAACTGGATTGGAGGCGATGTACGTGGCAGACTTGTTGTCGTGGTATAATGGTGCAGGAGTAGTGACTGACATGCCAAGTTCTTTTAGAAAAGAAACGAACAGAGACAAACCGCGTGATCTCACAGGTGGCTTGAGCCATTGCCATGTATTCTTCTTCCACACTGTCTGCTTCTTCACCAAGTGACCATGGTGTCCCCAACAAACATGGTGTAGCCTGTAGTGGATCAACGGTCCTCAGGAGAGCTAGTATAGTCAGAATTTGTATAGGCAAAGATATTAGTGTGTCCATCATAGAAGAGTCCACGTCCGGGAGATTCCTTTAAGAAGAACATCTTATCAGTGATTGTAAAGGGGCTTCTCCATATGTTGGTTGGTTCTGCTCACAGCATATGATATATTTGGCTTAGTAATAGTGAGATAGAGCAATTTTCCCACTAAGCTTCTATATCGGGTCATATCCTCAAATGTTGGATCAATAGATGTGGAATATTTTCTCAAATTCTGCAGGGATGCCAGATGGCTTGCATCCAAGAAGTCGTGCCTCGGCCAGAATATCGAGACAGTACTTCCTCTGTGAAAGATGGAGCCCCTCTGTGGTATGTATCACCTCAATGCCAAGAAAATAACATGTGGATGCCTAAGGGGTTCTGGCGGCACCCTACAGCAACCCAACGACGTCTATCTGTGGCTGGCGGTGCCTATGAAGGCTAGTTGCAACAGCAACGTAGCAATTATTGATAGCGCCTGGGAGGGGCGACAACGCCTATTGTTGCTTCTTGTCAAGATTGGAGAGCCTCATGCGGGGACCTTGGTGCTGGAGAAGGGCTCATGTAGTCTCCTACGAGGCTTGAAGGCGGCGGCAGGGATTTTTAGGGCAAAACCTCGACGTAGGACCATTGCTCTGATATCATGTAGAGAAGAGAATAAATCGTCATGTTTATTCCATAGGTCTAGGGTTTCTTATATAGAGAGAAAACACTAGAGAGTCCAAGAAGGAAAGATACATAAATACCCCAAAGGGTTACAAGACATGAATATAATAACTCTAACAATTATAATATGTTTTTATGTTAACTTTTTTATTTAAATGCAACTAAATTTTATATAATGAAAATGTGGGATCCCTACAACTAACTTCAGCCCATGGGTTCAAGGGTAGTACTTTGGATAATGCAAAACCAAACAAGAGGTATATTCCAGGTAGCCAATTTGTCCTAAAGTAAACGGGTAACCAAAGAGACAAATGAAGGCATCTATTGGTATGTAGCTAATTGGGACCCAGAATTAAATTTCTCAGCCAGCAACAATCATTTGACTATGATAAATTGACATCAAAATTTCGAGATTCAGTCAAATCAACCCACTCATGACGAGTGGAATATTAACGTAGATTAGGATATTGATTGCATATGTCTTGCAAACATATTCCTCAATTGTAGATAACCCAGAGCTTGCCATGTAAACCTATGTCTCTTAAAAGTGCATATATTAGTTGTCAGGATTTTTGAAATCTGGCTATTTCTTCAAAAGAGCATATGTTGATACCAGGATCAGCCAAAAGTAACATTTTATTTTATTGTCACAGTGCTATGAACAAAAATATAGACACACTATTGCGAAAATATATTTTAATTTTGCATTGATTCCAAAACTCCAGTCTGAAGCTTATATCACCCCAAATACAAAATTTCTAACTTGACAGATGGAAGCTATGGAGATTTTGAAAATGGTAGAGCGGGAGTAAATGGGGCGGAGGGTAATTATGCATTCAAAGAATGAGTATTGCAGTTACAGTGGAGAGAGGGAAAGAGATATGGAGGACAATGAAGACAAGAGGTGATGGAAGGGTGGGCTGGTGGCAAAGGTTGTGGTGGAGAGGATGATGAAAATGGAAGCGTGGTGGTTTGAGGTGGCCCAATCATGGGGACCTGATCTAGGGAAGACAACATCCATCAAGGTCAAGGTGATGACAGAGAGGATGCACAAAGGAGGAACATGGGAATCGAGGTTGATTGAGTTGGTGTTGTAACGCTTTTATCACAGAAAACACATGCAAATAGAATCAAGGAGATATATCAGCGTTGTTCAGCATAGAGGATCAAGTAGCATTATAAGGCAATGAAACAAAGTATCGATGTGGTGTGTGCACATATGTGGAGTAAGGTCCTCAAGTGTTTCTTCCCTGAAGCAACATTAAAGAAACCATGAGGGCAATCTGTATTTTTAGTAATCTCTTGACCATCAATGCGAAAATTCATACACAACTAATATATATCTTTTCAGTTTTCATCAAACCCTTTAGTTGGAGACATATTCTTCGTATTCCATAAGCTGCTTAATTTATTACACCAATGACAAATAACATTAAAAGAGTTCTCGTGCACTACCCATTTACAAGTCCATCGTAAAACAAAAGCATTTAATTTTCTTTTTGAAAAACCAAAAGCAAAGAAATTCCGAGTAAAGCTTTTTTACATGAATTCCGAGTAAAGCTAAAATGTCTTATTGAACAACTTCTATTGGAACTTTCTTCTCTCAACTTCAATGTCGGAAACTAATTACAGAAATTCATCCCGCAAATAGTAGTTTTCTCCTTATCCAACTCATCCTGCAAATTTAACCAAATACTCAATAGCTTTAGAAAGTTGTCCGCATCAGTAGGTTTTTTCCTCCTAAGGAACTTGTCATAAATTTACACCACAGCCATATGCATCTTTGACATGTCATGGGCATGCCAAGATTGAAATTAGCAAATTTCATCCAAACAAGAGCAAATGATTCTTAAAACTAGTTCTTGGTAATTGCGGCCTCGAATTATGAATTCCACACTCCAGTTATAAATAACGAGGTCAAATGGTGGGTGATCTTTGCAAAAAATACTTCGTAAAAGAGCAAACTACCTGCCTACGGTAGTTTCTGCCCCTGCTGTTCTTATAATACATCAATAAGATGCACTTTAAGGTCATTGCTGCCTGCCGGACCATAATATCTGCAAAGCAAACCACATGTGAGCCAGGAGGAACTATTACAAGAAACGGTTGGCAATGGTTTCCAAATGTTGACATGTCAGAGTTATACAATATTAAACCAAGAGCGAATTGATTTTCCTATCATATTTCTTAAAAGAAAAATCCATATGCATGCCCAGTAAATTACTGAGACCATCGTAGCATGTAACATACTCAAAATAGGTCTGAATGAAAGCAAACAATCCATGTAGTTGGCCCTAATTAATGTGGGAGAAGGCTTTGTTGTTGATGTTGTTATCATAACAAGTACATTAGACTGACAAACACATACACCAACACAAGCACACATGAATGCAGATATACCCTTATCAGAAAGGGGACTTAATTGTCGATATAAAGTGCGGTCTAGCAGCAATTACTTACATCCTGAAGTGGCATATAATGAGTTAGGGCACAAACATTACTTGTCAATATAAACCTACCAATAGTATATACTTGTCATTTCACCAATCTTAAAGCAACAGCAATGTGAGACATATTCTATACTACTGAGGACCAAAGTTTGAAAAAATGAAAAGCGGAATGATACGTTTTCTGTGGAATCAAGGCGAGCCATAGCCTAGAGGCGATCGAGGCGTAAGCCCTAGTTTATAAGGATAAATACCTATAAAAACGATAATAAAATATATACTAATGAAATCATATATATTCTATCATATATTACTATAACACGTGACGAAATTATAAAGATAGGAACATCGAAAGAAAAGATATACAACTATATATGCCTTTTTTCCTATACTTCCATCCAATCAGAGGAGTCTATTGATATACTCATGAATTCTAACCATATGACCCAGGTTGAAGAACTGTCATATGCACCCCCTCCTGCCATACCATACCCCAACAAAATGGGGGTCTCGCTGCTTGACAATAAGTTTACGGGTGATGTTTTATATGGGAATAGTATATAAACTCCCCAAGAATTCTATATTGTTTGTTCTTCTCGGTAAATTACATAGCTCATTAGGTGACCACTTCTTAAAAATAAGCTTACGGGTAATGTTTTATATGATATTTTCGAATTTCTATGTTTAAGGGTATAATGTTAAGAGTTTATTGACATAATTGGACATGTTTAATGGACGAATACGGAAGCGATCAAATTTAAGCATTCATCTTGTATACATATATCCTAAACAACAATACCTTTATAAATATCTGAAACTACCAATAGAACAAATGATTCAAATAAGAAAATGCTAAAAAATCAATAATTCCTCGAGGCACGCGTTGCATCTGCCTCATGCCTCAGACCGCCTCGACAAGCTGAGGCGGTCACCACAACGTTCTTAACTGAGGCAGCCATTTCGGAACAATTTTGAGCCGCCTTGCCTCGAGGCATGCGCCTCGTTGTGCCTCGAGGCGCATTTTTTAAACCATGCTAAGGACCATAAAAGATCCAAACTAGGATTTGATGAGTTAGGGCAAAACCCTACTCTAGCATAGCCCTACACTCCAACTTCCCAGGCCATAGGGATCCCGACTGCATTGCAACATGCCAACACTTGACGGATTGTGTCCCAACCACTAGTCCAGCAGACCTACTACAAGTTGTAGCCTACAACATTTTTTCCAACATCAATGAGCTAATCCTGCTGCAAACACACATGTACTACACTTCATGCAGCCACTACTGCCACATGGCTGCAAAAGCATCAACCGCATATGTTGTTGCTCACACAATTTCCACTACTACTACACCTGAATATTTTTTGACACCTATGTGATTTCTTAAAAGAGTCAAAAGTACATATTTGATCAAAGCAACATTGGTCTTAATTTCTTAAGTAATGCAATTGCATAACCAATTATCATCCAAGAAAGGCCAACAAGGTAGCAGATGATTTCGATCATGTGCCTTTGATCAATGTGCACATTGGATCTTGGAGCTTGCTTGCAGACATTGGCAATTGGTGACCTCGGTCAGTTGGGTTGAAGGCTATTATCGAGACGAGGACAGACATGTTGGAGCTACTCCTGAGGTTTGTCAACGTGCAGATGGACAATGAGCACTTTAAATGGCACAAAGAAAAGGTCCTTAGAGGACAGGAGACAGCTTTACATTCATAGATGGTATGTTGCATCTTAGTGACCGATATGTATACCAGCGATCGATTTTTTAGGCAAGAACCACCTAGAGAGGTACATCACTCCGGGTTGACCATCCACCTAAGGAGCAATAAGATGCAAATATATTGACAACATCATTTATGGTGGTTGAAATGAAAAACATGTAGGAGAATGTGTTGAACAATGTCCAATGTCAACAAAAGCATGCAGAGTAATGGCATGCAACATTACGTCTTTATTCACTCCCATTCCAAAGTGGAAGTGAGCGAGCATTGCAATGGATGTCATGGGTGAAATATCTTGTACTACTACAAGATTCGACTCCATTTGAGTGATTGGAGATACATTGACCAAGTCAACCTACTTTTTATCAATCAAAAGCACATCTGCATCATCAAAATCGGCTACTTTGTCCCTGCGGGAGATTATCAAGTTGTACCATATCCCCATAGATATTACTACGTACAAACTTGAGACAAAGTTGAATATAAGTATGCTAAATGATCTACAGACTGACGGCCACCTACTTACAGTTTCCAGTCGAACATACATAACTATAGTTATGTATGGACACAAGCTTCTCACCCTAACTTGTTGGGTCGATACGGAAGAGAAGCAACCAGAGGAGGTCCCGAAGTCATCAAGCATCATTGCTACAATCAGACGAAAGATGCAAGAGATGCAGAGCCGATAGAAACATTATCTAGATCATTGAAGATGGGACTTGGAGTTCCAGCTCACAGAGTTTGTATTTATAATGGTGTCTTGGATGAAAGTTCGCGTATTTGAGGTCAATGGCAACCTTGCCCCAACATACATTGAACTTTTTGAGATTTTAAAGAAGATAAGTGGTTTAACTACAACTTAACTCACATGTTAGCCCTACATTCGTACTTGCCAACAACATATGATGTTATTCACTTTCCAGCTTGAGAAAGTAATTCCACGAATGCATCGCGTCATTAATTATGAGGGATCGGAACTCGACGCATTAGGAGCAAGCAATAAAGATTCTCGACCAAAATGGAGCAACAATTAAGGAATAAGCAGTTTGAGAGGCTATGCACAAAGTAGAGGACAAGATGAAGATGAAGTACCCCCATCGTTTCTGAGGTAGACTTTGGAAAACCCTGGCACGGGGTTTACGATTGTTATCTTGTTGATTTATAAGATTACCTGTTAAATCTTTCAAGAGTGTAATTCCCTTTTTTCTTCTCCTAAGCATGACTGGAAGTTCGACAATAAACTTGCTCTAAGATTGATATGTTGTAATACTACAAGCATTACTAAACACGTTTACCAGATTATCAAGTTGGTTATCTGATTAGGTTTATAACTAATCAAAACCAACTTGTGAATAAAGAGCTTAAAAGATCAATTAGACTAACTTGGATCTAGAGTTGGAAGTGAGACAAGAGTGAGTGCTAACAAGCACTCAAAAGGCCAACTTTTACATAGGAAGGATGGTTATTGCACGCGATGTTCTAATAATTTGAGGGATGTCAACCATTAATTCTTATGCTAAATCCAGATTAGTCTGGAAATCAATTTTTTTCTATTCTTTCTTTGAGATGAATTTTAAGATCGACGATCTTTGGGACTCCAGCAAGCGCTAACTCAAGCGAGAATACAATTTTGTTTTGACTCCTCTTTGGACAACTGGTTAGCAATGAATGACTTGGTGTTCCTCCAAGAGAGATTCTACATGGAGAATGCACTCAAACATGCCAAAGCTCTATCAGTCTTGGTCGTTGTAATTCTTTTTTAAAGAATATACAAGCTAGGGAAAGCGCCACTTTGAGTACCCACCCCACCCATCCTAAATAAAATGTACGATAATAGGTATCTCGATGAAGCCACAATATTGACGAAGCCATGATGCTATCATGAATAATAGGAGAAAGGGGACAATTGAGGACGAATGAGGAGGTAGAATGAAAAAGCATGGCCCATTATCATTTCACCATACGCTACAAAATGAACTTTTTTAATATAGAAGAAATCATGTAATGACTAAATATTATAGAAGTGTTCATCTGGCTAAAATATAGGTGTGATTCGGAGGGTTAACCTGTACCACACCATTACTTTATGCTAAACATTGGTGTGTCTTAGAAAGTAAAATATGCAATTAAGAAGGGACACCATATGCCTTAAAAAAAGAAGAGAAACCATAATGCACTAAAGTTTAATGATAAAAAAATCATAAGATATATCAAAAATTATATAAAAATAACATGTAATAAATACTTATAACCAGAAATTATAGAGCTGGATCTATATATCGCATATAAATATGGAAGGCCATATCGGCGATATATCAGCGATATATCGGTTTTGACAAGGTAGAGGTTTCGATATTACCCAGTATCTCCTTTTACAGGAATATCGGTGATATATCGCCATATCGGCTCATATCGGTCAAAAATGACTGGATTCAGTAGAAAAAAATCATGGATATCGATCGATATCGCCGATACCTCTATATATCAATGCTATTATTCATGCAAGATTGATACAACTACTTATCTAGCTACACCTAGTATTAAAACACATATATCTAGCTACACCTAGTATTAAAACACACAATGGTTTATATATATATATAGTTTCGGGTCGGAGACGATGCCTCGTACCCCGCTAGCGGGCCAACATGGGCCCCACTAGCCCCCCAGGCTCACTAACTGTCGTACTGGTAGGGTATGGTGCAACAGGAGGGTGCATACAATGGTTCTTCAACTTGGTATATGTTTACAAGTTATTTCATATTGTAAGACTTGAATGAAATCGATTTCTAATATCTATAAATCAATTCTTCGAAACAAAATATCTATAAAGTCAAGAATCAAATATTAATATCGATATGTTCGAAACGATCGATATATGCGATATAAGCTTCATAGATTGATCGATATGTGTGATCTAAGAGTATATTTGTAAGCTATTTAGTGATCTAAGAACTGGATGAACTGCATTTTCAATATATATATATAGGTCAACAACTAACAGTACCAACGATATGTTCGATATGATCGATATGTGCAATATAAGGATCATAGTCTTCACAAATGATCTATATGTGTCATCTAAGTGTATATTTGTAAGTTATCTAATGTTATAAGAAATTGAATGGAATCCATTTCCAATATCTAAAGGTCAGGAATAAACATTAACAACGATATATGTTCGATATGATGACCGATATGTGGGATATATGGGCTATAAATGACCGATATGTGTGGCATAAGTGTGTATTTATAGGTTATTTGTTGCTTTAATATCTTGGATGATCTTAATTTCTGAAAAAATGACAAAAAAATGGCTTTTTTGAGCCATTTCCGACATTTCCACCGATATCGTTGATACGATATATCATATATCCATTTCCAGACGGACCGAAACGATATCGATACAGCCTTCCCTGCATATAATATTTGTAGGAATGGCCTTACAATGGCCATATGTTAGCAACAATAACGACATACAATATTAATTAAGTTCCCTTGTTTCACTGTCCCATTAGAGGGGGGTGGTCTAGGAGGTAGCAAGTGCAGTGCACCGAAACTTAATCTAAGATGCATGTACTGTTTGAATCGGATTTTCATACGAGACAAGATATGTTAACCGAAACTGGTTATATAAGCTATAGGCTTATCGCAAATAATCGTATGTAACCTAGTGTTTTATGAGATCATAGAGAAAACTTAGATATCAATCCTCATATTAAAGCAAAAGAGCTCACAAAAGATGCAGTAGACACAATTATCTAAAATATGATGAAATGAGGAGAAGTTTCATTGCTATTATGATCAGCCAATTAACCGAGATATCGCCAATACTGGGGGATATATTGCGGAAGATCCAAGAAATCGAAATAATATTAGGTATCGACATTAGCGAGATGGCAAAATGATCTTTCATGCAAAATATCTGTTGAAATACCGCAATATATGAGCCCATAAGAAAAAGTATGGGGTCAAAAATGTAAGTTTTAAGGAAAATTGGATGTTAATTACATTTCAGTCTTTAAAGTCAAATCTAAAGTTTTGCCAAAAAATGGCAAGTACATAGGAGCGAGATAAGGCATTTCCAAGGGTCCCGGAGTCCACAAAAATTCAGGGCTCAGGAGGTGCATGCAAGCAAATATCACAAACAAATACATTTGATGAAATCTGGCAAAATACTAAATGTGAATATAAATCTAATAGTTGCCTTAATCATACAATAAAATCACAAGAAAAAACATTTTTCAATTCCACGTTAAGCAGAAGAAAGCTATGCTTGTCAGCCAAAATGAACACATGGTTCCACAAAATGCAGGGAATCATGGGGAATCATGTTGAGTCTGGCGAACAAATATGCAGATAGGACTTGTAATGCAAAAAGGAAAGCGTGAAATTTAGTGTCTAGACTGAACAAGAATAAACAATAGCATAAGTTGCGTCTAGAGTGAACAAGAATAAACAATAGCATAAGTTGGCAAGACCCGTATAAACAGGCCAGTAGATAAAGGACAAACAAGGAAATTTAATGCAACATGTTACATGATTCCATGACCTAACAAATATGTGTCTTATTGTAAACAAATAGACAGAGTATATTATCGACCAGGCTTTCAAGCATGGTATTTTTCTTCTGTATGAGTTACACAGCTAGACTGATGAACCATCTAAAAGAGAAAATACCATAATGATAATAACCATTTCAAATTCATTTCTATTTAAAAACTATTAGTACATTTTAATAGGGCCTTGCAACCATGATATTTTTCGTCTCTATGAGTGAAGGTTAGTTTGATGGACCTTCTGAAAGAAATAATGTGTATACATATATCATTGCTAACCGATACAAAACACTTTACACAGCCTAAAACACTGAAAAGATGTACAAAATGTTTCCCTCTTAATCACAATCTTCAAAGCAATAAATTCCTCTGCTGCCGTACTCATCATAACCAAAACACTCAAAGAGTAGACATGAAAATTGCATACTAGTAGCCCAAACTTAATTAAAGTTAAATTGAGTCAATACCATTAACCATAATGATAAATACAGCATGCCAGAATGGCGGAATGACTTTTGGAGGAAGCATGATTAAAGGGTACAAAAGATCATCATTTCTGTACCACCAATAAACTCCACCAACATGCAAACTGAAAACGAGTACAATGCCAACAAGAACAGATATTTTTCTCTCTCCCTGCAAAAAGAAGAAACACCATTTTATCAAGTGAACATTTATATCAAAGAAACCTATAGCAAAAATAGTGTAGAAAGAGCTATAAATTCAGAATGGTCAAAATAGAGATATTTACGATTATTTTACTGAACAAACCAGTGCAAAGACCTTCAAAGACTGTCCTCGGCATTCAAGAACATGCTTTTATTGGAATGATGCAGCAAAGTTGATGTGTTTTGTTTCCTCTTACCAGATTTATCTTACTCCTCACTCCAGGAATCAAAGCTTGGCCCTGGAATCCCACAATTTTCGACAATCACATGAAAGACAAGGTTACCATTTTCGGAGACAGTCACTTGTGATGGGGAGCAGATGTCCTGTATTTGCTAAGGACACGAAAATAGAAGGAGCAAGGCCAACTTCCAGTCAGAAGGGAGCAACAGTTTTCCTTAACTATGAAGATGTTTTCAATATAACTAGGAAGTGATAGATTCTAAGTAAACTTAAGATTGATCAACGAGGAGAATCCAGGATGATTACTTTCGCTGTCTTCTGTCTTTAGGACAAGAGGTGAACCAAGTAAAGGAAGTTCTGGTGAAGTACTAACAGGATTGTCGGTGCATTCTTCTCCCTCATTACTACTTTCGATTGTCAGAGCAACGATTTAGGGAGTTCTAGAAATTGTTAAGTTGAACAAGAAGTGGCGTCCTCATTCATGCAAAATTACGTGGAAATAGAGATCCCATTTTTCCAATTTGTAATGCCTGAAACACTTTCTGGTCCAAGCAGCCTGCTGTAGATCCTCGACAATTGTTGTGGAAAACTGTCGCTGAAAGTCAAATTTTGGATGGTTGCTCGGAGAAGAGAATTGCTATCAGGATTTGTAGATCTTCAAGGGCATCATAATCAGATGTGACATGCAAAATGTGTACTTAAAGAAGAAGCATCATACATGTTGTCAGATGGCCCTTTAGCAGAAGATACGTGACAGGCTGATCAAGTATTGAGATTGAACTCTCGTCATTTAAAAACTTTCGGCAAAGCCTCACAATGGGGAAGAATATAAAAGAAAAGAAGAATTTTGATCGAGGATGGCAAGAGCTCCTCCTTCTTATGGGAAAGTTAAAAAAACAACTCTACGTTACTGTGTACGAAGGTGGTTGGGTTATGCTGAGAATGTTACTGGTATGTATTTAATGCAGGAGAGCACAGGATGAGGGTGGGGAAGTGTAATATTGAGATGAATGTTTCTGCAGCTCAATAGTATTAGATGATGACCCATATTGAATTATCAACTTTTCCCCTTTTTAAATGCAACTAATTAAAGCTCATTCACCCTAACAAAGACGCCTACTGTAAAAGCAAAAGTTTAAAAAATTATTTAAAAAGATGCTTCTAGTCAGAGAAAAAAATCAGAGAAATGGAGAGGGGGGAATAAAATTGCTAGCCACAGAAATGTGGAAAAATAAAATTTCAGAGAAATCACACAAAGAAACCGGTCAAAAATTGTGAACAGTTCATCAAAAATCGCTAGTCTTTAAAAAAACAGAAGCTAGAGAGGGTACCTTCAGAGCTGTCTGTTTCCTCAAAATATCATTGGATTTAATCATCACAGCAGCAATCCAAATAGTAACAAAGAAACCTGCAAGTCCTTGTTAAGTTACTCGACTGGGCATTAACAGGCCATTTCAATGAATCATTTACAATTTCTTACAGGGAAAGAATCTTCATATAGCTCAATACAACATCCCAACAGATAAACTTCCTGTAAGGTTTATAGCTCTATCACTCTATGTATGAGTATGCAATTTACGGTTGTGACTACTAGAAAGCACAAATAAGGGGCTGGAAATTCTTTTTTTATTTTAATGATAAATAGATTTCTTGGGGTTGGACAACTAGCTAACGTAGAATGGTACCTATCTAAACACTAGGGTATTTTTATATACATGCTGCTAAAATTATGCATATGGTAGCACATGACATCAAACAACAATCATATCTCTAAGCCTTATTGGTTGATGCGCAGCTTGTGTTACATTTTACGATGCAATTTGTAGATCCCACTTTCAAACATGTTCCAAGTAGTTTCTTTCCGGCGGAAAAGGTGATGGTTGATCGACCGTGGCAAGAAGTGGCGATAATTAATAAGAAGTGGAAATTAAGCCATACATGCAGCATTCGAAGAGAAAATCTTGGGGGGGAGAATACACAGGTGCCATACGCTTCCCAAGTTGCAGGTGGATCCATTTCAAGAGAAATTGCTAAGGACATGGTAAAGCAATGCTTGTGTAGAGATTGGGACATAGGACCACAAGCAAGAACATTGCCTTAAATCCAACATTCAGCAATATTTCAGTTTTGCCGTGATTACAAAAGACATACTCCCCCTTGTACCATTTTCAGGATTTCACCCCCATATGGTGATATTTCATTAAATTTAGTCGAAAAGTGATAACTTTTAAAAAAAAAATAGATTTCGACCGATTTCGTCGAATTTTCTCAAAACTTACTTCTATATTATGTTGCAATGTTTTAAAAAGAGATATTTTATATAATTTCTTTGATGAGTCATCTACCTTAAATAAAATCTATAAATCTACTGTTTGTATATGCTCATATATCAATAGATCGCATACGACTATTAGCAAGAATATTAAAACTTGTATAGCCTCTCCCACGGAAGATATTGTGGAGAGTTTTGGAGAAGAGACACGTACATGTCCTATACATTAACCCTATAAAGGACATGTGTGATGGGGCTCCATCTTACATAAGGATCTAATCTGGGAATGCTGACAATTTTGACATAGGCATTGGTCTACATCAAGCTTCATCCTTGAGTCCATTCCTTTTTAAATAGATTATGGACAAGTAGACTAGTCACAATCAGGAAGAGATACCTTGGTGTATGTTATTCACTAATGATATTGTGTTGATTGATGAAATTAGAGATGGTTAAATGTGAAGCTTGAGGATTGGAGACATGCCTTAGAGACTAAAGGATTTCGTATAAGCAGGGCGAAGACTGAATATATGGAGTGCACATATGATGAAAGCAGTGGTGAAGGAATCGAGGTGAAGATTAATGACGATAACATCGAAAAGAAATCAAGAAAGATTCTTTTAGATATTTGGAATTTATTTTGCAACATGATGGGGAAATCGATGGAGATGTTACTCATAGAATAAATGCATGTAGGCTAAAGTGGACAAGAACCTCTATTGTTCTATATAATAAGGAAATTCATTTGAAAATCAAAGAAAAGTTCTATAAAACAACCGTGAGACTTGTTATGCTCTATGGATCTGAATGTTGACTTGTAAACCATAAAAATATGCAAAGAATGACAGCAACAAAAATAAAAATACTAAGGTGGATATGTGATCAAAGATAAGATTCGGAAAGATGCGATCAGAATGAAAGTTTGTGTAGCTCCGATAAAGGATAAGGTGAGAGAAAATCGCTTGAGATGGTTTGACCATTTGCAAAAGAGGTCGTATGATGCACCAGTTAGAAAATGCGAATTTTAGGATGTTGAGTCGGCTAAGAGAGGGCATGGAAAACCCAAGAAGTGTTGGAATGAGACTATCGGAAGAGATTTTACTTTTTTTTGGATTTATGCCCGAGAATGACCCAAGATAGATCTGAATGGAGGCAAGGAATCCATGTAGTCAACCCTACTTTTTTTAAAGAAAAAAGAGGGTGGAGTCCCGAGTTGGGACCCCACACCGTAAACGTAAATGTATATATTAAAATATATAGAGGTATTACAATATTCATGATTGCAATGATGAATAGAGCGTTCTACAGTATCCAATTACATTTTTAGCATGAAACGTATCCCCCCCCCCAAATGATCTTGCTTCTCGCACACCATAAAAACCAGACCACCGCAAAGGAAAATGTCACATTCTCATGTCTGAATACACAAACAGATTGAATAGATCTCCAGAAGGCTGTGTAGTCACTTCGGAGAAGCCAGGCCACGTTGACCCGATTCCAAACCTGATGCGGATTGGATTTTCGCGCGGCGATAAAAATTGATTATTTGATCGGTGGAATTTTGGTGGAAGAATAAGGAGGGGTTGAGAAGAAGAAAACTCGTCGGAAACGAGGGAATGGAGGAGAGAAGTCGTGGAGATCACGACAATGGAGAAGGAGAAGGGAGAGGGGAGAGATAGAAAATCAATCTCAATTTTATAACATACTCAAATCAATCTCAATTTTATAACATACTCAACTGCTTAAAACAATGGACCACCATCCCTTTATATAGGAGGGATGATATTACAAAAATAGAAAAACAACTAATTATCCTAAATTGACTCTAACTGACTAACCGACTAATTTGAAATTCAAATTTAAAGTTGACTACTAATCTGGAGATCACACGCGATGTCGTTATTTTAAATTAAAATTGCGACAACTTAAATAAACGTAAATAAAATTGACGGATAAAAATTTAACTTAATGCAGTCCTATATTCTGATTCCACGTTGCATCAACTCTCCTTCGCTTTTAAGAATTCGTCTCCCGACGAATTGCTGGATCTTCGAAGCTTGTCGATTTGATGCCAATTTTCTTGTTCGCCTCGTGGAAGATTAGATGCGGAGCAAACGGTGGAACCCAGATGGCTTTGGTGCGGTGGCCGGAATCGTCAACCCCATGTTGGAAGAACAGGTGTGGCGCGAATGGCGACGTCTTCATGAACTTTGTCTCCTCATCGTGATGATTGAAAAATTGATGAGGCATGAACAACATGGTCCTTGGAGAATCCATAGCAAAGCAATAGCACAATGAGAGGAGAGGAGGAGATGTGGCCAATGAATGAAGCCATGGGGTCTTTAAATAGGGGAAACCCAAGGTCCTAGTCCTAGTAGGATAAGTAAGCCTCCCAAATTTCTTTTTTTCAACACTTCTTTTAAAATATTTTTGCTTCAAGGGTTTGAAGTGTAATTTTTCCACCCCTTCACCTGAAATATCTCTCCTTAATTTACCACCAACTCCACCCTTTAAATAAAAAAATTTTTGTGGGGGTAAGTTTTTGCAATTTCCCCCAATCAAACCCTCATCCCCAATTTTAGGGGACTCGACTCCTTTTGACAGGATGCCTAGGGTTTCTCCTGGGTCGTGGCGACGAGTAGGCGGCGACTGGCGGCCTCTTGGACAGCTGACGGTGGCGGCGGGGCTGTTGGGGGAACATGGAGGACGCGGAGGGGGGTAGAGGGCAGAAGGTGGTGCGGATGGGCGTTTGCGGCAGGGTGGCGGCGGTGGGATTCGATGCTGCGAGGGCTGGCGCACGGGGAAAGGGCCAGTTTTGGGGCGAAGGCGAGGGATTTTGGGCTTGGGAGGGGGAGGCGGCGGCGCCGATAATGGCGTAAAGGAGGGGAAAGCGGGTTTGGGAAGGGGAAGTCGGGGAGGGGAGGGGGGCACGGAGCGCGGCTGGCGGTTGGGAGAGAGTGGATGAGAGGGGAGGCGGCCGTACGGGAAAGGAGACAATGTTGGGAATCGGCGCAGGATGAAAAAGAATAGGGAGGGAGGGGCTGGTTTGCGCAGGGAGGGGAGGGAGGGCCCGGGGGGCTGGGTTTTGGGCCGCAGGATTTGCGGGGGTGGGGAAAGGCGTCGGAGAGGCTGGGGGCTGGGCTGGAGCCTGTGCCGCGGGGACGGCGGAAGGGGCTGATGCCGGGACGGGGGGGGCTGCTCTGATACCAAATGATGCGGATCGGATTTTTGTTGACGAAAGTAATATTTTTTTATGGTGGAATTTCGGTGGAGAAGAAATAGAGGGGTTGAGAAGAAGAAACTCTTCCGGAACGAGGGATTAGGGAGGAAGAACGTGCAGATCACGTGTGGGGAGAGGGAGAAGGAGAGGAGATAGGGAATAATTCTCAATTTTATAACATATTGAACTGTCTAAAAATGGACCACTATCCCTTTATATAGGAGGGATGAGATTACAAAAATAGAAATCAAATTCAAATTGACAACTAATTATCCTAAACAGGCTCTAACTAATTAATCGACTAACTACCTAATTTGAAATTCAAAATAAAGCTAATTGAGATCAAACGCGATCTCTTTATTTAAATTTAAAAAACGCGATGACAAAAAAATGCGACGACATAATTAATAAATGCAGCCCTATATTTTGGTTCCACGCTGCATCAACTCTCCTCCGCTTTTAAAAATTCGTCTCCCGACGAATTGTTGGATCTGCAGGCTCGGAGATTGAGAATTTTGAATCCGCCTTATCGGTCATCCCCTGAAAGAATTGGTGTGGAGCGAATGGCGGAATCCACACGCGCGCGTTGCGACCATTGGTGACGTGGCCTTTGTGGTGGAAAAATATGTGGGGCGCAAATGGCGGCGTCCATCTGATTTTCTTCCCGTTGACGTGGTGCTCAAAGAATTGATGAGGCATCTTCATGGCGATCAACTCGGCCCGTGGAGAGTCCATAGAAAAACAATAGCACAAGGAGAGGAGAGATGTGTCCAAGAAATGAAGCCATGAGGCCTTTAAATAGGGAAAACCCAAGGTCCTAATCCTATATGAATAAGGAGGATTCCCAGATTTCTTTTTTTCAGCACCCCATTTTAAATATTTCTGCAACAGGGGGTTTGGGCGTAATTTTCGTACACCCTCAATTAAAGGGAATTAATAGCATAATCTATCCTCCCAATAACTTTCCTGATAAAAACTTTTGGGAGCAGGGATCTCCCTGTAAATATCCCAATTTAACCTCTTATCCCTAATTTGACGGGATTCGACTCCCTTTGAAAGAAAGCCTAGGGCTTCTCCTTCTTCTTGGCATCGGCGGCGGCAGAGGCTCGGGTTCCCGGAGCGGCGCCGAGTTCGTCGACGGGGGTTGCGCCCCGCGATCGCATGGCTGCACACCAGCTTGCGACGGCGTCCGCGTGTGTAGACCCGGTGGTGGTGGCGCAAAGTGATAGGGGGTAGCTTCGTCGGGGTTTTGGCGTTTGGGTGGGATTGTCGTGGTCGGTGGGGAAGGGAATAGGGCGATATGCTGGCGATGATGGGGGGTTTGAGGATGTGATATCGGAGGGGGGGTGGAGTCGCAGGAGGCAGGGGATTGCTATAGCGGGTGGAGGTATTGGCGATGATGAGGTAGCGGATGGGGATATTGATAGGGGGTATCGAGACTCTCTGGGGGGAGGGGGGCAGAGGGTTTCACAGCAGGGGGTGCAAGGATGGTGGGGAAGACAGGTGCGAGGGCTGGGGGCGTTACAGCAAGGGGTGCTGGGGGCAGTGTGTGGGTAGCGGCCGAGGTGGTAGGAGAAAGAGTCGGGGTTGGGAAGGTTGCCAGGGTGGTGGAGTTGGGTGGCGGAGGTGGCGGTGGGGCAACGGAGGTTTGCGAGGGGGTCGTGAGTGGTTCGTAGAGCGATTTCATAGGGATTTTTGAGTCGGGAATGACCTGGACAGCAAGCAAGTCGGCGTTGACGGCGATCTTTTCGTGATTTTCTTCATCGTGGGGCTGAACAACGGCTTCCACGGTCGAAGATGGAGCAGGAGTTGATGTTTGCAGGTCGGAAAATACTTGATCAGCAAGTAGTTCGTCGTTTTTTTCTTCGGGAATGGCTTGGACAGCGATCGAGTCCTCATTGACGGCGAGTTTTTCTTCGTCAATTGCGGTTTCGGTGATTGGTGTCGTTGGAGCCGTTGATTTGGCGGCACGTAGGGCCTCGAAGTTAGCCATAAGAGCTCGAAACTCGGAGTGGAATGTGGTTTGCAAATCACGTAACATGTGCTCCGTCTCCTTGTTGTAGGCATCGATGGCCGAGATGGCTCGTCGTTTTTGTTCGGATGAACGATGGTCCCTTGATGCATGTCGGTGCGAGCGTCTGGACGGATCGTCAGATCGTGAGGACGATCTGTAGGCCATGCTCTGATACCATATGATGCGGATTGGATTTTCGCGCGGCAATAAAAATTGATTATTTGATCGGTGGAATTTTGGTGGAAGAATGAGGGGTTGAGAAGAAGAAAACTCGTCGGAAACGAGGGAATGGAGGAGAGAAGTCGTGGAGATCACGACAATGGAGAAGGAGAAGGGAGAGAGGAGAGATAGAGAATCAATCTCAATTTTATAACATACTCAACTGCTTAAAACAATGGAACACCATCCCTTTATATAGGAGGGATGATATTACAAAAATAGAAAAACAATAATTATCCTAAATTGACTCTAACCGACTAACCGACTAATTTGAAATTCAAATTTAAAGTTGACTAATCTGGAGATCGCACGCGATCTCGTTATTTTAAATTAAAATTGCGACAACTTAAATAAACGTAAATAAAATTGACGGATAAAAATTTAACTTAATGCAGCCCTATATTCCGATTCCACGCTGCATCAAAACCTCATCCGAGAATTGACAGGAGCAAAAGAGATGGTTCATATCCTCCATCCCCAAGTCACAACTATAGCATGTAACATCCTCCATCCCCAACACACGTCCACGACGGTCCTTGGTGAAGAATCTCCCAAATATGAGGAACCACAGGAATACCTTGATTCTGTTAGGGAACCTGAGTCGCCATATTATTCATGTGTCCACCTGAATCTCCTCATGCACGTCCACCCTGACCTCAATCAGATAACGATACACCTTCCGCACCATAAATCTCCCGTCCCCCCAGATATAGTAATCTTTGCCTGAAGATGGACACTCGCTCTGCCTGAAGAACTTAGTGTTATGTTAAATAATATATATTTATATGGATAAGAGAGGATTGTTGCGACAATACGTGCAAGACTCCAAGACGTGTGATTAATAACATATCTTGAAAACTTGTTAACTAGCTCGATGCAAGTTCCATGACCTCCCTCCTTGCCACGCATTCCCCATCCAAAACAAGGTCTCGTTGCCTCATCGACAAGACTTGGGGTCTAGGAGAGGGCAAGACTTGGGGTCTAGGAGAGAGCAAATATCTCCCCCCAAGAGGGGCTCGAGTCAGACCTTCGAAACCTAATTAAAAATGTTATTGGCACTTGAACCTACTTTTGATAAGATATTTACATCAATATCTTTTTATAATAGGAGAGGAGTTATATAAGTTTTGAGATTATCTTAAAGTATAAATTACAAAAGGGCCTCAACTATGTGTTGTTTCCTCATTAGGAGCCTCATTTTTCAAATATAATAAAGAGCGACCTAAACTTTCAGCTTTAGAGTTTAATGTCACAGAAAAGGGTCATAGTTGAAACAAAAAAATAAGTTAATATGCAGCATTTGAAAAAGAGGCTCTTGTTTGAGAATCAATGCATAGATGGGGCACTTTTTGTGATTTACCCTATTTAGATAATTCCTTATATTATAGCGATATATGAGACCATAAACAAATCACGTACCTCCAGTTTCTTATAAGAGGAAGAGGACTCGTCAAAGAAAAAACACAAAAAAGTATCTCCTTAATGCAACAAATATAAAATGAATGAAGAGAAAATTCGGTGAAATTTGGTGAAAACCACAAAAGTTACTAAGAAACTTTAAACCCATAAAAGTTACTAAAAATTTTCATATTTCAAAGAAATTAGGCAAAGCTAGCGCAATATTACGAACATGGGGGAAATCTTGGAAAACGGTAAAAGAGGGAGTATCAATTTTTTTTCATATCTGCTAAACCAAATATCACTCAATTTTAGCGATATTAAGACACCCTTTAACTTCCAATTAAAATATGTTGTCTCAGTAAAAACATGATCATTATGTATTTATTGTATAATTGTATAATATTCCAATCAAGATATATTTGATAGATCAGAATAACTCGGGTACTAGTTCACTACATGTCCAGATATGTCCAAGGACTTAAATTCTTGCATGCATCATGCCACTACTTTTATAACATAGGTTGCAGAAATCGGTAGTCGGTACTCAGTAGGATCACTGACTAAGGATTAATCGACAGTCGAGCGACATTAGATTTAGTCAACCATTAGTCGGTTTTGAATTTTTTTTAATTATTTAAAATATATAAATCATTTTTTATACAAACATTCTTATACATTTGCATAGATTTGTACATTTTCTATATTATCGCGATGAAACAAAAAAATTAATTGACTTTAAAAATAACATTAAGCACATTAGAATAAGTTCATTGTTAAAAAAAGCAAAATAATAATAATATAAAAAAAACTATATGTAAAAGTCGATCAAGTAGTCGGCCGACTAGTCGGTCCGAGACTCCGAGTAGTCGGGTTGACCAACTAATGGCCGACTAGGCCTAGTCGAGACTCGAGTCGGCTACCCACCCCACCCCCACCCCGATTCGACTAGTCAGCCTAATCGATCGACTTTTCCAACAGTGTTCAGAACTATGCTCAATATTTCACTTGATAATGTGGCTTCCATTTATTTAATCTTAAAATCCTCACAACAAATTTTCAAAATCTTGATAACGGTTTTCCCGAAATGAAGCAATATAGCAACATGAGTACTCCGGACAACATTATGTCATTCTCAAATAAGGGGTTGACCAAAACAATATTCTCAATAAAAGAAGTTGACACTTGCCCCTAATCACAACCTCACTCCACTGTTTTCATCTAAAAAAGTAAGGAAAGTGCCTTCTACTTTTGTAGAATGAGAGTCAATTTTCGTTTTACACCATTCCATGTTATAAGAGAAGCAATTGTATGAATGTTTATCTCAACAACCTCACCTCTCCAAATACATATTTTAGACGGTCATAATCATGTTCTCCCTAAACCTCTTTATAGATACAAATATGGATCCATATACAATAATATATTGTTATCATTATTAATAAGGTATGAATACCCCTCCACGTGGTAGTTTAGAAATCATTCTTTTTGAAGCTATTATGTTACCGGGGTTTTGCTAACTATCAAGGAGAAAAGAACAAAATCTATATACAATAACTTAAAATTTTAGCAACTTCTAGCTGAAAATTTCCTTTTTCTTATGGCTTATTGCTAATGAGATATGAACCAATAAGCAAGTGGAGATGCTATACAAAAAGGGCAAAGGAAATGCTACAGCCTAACCTATGAATCATGACATAACTCTCTCAGTAGTCCTACTTACCTGCACAAGAAGAGGGAATGATATTGTAGGTGAGAACATCAAAGCCATGCTCATGTCTTTTTTATTTCTTTCTCGTTCTTCTAACTATCCACCTAAAAGGAGGAGCCCCATGGGTTCAATCAGTCAGTGGAGCTGATGGTGAAGATGGGCAGTCATGGATGTGAGAGGATAGTTAAAAATGTCGATTTCTCCCGAAGAGGTTGGTTTCCATCTCTTCTCTCTTTCTGATCCTTCTCCCTTTTATAAATTATGTGCATGATTGAATTAATCCTCATCATTTTTTTTACAAACAGGTGGAAAATTCTATCTACATTTACCAATTAACTTGTACAAACTGTTTTAGTTTCTTATAAATCCCATAAACGAAGTTCTATCTTATTCAATAAGCATGTCCTGTAAACTTCTTTCCCTTGATTTTTTTAAAATTTAGTTAAAACTTCACACTCTTATCTAATTCCAAAGGTAGTTTGAGAATTTGAATCATGCATGGAAGTCATCAAGAGGGAAATTAGAATTGTTCAAAAACATGGACTGCAGCAAGAGGAGAAGATTGTACCTCTTGAAATCTCTCAATTTTGTAGATTTAATTGCATGCAGCAGCAGCCCTAAATGATTTGTTTGTTCTTGGAGAGATGCTGGAAATAGCCTCTGCAGCTTCAAGAGTTTAAGGAGGAGCAGTTGCAGCTCTTCCTTACTTGGACAACCCACCTACTGCTAATAGTAGCAGAAATTCCAGCAAGTTGTTGATAGTAAAAGAGAAGTTGTTGATAGTAAAAGAGGGGAAAAGTTTTGGGTTTCTCTTGTGGTGTTTCTTGTAAATTTGGAAAAGAAGAAGGAACTAAAGAAGAGAGGGGAGGGGAAAAGATTATACATTTAGATCCTCCAAGATTGGAGGATCAAGGACATGCATGCAGCTGTACTAGAGAGGTTTTATCAACAGTAAAGAGCTAAGCAACATAGATTCCAGCATGCTTCAAGCCTTGCCATGCAGCAGCAGCACACCTACTGCACTTTATAGCAGCAGGGGAGGAATGGAGCAGCTGCAAGCTATTGAGCAACATCTCCTATGGAAGCAGTAGTTGCCTTTAGGAAACAAGCAGCAGAATAGATGGCTGTCCAGGGCTGTAGCATCAGGGAATGGACTTCATAAGCTCCAGCAGATTCCAGCATGCTTCAAGCCTTGCCATGCAGCAGCAGCACACCTACTGCACTTTATAGCAGCAGGGGAGGACTGGAGCAGCTGCAAGCTATTGAGCAACATCTCCTATGGAAGCAGTAGTTGCCTTTAGGCAACAAGCAGCAGAATAGATGGCTGTCCAGGGCTGTAGCATCAGGGAATGGACTTCATAAGCTCCAGCAGATGGCTTCTACGGCTGGAGCAAATGGACAGAAAATAGAGAGACAAGGGAAAGAGGGATTTGGTGTTTATATAAGTTAGGAGAGGGGGCTTTGTTGGCCAAGTGGAGACACATATATAGCCATGTGGAGGGAGTCAAATGAGTCATATGTCTACTGTACAGCAATCCTGCAGTTAATTTTTTTTATTTTATTGTTTTTTACCAAATATCTCTCTTATAATTAGAAAACCGAAGTTGACCGTATACGCACATCGAGTGTCAGATTCCGATGTGCAATAGCTCATTTTGATCGTCTCTGAATGACGATCAAAATGAGTATAATATTCATATACTTCGGGTCGAAGATGAATCCCCGAAATTTCTGGGATACGGTCTTGATTGGTTATTAAATTTTACAATTTTAAAATATCAAACGACCTCCGATCGACGAACGGTCGATTTCGTTGGCCTTATTTCGTCGAATCGGATTTTTAGGTGGTCTCGGTTTGTTTCGCGATTTTCGAATTTGCATCGTGGTTTTTTCGGGCACACATTACGATGCGATCGATTTCGCCCGAACAACTATTGATTCACGATCAATTGATCGATTTATGTTATTTAACACTGATTAATAACTTTATTGAGTTATAAGGATTCTAATCGGGTCGGGTTCGGATTTGTGCAGATCCGGATGTTACAAATATAAAAACCTCAAAGGGAGTCTCGTCCTCGAGACTCGAGTCAAGGTTACTTAGTGTCTTGTTTGGATCTTATCTGGTCATAAAAAACTCAAAGGGTTTTGAACCCATAAATTAGAATGTGTTCCTCGGCCAGGCCACAAACCTCGAGTAATGTCATACCATGGACCCTACCTCAATTTGTATTGCTTCATAACTGATCACTTCTCTGAGTCTGGAGTAGTCAGGGGAGGAAATCCACCTTCAAAGGCACGCACGGCCTCCACATCTACCTACAATCTGTTTGGCCAGATATGCAACAATATTACTATCGCCTCCCCTAAGCAACATGTAAACCTTGAGAACAAAGATAGAACCATGTAATCCATACAAGTAGGGTTGGCTATCGAGCCCAACGAGTGGAGCCAGGCCCTGTCTCGGGCTCGGGGTCAAGCTCAGTGAGCTCGAACCTCTTATCGAGCTAGCTCGAGCTCGATAAGGCTCGAGTCGAGACCCTTATTAAGCCCGAGCCCATAATCGAGCCTGGATTCGGCTCGATCCAAGTCAGGCTCGTTAAGGAAAATACCCATTTTTTGGTACAAAAGTGTGTTGCCTAAGATCGAACCCACAACCTCTTTTTTGAAGACGGACTTCCTTACCATTAAGTCACTATTGAGTTACATTTCAAAAGCTAAATTATAGTATATATTGTAACATTCTATTTGCTAATAAATAATAATAATTTGCTAATTATAATCTAAAAAAACATGAATATAGTTGTAGCGGTCTGCTCCCTAGACAAACATAATACCGGCTCGGCACATTAGTGGATTATCAAATATTTTCCTATGAGATCGTAATTAAGTCTACAATATAATATATATATGAGGCATTGCCATGTTGGAATTTACATTCACATATATGGACATATATAGTTCTAAGATGCCCACGAAACAAAATTATATCGATCTACAGTTCGGTTGGGTACAGTATACATATTTAATTACTATATATGTAGATAGCTACGGGTATAGATATAGATACCGATAGTTGAACAGGCAACTCCTCTTGTATGTGTATTATATAAATATATATAAATATAAATATTATATATATATTCCTTATCGAGCACCTTATCAAGTTATCGAGCCAATCATGGCTTAACTCGAGCTCGACTCCTTAAGCTATCGAGCCCAAAATTCTGGCTCAAGCTCAGCTCAATAGCTTAATGATCCAAGCTCACGAGCCCTTATCGAGTCGAGCATGAGCTTGGCTCATTGAGCCATGACTCAAAAGCCATCCCTACATACAAGCGCATGAGTGCATCCCCTTGGTTGGCCAGAAACTTGGCTCAGAGAGTGCTTCACATACTTGCGACACTGAAGCTCCTTGGGACCTAGGCCATCTTATTTCACCACTCCAACAAGTCGAGACCCACAACGCAACTCGATTGCTAGCCACAGGACAACCATCCATCCAAACCTGAATGAAGGCTCCATGATATAACTTATTCATTGATGCTTTTCATCTGATATGCTCATTCAATTGTGATGTTTCCCATATACTAAACCAGTGAAGTCCAGTAAATGTCTTCTGTTATACTGAATATGTGCACAATAGAACCGCTTAACCTCCGCAAACTTAGCCAAATCCTACATGTGTGACAAGCAAAATGCAACAAGCCACTTTTTCTGCAAAGAAACCGAAATGACTCAACAAGTGACGACTCCCGTCCGAGATATTTTCTTACTAATTCTCTGGACTACATCTTGTTATATCAAATCATACCATCGCACGGAGATATCATGAAGATAACAAAATTTTCTAGAGACATTTCTACAAACCATCATATTAAAATAGATTATCATAATGCATGACTGATATGAATTCAAACAAGCTCGAGCAAGCACAAACCTTGTAAGTGCTGCCTTATGAACACCACAAGCAGTAGCAACGAGAAGGGAAGAATCTGCTCGATCCACCTCGCCACCTGCTGGATATCATACCGCTGGTAAGAACTGTTGTTGCTGTTACTGTCATTGTTCCCTCCGGAAGCTCCACTTCCTCCTTCCCCCTCCACCGCCGCCGATGCCACCCCGGAAGACGTCCCCTCCCCAACCGCGCCATCGTTCATGACGTCCCCTCCCGTCCGATCCGAAACTGATGCAATCCGCTCCTCCACACCATCCTCACCACCTCTCTCCCTCCCTCCGACGGCCACCTGCTGCCGCAGCCGACCCGTCGCTGCCGCACCGGAACCGTCCTGATCCCCCAATCCGATTATCCTGATCGACACCTCGCCCCCGTTGGCACCCCCGTCAGCCTCGTCGCCGCGCCCCGGCGACGCTCCGCCACCGCTGGTCATCAAGCCCTCCACTTCCTCGTGATGCGTTTGCCGCGGGAGCCTCAGGATCCCCGTGTACTCCAGCAGCGACGAGATCGGCGCTTGCATGAAGCCAGAAAACGAGACCGGGAAGCCGTTGCGGCGCGGCGACGGCGAATTCCGGTAAGGTTCCGGATTCGATCCAGCGTTAGCCATCTCCGGGGGTGATCGGAACCCTGATCTCGAGAAGGGATGCGGCGAGGGGGAGGAAGGTAGTTGAGGTCGAGATCGTCGAGCCCTAATTGGTGCGTAGAAGTGGGGAAGAACGGAGGGGGGAGAGGGGAGTGAAGACCACGGACAGAGACCGCCACTATTGGCTTGATTGACGAAATCTTGCGGTTTCGTCCTCGAGTTTTTATGGTCTTTTCCGTTTCAAACGAGGAAGGTGGTGTGGGTTTTGGGAAGAGAGCGGACGGCTGTTTACCGTTCAGATGTCTGTGTGGCTATAATTGCCACCTAATGATCACATCCTTTTGTGTAATGTGAGGATAAGCTGTAATTATTAGAATTTCTTTTCGCACGGCCTTGAGATGTGTCAATGTTGTGCATTTGTGTGAAGCCTTATTTGGCTAAAATATTATTTATCAAATTTATTAACGTCTCGGTCTTAGATCCTCGATTCATTATCGAGGAAAACTGGCATTGACAACTTGTTGGGTACGAATCCAACTGGATTCGTTGACAACCATCCAAAATGGTTAAGCCCAAGTTGTCAAGTAGTAGTCCCCATCACTTATATACCACGCCCACACCTTGTGAGTTTTAGATGTGACACTATATTTTTGGGAGTATGGGTGTTACAACTTCCCTCACCTATATTCACAACGTCCTCGTTGCGACATGGCCCATTTACTATTCTCAGTGGCGGATGCACGCTCCCGACTTAGGTCTCTTATGGTAGCCCTTTCCACTATCAAAGCGAACCCGCTCTGATACCATTTGTAACGTCCGGGGCTTAGGTCCCCGATCCGTTATCAAGGAAAACTGGCCTTGACAACTTATTGGGTACGGGCTCAATTGGACACGTTGACAACCACCCAAAATGCTTAAGTCCAAGTTGTCAAGTAGTAGTCTTCATCACTTATATACAACACCCATACCTTGTGAATTTTAGATGTGACACTGTATTTTGAAGGTATGGGTGTTACAGTGAGTGATTTTGCATTAAAATGAATATTCAAGATTCATTTTTATCCAAGTATAAAATATATAATCTCGTTAAATGTGTATTATCATCAACAATGCATGCATCAAAAAATATGATTGACATGGAAAGTTATGCTTGTTGTAGTTGAATGATATCCTACTAGAACTCTTTAGCGGGATTTTGGACAGGCGTTAGATCACATATTTCACGAGATGATAGCCTTCTTCCTCCATTTAAGCTATATTGTGTTAACTAAGTCTCATCCCCGACAAGCTCGTGGAAGCTCTACTGGTAGTTGGTCGAAGAATCACTAGAGATGATAAATCATTGAAAATCCAGGAGGGGACTTCACCTTGATATGCTATACATGGATCTTATATTGGAACTTTAATCCGAACTCTTTTTCAAATATCTTTTCGAGTTCTTAAGCTCGCATTGGATTTGAACACAATTCTCTTGCGATTAAGGCCAATGTTCACATGAGGAGTTACATGAAGAGTATACAATGATGAATAATTTCGCATGAGATGCTCGTGTGCAAGGTATACTAAACCCAAAAGGATGAAGTGGACAATCATGCCACCTTATTTGATCGTTTACCTAGAGTAACATGGAAATGCTATTGTAATGTCTTTGAGATTTGGATTTAATTATATAAAGTATGATCGAGGTTGTCCGTACTCCTTCACCCTAGGAGTTCAAAATGACTTTTTTCAAGCAGATCGAACCCCTTCTAGCGAGAATTTTAAAGAAAACTAATGCTCATTGTTCATGATCTTAAGTGGTGAAACACCTTTGTGTTGATAATAACATACTTATGTCATTGAAAAGAAACAAGCGTTTATCTGAATGAGTAACATCAATGGCAGGTGACCAGGTTGCTAAGTGGATATAGTATAAATTTCTATGAATTGATGTACATGGATATCGATATTTTAAGACTCAAGGAAAATATGTAGTCACTTTTTATTGAGCCATATTCCAATGACATATTAGTTTCACATTGTTCAAGGCCTTTTATTAATTGATTCAACACTTAATGAAGTTTACAAGTACTTTATGAATTGGTGCATCTGCACACATTGCCCTTGCATCGCAATAAAAATGGTTGTTGTAGCAGCGGTACACGTATACCCTTGCATCAATATACTTTCATTCACTCGTTTGACTAACATATTCTTTTTTTTTGCACCACTATATACCCATCTTGATTTGGTAAACTTTGTGTTGTTGGATGTTTAAACTCGGTTATTTTGACGTTTACATTCTTGAAAACTTACGTGTAATGGGTACAACCTTTTTGCACCAGTACACCTTGATCGTAGTAGTATCAGAAACACACATATATATATAGATATTTCAGTATTGTTGCATCGGTACACCTATAATTGGGGATGTGTCTTAGGCTTCTCAATTGTTCATATGTGAATTTCATTGGTTCCTTCTATTCTTAGACCTCCCTTACGCCTATAAAAGGTCATGCATTGCATCCTATCGTGATACGTACTCGGGCACATCTCTATATACACATACACTACAAGATATTTTTCAGTGTCAATGTACTCCGTCAAAATCTTAACAAAGCCGCTCATTGTTCTTTGTGTTCTTACGTTCTCTCAAGCTTTAATTCAGAAATCCTTCTACCCTGGTTAGTTTGATTTGCATTCATTTTAACTTTATATTTTGAATACTTTTATTTGGAATGTATTTAGAGTAAATTACAAAAAAAGACCCAAACAATGCCTCAATTCTCATTTGGGGCATCGTTTTTTTTCTTATAAAGAAGATAACTTTCAACTTTATGACTTAACATTTACATAGAAGGGTCACGGAATCTTACATAATCTAGTATTTGAGATAAAGAAATAAGATCAAGCACCTCTTTTTATGTTTAGAAAATGATTTGTGTAATTAGGAATGGAGGTATAATTGGGCTCCTTTGTTGTTGTTTACCGTTGTATACACCTTTATTCTTTCCTAAGAAGTATTTTGTGTAAAGGCTCTCTTCCCATATGGAAGATAACACTTTGACAAGTTTGGATACCATGAGGTGTAGTATGTGAATGCCTTTCTTCTTATACATAAGATAAATTGTGATGAGTTGTGTGCTTCGTAAGCTTTTTTCACTACACTGAAAGTGGGTTGTGTAGTGAGTGGTTATAAGCTATGGGAAGTTCCAAGTCCAAGCTTAGACACAGATGCATCCGTTGTGTAGGTTGAACATGTATAAATCTTTGTGAAGTGTATATTGCTTCATTGGCTCCTTTTATCTATTGATATCATATTTTTCAAGTGTGGTGATTTTGTGATCACTCTCTTTCACTAGCAATAATAAGTTCAAATCTAGTAAACAACCATGTTGAATGTCAATTAACCAATCGACTGTCATACTTCAACGAAACTGGATACACTCGTTGGAAGGAAAATATGGCAAATTATCTAAAGTATTTTCCATGTCATCTTTCACTTTCTTATATTGTGAAGAATAAATTAAATAATTCTGAGATCAACAAAGAGTTGGGTGGTCTACACTCCTAAGTGTGAAAAGCAATTGTCAGAAATTACAAGGCAACTAGCATTCTCTATTATGGTTTATATACTAGCGAAATCAACATGATATCTCAATTTGAGATGGCATGTGAGATATGGAGGTTTCTTGAAGTCACTCACGAAGGAACAAACCTAGTCAAGAAATCTAATATACTAGTGCTAAACATGAGGTCGCTTTTAAAAAAAATGAAACTTAGAGTCCATCAAAGAAGTGAGTACGAGATATCAGTGTCGTCCCTGACATTTCATGGGTCATGGACAAACAAAAAAAAGAGCTCTTATAAAAAAAATTGATGAACATTGTGTCTTTATATAATTCCATCAAAATTTGGACTTTAGCATTGAGTTGTTCACTGAAATTCGATATTATAAGAGCTCATTTTTTGATAACTTGTTTCATCAAAAAAGTCGATTACATAAGGGCTCATTTTTCAACGAGTTGTTTCGTCAATAAATTCGATTCCACAATGGTTCATTTTTTGGTGAGTTATTTTACTAAAAAATTGATTCTACAAGGTCTCATTAGGACATTTACTTTTTTCTAAACTAAAAATCGAATACATGTAAAAATAGGCCCATAAAGTCGATGAGCCCTGGGCCATTTCACTTGCAAAACTAACCTCAGGGATGGCCCCGCGAGATATGTAAATAGAGTAAATCCACTAAAAGGTTAAAAAAGGATTATTCAAAAGACAAAGTTGACCAGTTTTTGCAAACTCTCACCAAGCAATGGTGGCCAATGATTATACCAAATTTAAAAAGTAAAAGATTCTAGCAAGGTCGCTCTTGAATAACTAAAGGCAAACCTCATGGCACATGTCAATGACAAGAAAGAAATATCAACGAATAATCAAAGGTAATTCTCTCGATGACTGCGATTTTGGTATTGGTTAAAAGAACATATGATGGCCATTCAATGGCGACCTTGACCTGAAAAGCTAACTCTTAGGTTAGCAATAAGGAGCAACTTACAAATTATTGTATGGCTAAGGAGGCACCTAGAAATTGCAAGTGTAGGAGAATACCAATAATCCTAATGCCCTTATTTCTATAATGAGAATATTTAGCATATTAGGTATAGTTACATCATTAAAAACCCTTATAAAATTATACAAAAAAAGTATACAATAATTTTACATATAAATAAATATCTAAAAATAAGTTTATATATAAAGTCATAGATAAAAGGATGTATATACATTCTTAATACTTCGTAAAATTAAATGTAGTTAAACCCTTATATTGAGGTAATTGAGGTAATTGCTTGATATTCAATTCATTCAAAGACATTTATTTACCATCCGCCCGAGCGCGATACTTCGCTACCATAATAAATGTATGGGATTTTCACATCACAAACATGACAACTTAGTAAATTACCTTCTCTACCATGTATTCTTCATGATTTTCATCTAAACCTTACAAACTTGCAAACTCTTAACCACGAACCCTCATGAATTCTGTGGTTAATTCTTGGAAGAGTTGTTGTGTAATAGTTAGCAAGTTTTTAGGGTTTACATGATAATTATAAATAATATTGATCGAAATGGTAATTTACAAAGATTTTAATGTCTGTGGTGCAAAACCTCCATAAATTTTTCTTGTAGTGTTCAACTCCTCCCTCTTACCTCTCCTTTATCTTTGTTGTTTTTAATACATTATTTAACATATAAAAAAGAAAGAACAAAATATTCCATATTTACCTAATGCTATCGGTTATTGAGATAAGAAAATATGAATGAAGATGAAGTGATTTGTTGATTATGCTTAGTGTGCAATAGAAAATGAAAGGATATAATCGTCTAAATTTTGTAGGCAATGAAATATTTCACAACTATTTTATTTATAAAAGAAGATTAGTACAAGAGTCTTTATTTATTCTGATTAGTATCTTTTTCCCCGTCCAGTTTTCCATCCTCCCCATATGTTCTCTCCTCACCTTCTCTTTCTTATTGTATATTTTTTAAAATTATAACTCAACAACAACATCAAGAAAGCTTTGTCCTACATTAAGAAAAGACTTGTCTAGGGTTGACTACATGGATTCTTTGCCTCCATTCAGATCTATCTTCATTCATTCTCATGCTTAGATCCAAATAACTAAGATACCTTCGATAGTCTCACTCCGATACTTCGTTGTCCTTCCCCACCCTCTCTTAGCTAGCTCAACATCTCAAATCTCACATCTTCTAACTAGTGCATCAACTGACCTCCTTATGAATGATCAAACTATCTTAAGCGATTTTCTCTCATCTTATCTTCTATCGAAGCTACACCAACTTTCCTTCTGATCGCATCATTTTGAATCATTCCTTGCATGATTACACATCCATCTTAGAATTTTGATTTCTACTACGGTCATTCTATGAATATGTCTATGTTTTACAGGCTAACATTCATATACATAAAACATAGTAGGTCCCGCGACTGCTTTTTATTTTTTCTGATTTTCAAAAGAATTTTCTTATCACGTAGAACAACAGAGACTTTTATCTACTTTAGCCAATCTGCATTTGTTGTACTAATAATATCTCCATCAATTTCCCATCAGGTTGCAAAAGTGATCACAAGTATTTAAAAGAACATTTCTTCTTATTGTTATCATCTCTAATCTTCACCTCAATTCCTTCGCAATTGCTTCCATCAAATGTGCACTTCATATATTAAATCTTAAACCTACTTATATTATAAAAATGAATATAATTTTTACATAACTCCTTTGTAATTTACAAATATACGCTCTAATTCAATTCCCCAAGAACATTTTTGGATTTTGACAAATAAAGAAATTAATGAAATTTCCAAAATAAAATGATCTTAAAATAGTAGGTGATGCTATTAAATGAATTCAAATTTAATTTGGAACAAAATGACTGAAATGCACTTCTAAACAACGTATCATTGTTCAAGATCCAATGGATCTCGTTGATGGTTCATCATGGAAACATAGAGACACAATCTCATTTGAAACACACCCTATATATATTCGAATAACTTTTATCCCGACTATTAATTTTAATAAACAATAAATTTATAGAGAATACTAAAGTTTTATCACATGCGACAATAACATAATCCATGCATCATTTTTTATCATTGAAAAAGTAGAGAGAGTATTATAGGCTAGTTATGTATAGAACTCAGTAGACATTTAGTTAAGCATAGAGCATTGTTATGATTAGTAATACGTACCAAAGTGGGATAAATGTGATTTATCTCATATTTTTGTTTGGTTAATTTACTTTGAAGGCTAAGAACAAAAGAAGATATCGTAAACTGAGACATAATAAATGATGTAATCATTACGTGGTCACTTCATTTTGTATTTTGGGATTGCTTATTATAAGATGAAGCCTATGTATTTCAAGACAAGAAAACCTTATCCCTTATGCAAATGGATGCAAAAGATTATACTTACCTCTCCGTATTTGTGGGTGCCCAATTGATAAAACCCAACCCGCCGCTGGGAGGAGAGAGAAGCTATGGAGAAAAAGAAGGCGATTTTGGGAGTTCTCATTTTTTCTCCCTTCTACAGGTCATTTTTATCGATTATCTTGAGTGTTTTCGCTTTTTGAGATGGGTTAGATTCTTTTTCTCTATTGCTTTTTGTTCGATTGGAGATCGTTCGAAGTGGTTTCGTCGATTTCTTGGTACTTGTCTGTTTGGCTTAGTCTTCCATGTGAGAGTTTTGGAGCTGTTTTGCTTGCGAGACACTCCTACAGAATTTTAGAGGCCTCTCGCGCTTTTCTTCTAGTATTCCTCTTCTGGAGGGATCTCGATCTTGGTGCCTGGACTCCATTATCTTCATGAAGGATCTTGGCGGTGCTAGGGTTCCCCTTCGGTGGAGGCTTTCTATTTTTGGAATCTCGTGATCTAAGGGTTGTGGCCACGTGGGCTTCTTTTGAAAAATATGGAAGTCACCGCGGATGATGCAACAAACTCTCCATTTTTGGAGGCAGTCAAATATGGGAAGAAGGTGGATTTTTAAAAAAAAGGAGACTCTTTCCAAGCCTTCTCTAGCGTCAGTTTTGAGAGGAGTTAATTCTCCTCCTATTTTGGAGAACATACCCATCAAGGAGGCTATTTTTTTGGATGGAGAATATACCTTAGAAGTCTCAAAGGATGAAGTTACGCAGCTTCAAAAGCCCTTCTCATCAAGTCTTGTTGCAAAATTTCAAAATTCTCGTGCAGATTTGATAACTTTTTTAAATTTTCTAAAAAAAATTGGAACCCAATGGGGAACTTTATGTTGAGGCCCTCGATGCGAAACATATTTTAGTTAGATTCCAGCTTGATGCAGATTTTATGACTGTGTATGCTCTTGGCAATTTTGTCTTTCAAGAAGATTGGGTGATTATTTCAAGATGGTCCCCATCTTTCAGACCTTATCTCACTACGACCCAAGTTGCAGTTTGGGTGGGCTTACCTTGCTTAAACATTCATCTCCAAAATCCGAGGATTATTAAGTCAATTGCTCAAGTATTGGGAAGATTCATTTGCGTGGATAAAGAAACAAAAAGAATTTTTAAGGCCCAGTTATGCAAGACTGTACGTGGAGATTGATTTAACCAAGCCAAGGATGAACCATATTTGGAGTAAAAATGGTGGTCAGAAATTCAAGCAGAAGATCATTTATGAGAGAATTCCTAAGTTTTGCTCTTCTTGTTTTATTATTGGTCATGATATTATAGAATGCAAGTTCAAAAATAAAGGGAAGGAGTCTGTTGCAAAGGAGTGGAAACCCACAGGGGTTGCCCTTGAAGATCAAAGAGGGGAAGGAATCTCTTGAAGCAGTTAGTCAGCAGAACCCGCCGCTATTATCTGAAAGTCAGCCAGAAGGGAGACCAACAGATAAGATATCTAGAGAGCAGAATCATGTTGAGTCAGCTGCCATTGATAAGGAAAATTGGACCCTGGTTACTAATAAGAGGTATTCTTCAAGGAAAGGCAAAGCTTCTTTATTGCAAACCACAACAGATGGATTAAATCCTCTGGCTTCTTCTATCAGGAGGGATGGTGTATCATTGAACAGACTCGTGACATCTGATGCACCTACTGAGGATTTGAATCATACTTATTCTATCAGGAGGGAAGGATTTTTGAACAATTCCGAGGCTGCTGAAGCATTAAATGGGGATCTGAATCCTGCTACCCTTATTGATGGATCATTTGAATCCCTGAACAGGATTGCTTGATGTTTTAAACAAGGTGGCTTCAGAAGTCATTGAAGAGATTGCAGATTCCCTGCACCAGACACCTTAAAAGAACTCGTCGGCTCAATCAGAGAAGAGGTTTATTTTCAAAAAGAAACCATCTATTGAAGATAACATGCTCTTAGAAGGCTTGAACCCGGATATACTTGCGAGTAGGGAGCATATCTATGATGGTTTATTTAAAAAGAAGCCCGAAGTATTGAAAGACTGGTTGGATGGTTTCTCAATGCTAAAGAAAAATGAGGAGATAGTGAACGAGTTTGAATTTGATGATATTTATCCTTCATCAGATACATAACTAACTGAGGTGAGGAAGAAGCAAATTGAAGCCTCTAATGCAGTGGGTTTCAAGAAGTCGGAAAAAGGAAAAACAATACCCCCAGAATTTTGGGTTGGAGATGATTGGGTGGTAAGAACTTGGGATTCTATCAGGACTCTTGGAGATACAGGGAAGTGTTGGGAAAACTGAATAACTTGTTTATTCCATGAACCCTAGGCTCTCTTATATAGGAGAGTAGCCTATGGGTAAATTACACAAAGCATACTATGAAAAAAAACAAAATAGAGAAAGGTACAGATACTACTATTATTGTATACGTTAACACTCCCCCTCAAGATGGAGCATAGATATCAATCATGCTCAGCTTGGAAGCACACTTCTGAAATGGATCTCGTAGCAATGCCTTGGTGAACATGTCTGCAGTCTGATTCTCTGAAGTAACATGAGATGTAGCAATGAATCCTTTCTGAATCATATCACGTATGAAGTGACAATCCACCTCAATATGCTTGGTCCGCTCATGGAATGCAAGATTGTTTGCAATAAACAACGCAGCCTGATTATCACATTCCAAGTTCATAGGAAGTGGTACATCTAAACATAGATCTGTAAGCACAGCTTTCACCCACATCATCTCTGTAGTAGCCTGGGCCATAGCCCTATATTCGGATTCAGCACTAGATCTAGCTACCACAGTTTGTTTCTTACTCCTCCATGAGACTAGGGCATCTCCAACATAGACAGCATACCCTGAGGTAGACTTCCTATCCTTGGGACATCCTGCATAGTCTGCATCTGCACATGCTGAGATAGAAATCCCCTTTCCTTTCTTGAATAGCAGACCTGCACCTGGAGGAGATTTGAGATATCTATGTATCATATGTATTGTATCCATATGCACCTGGCGTGGTTGCTCCATGAACTGGCTCACACGGCTCACTGCAAATAATATATCTGATCTAGTGATCGTGACATACAACAGTTTGCCTACCAGTTCTCTATATCTTCTCATGTCCACCTCCTCTGTGTTATCTTCATAAAGCTTCATGCTGGGGTCCATTGGTGTCGTAGCAGGTCGACATTCAAGCATACATGTTTCACTCAACAGATCTGTAACATATTTCCTTTGACATGACTAGTCCATAGGAATTTCTGGCAAATTCAAGCCCCAGAAAGTATCTAAGGACCCCAAGATCCTTAGTGACAAACTCACTACCCAGCATTTCTTTCGCCTGCCTTATGCCCTGCTCATCATCTCCTGTAATCAAGATATCATCAACATAAACCATAATGACAATGATACCTCTTGCTGTTTTCTGTACAAACAAGGAATGATCAGCATTGGAGCGTTTGTATCCTTGTTTCTCGAAGAGATCCGAGAGCTTCTGAAACCATGCTCTGGGGCTCTGCTTAAGGCCATAGATAGCCTTATGCAACCTGCATACCTTGGAGCACTCCCCCTCAACAACAAAACCAGGTGGCTGTTGCATATACACCTCTTCCTGCAAATCTCCATATAGAAATGCATTCTTCACGTCCAACTGATGGAGCGGCCAGTCTCGAGCAACTGCAACTGACAACAAGATCCTTAGGGTGGAATGACGTGCCACAGGTGAGAATGTGTCAAGATAATCCACCCCATATGTTTCTGTGAAGCCACGTGCCACCAGACGTGCCTTGTACCTGTCAATAGAGCCATCTGCATTTTGCTTTACTGTGAACACCCACTTGCAGCTCACTGGGTTCACATCTGGGGGTATAGAAACCAAAGTCCAAGTTCCTCTGGACTGAAGTGCGGCCATTTCTTCTTCCATTGCAAGTCGCCATCTACTATCCTGCAGAGTCTCATGATGATTCCGTGGAATATCTATGGTTGAAAGTGCCATAGCAAACGTCCTGAAATCTCCAGATAGTCGTTCAAAAGATACAAAAGATGATAATGGATAGTTGACACAACTCCTCGTCGACTTCCGTAAAGCAATTGGAATATCCAAATCAGTTGTAGGCTCATCTGGCACCTGTAACACATCCTGCTCAGAAATGTCGTCAGATCCATCAACATTAATATTCTCATTACATACCATAGACGAGCTAGTGGATGAGTCATGACCATGAGCTGGTGGAGGAAGCCTGCGGGTATAATGGAACGGGAACGGTGAGATAGGCTGTTGTGGTGGTGGTGGTATTGATGATGGCATCTGAGGTGGTAGTGGTGTCATGTATATGGCATCAGGTGGTATAGGTGGAAGCTGGTTGTCTCCAGATGTTGAAAAATACATAATAGATTCAAAAAATGTAACATCTGCACTAATCATATACCGTCGACGCAAAGGATCAAAACACTTGTACCCCTTTTGAGTTCTGGAGTACCCAACAAAGACACACTTGACAGCCCTAGGAGAGAGCTTGTCGGTACCCGGCGACAACTGATGGACAAACGCAACCGACCCAAACACACGAGGAGTGACAGTGAACAGATCCTTGTCAGGATAAATAAGTGAGAAGGAATCTGTTCATTCAAGACAGACGAAGGCATACGATTAATTAGGTAGCATGCTGTAAGAACTGCATCACCCCAGTAGGAATATGGAACATGACTCTGTATAAGTAGAGATCTAGTGACATCAAGAAGGTGACGGTGTTTTTCTTTCAGCAATCCCATTCTGTTGAGATGTATGAGCACAAGATGTTTGGTGAATAATTCCTTTTGATGAGTAGTAATTGGCAAGAAAGTTAGTGCACAATTCTAAAGCATTGTCACTTCTCACAATTTTTGCAGATGTAGAAAAAACATTTTGTATTTCATTCAGAAAATGGATAATTATATTTCCGGCTTCAGATTTATTTTTCATCAGAAACACCCATGACACTCTAGAAAAATCATCCACAAATACAATATAAAATCCGTGTCCCTGATGATCAGGTACACGACTCGGACCCCAGACATCAACATGAAATAACTCAAACTTGGAGGTACTACTCCGACCAGGACGACTGGGAAAGGACGACCTGTGATGCTTTCCCAACTGACATGCCTCACACTGAACAGATGTGTGAGGAAGACTATAAGGCAATACCTGACGCAACTTCTGAAGCGGTAAATGACCAAAACGCAGATGCCACAGTAAAGGAGATACTTGGCCAGAAGGAGAGGATGTGGTTCCAGCAAATGGGATCTGATTCAGGCGGTAGAGGCCTCCTTGCTCATAGCCACGACCAATCACGTTGCCCGTATGGATGTCCTGAAAAATCAAAGAAGATGAATCAAAAATTGCCCGACAATGGAGATCCTTCGTAATCTGACTAATTGACAATAGATTCATTGAAAAATCAGGTGCATGTAGCACATTCTTGAGCTGCATAGACGATGTCAGTCTAATCTCCCCCTGACCAGTGATGGGGGAATGTGTGCCATTTGCAATGACTACTGTCCGTCCTGGAGGGTTCTGAGTGTATCCTATAAGTAGACTCTGGTCGCCACATAGGTGATGTGTAGCGCCTGAATCCATAATCCATGGCAATGTATCAGAACTACTACTATGAAGTGCAAGTATACTACCTGAAGCACTAGTAGACGCGGAGGCAGAAGCAGCAACATCAGAATGACTCTCTGTAGTCGGTGCTGGACCAGATGGTGGGATAATGCCCCTCAGACGGGCAACTAGATCATCAAATCGTTGGTCCAAGGTAGCAGCAGATGGGGGCTCTATCTGCTTAGCAGATCGTGCGGATGCAGGAAATCCATGCTTTGAATAGCATGTATCCTCATTATGTCCAACTCGGTGGCAGTAGGTGCATGTTGGCCTAGTGCGACCACCTCTCCCACGGGGTCCACGTCCACGGCCCTGGTAATGAGAACCACAACCTCTGGTTGCTGCCATGGCTGAAGAATTCTGACTTGCAGCAGTTGAGGGAACTGTAATCCGACTCAGTCTATGGAAGGCTTCCTCTATTGGAGGAATTGCAGAATCGGCCAAAATTTGTGATCGTGCTGCCTCGTACTCAGGATCAAGTGCAGCTAGGAACACTCCTACCATAGTAGTGTTCCTATATGTCTTCTCCTGTTCTGGCGTGGCTGTCAAGGGCATGAAGCTGTATAGCTTCTCGAACATCCCTCTTAGTGACGTATAGAGAGAATGTAAGGGGCGACCATTCTGCTTGATGGTGAAGATGTCGTGCTGGAGTTGCAGAATCTTTGTCTCGTTCTTTGCCTGGGAATATGTAGCCGCCAGAATGTCCCACATATCATTTGCTGTGGGTTGATGGAGGATGTCATTGGCAATCTCAATTGCCAACGTGCCAGATAGCCAAACTTTGGCGTATGCGTCATCAGCCTCCCAGGAGGCATAGATTCCAGTCTTCTCAGCAGGCTCTGGTTTGGTAAGAATATGCTTCTTACCCGTAGACTTCATCATACTCATGAACTGCATTGCCCACAGTTCATAGTTGGTACCGTCCATCTTGACAATAGGCGCTGGACCACGGAATGCACCAATAGATGGGACATCTGCCTTGCTTTCTGACATACTGGATACTGAAGACTGAAACGATTGATAGAGAATGTGATTTGTCTACAAAGACATAGATGGGTTTAGTTGCACGTGTAGACCTCAAGCAACTAAACCCATGTAGACGAAGGTGTGCGCTCTAGGGCTTGACACTTGCACGCGTACAGTCAACCGTGAAACCTAGGCGCACTGGTGTGCGATGCGTGCACTGATGGCGTGCTTGAGTGGCGCTGATGTGCGTGATGAGTCACACGCGACCGCACAGGAGACAGATGCTGCTGCAGCGCTACCAAGGATCCAGGAGCACCGCAGGAGCAACGCACGCGCAGGCTACGAAGCACGCAAGCGCACACACCAGGAAGCAGTGCGCGCAGGCGGCGCTTCAGGCGCAACGCGCGAGCGCAGGCGATGCTTCAGGAGCACCGCACGAGACACCGGAGCAGCGTGCGCAAGGGAGATGCGCAGAGGAGGCGAGCCGGCGCAGATTCGACCGGGGAACCACCGTGCGAGCAGCCCACGCGGGGCGACGCTGATCGAAACGAGAGGGAGAGAGGAAGAGAGGCCGGCGGGTGGGGTAGGGTTAGGGTTAGGGTTTCGAGAACTCCGGTCTAGGACCGTCGCTCTGATACCATGTTGGGAAAACTGAATAACTTGTTTATTCCATGAACCCTAGGCTCTCTTATATAGGAGAGTAGCCTATGGGTAAATTACACAAAGCATACTATGAAGAAAAACAAAATAGAGAAAGGTACAGATACTACTATTATTGTATACGTTAACAGGAAGTATGCAGTTTTTTGTTCAGGATGGACGAAAGAAGAACATGCTGAATTCAAGAGAAAGTTACCAAGAAGAAACAAGGAAGATGCTTACATTGAGCGTCGGGCTTTCGATCTTAAAGCATCTAAAATGAGGAATAAGAAGGACTTGTCCTTTGTCACCTCTTGTAAATATTCTTTTCAATAAAAGGAGATATCCAAACCTCAAAAATTACCGGGATTATTATTTAAAAAAATTCACTCTCCATCGGGTTGGGATCAACCCATCTAAGGACTCATAAATAAAAAAAAGATTAGGTATTTTACACTTACACCCCTTCAAGACTCTACAATTACGATTATACCCTTACTTTCTGCAATAATACTTGTACCTATTTATTCTTTACCAAATTCAAAGTACTACCCTTCCATTTAAGTAAAATAAGGGTGCAAGTACAATAACAAAATGACAGTACCATGCATTTTTCAAAGAATATATGAGCATGTCATTGCAAAAAAGATAGGGACATAACTGGAATAGTATAATCTCAAAGCGGCACCCATGTAAAAAACCCAAACGATTGTTTACTTTGTCAATGTTTATTATGGTGGTCAAAGATGGGAGGTGTGCTGTTCTAGCAAATCACATCGGTCATTGAATGATATATGTTGACTTTGTCATTCTATATGATCTTTTTTCCACAACATAGAGATGTCTTAAGCACAATAATACAAAGTGGTGGGCCCGGTGAATCCAAGTCAGATAATTGAACCTCCAACCATGCAAGATTCATTAACTACTTATTGAATAGAATAGAAAGGTAGGACCGACCAAAGAAAAAGTAAGAGGAGGAAAAGATCTTCATTGAATGTTTCTATTTTAGTTAGTTTATATAAATGAGTCTAATCCTATGGATGTATTCGATTTGTTTATTTTTGAATTGAATGCAGTTCGAACTTTATTGTATGGATTAATATGAGTGAACATTGAACTTGAGAATTTTTCGAAAATAGAATGTAAATGAATATTGAGCTTAAGAACTGTCTAGCAAGACGGAGCGAAAAGAAGTCAAATGAGGGGGGGGGGGATTTATAAGTAATTAGAACAATGATAATTAAAATCTTCTTCTTCTTTTCTCGCCCTTCTTCATCTTTTTAAAAAATAGGTCAATGAGGATTTTTTTCTCTTTGAAAAAATATAACCGCAATACATTTGTATATATTAGGGATTTTTAAATTAGTGGATATATATGTGTATCGATTCTTTAGCACATCGAACCCGAGCGAATTTATCATTTTCAAGTTATGTGCTTTTGTATAAACGAGTATAAACCTATGTCTAGGTTCGATTCTTTTATTTTCGAATCGCATTTAAATCTGACTATGAGTGAAGCAAGTATGAATGGATATCCAATTTGAGAATTTTTTGACATTCCTAGTTTCAATGGTCTCTTCTTTAGTTCTCTCTTGATCTACACCTTCCTCTCGCGAGAAGATGATGGTATGATAAATAAAAAGAGTTACGGTGGATCTACGAAACAATGCGAGAGAAGTGGATAGTTAGACACTATAACTGTGATTTGGTCGTTCTTTGGTTCCTTTTGATCGTGGGATTTGCAAGAGATTAGATTAGCAGTAGCAAAATTTAACGAACACTACAAAAAATTGAGCTATAGTGACATTTTTTCAAAATACATCACTAAATTAGCCATTGTTAAGTATATAACGACGATATTATTCATTACGAAATGATTTTTCATACTCAAAATTAGCGACTATATCATATATGTCGTTATATAATTAGCAACGGTCCACTTAGTGACGCTTGTCCGTTGCTATTTTTCAAACTTCTAATTGATCATCGCTAAATTTTGAACTAAAATATTAGTGATGATTAGTTGATATTTTGAAAATAGCAACGGATAAGCGTCTCTATATAAATCATTGCTAATGATATAACGAGATATATGATCGTTGCTAATTTCGAGTAGCAAACTCATTTCACAACGAATAATATCGTCGTTATAGCTCAATTTAGTGACGGATTTTTGAAAAAAACGTCACTAGAGCTCAATTTTGTTGTAGTGGAAACTTGATTAAGGAATTAGGTTATAATGAGGCCTTGCATCTCAGAGAGCTAGGATTTGACTTAATTCAGCTGAAATTGGTTGAGAGCTCCATAAAAAAATAATGACAGAAATGTTGGTTTAATTTTATAGAGTATATGACACAATGGTAATTAAATTATGCACTCCATTTCAATGGTGTAACTAACTTTAAAAAGTAATAACGTGGTACTTAATTTTTCAAGATTTATTTCAAATCTATATTGAAGTGATGTGATATAAGCCTGGAAAGAGATTTTGATAAATTTCAATATTCGCACATCATATCCTAACGTATCTTAAAGATTAAGTAACCCATTGTCACTTTTAAATGAAGTTCATGTATGATTGAAATCGGGTGTATATTTTGATAACTTTTACCTAATTTACTTTAGGGTTTTTATCAGCTGTGCCCCTCTGAGATATTGCAATTTCAGCTATGTCCCTCCCTTTTTGGGAATATCAATTGTATCTCCGACTTCTTGTCGTTATATCACTTATTCCCCTCGAGTTAGTTGCCATCCATCTCTAATGAAATGGACGTTAACTTTGAGGACCTTTAGTGATTGCTATTTGCTTAGTTGTCCATCTCGAGTTAGTTGCCGTCCATCTCGAGTTAGTTTTAAAAAATGGACTAGAATGTCTAACCCCTCTTTCTTCTTCTTCCTTCCCCATCCTCTTCCTCTTCCTCCCTCTTCTCTTCATCCTCCCAGCCTCAAGCTCCTCCATTGGCTCCTCCCAACTACCCCATCCCCTCCCTCCGCCTCCATGCCTCCCCCTCGGCCCCCGAGGTCCTCCCCCCGCCCCTGCTCCTGCCTCTCTGCCCCTAGCACCTCCCCTCGTACTTGTGCCTCCTCCTATGCGCCTGAGCTCCTCCCTCTGCCCCGAGCTCCTTCCCTCGGCCCTCATACCTCCGACCATGCTCCTCCTCGTCCCCCTCCTCTCCTAGCTCCTCCCACCAACCCCCGCTCCTCCTCGGCCACCCATCTGCCCCCAACTCCTCCTCACTACCCTCACACCTCTGCCCAAGATCGATCCCTCGTCTTCCGCCTTCTTCAACTTCCTCAATTGTTTCACCTTCATTATAGTGACTCTCACATTCTTCTCCTCGTCCAATCAAGCCGGCATCTTTCCATCTCTGATCTTCCCACTTCCTTGGACATCTTCTGGATTCACGTCCGCCTCGTACATAATCATGTCCATTCCCGAATTCAGTAGCAATTCCTTCCCAAAAACAATGACGCATCAGTAGTAGAGTCTAATTCCGAAAACAACGATGGATCAGTAGCGTAGTCTAATTCCTTCTCGAATTCAGACTTATCGTATAGAAAAGCAAATAGAAGACTCTCGATCGGTTTGGACTCCTTATCCAGCTTCTTCTGGGCTTCTCCTATGTTGACAGTGCCGATGAGGTCGACTCCCACCTCAACCTTGTCAGGCCCATGGTGGGAAAGGGATGAAGGGAGGTGGTCAGCCTTGTTGTTGAGAACCCGCGGCTTCATCGTCGACATGTTGTTGTTGATGATGAATGGTGGAGGAGAAGAGGATGGGGGAGGAGGTGGTCGGAGGAGGAAGGGTTGGAGGAGGAGGGAGGAAGAATGAAACATTGATTTTGATTTTTTTTCCAGATATGCCCCTCTCAACTATAGCATGGTTTGAGAAAACCATGGTTAAATTCAAATTATTGACGGCTAAAGTAACGGAGGGGCACAAGTGATAGAACGACAAGAAGTTGGGGGAACATCTGATATTCCTAAAAAGGGAGGGGGCATACATGAAATTGCAATATCTCAAAAGGGCACAACTGATAAAAATCATTTACTCTATCTTTTATGCTGTTGAAATGTCTCTTTTTCAAGCTTGTTCGGGAAAAGCTGCATTGAACTATCCATAAATTTCAAGGAATTTTACACTATGCTGCCTAAAATCTTATCCAGTTAAATCATAGCTCCTATATAATTGTTGTAATTATCCATATAATTTCACTATATATAATGATTGAAATCTTAACGATCAAGTGCCACATTGTTACCTTTAGTGGGGATAACCCTAAGAATAAAGGTGCCCAATTTCGGACAATTTACTCCAAAAGAAGGTGCCCAATTTCGGGGGATGAGACAGAAAGAGATGAAAGAATTGCTCATGAGGAGAAAGTTCAACAACTTATAAAGTAACTTCAATAAAGGACTCGCACAACTAAGCAAATAGCAATCACTTAATGACTTGTATGGGAAATAAAGCACTGGTATTGTGGGTGGGAGAAACGCTAGCAAATAAATCAAATCCATTATGAAGGAAGCAAGGACTATATGAATCCTGAAAGATTATGGTGGTTGCACTGTGTTTCTTATAAATATAATGTAATGTATATAGATAAAATGTTATTTTTAAGCCCCAAAAGCATGCATATATATATATATGTGTGTGTGTGTGTTAATGATAAGCAAATCCTGAGATTCGTAAAAGATCTTGAGAAGCGCAAAACAAGTCTGAGAATAGTAAATGATATGCATGGATTTATCTTATAATCTATGATGCTTTAACAAAGAACATATTCCATTTAAAACTTTAGCTTTTTCTCTTTTACAAGAGCAAGATTGAAAGAAATAGAGATGAAGGAATGCAAGTGTAGGCCTATTGACCTTCCACCTCATTCTCGAGACAACGAGATGCGCAATTATAAGAATAAGTTACATTATAGGTCTGTTTGGTTGCTGGGTTGGGGTGGGTTGGGGTAACCTGATTGAAATAGTAGCTGTTTGGGATGGTTATGAGAGTTGGAGATGGTTGGAATAAAGAATGTGATGTGATGTCACTATGATTTGTGATAGAATTCCATTCCATGAAAAAAGGGGATAAACCGGGTTACCTCGGGGACATTTTTCAACTACTACTTTTGTAGTCTAAACGATTAGAATCTTGTACTCATTGTAGCTAGCAGCCACTTCTAGCCCTTTTGGATACGACAGAGAGTTCAACTTCTGCAATGGCATGGCTTCTTGTAGTTCACCGAAAGAGTTTAGACAAATTGTGCCACAAAAACAATGAACAGAAGAAGGTGCAACATCGACTTCGATGAAACTTTTAAGAGAAAAATGTGGCTGCTCGTTGGCTGCCTGTCACATTTTTCGACTATTTTATTTTTTTAAAATACCGTCATATATTATCATCATTATATCCATCTAATATGTCATTCCAATTTCGTCAGAAATAGAAACTCCTATGCCCTCCACCAAGAATAGGTTGATTACAATTCTAAGACTGTTAAAATTACATGCTCTAGATGGAGTGTATAGGAGTATATGTTTCTGACAAAATTGGAATGTCATATTAAATGGATGTAATAATAAAAATATATGATTGCATTTTGAAAAAAATAGCTGAAAAATAGAGCAAGAGCAAACCTATTTTTCTCAAATTTCAATGTTATCATTCTTCCACAAGGGCAAAGGGGTCATTTTCCTGCACACAACTTGATATAGGATGTAGGGATTTTTTTCCCTCGTGAAGGCCCATCTGACTTTTGCCAAAGTTACAAAGAGGTTCCGAAATTTCTAATGCCCCCTCACAATCCAAATCTGACGAAGGTTGGAGCGTACCCCATTGAAGGGTCTGGATTTAGAGGGTTGCAAAGTTAGGTAATCCATAAGTTAAACTATATGTCTTAAGGCCTAGCAGAAACGATGATGCAGTGGTAAAAAAAATACTAACAACGAGGTGATCCAAATCTTGAACGTGGTGCTCACAAAATCCAGCACTAATTATCATAATTGATGATTATTTGAGCCATAAGAAAACCTAAGAAAACATGTAATTTGATATTCTATTCATTTAGAGCATTATTTTATATGTCCAAATATAATTTATCAGACTTTTATAGAATCATATACATGTCTTAATAATCACATATTCTTGATAGGCATTCTTGAGCATATACAGACGTGATATCAAATGTTCACTGAAGCATCCATTTCTTTACAACTAAAATGGGAATCCATACACAGTAAAAAGCGGATCGATGCAGTGCAGATAAATGTGGTACCGATGAAAAGGTTCCTCGATGGGATCCATAAAAACAGGCATATTTTTCACGCACGTGTCAATCCTGCGGCTTTACTGTCGCGGTTGCTGTTGATGGGATAAGCCCTAACATAGAGACGAAAGCATATAGGCCCTTTTCCTTGCAGTACAACCAAAGTCCAGCGAAAGGAAACCAGCATGCCTCTGCCATCTGAGCAATTGGGCCCAACGCCCGCCATCTCCATAAAACGAGGCCCACCAACACATGCGTCTGCCATCTGAGCAATTGGGCCCAACGCCCACCATCTCCGTAAAACGTGGCCCACCCAACAGCTGTCAAGGCCGCTTCAGGAACAATCAATCAATAAATAAATACTCCCGACTCTTGCAAACGCAAGCTGACGTCTGCTTGTGAGAAGCACGTGATCATTCAATGGATATCACAATATAACTACAATGTTGTTGGGATACCAACCAGAAACCGCTACCGGGTACGAATGTGTACGTGCCCACATAAGCATACGACGAGAAGAATAAGATCACAAGACACTCACTGAAGGATGAATAATTACTATGAAGATGAACAAGTGTACACTACAAGAATTTTGACCTATGGCCATGAATAGTTGAAATATTCATTGCAATATCTTCCAATTTTAAACATATGTCAATGAATATTATTTGTTGTAAATTAACTTTTGTTTTTGTAATAGCAATGATTGTCATATTTGTTGCTAATTTTATTTTCAAATAGTTGCTAAAATTGGTCAATGATGAGAACATAACATCGATGCGCGCGCGCACACACACACGCACGAGCACTCGCACGTACACACGCACGCACACACAAGCTATGCTCAATTTTTTTGACAATAAATTTTTTATTGCCACAAAGAAAGAAACATTTTACCTATGCTGCCATAAAACTTTACATGAAATAAAATTTTCATCGCTAGAGTAGTTGTAGAGTAGTTGTAATGAGCTTATCATTATCACAATTGTTTTTTTAAGAAAAAGAGGGTGAGCTCCCGAGATGGGAGTCACCACGCAACGTTATATCATATCAAATCCAGAGAAGTTTTACAGAGTATAATTAACTAGACTCCCAAAAACACCAGAGAGCCTTACAGTGAGAGATAACGTTTTCTGGATAGAACATCTGATTTTTAAAAATAAGCTTATTTCTCGCATGCCAAATTGCCCATAGCGTCGCGAAAGGTCTAGCCACATCATCAAAGGAGCTGCCTCATACTTTACTTACCCCTTCCCAGAAGCTCGAAAAGCAGCAGGCATCTGCCCATGTGATCGTTAGTCCTTTCCAGACCTTCTCCGAAGTCCCACGAGAGAAGAAGATATGTTCTGAGTTCTCCTCCTGCTCCCCGCATCTGTCACACATCACATCCTGAAGATTCAAGAGCCTCGCTCTCCTAGCCTTGTCCAGTAACTTGTCTTTCCTAAGGCACCAGAGGAAGATTTTTATTCTGTTCGAGATCCTGCTTGTCCAAACGATCTTCACATCCTGACACAGTCATTATCACAATTGTTAGCATACCTTACTTTTCACAATGGATTTTTTAACATGACCGAGTCATCACAAGTTAAAGTTTTTATTGCTATAATTTTAAGATTAAATTTGCATACCGTCATTATAACATATTATTATGAGATATTAACAAATTTCCTTGTTTGATTCTTATGTCTTTTTTGTCTATTGACTCGTACTATTTTTTAATGTATAAATATGCTTATATGATGTATATTAAGCTAACTCAACTTATATTCAACTTACTTTGTATAATTTCATTTCAATATCAATCGATGCATCCTTACGTGATGTAATTCAAGTGCATCTAAATTAAATAAATCATACACACTCATGCAACTACGGATTTAACTCTAGTTTGTCGACATGAATGCTTTAGAGAAAATCTTCTGCAGTATTGCAAAGGTCTACCGTAGAACCGTAGATCATCTCAACAGCTCGATATTGATCGAACGATTCACACGAATTCAACGATTTTGTGAGCCCTTATCGTGGGAATTCGTATGAACCACTCGTTCAAGATCTAGCGGTTGATATAATCCATGGTTATATTGCAGACCTCTGCAGTAACGTCAACCATTCTGAATATCTTTTTTTTTTGTATGACATGTATCATCCTTAAACTAGTGAAATCGTTTAGTAGAAACTTAGGGTGCGTTCGATTCGGAAATAAGCCTGAATAAGGATGGGGAATAAGGAGAATAAGGGTCTATTCTTTGTTCGGCCGGAGGATAGGAATAAGGAGAATAAGGTGAAATAAAGGTAGGTGATGTGGGATAAAGATAGAAATAAGAGTGAAATAAGATGGAATAATGGGGAATAGTCGTACTACTGGGAACTATGTCCGAAGGAGAATTAATCCCTTATTCCAGGGTCTATTCTCCAACCAAACAGGGCCTTAGCCTTTATCATTCGAAATTTATCTCAGGAATATCTATTAATTACTGTATTGTCGTGGATGAATTCCAAAATGATGGTGTTATCTTTTGCATTCTCATGATTTTCTATGCCTATCGCTGCTAAATTATCGAGGTTACTAGTCACTACCAATCCTAACAAGAGAGGCTTTTTATGTCATAGATATCAGTGCCATTGAATTAGTACCGAATACACTATTGATTGAGCATTTTTTTACACTAGTTAAAGGGGGGGGGGGGGTTGGGATTGTTGGGATTCGAATCCTGATGACTTAAATGGGAGCTCACTGCTTCTAGCACCTGACAAAGTTTTTCGTTGAGCAATACAATGTATAAAAGGAAAGCAACGAGAAAATCCCAAAGTTCTTTTGATTAGGTGTAATGTTCGGATCTAAACCACTCGATTTCAAACCACAATCTGACCCGATAAAAATCTGATTAAGGTCGAGCAAGCTCGGATCGATGCTCCAACCATCATTGTCCTTAGGTTTACAAATATTTTTTCAAGCTAACCAAATTTGTGCTTAGTATTGTTGTTCCCATTCCAAAGAAAATATCTCGTTATTTTATCAATATTATCAATGACATGCTTTGGGACCTTATCCTGTTTGGTTGCTAGGGTACACCGAGGTACCCTGGCATACACCTAGCTCCAACCCAGCATTCCTGGGTTGGGTTTGCTTGTATTGACCCTACAATTTCTTTGGTATAATATTTTTTAACCATGGTCAAATAAACTTATTAACATAAAAAAATATATTATAATCATTAGAAAAGTTAATATAACACATAATAAATGTCACATCACATCACAATTATCATTCAACCCTCCCAACCCACCAAACAGCTACTATTCAAAGGAGGATACCCCATCCCACCTCAACGCAGACCAACCCAGCAACCAAACAGACCCTAAGAGTCGATAACAAGGGAAAGTGAGTAGTGTCAAACTAGAATTTAAAAGAATAATCCTAGCATGCATCACAAGCATATGAGCATTCCATCCACTCAATTTTTGAGCAAAGAATTCAATTGGTGGAAGCCAACAATTTATTTTGAGATTTTTATGAGGTAAAGGGCATCCCATATAATTTATTGGGAATTACCAATACTCCAATCAAAATGAGATTTTAGGTTTGTCCTAAGATTGTTATATTTAAGACAATGCAACGAGGATTTTGCCTTTTTTATTTTAATCCTTGATTTGAGAAAGAATATTCTAAGCGTAATCGTGAAATTTTTAAGGTCCTTATCGTAGTATAGAAAAACGAGGAGGTCATATGAAAATTAGATGTCTGTAATTTATGTGGCAAGACTTGGGTAAGTTGCCCTTAATTTTACCATCCACTATAAGTTTTTTTAACATACAATACAAGATATTCATAGAATTGATAAATAATAGAGGAGATAATGAGTTTCCCTCACAAACGTCTCCTTCGGACTTGAAGAAACCAATGGAGCCCTTGTTTATTTTTGATGGAAATTCCATTTGGAGAAGGAAATGATCCAATTAATGAATTTGCTTGGACCCCCCGAAATTTTCATGGCTCCAATAATTAAATCTCATTTTCAATTCTCTACAATGGGGCGTCAGTTGAGTTTTTTCAAAGGTTTTAGGAAAATCTGCAATAATCTATTCGAAGATACTAAAGACCTTTCAGTGTCCAAAAGTCTAGACAATGTACTTAATTTTATCATGGTCAGGTTAACACAAAGACCAAAGATTGTAGAAAATTCTTGAGGGTAAAATTCAGACATTTGATGGCGCAATCATCAAATTTTAGGAAGATGGGAATATCATATGCAAATAACATATCGACGACGATGTGATTTTCTCAAAATATTTGATAGCTCTCAATCAAACTATTTTTGGCGAGGTTTTGGAGCATCCCTGTTAACATATTAATAGTATTTATGAAGTGTAAGAGTGAGAGTGGGTCACCTTTCCTGACACCACATAGGGGTTTGAAGAAGCCTGATATCGAGTTAACATTCAAGGATATCACAGTGCTCTTGAGAAATGTTATAACCCACTCAACGGGACATCCACTTAAGGATGGATCTTTGTCGTAGCTGTAACATCTCGGACTTAGGACCTCGTTCCGTTATCGAGGAAAACTGGCCCTGACAATTTATTGGGTTCGGATCGAATTGGATCCGTTGACAACCACCCAAAATGCTTAAACTTAAGTTGTCAAGTAGTAATCCCCACCACTTATAAACCACACACACTTCATGTGTTTTTTTAGATATGACAATATATTTGGGGTTGGGGTTTACAATAACTCTCTACTTGAGAGAATCAAAGGCCTTTTAAAGATCTATTTTAATGACCACAACCTTAACCCTACTTTGACGCTATTGGGGCATGACCTTGGAAGTAAATGCAAATGCATCATAGGCACCTCCGCCTTCAGGAAGGCACATTGTGACGGAGGGATTAGTTTAGAGAGTTTCATAGCCTATATGTTAGCAGGATTTTTGATATAAGTCTCAGGGATAGGTTTATGACACTGATATGTCAATAGTTGCTAACGTCCTTGGGATCTCCTTTCTTGTACAGGAGGGTAATGATCGAGTTATTGACGAATTGAAAATCATTATGTTGGAATTTGTTTGAAAAAGAGGTGGTTGACCATCACTACAAGAAAAATGAGTTGTGGTCACGGAATGTGGCTACAAAAACTTGTGGTCACGATAATTCCGTGGCCATTAGTTTCTCGTAGCTACGATCCGTGACCAAAGTCTTCATACAAGAGTTGTAGCCACGACAAGTTCTGTGGTAAGCGGTCACGGCATATTCGTGGTTAGAAAACTCTCGCAACGAGATTTGTAGCTGCGGCTACTGGCCATGACGTGTTGTGGCCAGTGCCCAATTATGTGGCCACAAACCCCATATCCGTGGGCATAGTTCTGTAGCCACAACTTATTTTCCTTGTAGTGCATATTCATTAACTCAAGTTTTTACGATGGGCCAATACTTTTTGAAAATCGGGAATACGGTCATCGAAATTCAATCGATTAGTTTTAAGATGCCACTTATTGACATGATGAAACCTAGTGACAGGCTTAGAACAAGACTGGGTCGAAAAGGCCTAAGAAAGATGATTTTCCGAACCAGAAACTCTCCATCTTAAAGGATGGTCTCACATGTTGGAGTGAGAGGTGTTCGCAACTAGACGTTTGTGATCTTAATAGGTTTTGGGTAAGGTTTGGGTTTTAGCAAAGGGTGATATATCTAGCATAAAATGGGAAGATGAGAATACAATCCAAAATGACCCATATGCTTTGTGATGTTTCAGGGTGAAAGAAGAGTTCGGATCTTTAAGGTTGAAGAGACCCGATAGATGGCGGGCTCTCTCTGTCTATAAAGTGAAGCTAAGGGAGGGGATTCAGAAGGCTCGCATAATAGGCAATCAACGATCATGCACATTCTTTCTCTGCAAATTTGCAAGAGAAGATGGATGATGGGCGTTTGGAGGAGGATTCGCTCCGATAACAGAAAATATTAAAGTCAACAGCAGAAATAAGATGATCTCTAATATCATGAATGGCTCTTAGCTTATCCAGGAATGAGTGTTTGTCCGAAGATATTTCCGTGTTCAAATCCTTCTACATTTGTTCTTCTTCCATTCTCTTCCCTATTTTTCGTGATATCATTCACGCTCCAAAATAAAAATATTAGAGATAATAACATCATACCGACCTTGATATCTCATCGATTCAAGTGAAAAGTGGTTGATACAACGTCAAAGGCAGCTCCGAACCCGATCGAGCCGACATGTCTGGATGGTCGGTATTATGCGCAATCATCGATCCAGTTAGTTCATACATGCTGAGTTCACCTAGGGCCCTTTTGGTTGGAGAATAGGTCCTGGAATAAGGGGCCAATTCTTCTCCCGACACGATTCCCAGTGGTACGACTATTCCCTATTATTCAATCTTATTTCACTCTTATTCATATCTTTATCCCACCTTACCTACCTTTGTTTCACCTTATTCTCTTTATTCCTGTCCTCCAACCGAACAAAGAATAAACCCTTATTCTCCGTATTCCTGATTATTCCCGAACCACCACCCCCTGGTATTGAAGACCTCCAATTCTCAAGAGCACACACATTAGAGAAATCCAGTTAATTGGTTTGGAAGCCAACAGACAGCTGGCGGTTGAGAACATCCAAGAGTACCAGTCCAAAACGGCAGCACCGGATGTAGCAAGTAACGTTCACTCCCACCCGGTAACAATTTTATGACCCGGCAATTTTCACATAAAGCCCCACACTTTCACGAGAAGCTTCGAACTTCGCACATGTACGTAGATATCGTGGATACGATAAACTCATAAAAGCATAAAAGCTACACACCCCAGATCACGTAGACGTTGTGTATAAAAGCGAGGAAAAGAAAGGGGTCTAGACAGAAAAATTCCTCCAGCCGTACCACGGATTATTATGACATTAGTGGGACTAATTCAGGATCTAATCCAATCAAGAAAACTATCAATATAATGCAACTGATTCCGTCCATCACCAAATTCGAGTAAATCCAAGATGCACAACTTCGAGATGGCCCGTATTTGGACGAGCATCAATGTTAATCATAGAAAAATCCCACCACCTTAATTTAAAATTAAAAATAGAAACTTTGACCATTAAGCGTGTCGTGTAAACTTACGGTGCTAGCAAGCACGAAGTCACACGATTCCCAACATTTATCATATATCTTTTGTTTTTTATTTATATTTCAATCTTCTAGATCAACTTATATTATTAACTGAATTCGATCCACTTCACCGTGTAATTGATTGATCTTTTGATAATTCAACAATTACGCGCATGTACTCGAATTACAAAATTCGAACCAAAACCACTCTGATCATTTACATTCGCATATCAAACTAAATTAACGTGATAATTAAACTATCTGTCACATAGGAGCGATCGATTTCTTATCATAGGATAAAAGTTTCTTGAGACTTTTGGTCCATACGTAGACGAAACTGTCAAGCAAAATGGCACATCGAAACCTTATTCCTCGATACTACAATCTTTTCGAGATTGTGAAAAAGTTTGAAAAAAATTAGCATACTAAATGAGATCGCGAGAAAAGATCGACATTGATATTTCATGTTAGTTACCTTGAGGAGTACTGTGAGAATCCAAAGGAATCGTTAAGGATGCTTGTTGCCTAGACGTGCACCTTCTAATGTCCATGTTCGACATACGTAGGTCGTTGAAAGGATCATTGATCGGTAGATCAAAGGCCAAAGCAAGAAAAATCAAAGGACATAATAGTCAGAGGATACCCGGCTGAAGAGGTAAGTTGGTAATGCAACAATATAATTAGGCGATTAGAGGACTCGATACAAGCTTCCTTAGAAGACTTGCGGATGAGAATATTCGATCAATTAGGTCCAAGAGGCTTGTCACTCCCGTAATACATGGAACTTGCAGACATGCATGCAATCAAATGATGTGCATGTAAATTCACACATATGGATGATCTCTATGAGCGGTCACCTTTGCGTGCAGATGCATGTGAGTGCATGCAGATGATCATTTTAAGCACAGTGGTTGCATGCAAATGCACGTAGATGCACGCAAACGATTGTTGCAAGTAACAAGTGCATGGAGCCATGAGCTCAAATGCATGTAAATGATTGTTAATGATCATTGCATGCAACTACATGCATACACAAAGGAACAAATGTTCCGTGAATGTGAGCGGATGCACATGGATGCTTGTATCATGTAAATGCCATGCACACCCATGGCGAAACTTTACGCCAATGCACATGGATGTTGATGGTGGATGAAAGGAACTAATCTTCTATTGCATGGCTTACCATAGCACTAGCAGAAGATGTTGTGTGGGATGGATGCGCAACACGTGACAGAGAAAAAATGAATGGCTCGTATAAAACTCCTCCCTTCCCCCTTCTTCTTTCTCCTTTCTTCTTTTCCTCTTCATAGTAGAGCGTGCCTCCACATCTGTCACCTCACCATCCTTGAAGGACTCCCCCTCTCCCTTGAGTGCTCCATCCTCCATCGCTTCCCCTCCCTCGTTCTCTACTTCCTCATCCTTCCACAACTCCCTCTATGATGATATCCTCCACCAGCTCTCCGAGAATCAAAACCTAAACAAGCTCCTTGTTCTCTACAAGAACATGTAATTAATCTCTCAATTTTTTTATTTTTAATGATGGCATACAATTACGGCAAGTCGCTTGTAGAGTATGTATCTTTGACTTGCAGGTATTTACATATTGTCTCAGGCATTCAAGAAGATATCAAAAGACCAAAGACCTGATTCAAGAAGCTTTTACATTCAAGTTGTATTTCAATGATGTAATTGTATAACAAAGTTTATTGTATTTTTGCATCAAGTTGTAAGTTTGAGAGTATAAGAAAAGCATTCCTAATACGGACCAACTCACAACAAGCTCAAAAACTTGACCTAATAAATAACCTCACAACATCTAATTGACTAGTGTGTGATCAACAAACCTTAAATTCAGTCGAGCATTTCATTATTGATTTTATTATAGATTTTATTAACTAATCAATTATTCACGATCGATCACTTCCTGAATGACCAATTGAGAGCCCCGTCATATTTTAAATTATTCTCAACGACTCTATAGAGACTACTTTTAGTCGATCAACTAAAGTTGATCCAATCAATCAACCTTGCCCATATAATCAACATCTGGGTAGTGATCGACCAATGGGATAATCTTAATATAATTGTAATGTTTCTAACATCTGCATTTTCAAAGGTTTGACTCTACCACTATACAAAGGACCATATATACATTGTTGAAAGATACACCAGAGCTCACCGCATAGCACAACTTTCTTTAGAGTATTCAACTCTTTATCTCGTTGTTTTTCAAGCTTCTAACCTTTATATAGAGACTTCAAGTTCTAGAGCTACTCAGTTTGTTCAGGTTTATAAAACCTCTCAAAGTTGGCATTTGATTGCCTCCAGATCATTAAGTTCCCATGCTACTCATCAGAGATACTTTCTATAAGCAACAATACTATTGTGATAATTTTTCAAGTTATATTATTTTATTCACATGTGCTATTTTTGTCAAAGATAGTATTATTATTTGCGATCATTATCGATATAAATGTGTAGCAATACATCTATGTTATTAATAATAACTTTTTGAGATAAGCTTTTCAACAAAAAATCTTGGCGTTAGATTCAAGTGTTGTAGGTTTCTTGGACAATCAAAGTCGGTCCATCCAAGAAAGTCAGAGACATGGAGAACAACTGGAAAGGCAACAACAATAACAACTCTTTCAAGAGCCAACCCACTATCATACCTTCTCCTTGTGATAGTACGAATTATAACTATTGTAAAGTCAGGATGCAATATTCCTTGAGTCTATAGATTTCGAAGTCTGGAACATGATAGAGATCATGTATGCTTGGATAGTTATCTGATGAATCTCGATTCATCATTCTTTATTCTATCATTTTGGCCTTAAAAACCCTAGCAAATGCATGTAAATAACCTCAATTTGTACATAATAGCATTCATTATTTATTGTATTTATTGAATATTAAATAAGGTTTTTAATGCCAAAATTATAGAATAAAGAGAAGAAAAGAAAAAGGAATAAAATATTGCAAATATTTTATGACCCTAACCCCGAGACCAAGGCCAGAATGGAACTGGTCGACAAAGAATAAAGTAGGGCGAGATAAGGGCAAATAATACAAGAAATACCTCATTTATTTATTCATTCATTTATGCATTTTTGACACCTATTTTGCATTTAATATTTATTCATCAAATAAAAATATTTTGTACATGAAAATTGTAGATAATAACGTAAATAAAAATACAAAATTGATTTTGTACAAAAATGATATACAATGTACATTTTATACTCAGGATAAAAAGCTAAAATATCAACTTCACAGACCCATATCTTGTAAATAAAAACTCAGGATCAACCAAAATCACCTTTAATTGTATATAGCTCTTCAAGAAGTATTTAATAAAATTGGTTTCATAATTTTTGGAGTTCATCTGTGAAAGTTAGGTTTTCGGTCCCTATTGTACAGTCTACCTGATTAAAATATTCAATTTATTCATTATTTATTATTTTTACAAACTTGTATTTTTAGAATTTTGTAAATAATATATATAATACATGTACATATTGAAATTAGAATAAAACCAAAAAGAATTTGTAAAATAAAATAAGTCTATGCAATACATAGATAAAAATACCAATGCTATCTATATGTATATAAATAAAAAGGGATTTTATTCTTTTATTCTTTATTCATATATATTTTTATAATAATGTAAACATTACATATAATACAAATACAAGATAAAAACCAAGAAAATATATTATATATAGGTAAAATACGTATAAGTATACCTACTTATACATACACCTATTTATCTAAATATGTAAATAAACTTATAAAAATTGAATAAAAATATGTTTACACTCACAAAAATAAGATATAATCTTATAAAATAAAATTATAAAATAATAAAATAAAAATAAACAAAATAAAAATAAATACATGTAAATACACTTATAAATACATTATTAAAATAAACCCATAATAAAATACGTCAAAAAAATAAATAAAAATTATAAATAAATACTACATCATTTAATAAACATTTTAAATTTTACAAGAAAAATCTAATTAATTCATTTATTACGTTTAATTAATGGGTCAATTTCTTGTTGACGTGGACCAATCAGAGGCCAGGGAATGTTGACCTCCGGTCAACTCCCCCGGCGCCTCTGATTCTCGTCAGAACTGTCCAATCCCCCGTTTCCCTCCATTTTTCCCGCTCGGTCTATCGCTCCATTGACAACCATTACTTCATGAGATTTACGCCCCGTTCATTGTACATTCACGCCGATCGTTTTATTCGTTTGTACATAGCGTGTACCGCCACCTATTAGCTATTCAATAAGGGCGCCCCTCATGTTTATAAATAACCCCATCTCCCTCCTCCGAGCTTTCTGTCCATTTCCCTAGCCCTAGAGCCCCTGCCTTTGGCCTAGCGTGCATCCAGGTGACAGCTGGAGGTCCCCTGAATGTCGTGGAGGTTTGTGGAGGAAGGAGATGCGCCCACGGCGGCGCTCCGGCAGTCGTCCTGCTCCCTGGAGTTTCTCCAGGTATAAGAGCTGTGCATTTATGTTTCTTAGGTAGATTTTTATTCCTGCATTCATTTCCGCATTTTATTTCGCATTTAGATCTTTAGTATAGCCTAGTTCAGTTAAATCGAAGTTCGCCGGAGCTCAGCTCCGGCGACTTCTTTACCGTGACTCCGCTGTTTCCCGACTCGCTTTCACCTTCATTCTGTTCCCCACCGTCTTCTCCACCTCCAGGCCACCTAAACCCAACCAGATCTGCCCTAGATATGCGAATCGAAGCTCCTCCACTGCCTTCCGCCGGAGCTTCGCCGCCCATTGTCATCCCCTTGCTTCCAGCTTCAAACCCCAGGTCGAGGAGAGAGACCTCGAGCCCTTTACCTTTCTGTGCAGGTTAGGCGCGCTAAAACGGGCCAGGAGACGAATCACAAGCGGGCGGAGGTACCTGGAGCCGTCTTTCTTCATCGAGCTCACAGTGGCGCTCCAGTGTACCTCAGCCTGATCCGCCACCTCCAGACGAGAGAGGCACCTGCCAGGAATGGTTTGAGACCCTCAGGAGCGACAAGGACCGTTGGGAAGGAGAGATCTCGCCGGGAGAAACTCGCCAGCGGCGAGTTCTTTCCCTGTTCTTCCAGCACCTCTCCTCGCCGTCGGATAAAGAACGAGACCCCAGTTGGAATCCCAGCCGTCCGATGGAGCGAAGCTTCAGCCGTCAGATCATCTCGGATGATCTAATCTCCACCGCCCATCGTTGAAGCATCATCGGCTCACGTGGAGGCGCCACGTGTTTAAGTCAAGCACATCAGTCGTAGGATCAAGCACCTCTTTGGGGGTAAATTGCAAACCTAACCCCACCCTTTTTGTATTTAATTTTTAATATTGTAAAATAAAAGTCACGTTGTAAACAAATTGTAAATTTTTGCAGTATAGGACCCCTGAAGTTTATGGAATTGCATTTAGGTCCTTCCGCGCCTCACGTGTAGTCTCACGTGAGACGCGTGAATTTTGTAGTCGATACCCCGGCATTTTTGTTAATTGTAAAATAGTTCCAAAAATTAAAATAAATGTTTATTTATGTAGGTATTTTTGCACAGAGCCCCCTGTACTTATTTTATTTGCAAAAAATTCCCTACCAGGCTGTTTAATTTTGATGTCTTTTATCTATTTATTAAAAATACCTATGCAACTCCTAAAAATTCACAAAAATTAGGATAGATGCTTCATGTAGTGTACTTTCACGCCCACATTTTAATTTGCATTTTTTGCATTTTACCCAGTTTTTAAAATTCAAATGGAGCATAAATAATCACTGTTTAAAATATAAAATACCAAAAAATAGAAAACATTTTGAAAAATTCCAAAAAAATTATATATTGTATAATTATATATATATATATATTGGGTCCAGAAAATGAAAAAACCTGAAAATAGAAAAAGAAAATATAAAAAATGCAAGTAGCTCCAAAATCCTAAAAAAAGAGAAAAACCCTTCAAAAAATACCAAAAAATATGTTTTCTTATTTTATAATTATATATATATATTATTATCTATGTATTAAAATTAATTTGGGTTATTTTTGGACTTATTTCATATTTTAAAACCCAAATTAATTTCGGCCTATTTAATTAGTTCCATATTAGGGATATTTTTTTGGAATTAAAAACACATAAAAAATCCAGAAAAAACATAAAAATTAGAAAAATATAAAAACCCTAAAAATATTATACTTAATATTTTGAGTATGTATATATATATCCATATACTATATTTCTCTCTCTTCTCTTATACATATCTATATATCTATATATATATATATATATCTATATTATATAATTAAAAATATAAAAAGAAAATAAAAAAATATAAAATAAAAAAACAAAATAAAAATCATAAAACCAAAAATAAAATAAAAAAATATAAAATTAAAAACCCGCAAAAACAATAAAAAATTTGGACAGGAACCAAGAATTGAATAACTGCGCAACCAATTTCACACTCAACCATTCGCCTCCCAGTGTTCGACCTCTACTTGTGCTTACACCTATACACACTTGCATGTAGAGTTATAATAAATTTTAACTCCACATTTTTGATATTCATTGCATATATTTCATTGTGGGTTAATTGTTGATTGATCTGGGTATTTTGGAGCGGTCGACTCAGCGACTGGATCTCTCGCCTTGTGAGACATCTAGAACCTCTGAGAAACTCAGTCATCACATGGCGCCGTTGCCAGGGAGTGGATCTCAGTCATCTAGAACCATCTCTTTTAATTGATTGATCTTTTGATAATTCAACAATTACGCGCATGTACTCGAATTACAAAATTCGAACCAAAACCACTCTGATCATTTACATTCGCATATCAAACTAAATTAACGTGATAATTAAACTATCTGTAACATAGGAGCGATCGATTTCTTATCATAGGATAAAAGTTTCTTGAGACTTTTGGTCCATACATAGACGAAACTGTCAAGCAAAATGGCACATCAAAGCCTTATTCCTCGATACTACAATCTTTTCGAGATTGTGAAAAAGTTTGAAAAAAATTAGCATACTAAATGAGATCGCGAGAAAAGATCGACATTGATATTTCATGTTAGTTACCTTGAGGAGTACTGTGAGAATCCAAAGGAATCGTTAGGGATGCTTGTTGCCTAGACGTGCACCCAGGGACGAAGCCAGGAATTTCTACTTGGGGGGGCCAAAATTATTGAGACTATATATATAATTTATCTTTGTTACTATTTCTCATTGTAATTATTATAATGTATTTATAAGTGTATTTCACAAAGATATCATTGTAAACTTATAATTTCATATAAATATCCCAACAAATATTGTATTGATAAAAAGATCCTTACAAAATTTTTCAAATCAAAATACACTTTCATTAGCACGATGTTAAGTTATAACATTAAAATTAAGATTTTTAATTAAATAATATTATATCGCTCCTAATGTAGGAACTTAATGAGATATAAATGTACCAATTTTATATAATATTGCATATGCGTATGTTTTAGAATAGATACAAAATACATGCACTTTGATGTCCACATATATTTGTGCATGTATTTGTATATTTGTTTAGATGTAGATTTATTTTTAGTTACAAATAATAAAGTCATTTATTTTTTTATATTTGATATAGTTTTTAGGAAATAAATACATAAATTAGTTGTGTATCATAATCATTTCCTAATACTATAATCTCCATAACATTATATGGACAACAAACGTAACTTTCGTGGAGTGCCTAACACATCTATTCAAGATGTTAATTAAAAATAAGCGACAGTTTTCACCGAATATTTCTCTTTTGTCAAATTTTTATTTTTTTCTAGATGGCAGACATAGGAGTTTTTGTTTTTAACGAAATTTGAATGACATATTAGAGGGATATAGTGATGAAAACGTGATGCTATTTTTCAAAAAAATCAAACGTCGAAAAATGATGCAGTGGCAGCCAGTTGGCTACCCTGAGGGAGCAGCCCCATTAAACCATTATATATATATATGGATATATCGATTTAGATATAGATTTTTGTTGATATGAATGTAATATCGATATTTATATCCATTTGAAAACTGATGCAGATACGGATGTCAGAATTTGTACGATATTCATACGATGTCGGATTAGATACTGATGTATTTATATCTATACTACTTGTAAATGAGAGATGGAGGTAGGGTGGAGCATGGGCCAGGGATGGCCCGACCCAGCCCGTTGCCCGGTCCGCTCAAGCAGACCCAAGCCCGAGCCCACTTTCTAAATGGGCGGGCTTGAGCTTGCCCGAACTCGAAGCCCACGGGCCGGCCCGATTTAAGGCCCGAAGCCGAGCCCGATCCATGAGCTTGGCCCGGGCCGCCCCGACCCGCCCCCTCTTTTCATAACCCAAACCATTCAGTCATTCCGCCACACACCTCCTCCCACGATCCCATCCCTATCGGCACCGCCCCAGAGCCCCTCCCTCCCAACGATTTCGTCGGCACCGCCCTTGGCCCTCCCCAGCCCCAGGATCCCCCATCGGCCCGCGAGTGGCCGCGGACCGTGAGGACTGCGACCCATTCCACTCCTCTTCATCACCGCCGTCATTGTACGACCCCCATCGCCCCGCCAATCCCCGCCCCTCCACTCCTCACCGCCGACGTTGTGCGGCCCTCGACCCTCCCCAGCCCCAGGATTTCCCCGCCGTCAAACTTTTGTGGGAATCGCGGGCCCGCCCGACCCAGACCCGACCCATCTTGGGTCGGGCTCGGCTCAGGCTTGGGCCAAATTCCAGAAAAAGGAACGGTCCTAGGCCCGTCCCGCAGGCCCGGTTATCTAAATGGGCATGGGCTGGGCTAAGGTTAGACCCGACCCGAGCCCGACCCATGTTCCACCCTAGATGGGGGGGCCATTATATACAACTTATTATTTTTTTAGATAATTATTTCACATAATAAATTATATTCTATTATAATAACATAATATATACAAAGATTTAATTGGGAGACGGGGGGGCCAAGCCCCCTCCCGCCCCCCTTGTCTCCGTCCCTGCGTGCACCTTCTAATGTCCATGTTCGACATACGTAGGTCGTTGAAAGGATCATTGATCAGTAGATCAAAGGCCAAAGCAAGAAAAATCAAAGGAAATAATAGTCAGAGGATACCCGGCTGAAGAGGTAAGTTGGTAATGCAACAATATAATTAGGCGATTAGAGGACTCGATACAAGCTTCCTTAGAAGACTTGCGGATGAGAATATTCGATCAATTAGGTCCAAGAGGCTTGTCACTCCCGTAATACATGGAACTTGCAGACATGCATGCAATCAAATGATGTGCATGTAAATTCACACATATGAATGATCTCTATGAGCGGTCACCTTTGCGTGCAGATGCATGTGAGTGCATGCAGATGATCATTTTAAGCACAGTGGTTGCATGCAAATGCACGTAGATGCACGCAAACGATTGTTGCAAGTAACAAGTGCATGGAGCCATGAGCTCAAATGCATGTAAATGATTGTTAATGATCATTGCATGCAACTACATGCATACACAAAGGAACAAATGTTCCGTGAATGTGAGCGAATGCACATGGATGCTTGTATCATGTAAATGCCATGCACACCCATGGCGAAACTTTACGCCAATGCACATGGATGTAGATGGTGGATGAAAGGAACTAATCTTCTATTGCATGGCTTACCATAGCACTAGCAGAAGATGTTGTGTGGGATGGATGCGCAACACGTGACAGAGAAAAAATGAATGGCTCGTATAAAACTCCTCCCTTCCCCCTTCTTCTTTCTCCTTTCTTCTTTTCCTCTTTATAGTAGAGCGTGCCTCCACATCTGTCACCTCACCATCCTTGAAGGACTCCCCCTCTCCCTTGAGTGCTCCATCCTCCATCGCTTCCCCTCCCTCGTTCTCTACTTCCTTATCCTTCCACAACTCCCTCTATGATGATATCCTCCACCAGCTCTCCGAGAATCAAAACCTAAACAAACTCCTTGTTCTCTACAAGAACATGTAATTAATCTCTCAATTTTTTTATTTTTAATGATGGCATACAATTACGGCAAGTCGCTTGTAGAGTATGTATCTTTGACTTGCAGGTATTTACATATTGTCTCAGGCATTCAAGAAGATATCAAAAGACCAAAGACCTGATTCAAGAAGCTTTTACATTCAAGTTGTATTTCAATGATGTAATTGTATAACAAAGTTTATTGTATTTTTGCATCAAGTTGTAAGTTTGAGAGTATAAGAAAAGCATTCCTAATATGGACCAACTCACAACAAGCTCAAAAACTTGACCTAATAAATAACCTCACAACATCTAATTGACTAGTGTGTGATCAACAAACCTTAAATTCAGTCGAGCATTTCATTATTGATTTTATTATAGATTTTATTAACTAACCAATTCTTCACGATCGCTCACTTCCTGAATGACCAATTGAGAGCCCCGTCATATTTTAAATTATTCTCAACGACTCTATAGAGACTACTTTTAGTCGATCAACTAAAGTTGATCCAATCAATCAACCTTGCCCATATAATCAACATCTGGGTAGTGATCGACCAATGGGATAATCTTCATATAATTGTAATGTTTCTAACATCTGCATTTTCAAAGGTTTGACTCTACCACTATACAAAGGACCATATATACATTGTTGAAAGATACACCAGAGCTCACCGCATAGCACAACTTTCTTTAGAGTATTCAACTCTTTATCTCGTTGTTTTTCAAGCTTCTAACCTTTATATAGAGACTTCAAGTTCTAGAGCTACTCAGTTTGTTAAGGTTTATAAAACCTCTCAAAGTTGGCATTTGATTGCCTCCAGATCATTAAGTTCCCATGCTACTCATCAGAGATACTTTCTATAAGCAACAATACTATTGTGATAATTTTTCAAGTTATATTATTTTATTCACATGTGCTATTTTTGTCAAAGATAGTATTATTATTTGCGATCATTATCGATATAAATGTGTAGCAATACATCTATGTTATTAATAATAACTTTTTGAGATAAGCTTTTCAACAAAAAAATCTTGGCGTTAGATTCAAGTGTTGTAGGTTTCTTGGACAATCAGAGTCTGTCCATCCAAGAAAGTCAGAGACATGGAGAACAACTGGAAAGGCAACAACAATAACAACTCTTTCAAGAGCCAACCCACTATCATACCTTCTCCTTGTGATAGTACGAATTATAACTATTGTAAAGTCAGGATGCAATATTCCTTGAGTCTATAGATTTCGAAGTCTGGAACATGATAGAGATCATGTATGCTTGGATAGTTATCTGATGTATCTCGATTCATCATTCTTTATTCTATCATTTTGGCCTTAAAAATCCTAGCAAATGCATGTAAATAACCTCAATTTGTACATAATAGCATTCATTATTTATTGTATTTATTGAATATTAAATAAGGTTTTTAATGCCAAAATTATAGAATAAAGAGAAGAAAAGAAAAAGGAATAAAATATTGCAAATATTTTATGACCCTAACCCCGAGACCAAGGCCAGAATGGAATTGGTCGACAAAGAAAAAAGTAGGGGGAGATAAGGGCAAATAATACAAGAAATACCTCATTTATTTATTCATTCATTTATGCATTTTGACACCTATTTTGCATTTAATATTTATTCATCAAATAAAAATATTTTGTACATGAAAATTGTAGATAATAACGTAAATAAAAATACAAAATTGATTTTGTACAAAAATGATATACAATGTACATTTTATACTCAGGATAAAAAGCTAAAATATCAACTTCACAGACCCATATCTTGTAAATAAAAACTCAGAATCAACCAAAATCACCTTTAATTGTATATATCTCTTCAAGAAGTATTTAATAAAATTGGTTTCATAATTTTTGGAGTTCATCTGTGAAAGTTAGGTTTTTTGTCCCCATTGTACAGTCTACCTGATTAAAATATTCAATTTAATCATTATTTATTATTTTTACAAACTTGTATTTTTAGAATTTTGTAAATAATATATATAATACATGTACATATTGAAATTATAATAAAACCAAAAAGAATTTGTAAAATAAAATAAGTCTATGCAATACATAGATAAAAATACCAATGCTATATATATGTATATAAATAAAATGGGATTTTATTCTTTTATTCTTTATTCATCTATATTTTTATAATAATGTAAACATTACATATAATACAAATACAAGATAAAAACCGAGAAAATATATTATATATAGGTAAAATACCTATAAGTATACCTACTTATACATACACCTATTTATTTAAATATGTAAATAAACTTATAAAAATTGAATAAAAATATGTTTACACTCACAAAAATAAGTTATAATCTTATAAAATAAAATTATAAAATAATAAAATAAAAATAAACAAAATAAAAATAAATACATGTAAATACACTTATAAATACATTATTAAAATAAACCCATAATAAAATACGTCAAAAAAATAAATAAAAATTATAAATAAATACTACATCATTTAATAAACATTTTAAATTTTACAAGAAAAATCTAATTAATTCATTTATTACGTTTAATAAATGGGTCAATTTCTTGTTGACGTGGACCAATCAGAGGCCAGGGAATGTTGACCTCCGGTCAACTCCCCTGGCGCCTCTGACTCTCGTCAGAACTGTCCAATCCCCCGTTTTCCTCCATTTTTCCCGCTCGGTCTATCGCTCCATTGACAACCATCACTTCATGAGATTTACGCCCCGTTCATTGTACATTCACGCCGATCGTTTTATTCGTTTGTACATAGCGTGCACCGCCACCTATTTGCTATTCAATAAGGGCGCCCCCTCATGTTTATAAATAACCCCATCTTCCTCCTTCGAGCTTTCTGGCCATTTCCCTAGCCCTAGAGCCCCTGCCTTTGGCCTAGCGTGCATCCATGTGACAGCTGGAGGTCCCCTGAATGTCGTGGAGGTTTGTGGAGGAATGAGATGCGCCCACGGCGGCGCTCCGGCAGTCGTCCTGCTCCCTGGAGTTTCTCCAGGTATAAGAGCTGTGCATTTACGTTTCTTAGGTAGATTTTTATTCCTGCATTTCATTTCCGCATTTTATTTCGCATTTAGATCTTTAGTGTAGCCTAGTTCAGTTAAATCGAAGTTCGCCGGAGCTCAGCTCCGGCGACTTCTTCACCGTGACTCCGCTGTTTCCCGACTCGCTTTCACCTTCATTCTGTTCCCCACCGTCTTCTCCACCTCCAGGCCACCTAAACCCAACCAGATCTGCCCTAGATATGCGAATCGAAGCTCCTCCACTGCCTTCCGCTGGAGCTTCGCCGCCCATTGTCATCCCCTTGCTTCCAGCTTCAAACCCCGGGTCAAGGAAAGAGACCTCGAGCCATTTACCTTTCTGTGCATGTTAGGCGCGCTAAAACGGGCCAGGAGACGAATCACAAGCGGGCGGAGGTACCTGGAGCCGCCTTTCTTCATCGAGCTCACAGTGGCGCTCCAGTGTACCTCAGCCTGATACGACACCTCCAGACGAGAGAGGCACCTGCCAGGAATGGTTTGAGACCCTCAGGAGCGACAAGGACCGTTGGGAAGGAGAGATCTCGCCGGGAGAAACTCGCCAGCGGCGAGTTCTTTCCCTGTTCTTCCAGCACCTCTCCTCGCCGTCGGATAAAGAACGAGACCCCAGTTGGAATCCCAGCCGTCCGATGGAGCGAAGCTTCAGCCGTCAGATCATCTCGGATGATCTAATCTCCACCGCCCATCGTTGAAGCATCATCGGCTCACGTGGAGGCGCCACGTGTTTAAGTCAAGCACATCAGTCGTAGGATCAAGCACCTCTTTGGGGGTAAATTGCAAACCTAACCCCGCCCTTTTTGTATTTAATTTTTAATATTGTAAAATAAAAGTCACGTTGTAAACAAATTGTAAATTTTTGCAGTAGGACCCCTGAAGTTTATGGAATTGCATTTAGGTCCTTCCGCGCCTCACGTGTAGTCTCACGTGAGACGCGTGAATTTTGTAGTCGATGCCCCGACATTTTTGTTAATTGTAAAATAGTTCCAAAAATTAAAATAAATGTTTATTTATGTAGGTATTTTTGCACAGAGCCCCCTGTACTTATTTTATTTGCAAAAATTCCCCCGTCAGGCTGTTTAATTTTGATGTCTTTTATCTATTTATTAAAAATACTATGCAGCTCCTAAAAATTCACAAAAATTAGGATAGATGCTTCATGTAGTGTACTTTCACGCCCACGTTTTAATTTGCATTTTTTGCATTTTACCTAGTTTTTAAAATTCAAATGGAGCATAAATAATCACTGTTTAAAATATAAAATACCAAAAAATAGAAAACATTTTGAAAAATTCAAAGAAAAAATTATATATTGTATAATTATAGATATATTGGGTCCAGAAAATGAAAAAACCTGAAAATAGAAAAAGAAAATATAAAAATGCAAGAAGCTCCAAAATCCTAAAAAAAGAGAAAAACCCTTCAAAAAATACCAAAAAATATGTTTTCTTATTTTATAATTATATATATATATATTATTATTATCTATGTATTAAAATTAATTTGGGTTATTTTTGGACTTATTTCATATTTTAAAACCCAAATTAATTTCTGCCTATTTAATTAGTTCCATATTAGGGACATTTTTTTGGAATTAAAAACACATAAAAAATCCAGAAAAAACATAAAAATTAGAAAAATATAAAAACCCTAAAAATATTATACTTAATATATTTTGAGTATGTATATATATATATATATCCATATACTATATTTCTCTCTCTTCTCTTATACATATCTATATATCTATATATATATATATATATCTATATTATATAATTAAAAATATAAAAAGAAAATAAAAAAATATAAAATATAAAAACAAAATAAAAATCATAAAACCAAAAATAAAATAAAAAAATATAAAATTAAAAACCCGCAAAAACAATAAAAAAATTGGACAGGAACCAAGAATTGAATAACTGCGTAACCAATTTCACACTCAACCATTCGCCTCCTAGTGTTCGACCTCTACTTGTGCTTTCACCTATACACACTTGCATGTAGAGTTATAATAAATTTTAACTCCACATTTTTGATATTCATTGCATATATTTCATTGTGGGTTAATTGTTGATTGATCTGGGTATTTTGGAGCGGTCGACTCAGCGACTGGATCTCTCGCCTTGTGAGACATCTAGAACCTCTGAGAAACTCAGTCATCAAATGGCGCCGTTGCCAGGGAGGCAACGGATTTTGTATGGTTGATCATTTATTTATTTAATTCTTTGCTCATGTCCAATGTTCATTTCTTTATTTGATTATTACTGAGATTATTGATTGACTGTTCTGACCCATCTCTTTTATTTGTATTTGATGCGAGGGACCGCCAAGCGAAGGAGGAATTCCTAGGAAGTCCTATGCACCCGAGTGAGGCGGAGTTGGCTCCTCTACACCAGCCAACAGGAGAGAGCATCAAAGACAGATGGAGGAGACTTTTGGATGGCAGTCTCATTTTTGCATTTTAATTTTATCATTTATATTTAGTGACACTTAGAAACTTGTAATAATTCAGGACTCTCACAGGTACTCTCCGACTTCCCGAGGTCCATTGCCCGAGGGATTGTTCCCTTGGGGGCCTCGACGGTTTTGATGCTATTTCTTTTTTATTTTATTTTTATTTCTTTGTGTGAATGAGCCCTAGCTTAGGAATTGCTTGCCGATAGATTAAGGTCCAAACACCCTGATATATGTGCATATACCTATAGTGCATTTTGGATCTAGTCAAATTCAAACAGTCTGTTCATTTATCTCTTAACCCGTGTGCCGTGAGCGAGCCCCATCAAGCGCTACTCCTGAACTCGAGCGTGTCGAGAAGAGGAGGGGTGAGCCAAAACCGGACTCTTCAGTTAAGGATAAGTGACCAACTTATGGTGCTTCACGATAATAGCAGTTACTATCCTAGGGCGATTTATTCGACTTGCATTTGCATATAGCACAGGTTTCAATTCTGTTATGCATCCCGCATGGAGAGAGCTGGGAAGCGCTGTAAGTCTTCTTACTTAGCATGCATCATTGATTTCCGACTTGCATGGCTTTTCCGACCTTCTCCCTCTGTTTTTGCCACTTAGGATGCTTAATGGAAATTGAAACCTCGATAGACACGTGCATTGAAAATACCCAAAAAAGTGATAACCTAAATAAAATTGGGACTGCTAACTTTATTGGACCTAAAAATAAAAACATAATGACTTCCTTGTCTTGGGGAGAGCAACCCCCTCATTGTATGTGTTTTAATTGCTCATGTACACACTAAGGAGTAGAGCCCAAATCCCATCAAGCCTCCTAAGTGTTTGTACAACTTTGTGATTCTCACCTCACTCTAAAAATGAAAAGATAAATGATCGTCACCTGGCGGTTTTCACTGTGTCGAGTACGTGAATCAGGGGTTTGCCTTGTGTATTGAATGTGACTTGGAGTCCGTTGTGTTTTTCATTCACTATTTGAGTAGCCGGTCCATCGTGTGAGTCATGCATTTTTCGTCTTTGAGTCTCTCTACCTCTCTTATATATAAATCTCCTCATCTCCATCGAGTCGTGATATTGGCGCTTGAGCTCAATCATTCTTCGTCAAGTCCGTCGTTTCCCTCTTCTTCACCACCTTCCTAGTTACCACCGTACCATCTCTTCTGTCCCCATCTTCACCGATCCGAGGAAAGCATGCTCTTTGGACCATCATTTTGATGGTGTTCCCGACTTGTGTGGAACACCCAATTTTGCCTATGCCCCGATTTTCTCGCCCACCCTCCTCGTACACTCTGTATCATTCTTCTATCACCCGTGATATTGGCACATAGCTCAATCAGCTTCTCCACTCCATTATGTTACCCTTCATATCCACCTTCCTCATGTGGAACACCCAATTTTGCCTATGCCCCGATTTTCTCGCCCACCCTCCTCGTACACTCGGTATCATTCTTCTATCACCCGTGATATTGGCACATATCTCAATCAGCTTCTCCACTCCATTATGTTACCCTTCATATCCACCTTCCTCGTGTTCCCCATATCACCTCTTCCTTTACACGGGAATGCTGTGCATTTCGATGAGGCCCGCATTGAGGATTGTATGATTACCCTGATTATTTGTGTAAGATGGGCCAATGATGTTGAGGATGCTGAGATTGATATATTGCTCTTGGTGGATTTGACTTTGGATACGCGTATAGGAGCTTATTGAGGATTTTTTATGATGCACGATCATTAGGTGTGACTATTTATTGAGGAATTTTTGGTCTCGCACACCAGATTGAGGATGCGACGTACTTTGATGATATGATGATGATTTCATGAGCCATCATTGATTCATTCATTTTGAGGTTCTTACCCATCTCCATTTTTGAGGATTGATAGATTATCATGATTTGAACTTCGAGACAAAGGTGTGTAGATCCCACATGATCTCTCATCTTTGTGAGTGAACCATCCTTGATCTCATGACTCTTTGATCCACCCTGGCACTTAGAGGAGTCCTGATGATATGTTGTGCCATCTCAGCTGATTGGATCGACTTCGAGGGATTGCATTATGATTGATATTCTGTTCTATTGTCCCGCCACTGAATCTTATGCCCTCCGGATGATTGAATGATTGAATGCTTTTGAGGACCTGAGATTTTATGCCAGCATTCTCGTGACCTTCATTGATCCAGCTCGCATTACTCCCCGAAGACTATCTGCGGGAGAATGCGACAATTTCTAGGACTACGGTTTCATCCACTGATTGGGTCGCCATTTTGATGGGGCCCGGAACCGAGTCAGATGATATGCTTGACTGGCCTCCTTCTGTGATTGTACGTCCGATCTGTCGGCACATGGGGCCAACTGTCTGATGGCTCCCCTTGACGGTCCTCGCAAGGACGAGTCTTCATATTCCATTTGCTCACTGCCTAGTTCATAGCTCTCCGAGGGTTATCTGCGAGAGGCTATGACACATTTTTGCTTTCTTGGTCTCTTCTGCTGGTAGACGGTATGCCGTCTATCGAGACCAAATTCTCAATGGATCCGTCTGATGGATCCGGCTCCTTTGAGCCCTACTCTCTCCTTGACGACCCTCGCAAGGACGAGTTGTACTCTGATTATTCACTGTGTAGCTCACATCACTTCCCGAGGACTATCTGCGGAAGGATGTGACACTTTCTTTATGATCAACTTCACTCATTTCTGGTGCCTCCTGTCTGTTGGAGCACGAAGCCGATTCGTCTGATTTGTGACCCGGTCTCCCTTTCTGATTATGCGCCTAATTTGTTGGGGCGTGAGACCGACTTTCTCAGACTCCTTTGAGTCCGCTCTCCTTGACGGTCCTCGCAAGGATGAGATCTTTTCTGATTATTCCTTGACTAGATCATAGCTCCCCGAGGGTTATCTGCGGGAGACTACGACACATTTCCGATCTGATTGGTCTCCTCTGTTGGTAGCCGACGTGTCGACTACTGAGGCCACTATGTGGGTCCGTCTGATGGATCCGGCTCTTTTGAGCCTTCTCTCTCCTTGACGACCCTCGTAAGGTAGAGACACGGTCTGAGACTTCACTGCTTAGTTTGCATTACTCCCCGAGTGTGGGAGAATGTAACACTCTCTTTACGCTCGGTTTCCCCTGCGGACGGTGTCTCCGATCTGCAGAGCACGGAATCGAGTCATCTGATATATATGGTTTTGGTCCCATCCTAAGTTGCCTATCCGATTTGCAGATCATGGGACCCATTGGATCACTGACGCCTCTGCGTCCGCTCACCTTGACGGTCCTCACAAGGTTGAGCTCTTGATATCTGATCTTTCCATGCCTAGCTGGCAGCACATTCCCCGAGGGTTGTCTGCGGGACGTTGCCACATTCTTTAGATTATCCGATCTCTTCTGCTGGTAGCAGATATGTCGCCTACCGAGACTGATACTGATGATCCGTCTGATGGATCACTAACGCCTCTGTGTCCGCTCACCTTGACGACCCTCGCAAGGTCGAGTCTTTTTCTGGTTATTCACTGACTAGCATGTACTACTCCCCGAGGGTTATCTGCGGGAGGATACATCATTTTTCCAGGTACTCGATTTCATTTCTTGTGTCCCCTGTCTGTTGGAGCACGAAGCCGAGTCTTCTGAGTTGTGTACTTGGTCCCCTCTCTGATTGTGTATCCGATATGCGTGTCACGGGACCAAGTCTTCTGATTATGGTCTGATTCCTGGCTCCTTTGAGCCTGCTCACCTTGACGACCCTCGTAGGGTTGAGCCATGACTTGCGGTATTCGGTGTGTCTCCCGTGATCTTCCGACCTCATGACCACCGAATGCCATGATGTCTCTTGATTCCTTACCTTTCCATATCTTATTGAGACTCTGATTGACCGGAGGACTCTGTACTGTTCCTTCTTCCTCCCGTTCTTACCGTATCGGCTTTGTTCACTCATGCTGACCCTATGAGCTGATTGACTGCTTCATGCTACCGCATCCGATATCTTTACTTTCTGATCTATTTGTCCCCAGTAGCCGACACCCACCTGACTGCATATCCGGGTGTCTTTTCACCTTCTGACTGCGTCCCCATTCTCATAGGGAGACGATGACGCAAGTACGGTATTAACTTGTCAGATACCGTCCTGTACTTCACCAGTTCTTCACCACTTGTATATATATGTTGTATATTATGTTCTCCCGCATGTTATGTGTGCCCTAGATCTATCGCCATATCTGTGTGTCTATACTTAGGATGTACTTTAACCTAAGTATAGGGGGGGTACACACCGCGTTGTTCTTTCGTCATTCAGTTTCGTCACTCCTGTCGTTGCCTATACTTAGGGATATCTCGCCCTAAGTATAGGGGGAGTGATGCGTATATTCTCCATGATCTTGTTACCTATCGTTTCTTCTTTTCTTCTTTTCTTTTTTTCTCTTTCATATTTCTTTATCTAAATAAAAGGTGTCGCCCCTTTGTGTCAGCTTTCTGTACTTAGGACGTACTTTGTCCTAAGTATAGGGGGGGTGCACTCCTGATTTGTTAATTCTTTGATATGTTTATTCCCACCCTTGACCCTCCCTACTTTGTGTACAGTCTGCTATACTTAGGATTACTTGATCCTAAGTATAGGGGGGACGGTCAACTTCTATTTCCTTCATCTCTTATTCGTATATTCTTTAGACTCATCTATACTTAGTACGAGTTATGTCACCTCTTTTATTTTCCGATCTATGAGGACATAACTCATGCTAAGTATAGGGGGGTCGTATATACTCTGTATACACTTTAGCCATAACTCGTACTTTCGTATATTTATTAATAAATATGGCTAAAAATTTGATATAATTCATTAAAATTAATTAATAATGCTTCTTATCCCTTGGATTCTTTTTGTATCTACTGATTAATAAATCAGGTTAAAAATATTTTTGCAAAATGATTTGAAAAATGGTATGAACTGTTTGGAAAACTTTTTGTGAAATATTTTCAACCTTTGTAAAAATAGTTTGATTGCAAAATTCTTCTATTTGTGTGAAATAAAGGATTTGAAAACCTATTTGCAAATGATTTTGAAAACATTTTGTAAAAATATTGTGAAAATGTATGTATAGTGTTTGCAAAAATCTTTGCAAAATGGATTTCAAACGTTTGTAAATATTTGCAAAAATTATTTTGTACTATAGTTTTCAAAATGATTTTTCAAATAAATTTGAGGAATAAAAGCATCATAATAAAATAAAATACATAAAATTCTTTATACATCTAAATAAACTACTTTGTTAAAACCTGTAAAGTCTTGTAAAATAAAGCGGCACGCCCGTGTAAATAGTTGTACATATTTTATATTTTGAGTGCCAAAATTCTTTTATTTGTCAATTCTTTGTGTAATTCCTCTCTTTGTTTTCAAATTCTTTGAAAGATTGCATTATTCTTTGCATCATTCATTGTGTATATCATTTGCATATCATTCATATCCTTTTCTTCTGAGCTTGATGATTGAACTAGTCCAATAAAATCGAAGATTGGAGCTTGGTTGGACCTTACTGCACCTAACTGCACTGGAACCTTATGGGAACTAGGTTTAAGGTACTTCAGGTCTATTCAGACTTAATTATTTGAGAAATCAGGGCTGGGTTCAAGTCACCTCAGTGGACTAACTAGAACTTTTCGAAACACACGTATGACTCTTGTCGGCCGTGACCTAACTTGGACACTTGCACCTTTCACTTGGCTCAACTCAGTTGGAGTGGTGAGGGAGTTGGATTTGCCAGTCTGAGACGCACACGAGTGGAAACATTCGTCCTCGTCTAGGGAGGGAAGTGCACCCCAACTGGATCCAGTTTCAATGAAGTCGGATGACAGGAGAGTGTGGGTTGCAATAAAGCTTCAAAAGAGGGATAGTCATATGGCTCAAGAGGAAAAAGTCCTTATGTAAATGCTGCTGTAAATAGTATGTTGATAAAAAACTCCAAAAAAAGTAGACAGGCTCGAAAATAAAAATAAAGGTGCCTGCCGGAGTATGTATATGTTGTATAGAAAATAAGCAAGCTTGAGCATCAAAGTTATACCATGTGAGCCTGCAGCTGGATGACTTGACTACACTAGTCTTGCATCCCAGGATAGGTAGCTACACTGGCTACCATCCATTCTCTTCTTCACCCCCTCCTCTTGAGTTGGATGCCACTTGAACTTAGAAGGGAATACCCCGCTCCTTGACGGTAGAGGGATGGATTGGGGAATCATTGGGTTGTCATTCTGGAGAAGTCAGTTCCTTTGTCATTTCAGTTGGGGAGAGCCACTATCACTTGCACTGTACAAGTCAGCTTCATAGTCATAAGGGTTTGCGTATGAAGTAGGCTAGTTCAGACCTGGCTATTGAGGAGATTTGAACCGAGTTCTGTGACTCTCGAAGGTTGTTGTGTTTTAAATTTGGTTCCCAACCAGGTTCCACACACATTTTCACACCAAGGTCTAACCTGAGCTCCAAACTTTGATTTTGTACAGATAAGTTAAATAATCATGATCAATTCAATTTATTCTTTAAAATTCTTTATTTTTACCTTTTCTTTTCTTCTTATTCTTTATTTTTTTATACTTATTGCATAAGTATTTGCTAAAGACTAGCAAAGGCAAGTATAGGGGGATGATGAATCTCGATTCATCATTCTTTATTCTATCATTTTGGCCTTAAAAACCCCAGCAAATGCATGTAAATAACCTCAATTTGTACATAATAGCATTCATTATTTATTGTATTTATTGAATATTAAATAAGGTTTTTAATGCCAAAATTATAGAATAAAGAGAAGAAAAGAAAAAGGAATAAAATATTGCAAATATTTTATGACCCTAACCCCGAGACCAAGGCCAGAATAGAATTGGTCGACAAAGAATAAAGTAGGGGGAGATAAGGGCAAATAATACAAGAAATACCTCATTTATTTATTCATTCATTTATGCATTTTGACACCTATTTTGCATTTAATTATTTATTCATCAAATAAAAATATTTTGTACATGAAAATTGTAGATAATAATGTAAATAAAAATACAAAATTGATTTTGTACAAAAATGATATACAGTGTACATTTTATACTCAGGATAAAAAACCAAAATCTCAACTTCACAGACCCATATCTTGCAAATAAAAACTCAGAATCAATCAAAATCATTTAGTTGTATATAGCTCTTCAAGAAGTATTGAATAAATTTGGTTTCATAATTTTTGGAGTTCATCTGTGAAAGTTAGGTTTTTGGCCCCCATTGTACAGTCTACCTGATTAAAATATTCAATTTATTCATTATTTATTATTTTTACAAACTTGTATTTTTAGAATTTTGTAAATAATATATATAATACATGTACATATTGAAATTAGAATAAAACCAAAAAGAATTTGTAAAATAAAATAAGTCTATGCAATACATAGATAAAAATACCTATGCTATCTATATGTATATAAATAAAAAGGGATTTTATTCTTTTATTCTTTATTCATCTATATTTTTACAATAATTTAAACATTACATATAATACAAATACAAAATAAAAACCAAGAAAATATATTATATATAGGTAAAATCCCTATAAGTATACCTACTTATACATACACCTATTTATTTAATTATGTGAATAAACTTATAAAAATTTAATAAAAATATATTTACACTCACAAAAATAAGTTATAATATTATAAAATAAAATTATAAAATAATAAAATAAAAATAAACAAAATAAAAATAAATACATGTAAATACACTTATAGATACATTATTAAAATAAACCCATAATAAAATACATCAAAAAAATAAATAAAGATCATAAATAAATACTACATCATTTAATAAACATTTATTATTTTACAAGCAAAATCTAATTAATTCATTTATTATGTTTAATAAATGGGTCAATTTCTTGTTGACGTGGACCAATCAGAGGCCAGGGAATGTTGACCTCCGGTCAACTCCCTCGCGCCTCTGACTCTCGTCAGAACTGTCTAATCCCCCATTTTCCTCCATTTTTCCCGCTCGATCTATCGCTCCATTGACAACAATCACTTCACGAGATTTACGCCCCGTTCATTGTACATTCACGCCGATCATTTTATTCATTTGTACATAGCGTGTACCGCCACATATTAGCTAATCAATAAGGCCGTCCCTTCATGTTTATAAATAACCCCATCTCCCTCCTCCGAGCTTTTTGGCCATTTCCCTAGCCCTAGAGCCCCCGCCTTCGGCCTAGCATGCATCCAGGTGACAGCTGGAGGTCCCCTGAATGTCGTGGAGGTTCGTGGAGGAAGGAGATGCGCCCACGGCGGCGCTCCGGCAGTCGTCCTGCTCCCTGGAGTTTCTCCAGGTATAAAAGCTGCACATTTACATTTCTTAGGTAGATTTTTATTCATGCATTTCATTTCCACATTTTATTTCGCATTTAGATCTTTAGTGTAGCCTAGTTTAGTTAAATCGAAGTTCGCTGGAGCGCAGCTCCGGCGACTTCTTCACCGTGACTTCGTTGTTTCCCGACTCGCTTTCACCTTCATTCTGTTCTCCACCGTCTTCTCCACCTCCAGGCCACCTAAACCCAACCAGATATGCCCTAGATCTGCGAATCGAAGCTCCTCCACCGCCTTCCGCCGGAGCTTCGCCGCCCATTGTCATCCCCTTGCTTCCAGCTTCAAACCTCGGGTTGAAGAGAGAGACCTCGAGCCCCTCTACCTTTCTGTGCAGGTTAGGCGCGCTAAAACGGGCCAGGAGACAAATCACAAGCGGGCGGAGGTACCTGGAGCCGTGTTTCTTCATCGAGCTCACAATGGCGCTCCAGTGTACCTCAGCCTGATCCGACACCTCCAGACGAGAGAGGCACCTGCCAGGAATGGTTTGAGACCCTCAGGAGCGACAAGGACCGTCGGGAAGGAGAGATCTCGCCGGGAGAAACTCGCCAGCGGCGAGTTCTTTCCCTGTTCTTCCAGCACCTCTCCTCGCCGTCGGATAAAGAACGAGACCCCAGTTGGAATCCCAGCCGTCCGATGGAGCGAAGCTTCAGCCGCCAGATCATCTTGGATGATATAATCTCCACCGCCCATCGTCGAAACGTCATCGGCTTACGTGGAGGCGCCACGTGTTTAAGTCAAGCACATCAGCCGTAGGATCAAGCGCCTCTTTGGGGGTAAATTGCAAACCTAACCCCCACCCTTTTTATATTTAATTTTTAATATTGTAAAATAAAAGTCACATTGTAAATAAATTGTAAATTTTGCAGTAGGACCCCTGAAGTTTATGGAATTGCATTTAGGTCCTTCTGCGCCTCACGTGCAGTCTCACGTGAGACGCGTGAATTTTGCAGTCTATACCCTGACGTTTTTGTTAATTGTGAAATAGTTGCAAAAATTAAAATAAATGTTTATTTATGTAGGTATTTTTGTACAGAGCCCTCTGTACTTATTTTATTTGCAAAAATGTCCCTGCTAGGCTGTTTAATTTTGATGTCTTATTTATTTATTAAAAATACCTATGCAGCTCCTAAAAATTCACAAAAATTAAGATAGATGCTTCATGTAGTGTACTTTCACGTCCACATTTTAATTTACTTTTTTTGCATTTTACCTAATTTTTAAAATTCAAATGGAGCCTAAATAATCACTGTTTAAAATATAAAATACTAAAAAATAGAAAATCATTTTGAAAAATTCCAAAAAAAATTATATATGGTATATTTATATATATATTGAGTCCAGAAAATGAAAAAACCTAAAATTAGAAAAAGAAAATATAAAAATTTCAAGAAGCTCCAAAATTCTAAAAAAAGAGAAAAACCCTTCAAAAATACCAAAAAATATGTTTTATTATTTTATAATTATCTATATATTATTATCTATGTATTAAAATTAATTTGGGTTATTTTTGGACTTATTTCATATTTTAAAACCCAAATTAATTTCGGCCTATTTAATTAGTCCCATATTAATGACATTTTTCTGGAATTAAAAACACATAAAAATTAGCAAAATTCCAGAAAAAATAACATAAAAATTAGAAAAATAAAAAAACCCTAAAAATATTATACTTAATATATTTTGAGTATGTATATATATATATCCATATACTATATTTCTCTCTCTTCTCTTATACATATCTATATATCTATATATATCTATATTATATAATTAAAAATATAAAAAGAAAATATAAAATATAAAATATAAAAACAAAATAAAAAATCATAAAACCAAAAATATAATAAAAAAAATATAAAATTAAAAACTCACAAAAACAATAAAAAAATTGGACATGAACCAAGAATTGAATAATTGCGCAACCAATTTCACACTCAACCATTCGCCTCCCAGTGTTCGTCCTCTACTTGTGCTTACACCTATACACACTTGCATGTAGAGTTATAATAAATTTTAACTCCACGTTTTTTATATTCATTGCATATATTTCATTGGGGTTTAATTGTTGATTGATCTGGGTATTTTGGAGCAGTCGACTCAGCGATTGGATCTCTCGCCTTGTGAGACATCTAGACCCTCTGAGAAACTCAGTCATCATTATCGTAGAAACTAAGGTATTATCCGATGTCGATAAAATAGAAGTGGCACACAACTTCAAATGCCATATTCTGTGTTATTATAGAGGAAATATTCAATACTATCACGATATACAAAATAATATATGAGATTTGAAACAGTTCAATGTCACATAAGAAGGAATAAGCAAAGTCCAGCAGATTAGGATCGACCTCTTACAACAACGATATGAGCTATTCTCGATGGAACACGGAGAATCCATCAAAGAAATGTACATCAGTTACTCAGATATCTAGCCTTTTAAATTTGTGAATATAAAGTAAAATGTGTAGGTCAAGAATCCTCATATTAATTACATTTATTTGGAGGATCGTTGTAAGGCCTACAACTATCACCAATGAAGCAAACGTCTCAAACGTTCTTTTGAAGGATGATCTTATCGATAAGCTATTCATACAAGAAGTTGAAAAAGCAATAAAAGAAGAAAGATGATGTAGAGATCAAGAGGAAGAAGAGACTGACCCTAAAAGCGAAAAAATTCACCTCGTCCGACGAAAGCTCATAGATGATATCGCTATGATAACTATATATTTCGGGATGTTCATGAGAATATATGCTCAGAAAAAGGAAAGTAAGATGTTATTATACAACTGTAATAAGAAGGGTCTCTTCAAGAAGGATTGCACCCTAATAAAGAAAAGCCATAGCAAGCATAATGTATCCAAGCATCACGTGTCACACAAGAAGACGAAAGGTGATTATGAAAGAAACAAAGGAATTGGCTTGCGAAGTCTCTTCGCCCATCGATCGGCATCACCACAAACTTAGAGAACAATGTCCTTTGAGTGAGGGTAGATGAGGAAACACCGTCAAAGCAGGAAGCCAAGATTGGAGTTGTCGCCGAAGTCTTTCGGGGATTAATTTGGTTAGGGTGATGGGGATGGAGATGGGGTTGGAGGTGATGGGGAAGTTGACGAGGTGGGAGAGGGGTGGAGCTTGGGGGGATTTAGCCGGAGTTTGGCAAGAGTATAGATGGGATGGAGTCAAATAGGGAGTCAAAGGATACAAATAAGTTGACGAGGTGAGAGAGGGATGAAAGCTACAAGTGGGATGGATTTGCTTGGAGAGGGAGTTGGAGAAGAGGAGGGGTTTGTTGAGGTAGTGACAGTTGGAGAGCTAACATGCAACATCACTGGAGAGGGACTTGCGAGAGGAGGGAAGAGAGACGGTTAAGGAGGGAGTGGTTGAGGGAGAAGGGGAAGCCATTGGGATGGTGAGGCGACATATGTGGATATATGCTCTGTGTTAATTCAAGCATAAGCATGCATATTTTGATGTTAAAAAAACATGTCTATTTAGCTTGAAGCCAGGTCAAAATGCAAGGAAGCTAAAGATCAAGAAGAAGCTTAAGCATCGTGATCTCAAAGCAAATACAAGAAAATGAGTTCAAGACCAAAGAGCATAAGAACTGTAAGCTCAAAGTAATTCAAGTTCAAATCCAAGCGGAAGGCCTTTTATTTATTAAGTCTTGCATTTGTAATTATATTAATATTGTAAAAAATCAAAAAGAGCATCTCATATGATGCATTTTAGCCCTAGCTAATCTACCAGCATTCTTGATCAATCAACTCCTAATTGATCAACTTTCTTAATTGAGGGATCAACTTCTGATTAATCAACTTTCTTTACTGATCAATCAACTTCTAATTTATCAACCTCTCTTAAATGATCATTAAACTTCTGATCGATTAACTTTTGACATGATTGATCAAGTTTCAGATTATGTGCAACAACTATTTAGTAGCTACTTTTGATCAATCAACTTTAATTGATAGATTATTTTCACGAAATTTTTAAAGTTGATTTAATTCCAATGTTGTTCACTAACGACTATTTTCGCCACGATGTCGATAAGCACCCTAAGGCATGTTAACAAGACCCTGAAGCACATAACATCGTACACAACTCACTTTCTCTCTATTCTTCATTCCATTCTCTTTGATAGAAATATTTGGAGCTATATTATGCCACGTGTTGCAAGAGAAAATCTCTATAGACTAAGCATTTGTCTTAGAGTAATGTCCTAGCTTTGTAAGATCATTATTTATGTTATCTCATATTTGTAACGGATTGTTTCTATAAAAAAATAATAAAAAATCAAAACAATTTCCCATGTCACTTTCATAAGATAATGGATAATAATAGGAATATTAATAAGGGAGAGATAATAAATTAGGACTATGATCCATTAATTATATTATCCCTTACTTAGTCATCACTATTATCCATTAATTAAATCCAAATTATTATTGCTAATTATCTCTTTGATTGAGCCTATAAATACATGAGACTCCAATAATCTCCTCATCTTCTCATAAAATGTGAGAGACAGCTCTAGAGAGAGATAAAGAGAGAGAGGTCGCCGGCGATATTTTTCGTCACATCGTTCTTGAATCCGGCAACGACAACATTCTTCGTCGGCATCGAAGTCTTGATCCGATGAAATAGGAGGAGCAACGAAGTGGTCGACAAAGGTTCAGATAAGAGGAATCATTGAGGGCGGATTTCTTGCCCGTCAAGGTATGTGTCGATCACATAGGATCGTTAAATGACGTTTTATGTTGATCCTTGATTCAAAATTACAACTTACGGATATATGTGCCGACCCCTCTTAGGTAATCTATCAATTCTCAGTTATAAATCGTGGATTACATCAAAATATGCATAGTTATCTTGCTGCTTAACTAACGAAAGAGAAGAAGACGACCTTTAGATTTGGTTCGCGTTATAGCTTTTCTTGTTTCCAGGATATTCTCACGAGTATAAGAATTAGTGACAAATCATTTGCCTGTACGTATGTCATAGGATTTTATAATTCTGGAAAGTCTAATTTCAGATGTACTGAGGCAACTAATCAAGACAAGGCTTATCGTTTATACAAGTTTTTTTGATCTATTACACGGAATGTTAATGCACATCTAAACTGTGGATAAGGTTTTGATGATTATTACGCTAACATTGGTTAGTTGTCATAAACGTGCGAACATCTCCATGAAGATTTTTATTTGACCAATTTTATTGATATTAAAATAAATATTTTTTTAATTATTCGTGTGAATTACGTAGAAGAAATTAGTATTTTGCTACAGATTTATTTGTAAATCTGTATTATGTTAGATAAGTTCGGTATGACAATATGATTCAGATTTCATAGATTTCTCAGCTTATAGTTATATTTCTAGTGATCAGAAAGCATGTCAGAAATAATGACCACCACAGTAGCTCTCAGACATGGTTATGAAATAGCCATTAGATATGGTGATGTCATCAGATATGACCCCGAAACATGCCATCAGATATGGCAACCATTAGATGTGATTCAGAGGACTTTGGGTCCACATTCTGTATACACATAAGCTCTGGGCCGTATGTAGGGTGTTCTTTTGCCTTTGGGGTTGTCTACACGTGTGACTCAGTTTGTTTCAGCGTTCATGTACTTAGTACATTGGCCACAGTGGTGTCATTATAACAGTTGAAAAATAAACATTTTCAATTCAGCAAGATTTTCAACAACCAGTTAGTAAAATTTGTTTTAGTCGGTTTGTTGACATTTCAATATCCTTACAACATCATTATTATGCAAAGCTTCGGTTTATATTCTTTTATGAAATTGTCATATTGTAGCTTTTCATTTTTTCACATAGCAAGGTCATTTTCAAAATAGTCGGTATATATTTTCTTAGCAAAATGCTTGAGACCAACTCGTTGGGTCTAAGCTCATTTTGAGTTTAGACTCAACCCTCTATTATTAAATACTATTTACAGATACACCTGAGAAGGACCTGTAGGATGCGTGGAGGAATTAAGTCGTTTGCTGACTGTGAGGACCTTTACTCCATTTTGTGATATTTCCGCAACGTTTTTGGGTTCTTCAGGTAAAATGGTTGGTACTTGGTGTTTTATGAAATAGAAAGACTTGTATTGAAACTTTAGTAGTAGATAACGGTTGCACATAAGGAGCAAGGGAAATATGTTTAATATTGTGAATGTGGATTATGACTTGGGTGGTTGTGATGGAAGATGTTAAAGGAAAATTTTATGCAAAAGTTACATATATATGAATTGTTTCAGGTACAGGATAGCGTTTGGGAGTCCATAACATAAAATAGAGGAATTGCTGTCGAATTTTTATAGAAATGCTAAATTATGGTTAAGATGATCAGATAAGTTTTTATATCGCACTCGTCTCGGTTAGCGGGGCGGGTCGTGACATTCTGGTGGTATCAGAGCAATGATTTATGAAATTTGATCAAAATTGATATTCGAGATTGATATATGAATTCCTTGGTGGTTATGATTTATGTCTTGAACTTTGATATCAAATGGAAATGATATTGGAATAATGATGTTCTTATTATTGAGTATTTATCTATATTTTGCCATGAGATTTGAGGATTTATAAATTTGGAAGAGCTAATTAAAAAAAATTATTTATGTAGGACACAATGGCCGCTAAGCAACCTTCCCAAACCTCACAAGGACCAAGTGGTGGACATAACGGGAGTAATAATAACAATATGCAGGAAACTTTAGCATTAATAGCTCAGACTTTGGGAAGTGGTTGCTCGATTGATGAGACCGCCTGAATTTGAAAGTCAGTTGCCATTTGAGCATGTTCGGAAATTGGGTGCAAAAGATTTTGTAGGCACGACAGATCCGAAGGTGGCAAGAGACTGGTTTGAACACATATTTGAATTGATGGAGTGTACTGATGCACAAAAGTTGAGATATGTAATATTTCTGTTAAAAAAAATGCTGATGACTGGTGGAAATCAGTGAAGATGAAATACGCGGATCCATTCGAAATTACATGGCAGATATTTGAAAAAGAATTCAATGAAAAATATTATCCAAGAGTATATCAAGAAGATCGATGCAAAGAATTCCTATTTCTTACTCAAGGAAGTTTCTCGGTAGATGAATATGAGAAGCGGTTTACAGAATTATTAAAGTTTGCAACCTCTTTAGTGAAGACTGAAGAAGATAAATGTCGACATTTCGAGGATAGACTTCATATAGATATTAAGTCAATGATCTCAGCCAATGGATTTACCGAGTATGGTAAATTAGTGGAAGCCGCACGTAGAGCTGAGCGTGTGATGCGGGAAAGGCGAAGGTGTAATGATCACAACAGGAAAAGATTTGGGGATAGATTACCATGGAGAGGACCCGAGAACAAAGTTAGAAGAAATTTTGAAAATTCAAGGCAATACAACTTATTTGCTCAAAGATATAAGGGAAACCAAATGGGTAGATTTGCTCCAGAGAATTCTAGAAATGTAGGATTTTCTTATCCGCAATGTTCTATATGTGGGAAGCGTCACCCGGGAGAATGTCGCAGTGGATCATCAGGTTGCTATAATTATGGACAAATAGGCCATGTACGTCGAAATTGCTCAAATCTTGTATCCAACTGGGGAAATGCAAGGAGAACGGCTCATGAATATCCATGCTAGTACCTAACACAAGAACCCCATCCAAAGAAAGAAGAAAAAAGAAATGATATTCCAAGGAAAGGCAATAAAAATGCACAAAATCAGGGAAAAGTCTTTACAATGACACTTCAAGAAGCCATCTCTGCTGAGGATGTGGTGTCAGGTACCACTGTTATTTTTGAAAAAAATGCCCACACTCTTATTGATTCTGGTGCCAGTAATTCATTTATTTCTCGAAGATTCTCCGTATTTGCGGATAAATAAATGGGTACCCTGGATTACGCGTTATCAATCTCCTTACCTAAAGGAGAGCCTGAGATTGTTTGGAATGCCTTTAAAAACTGTTTGATAGAGATAGGAGGAGGTCGGGTTATTGTGAATCTTATCTCTATGGAAATTAAAGAATTTGACGCCATTATAGGGATGGACTGTTTGACATCATACCATGCTTTACTAGATTGCTTTAAAAAGAAAGTTATTTTTCGAATGCCAGGCGAGATAGAGTTTGCATTCTATGGAGAAAGAAATGTATATCCTACCCGTGTCATTTCTAGTATAGTTGCACATATATTACTCAGGAAGGGATATTCGTCTTTTGTTGCCCTTGTATACAATACAAAGCAGAATCTATATGTTTAGAAAATATCCCTATAGTGAGGGAATTTCCTGAAGAACTACCGGGACTTCCCCCAGATAGAGAAATTGAATTCACCATTGACTTAATACCTGCTACCACCCCAATTGCATTGACTCCTTATAGAATGGCTCCAGCGGAACTCAGAGAACTGAAGATCCAATTGCAAGAATTAACGGATAAGGGATTTATCCGGTCTAGTATCTCTCCATGAGGGGCTCCTGTTCTTTTTGTCAAAAAGAAAGATGGTTCCTTGCGACTTTGTATTGATTATCGAAGATTGAATCGAGTAACCGTGCGTAATAATTATCCTCTTCCTCGAATAGATGATCTGTTTGATCAATTGCAAGGGGCTTCTTTATTCTCTAAGATAGACTTGAGATCAGGCTACCATCAGTTGAAAATTAAAGCTGAAGATGTCCCTAAAACAGCTTTCCGCACTCGTTACGGTCATTATGCATTTTTGATGATGCCTTTTGGGTTAACAAATGCCCCTGCTGCATTTATGGATTTAATGAATCGAATATTCCGTCCCTTCTTAGACAAATTTGTGATTGTGTTTATTGATGACATTTTAGTATACTTAAAATCAGAGGAAGAGCATAAAGATCATTTGAGGATTGTATTATAAACCCTGAAGGACCATCAATTATTCGCAAAATTTGATAAATGTGAATTTTGGTTAAAGAAGATTGCAATTTTGGGACACATTATCTCAGGAGAAGGCATATCGGTAGATCCAAGTAAAATAGAGGCAGTTATGAACTGGAAGCAACCAACAAGCGTATCTGAGATTAGAAGTTTTATTGGCTTAGCATGATACTATAGAAGATTTGTTGAAAATTTTTCACGAATTGCGGCCCCATTGACAAAATTGACTAGGAAGGAAGTAAAATTTATTTGGGATGATGAATGTGAAGAGAGTTTTCAAGAACTTAAGAATCGCCTGACCTCAGCTCCCATTCTTAGCCTTCCTTCTGGAAATGACGGATTTGTTATTTATAATGATGCATCACGTCAAGGTTTGGGATGCGTTTAATGGGAAGGTGATTGCATATGCTTCCAGACAACTTAAGCCGCATGAGCTGAATTATCCTACACATGATTTGGAATTAGCTGCAGTAGTATTTGCCTTGAAAATTTGGAGGCACTACTTATATGGTGAGACATGTCAAATTTTTACTGACCATAAGACCTTAAAATATATATTCTATCAGAAAGAATTGAATCTCAGACAGAGAAGATGGTTGGAATTGATAAAAGATTACGACTGTACTATTGAGTACCATCCCGTAAAAGCAAATGTAGTAGCCGATGCTCTTAGTCGGAAGTCTAGGAGTGCATATGTAAAGGCTGAACAACACTCATTATTGGCACAATTAAGGGGACTACGTGCAAACCTGCCAGTACATGATTCTGGAGTTTTGTTAGCTATCCTACAGGTTAGGCCTATATTATATGATAAAATACGAGAGGCTCAAGAATCTGATCAAGAAATTAAAAGAATACGAGGGAAAATAGAGAAGGGAGAAATGCCTGAGTTTACAATAAATGAGCATGGAGTGCTATTTTTCAAGCAAAGACTGTGCATCCCACAACTTGTGGAGCTTAGAATTGAAATTCTTGAGGAAGCACATAACTCTATGTACGCAATGCATCCCGGAAGTACAAAGATGTATAGAACATTGAAACCATGCTATTGGTGGTCAGGAATGAAAAGAGAGATTGCATAATATATATCTAGATGTTTGATTTGTCAACAAACTAAACCAGAACATATGCGACCAGCTGGTGCATTGCAACCTCTCCCAATACCTGAATGGAAGTGGGAACACATTACCATGGATTTTGTTACTGGATTGCCTAGGACTCGTCGAGGTCATGATGTGATATGGGTAATTGTTGATAGATTGGCCAAATCCGCTCATTTCTTAGCAGTCCACATAACGTATACGTTGGATCCCTTGGGTAAAATTTTTGTGGATGAAATGGTAAGGTTGCATGGAGCGCCTGTGTCAATTGTGTCTGATAGAGATCCTCGTTTTACCTATAGATTTTGGCCTAGTCTACATAAAGCAATGGGTAAGAATTAACATTCAGCACTGCTTTTCACCCACAAACTGATGGGTAGTCCGAGCGGACTATTCAAACTTTAGAAGATATGCTGAGAGCTTGTGCATTGAGTTTTAAAGATAGTTGGTATGAACATCTATCTTTTATGGTGTTTGCTTACAATAATAGCTATCAAGCGAGTATTGGAATGGCACCATATGAAGCTCTTTATGGTGGAGCATGCAGAACTCCTATTTGCTGGAATGAATTAGGCGAGCGTAAATTGGTCCAATCGGAACTAGTACAAAATACAATGGAGAAAATTGAAGAAATTAAGAAAAATTTGAAGGTTGCACAAGATAGACAGAAAAGCTATGCAGATAAGAGAAGAAGAGACCTAGAATTTCAAGTGGGTGATCATGTATTTTTACGAATATCTCCTTGGAAGGGTATAATCAGATTTGGAAAGAAAGGAAAACTAAGCACACGATACATTGGTCCGTATGAAGTTACAGAAAGAATTGGCAATGTAGCATATCGTCTTCGACTCCCACCTGAGCTAGCAAGGATACACGATGTTTTTCATATTTCTACTCTTCGGAAATATATTCCAGACCCATCACATGTTATACAACCGCAAGAAATTCAACTGAAGGATGACCTTTCTTACAAAGAGATTACAACAGAAATTTTAGATTATAAAGTTCAAGAGCTTCAAACGAAAAAGGATACCTCTGGTAAAAGTTCTCTGGAGAAGCCATGATACAGAGGAAGCTACATGGGAACGAGAAGAGGATATGAGATCTCAATACTCATATTTATTCTCAAATTGATCGAGGTACGTAAATTTCGAGGACGAAATTTATTTTAAGTAGGGGAGTCTTGTGACATTCACATGGGATCAATCATTTTAATAGTACGTAGACTAAGTATAAATGCTAATGAATAGATACATATATGAATATCATAATTAGAGTGTATTAATCAAGTGAGTGAGTATCCATCGATATTATTTATGGTCAGAAATTAACGTCCCTTGTTAAATAGATCCATAACAATGACCGGCATTATCAAATTACTTTGAAATTAATCGTGCATGATTTAAGCCCTTTAAAAGGAAATATAATCAAAGTTTTCGACATAACTGAGAGAAATGATTCTCGTCGAGTAACCCATGTCCAAGTTCTGTCGAAGGTATCATAGTCCAGGTACCACTCCTATGTATGATCCATATAGCTGTAATTGTTATACAATGTCATATATATATACACGGATTAGGTGATTCAATCTAAATTATTGTTATTATCGTAGATCATATTAAGATTGCATGAATGCATCGTATGTCAAAGTCACCTTACTTGGGTTGATACTATGAATTTAATAAGAGTATAAGATTCAAATCAAAACTAAATGGGGTGAGAATGTTTCAGATCTTAATTAAAATAACCTTGTCTTAAAAGATATTAATAATTGTATGTATACAGAATAGGTGTGTTCATAGGGGGTAAATTACATGTAAAGTCTTAAAAAAAGAGGGGAATTGGAGAAGTACGTGAGTGGGTTAGATTAGTGCTCTGTGCACATCTATTTTTTTTAGTCAGTGGCTTTCATTCCTTTATCCTTCTTTACCGACACCACTCTTTCTATATATATGAGTTCCGTCTGTTTGGTTGCAGGGTTGGACAGGGTTGGGTTGGGCAGGGGTACCCCTGTGAATAGTAAACTGTGAGGAGGAGAACCCTGTTTGGTACAAATCTAAGCCTTAAGCATATCTTAGACCGTATAGAAGTAGGTATCAACTACAATAGCTAGTGGGGTCCAACATACCCTCTAATCTCAACTATTTGTACATGGAACATTATATAAACCTTTTCCTTTTAGACCATTTAATTTCATGATTAGGTGAATAGAAATACAACCTGTAGGTTTTGAATCAACATGCTATATATCCTACTTGATCTATATGTGAGGAACTACAGATGCCATAATGTTATATAACCTAACATTAACACGTGAGCACAACAATCAGCTTTGATAGGCTGTCATGATGAGGGATGCAATATTCACACACGGATACGGGTATATATGCATATTCGGTATATATATGACATAAAATATACATATGAGTTATTGGGAAGGTTCTACCTTCAACTAGTTGCATGAGTTTTGGATGCTACTTGTGTATTGACCTTGGGACTATAATGTTATACAGAATGATTGTTCGACGAACCGGTTACTAGAGATAAGGAGGTGGTCAATCTTAAATATATAATTTTTCACCTGTAAAATATCAGGTGAGTGGTCTCAAGTCTATTTTATGATATAGCCCCTATTTTCGCATGTACATTGTAATATTACAGTTTTGAAGCCTTTTGATTATACAATTGCACATGAATATTTTGGTTGAAAAATCAGATAAGTTTTATTATTACTCCATATGATGGCAATCTATCTTAGTTTTACAGTTGCATATTAAAAAATGTTGGATATCGATAATGTTTTCAGTATTCAATTATGTCGCTTTATTACCACAGAATTTCTCACATGCAAGCAGATAAGTTCGGTATGACAATATGATTCAGATTTCATAGATTTCTCAGCTTATAGTTATATTACTAGTGATCAGAAAGCATGTCAGAAATAATGACCACCACAGTAGCTCTCAGACATGGTTATGAACTAGCCATTAGATATGGTGATGTCATCAGATATGACCCCGAAACATGCCATCAGATATGGCAACCATTAGATGTGATTCAGAGGACTTTGGGTCCGCATTCTGTATACACATAAGCTTTGGGCCGTATGCAGGGTATTCTTTTGCCTTTGGGTTTGTCTACGCGTGTGACTCAGTTTGTTTCAGCGTTCATGTACTTAGTACATTGGCCACAGTGGTGTAATTATAACAGTTGAAAAACAAACATTTTCAATTCAGCAAGATTTTCAACAGCCAGTTAGTAAAATTTGTTTTAGTCGGTTTGTTGACATTTCAATATCCTTACAACATCATTATTATGCAAAGCTTTAGTTTATATTCTTTTATGAAATTGTCATATTGTAGCTTTTCATTTTTTTCACATAGCAAGGTCATTTTCAAAATAGTCGATATATATTTTCTTAGCAAAATGCTTGAGACCAACTCGTTGGGTCTAAGCTCATTTTGAGTTTAGACTCAACCCTCTATTATTAAATACTATTTACAGATACATCTGAGAAGGACCTGTAGGATGCCGGAGGAATTAAGTCGTTTGCTGACTGTGAGGACCTTTACTCCATTTTGTGATATTGCCGCAACGTTTTTGGATTCTTCAGGTAAAATGGTTGGTACTTGGTGTTTTGTGAAATAGAAAGACTTGTATTGAAACTTTAGTAGTAGATAACAGTTGCACATAAGGAGCAAGGGAAATATGTTTGATATTGTGAATGTGGATTATGACTTGGGTGGTTGTGATGGAAGATGTTAAAGGAAAATTTTATGCAAAAGGTTTATATATATGAATTGTTTCAGGTACAGGATAGCGTTTGGGAGTCCATAAAATAGAGAAATTGCTGTCGAATTTTTATGGAAATGCTAAATTATGGTTAAGATGATCAGATAAGTTTTTATATCGCACTCGTCTCGGTTAGCGGGGTGGGTCGTGACAATGTTACACGCATAGTTACAATTCCAACAATCCTATGGTTTATATTGGTAGCAAAATAAAACAACTAAATCTTTGTTCTATATTTCTGTTAGATTCAATCTAGGCGCATTATTAAATATACAGTTGATGGCATTGTTTCATTTTGTTGACACGTTCCTAATCTTGGGGCTATAAGTCTTATCCGATTATACTCAGTAGTGAAAAGTTAATCGAATCTTTACATATATAATGTACTATAATATAATTAATGGCATGCTGGGAAATAATAATTTTGACAACTTTTGTTGTTTATGATTATTAGATAATAGTCAAAATGATACTTTTGTAAGGGTTTAAGAAGACGTCAAGATTTCGGCACCGACTCAAACTAAGAGGTCGTAAGGGCCTAAAGGGCAATGCCTTCTGGAGGCGTGAGGCAAAAGATAAGTCCTCCACAGTAGTAGCTACACTGTCATGTTATGTATTGTTATGAACCACTTGTGCCAGCGGTAAGCCATCAAAGCCGCCTAAGAAATAACAATCAAGATCACTCTAAACATGAAAAATGTCATGGGCATATGTGCAATATATGTTAATATTATGTGCATACATGCAATTATGCTACTGTTATGGACTTATGTGTAAGTTCCGTTAAAGTTAAGTGCACACATGAAACTTATGTTAATGTTATGGACATTTATGCAATTTATGTCAATGGTATGTGCATATTTGCCATTTATAGTAATTTTAAGGGTACATGTGCAATTATGTTATTGTAAAGTGCATATGTGCAATTTATATGAATATTATGGACACGCATGCAAATATGGTAAAACTTACGGATATATGTGCAGATATATTATTCATGGTTATGAAGGAAATTTAGTTATATGCTTTAAATAAGTTGATAATGGCTTTCATGACTGGTTACCTACGCTAGCCTGCTTGACCCTAACTCGGCACATACTGAGCGTTATGCTCATAACATGTTTTGCTAATTTTTTTCAGGGGAACGTGAGGATTAGATCATTAACGGTTTAAGAGAGATGACACAGTCTTCAAGAAGTAGGATCGGTATGGAACTACTGCGGGTTTGCTTTGGAAGGACGTCTTTTATGCCCACTGGAATAAGGAAATCGTGGATGCGATTTCATCTAGTTTATTTATCTTTTGTTTTATTTAAGGAACTCTTGGAATTGTGACCTTATTATAATTATGGAAAAGTTTTTTTGTTGGGTCTTTACTGCTCTTTTATACCATGATTGATGTTATGAGTAACGATCCCGAGATGTCCGCTGAGTTTCTCGCTTCCGCAACATTCTCGGACGATCGGGTTCGTTACAATATTACTTACATATTTGAAATTGATTGTCTTTATATGTTTTTTTAATTATTGTAATATGATGGGAAGTTGTATGTTTTCTTTTTGTCCATGTTAAACCATTTGTTGCAATACGGTTGGTTTATACTCGTAAGCAAATTATGTTAGTGGAGAGAACCAATTGGGTTAGGTTGAAGCTCAAGTTGGGAGACTCTGATCATGGTTTTTATCAACTAGTTTTCTCTTGTATGCTAAACTTTAGTATGATCATTATATCCTTTCCTTTTTGCCCTCATGGGAGAGAGGGATGAATAAAAACCTCTCTGGCTTAAAAAAAGTGGGTTTCCATGTTAAACCTTTATGTAACTTATGGTTTGGTCGCTTATTTGTTATTTGGTGACTAAAAGTGCTACGTAGCATTGTGTTATTAAAGTTATTATGTTTACAACAATCCAATCATATCGGTCGATATGCACAGAGGTCCCAACACTTCACAGTACACGGAAGAGAGAGAGGAGAGAAGGAGATGTTGAAGGGAGGAGTTTCATCTAAGCCACTCATTTTCCTTTGCCATATGACACATTCAACACACATCTTCTGTTGTGATTGTATTTGTAATGATAATTATTTGATAGTGGTAATTTATTTTCTTCGAGATTTGATTTATTTAACTGAATGAGATGCTAAACCATTCTCACAAAAGCGATGTAATAATTAATAATCTTTTAGACAAAATTTTTTATTTTCTCTCGTGTTATGATGAACAATTACGAACAAAACATGTATTTTTGATGGGTTTATTTTAGCACTGGTATTTTGAGATGCACATGTTTCACCAAAGATTTGAAGAATCAACGATAAAATTACAAGATATTAAGTATAATTAGAGGGCTTAAATGCAAGCGAACTTTTTGTTGCTGGTATATCAATCTACAAATAGAAACGAAAAGGTCATAAATTGTCAATTTTAATATCACCGATTTTTTGAATTTGAGAAAATGACATAGACGTAGACATTCCCTTATAGTATATTCACACCAAAGAAAGAAGGGATTTTTACCTGATAGACCCTATAAACTTTGTTAATTACGTCTACGACATTTGAAACAATATAATTCCCTCCTCGACCCCGTAAACTTGTAAACTCCTACCCCATGAATCCTCTGGTTAATATGTTTGAAGTCCGTGAAGGTTCTTGGGATAATTTACATAATCGATGGGGTAATTACGGCTATGCAAAAGGTCATAGAGGTAATTTAAAAAGTTTATAGAGTCTCTCGAGTAAAAAGCCCAAGAAAGAATGCAATGATCGTATCAAGAAAAGTACAAAAAAATATAGTTTGAGTGAATATACATCGGTGAAGGTAGCTAAGAGTACTAGTATTTACTGCCACATTATCTTGGCTTGGAATCATCTCATTTAAATCATGATAGGGTACAAAAAGATCCAAAGTGTGAGATCAATATTGAAAGGGAACATGCTATAATAAATGTAACATTCGGGGAACTAAGTTTTAGCATTGTAACACTTTCATCGTGACAATACAATTTTCATGAAAATGATGATGACGAGTTCAAAAAGAGTACGTAATTCAAGATTTTTGTAGACACATTTGGTTGATTATATATCCTTGCAAAATGGTTATTATCGTACGATATCACAACAACAACAACAAAACTTTTTCCCACAATTAAATAGGGCCGGTTGCATGGATTCTTCGCCTCCATTCAGATCTATTTTGGGTCAATTCCATACTTATATTTACAAAACTAAGATCCCTTCATATGGTCTCTTTCCAACACTTCTTGGGCCGTCCTCGCTCTATCTTAGCCGACTCAATATCCCAACACTCGCATCTCCTAACTGGTGCATCACCTGATCTTCTTTGCAAACGACCAAACCATCTTAAACGGTTTTCTCGTATCTTATCCTCGATCAGAACTACACCAACTTTTTTTCTGATTGCATCATTCCGATTCCGATCTTTACATGTGTGTGTCCACACACATAGTCAACCAAAATATGTCAAAAATGTTTATTTAGGTAGATTGTATCTGTAAGTTCAATTCCATTAATTTCATAAAAAATAAGGTCATTGAGAATGTGTTATAACGTGCTATAACCCGGATCCCAAAATGTTTATCATGCCCCTTTTGGATATAACCCTAAATTGGGTGTATAATTCGGAGATTTTTGAACTTTGATGCGTTCAAAAAAAGGTATTAAGGAAACATCAAAAGTCAAATATGAGTTCGCCCAAAATTAAGGACCTTTTTCTCCAAAACGACAACATTAGAGAAATCCAGTTCATTAGTTTCCAATAATTACCGAGGCCAATAGACAGCTGGCAGTTAACGACACCTAAGACACCGGTCCACCCGGTGAAAATGGCGACGCCGGATTTAGCAACTGCCCCCTCCTACCCGGTAAAAATTTAACGACCCGCCGATTTTCCGCATAATCCCCCACACTTTCGACAGAAGCATCCGACTTCGCATACCCAGAAAAGCATAGGACAAAAAAGCAACATTCCCCACATCACGTAGACGTTGTGAACAAAAGCAAGGACAAAGGCAGGGGCCTAACCAGTAAAAATCCCCTTCAAAACGTACGCTGATCAGGAAAATTAGCCTAATTCACAGTCCAATGCACAATTTGGATTGGTTTCCAGGTGCGTTCAATTCGGGAATAAGTAAGACTAAAGATGGGGAATAAAGAGAATAATAGTCTATTTTTTGTTCGACTGGAGGATAGGAATAAAGAGAATAAAATGAAATAAAGATAAGTAAGGTAGGATAAAGATATGAGTAAGAGTAAAATAAGATGAAAAATGGAGAATAATCGTACTATTGAGAACTGTATTGAAAGGAGAATTAGCCTCTTATTCATTCAGGACCTATTCTCGTACCAATAAGGACCTATTTCAAACCAATCGATCTAACCGCTTAAAAATCGAAGATCTGATCAGCTTCCAAAGATAGTACCAAATCAAAAAGCTTAAGCCAATCGAACCTCTTCTGCAGCGTCATGGATTTCACCCACAGCCCAACGGCAAGTCAAACAACCGTACCCAAATTTTCACAAAGGCCCTCACACTTCCGACAGAAGCTTCCAACTTTCCCACGGAACCCCAAAAAAGCCCCCCCGACACACGAACGTTAAGGGTGAAAAAGACAGAGAAGAATAAAATCGGGGGCCTCGAATGCAAGAATCCACAAAAGTTTCCCTCCCAGACAGGACTCCCAGCCGTTAAAGCGGCGCAGGGGCATTCTCGTCCACGTGAAGTAAAGAAGAGAGATGACAGCGCAGCACAACCAGTGTTGTACACCACCACTGGTTTTTATTACCTCGAGTCCCACCCCCCCATCCCCCACCTTCGCCTCTCGTGACCTTCTTCTGGTCGTGCTCCTCCTCCTCCTCCTCCTCCTCCTCCTCCTCCTCCGGTTTTAGGGCTCCGTCCGCCCTCCGCCGCCCCTCCCCTCGTCGGGTTCTTCCCCATTGCTCGATCTTCGTGGAGTTTGATCGCTTGTGGTCTCTCCTCTCCTCGGTGATTCCTGTCGTTTTGGTGGAACTGTGGGGGGAGGGGTTCGGTGCCTCTCCTCTGCTCATGTGATCGCTTCTTGGGCGCTTGATTACGCGCAGGTCGAAGTTGATGCCAGCACTAACGGTTTGAGGTGTTTGCTGCTGCTCTTTTGCGAAAAAGGTGCGAGCTTTGACGTTTAGGTCTTCGGATTGAGGGGTCGTTTTTAGTTGGCCGTGCTGCATTCGTGGAGATGGGTTCTCTGTTCTTGTGGTTTTGTTTACATGCATGAGGGGGTCGCTGGTTTGATCTGCATTTTGGATTTGTTGGCTTTTCTTGAGTTGCTGTTTGGTGTTTGGAGATTCTCTTTATAGGATTCTGGTGAAAGGAGGGAGCTTTGCTCGTTGTTGGTTATGAATTCTGCCTGTGGCTTCGGGATTCTGTTGATCTTTGTGGGCATTATCAGTGCGTGCCGGTTGAATGCGCAGCCTCCAGGTGACCCCTCGATCTCTGCCCGCGAATTGGATGCCTTGCTCCAGGATTATGCGTACCGAGCATTTGTTCGACCCCGCACTGGAACGGTCTATACAGCTGAAGTCCCCGCTAACATATCAGGAATCAAGGTTTCTGTGGTAAGGCTGAGGAGCGGGAGTTTGAGAACCAGGGGAGTGAGGAATTTCAATGAATTTGACGTGCCGACTGGAGTGATTGCTTCTCCCTATGTTGTGAGGCTTGCATTGGTTTATCAGAACCTGGGGAACTGGTCGTCGGCGTACTACTCTTTACCTGGTTATACCTTTCTGTCGCCAGTGATTGGTCTTCTTGCTTATAATGCTGCCAATTTGTCTGCTACCAACTTGAGAGAACTGGATATTGTTGCTTCCTCGGATCCTATCTCGATCAAGTTTTCAAGTAGAAGCTTGGTTTCGGGAGATCAGATAGGCCAATGTGTTCACTTCAGCTTGAATGGGACGTATGAGATGGCGGATTTGGTCTCAGGGAATCTCTGCACGACGTACAGACAGGGTCATTTTTCTGTTGCTGTGAAGGCACTGCCAATTGAAGAGCCAAAGAAGAAAAAAACTAAGGTTTGGAAGATCGTGGTCATTGCAATCGGTGGTTTTCTGGGTCTGATTCTACTGGTCCTCCTGATATTACTACTTCGCCGGTATAGGCGGAAGAAGAAGATTAAGTACATGGTGGGCCGTTCCGAATCAGGAGAGGTGCTGAAGGCACAACAGATTGGAAATGCACAGTTACCGGTGGCATCAATGATTCGCACAAGACCGGTATTGGAAAATGAATATGCACCATAGACTGGAGCGGGTGCATACTCTTGTTCTCTCCGCTGTTTCTTGTGTACAGTTGCGTAACCTGCGAGTTGCCCCATTACCAGTCTGTTAAATTTAACTGGTGATATTGGTGGTATTGGGTGTTCATTGATTTTGGATTCATTGTTATGGTAGCAGTCATTCTTTTTGGAAGGCAGTAGAAGTTCTTTAGTTGGGAGTGTTGATTAGTTCTGTCAGGTTCTTTCTTTTAAGTTTGGTCGCTTGTGTGGTGTTTCTCAAACTGTAATCTTGTTATGCTGTTCATGTTCATGTACACATGAATAGCATGTGTTTTATTCTTCGTTTTCCGCATTCCTTGTTGAAAATTACTGAATAAAAGTTGAAATCCCAATCTTTCTGAATAATGCTTTACATGTTCATCTCCCCTGGCTGATCCTTCTGAACAATGCTATTTGATGCAATTTTTTAGCCAGATCTTTCTGATAAATGCCGTGCACTTCTTTTTACATGCATTCTTTAAATTTCATTCTTACCGAATAAGACCCCTTATCCATTTGTGTCTCAAAGTTAATTGAATGAAGCCAACATATAAACGCAGTGTGTTTGCATTCAATTTGCATTTAACTCTTTGTTTGTTGTGACTATCTTCTATGCCTGCTATTGGGTGATTTACACAAGATGCTGCATTTTCATTTGGAAGTTTGTGGCCGGTCAGTCATCCCATTGCCTTCCATAAAGTCTAGTCATAAAACTTGCATGTTTTGGATCTTAATTGAAGGCATAGTTCTGAAGACGTACAAGCTGAAAGTTGTTTAGAAACTTTATGTTCAGTTGGGACAAAAATTCCACTGTTTTTTATATTAGTTTGAACTACAACATAATCTTGTGTCTCCATACATAATCTTTTGCTGTTGGGACAACCTTCTGTTCAGCAACATGGTCATTGCTTCATAGTTTCGAGTTTTGCTAATACGCAAATGAAGCATTTGTGCTGGCTCTGATCTACACGAAGCATGAGGGAAAAAACTTTAAGTTTTCAGCCAGTTGTAGATTTATGAGGCATAATCATCATTTGATCTGGACTGTGCCAATATCACTGAAGTTCAAACTGATGCAGCCCATATCCAAGTTCGATCCTTTTGGTTTGTTGGTTGATCTGGATAATCTAATTTCAAAACTTGAGTCCAACAGTATTGCAGCATATAACCATAACAAATGGAAGGCGAGTTTGTGACAGCTTGAGCTCAATATTCCCATGTCTTCCTTGGATTTGCTAGATTTGAGGCCTCCTATTCTTTTGCTGCTCTTGGAGGTCAGGTCAACAAGTTGATACCACATTTGTAGTTATTCTGTTCATCATGATCATGTAGTGGGATGCCACCCTGGCCAAGGGAAGTGGTAAATAACACTACACGGCATCATCGTTCAGGTAAAGCTCCTAATTCTAACTTTGATTAACATGTCAACTATTTAGTCTTTTATAACTGTTATGAGATGATAAAGTTTTTATTAAATGTGGAAATAGACTGCTCTGTCTTGCGTACAATGCCAAGAAATCAAGCAGTGTTTCTTTAATTATGGTAATTGTGATTGTTTCCTAGTCGCATCAGCTAGATGTCATTGATAATTTCATATGAATAAAGTATTTAGAGAGAATTCTAAGAAGTTGACGCAATCTCTCTTTTTGCACTTGTCCACAGTGTATTACACAGATTGTGATTTACAAGGAATGAAGCATCAAGGTTGGCAGCGAAAAATGATGAATTGCGAGAAGGATATTCTATGCTATAAGGTTAACGGTTTGTTTGGTTGCTGGGTTATTCCCATGGTGACTTGGAGCAAGGTGAAGTGCTGGAGGTGGATTCAACTTTGCATCACTGTATATTTCTGGGAATTCTACACTTCTGCTCTACAAGACGTCTCAGTTGTATTCATGTCTCTAGCTTATTAACATTTACCTTATGACCTTTGTCGAACGTATAAACTTACACTTTCACCTGTTGGAGCTTCGTGATGAGTGTGACGACCATAAATTCCCTGACGATAGGGGTCACACTCAAGTCCCGGACTATGGTGAAGAATACAAAAGTTTACCCTGATTAAGCTGTTAGAAGTGATTACATGATCAGCTGGAATCAGGAGGATTAGCTTTGGTCGGTTGATTTGCGGCCAGTCTCCTGCTGTTGCTGCCTCTGATTCTGGTTTTGATAAAAAAAGTTAAAGTTGGAAGCATAGCTGAATCCAGGATGGTCCCTTCTGTTCCCTGATCTTGGGGTTACTCCCCTGCACATCTCTCTGGACCCTTATTCCATCTTATTCCGTCTTTATTGTTATCTTTATTCCACCTTACCTCGACCCGCATTCCACCTTATTCCACTCCATTCCTATCCTTCCTCTTCCCTGTCTGTCACTCATAACTCCCTTCACTTCTGGCCATGCATGGTGGGCAGAGTTTTGCTCCGGTTCCAAGAACGCTCCCCATTAACCTTTTGATGCCAAGTCAGCATGACATCACTCTGCCAAGAAGATAGGCTGTTTCTTTTTGGAGGACCATATCATTACTCATACTAGATGAACCTTAGCTACCCTGGTGCAAAGGGTTCGAGAATACTCGGGATTGTAGAGATGTGGAAGGGAAGCAAATGCATATCCATGCAAAAATAGTACAGGAATTTTTATGCTTGTACCCTGCAAATCATCGCAAACAAACTCTAAACCTTTTTAATTTACACATTCATAGGGTGAGGTGAATGTGTAAATTTTAAGTTTAACATGCATCTCACTCTTGTCCTTTTTTTATACATAAAATGATCAAATACCATTCATCATAAAGCATCAGTCAGAGTCGAGGGATATAAAGTTTTGGTACAGGCCAACTAGTGTACCACCCACACAGGTGTGTGTGAAGAATAGAGAAACCGGTAGGTCATTACAAAACCAATGTTATAAAGGTGTGAGTAGGGTTGGGCATGGGCCGGGCTCGGGCTGGGTTCGCCTTGGCCCGGTCCAAGCCCATTTTAGAATATGGGCTAACGGATCGGGCCTAGGCCCATTTTATTTTCAAAAATTAGGCCCAAGCCCAAACCCAGCCCAAACAAAATGGGTCGGGTTCGGGTCGGGTCGGCCCAATTTAACACCTATGTATACCGATATCATGTCTTCCATTCTTCTTGCATTTGTGTGGTTGTTTCTTATGCGTGTGTGCATGTTTAAAACTATAAAGCATGCTAACTAATTTGTGATTTTAACATTAGTTGTATGTTGGAAATACAAATGTGGTAAAAATATGACGACTTAAACCACCATTCAATTCACCATTACATATTCTATTGTAGATGTGGGCACTATGACCCAATACAGATTGGTTACTTACAGTTGTACATGCTGTAACATTTGAGGACACAGATTCCATTCTTTCATATTGATGTAATAATCTTGTATATTAATGTAATAATATCCTCAATCCACTAATGGATATGATTATTAATTTGTCTAAGCATTTATTCTACACTCGAATAAGGATATTAAAGTTAGAACATGGTATTTGTAATGAACATGAATATAATTGATATAAGTATACCATACTAGATATGAATATACTTGCTTTAGAATGGATCGGGCTAACGGGTTTGGGCCTTCTCAGGACCAAACCCGGCCCGATAATCAATATGGGCTCATTTTAGGGCCCACGGCCCGCCCATTAAATTTCGAGTTCAGGTTTGGGTCGGGTTATACGGATCGGGTTTTGGGCCGGGTCGGGCCGGCCCAACCCAATGCCCAACCCTAGGTGTGAGGGTTTGAGTGCGCCTTGGGGATGTAATTAGATTTGTCTTCATCTTTCTTTTAATTGTGGATTTTTCTAGAGTATTTGCGTTATACACGCTCCTCCGACCTGTATTAGGGATGAAACCGGATAGGATATATCTGTATTGGATAAGCTTTATTTTTACGGATTCGGATATGGATAGCATGGGGTGTTTCTATTTTTCACGGATATGGATAAAATATGGGTATCATTTTTTTGAGGACATTGATAAGTATATTGTTGCATATTTTTAGAAGATATGGATTTCACCGAATCTATATTCGATTATTCTAAGATATTGATTCTTAAACGACCAACTTACATCCCAGAGTACCACGAGATTCGTAATTGATGATTATTCAAACTGAATCTATATTCGATTATTTTAAGATATGGATTCTTGTTGGAGTATTTGTTAATGCGCCTATTGAGTTGTAGCGGGATAAATAGATCCTGGAGAAGATCCATTTACCCCATCTAATGTTTAGTCCCGCATTGTCCAGTAGTGAGACTTGGAGGCTCTGGAGAGGCTATATAAGGAGCTCCAGACCTCCTGTATCCATTGAGAAAATGCAATGCATAACATACTCCTTTGAGGGCTTCTCCCGTGGTTTCATCCCGCTCCTCACAGAGTAGGGTTCCACATTAAACCTTGTGTTCTTCATGTTTATTCTTCTTTATTATCTGATTTCGCTTTCGCTTTCTATTTCTTAACATGGTATCAGAGCGGGTCGATTCTCGAGGATTTTTTAAGTTTTGTAATTCTATTCGATATCCGTTTCTTTGGAGTTCTTGTTAATGATGTTTGGAGATTAGAGAGTTCAAGTTCCTAGGGATTTCTTGAAACCCTAGTTCTGTTCACCACATCTTGATTCTCGTGCATATGGTACGAGATGATTCTCGTGCAGGTGGCTCCTTCGAGATCTACCAGGAGGCAGTGACCTCCAGGCATTGGCGGCATCTGAAGGATATGGTTAAATCCTCAAGCGCATCACGGAAGCATGAGCGTCGTATCGAATACGACGAAGAACGACTAGTCGGACTAGTTGTTCTATGCAACGGAAATTAATTTTTTTATACGACGAAACCACATGATCCAAAAACACTTCTCGAATCGTTTCATCTAAACCACAAACAAGTAATAGGATTACCTCTTGAAGCGTGGTTGCGATCAAGTCTCTAAACGAAGAGACCTCCTGTCTCAAGTCCGATCCGACGGAGGAGACGCTTGGGAGCGCGGGGATGAACCGTGTGCTTCTCGTAATCCATGTTGATGACCTAGTGGTGAATCTCCTGATCTCGACACACGAGATCCATCGTCTTCTTCACGGGCTAGGCGCACCGAAGGAGACGGAGATCTACGAGCAAACCATCGGGCAGCATGACGACGACGCTGCAGCGATGGAGAGTCTCTCTAGGGCATCCATGGTGGATGGCCATGAGAGGGAGAGAGAGGGCTGACGTGTAGAGAGAGAGAGATGTGCTTCAAAAGCATTGTGTTGTGTAAAGAAGAGCAAAGGGGTGCCTCTCCTTTTATAATATTTTGGGATCCATGGATCTCAATCTATGGACAATACAAATCCAATGACTCTCATTGATTGTGTTTCTTTCAATGGCTAAGATTTGTATTGGTAAAATCAACAACAATTAATTTAATTGAGATTAAATATATATTGATAAATCAACATAATTTAATGCTCAAATTAGATCAATCAAATATGGAGATAATGGGAAAGAGAGAATGCCTCCTTCCATATACATGGAGTGGACGGCCTCCCTTTCCTAATAGGAATAGGTGGTCGTCCCTCCTATGGAAGGTGCATCTTCAAATGTGATCTCCCTTGATTACATTATTCCATGTACTCCAATTTATTACAACAACAATTGTTGTAAATTATTCTACAAAATAATTCATAATTATTTTGTAAACATTACAATCTTGCCATTGGAAAATTGTAAATCACATTCACAACCCAAAATAAAATTTGAATTACATTTTCAATTAATTGTTCAATGTGAATCCAATTCACATTAACATTTAATTAACAAATGTAAATTACAAATAGCTCTCTCTTATATATTATAAATCACATTTATAATATATATAACTAATATGGATATTGCTATCCACATTATTCATATCCATGATAATTAAATCACATTTAATCATCTTGGATCTCTTATTCTCATGTGCCCCAATAATATGAATCACATTCACATCTTTGATAATTAAATCACATTTAATTATCTAAGATAAATTTCCTTATAATATGAATCAAATTCATATTATTCATGATAATTAAATCATATTTAATTATCCACTTCTCAATGCTCGGATACATTTATCAACAATAGAATTATCCATGAACTCTTTCAAGGATAATGTGCTTTCTCCGCGAATACTTGGAGATAAGGACATGGCGATTGTATTGTTCCACGTATAGTGACTTGGATATTGAGATCATATCTCAAATCCAGATCGCGGACCTCCCATAGATGCTTGATTAAATCAAGACCACAAATCTAATCTTCTCATTGCATCTGAATCACATTCATATCAATGTCCAACATTTGGACCAAGATCAGATCACTTCTCTACTGAGAGGAGTCACTAAAATCCAGACCCGTTTCATCACTCCCTAGGAACGCAAGCGTCATGGTTATACAATCGTTTATGATCACATCACCCTCAGGTATTCCCAATACATGTACATCCTGCATACTGGAAGACTCGGAATAAACCCGAAGTATTGGATCAACTTTATACTGTCTACTTCGCAGTTTTATCAGTAAGTTTCTCATTCGATCATTGGGAGTCGGTATCGATCATATATTTTCCAAAAGCGTATATCATACCTAGGTCTTGATGATATACTTCCTAAATGTATATATCAAACCTACAAATTCAGTCAGGCTTCCAAAGCGAGACGACCGTGCGCACGGAATTTGATTCTTCCCAATATCTCATGAGTGAGCTCATGCCTTCCGATTCAATAAATGAACCTGCATGATCCTTTTGAGAGATCATATTACTCATATGCCTTTATATGCACACCAGCGCACCGGTGTATAGACCTTGGTTAGGTCATCAACCTATTGGTCTGCCAAATGTACATACTCAGACATACAGTAACACATCTGTCTCCGGTCAGAGGATGCGTGCTTATATCATGATAGCATACGATATAGGACTTTGGTTATCTCGATCTCGTTAAGTCAACTCTTTGACCTAACTAATTTGACACCTCCGAATCTCTATTCCTATGCAGAGGACCTGCATCAAGAGGTCGGTCAGATATCAGCCTAATTGAGAAAGGCTTGCCATCTCCTACTCAGGTTGGAGATCATCTCCTAACAATCATTTGACAGTGCTTGATGAGTCCTCAATCCAACCCTTTAGATATTCATCCAAGCACCAGCCTCTATGATTCAATAGTTGAATCAACAACTGTATGATTATTAAGATGGCCATGGTACATAACCCTAATTGTACTAAGGGACCTATTATGCAAATTATTCATTCTTCATTTTCAGATCAGGGAATGATATTCACAATAACATTTATTGCATAATGGCTCGCCATGGGCTTGCATGTCCAACAGCATCGTGCTTTGTGCTCTGTGATGTGAATCCCAAAGAGGCGGTGGCCGCACCTGCGCTTCAGAACCAGACTGCACAGGCGGCAATCCTCCTTCCAGTCGTGTCCCCTTCCATCTTCCAGGCGTAGCTCCGCAGCCATATCGGGCGTCCACACAGTTCGAAGGCGAGCCCTATCTCGCATGTGCCTCTCCAATACGTACCCCAAGCGATGGAGACTCCAGCACACGTCGATCATCCTTGCGTAGTGTGTGCGGCTTCAGTTGGCGGCGATCCCAGATCCCAGATCCCTCTTCATCGGCGTAGGCGGTGCCGCCCGCACCTCGTAGGTCTCTAGCCGCTTCTTCTTAAGTGACGCGATGCCCTCGCATCTCCAATCGAAATTCCAACGGCGGTGCACCGTACCTTCCGCCTCCTATCTCGCATCGATAGGGGCGCATCAGACGGAGGCCTCCTCCAATCGCTTAGCTGCATGCAGTGCCTTCCAGGCGTAACACCTCTCCCCAGCGTCCATTCAATGGGCGACACACCTTCGCAGGTCCCAAATCTCTAGAGGCGGCATGACTATTCTCTTAAGATTGAGGGTTTCCCTTTTGGGAACCCTAGCCGCCCAAGTGGGCTTACTGTTGTAACGACCCAAGTGGGCTGATGATACCTTTATAAAAAAATTAATGGAGAAAATAGGAAGGGGGAGGACTCAATGTAAGAAAAAAATTAGAAGCCCAAGGGGGCTGTGACCGATGATGTTGATAAAAAAAAGGCCAAAAAGGGGACAGTCTAGTCCAACCAAAAAAAATAGGAAGGCCAAGGTTTTTGTTTAAGAGAGAGAGAGAGAGAAAGGCGCTACACCAAAAAAAAGAGAGCCGTACGCAAGTTAAAAAAAATGAATTGCAAAAGTCGTAAAAAAGGGGGATGAGCGGCTTATTTTTAAAATTGGCGGCAATTTTGAAAAAAGAAAAAAAGAAGGAGAGCTGCAAGGAATTTTTGTGAATGTTTGTTATTTTCCCCATGTCATTGTCTTCTCCCAACTTTGCCGATGCTCATTTTCCGACAAGTATGGGAGAAAGGGGGAGTATCATGTAGAGTCACATGTCTGTTCCATTGTTCCATGATCTAGATTCAGATGTCAGATTCCGGGCCAACCGGTTGTTTAGACTCTACAGTTTTCAGATAAATATTTTCCATGCGTAATTTCAGACTCGATGTTCACATTCCGAGTCCACAGGTGTGATGCGCAGTTGTTCAGACTCGACAGATTGGTCAGAGTCCAAGTTCGAGGCACTCCATGTTGAGAGACCCAATTTTTCGGGTTCTCCAGAGAGAGACTCATTTTCAGATTTGCATATGTTTGCGGTCATTTTCAGATGTGCACATGTTTGCCATCTTTTGTTATGGTCCCCATCTATTCTTGTTTTCGGCCAAAATTTTCATGTGAGCCATAGGGACTCTAGAGTGGAGGACCATTCCCTATGTCATGTTGGCAAGGATTTTCATGTGGTATCATAGGGACACCAGAGTAGTGTACCATTCTCTGAGCCAGATGGGAGAGACCCAGTTCTCCGACGAGGAGACTTATTTCAGACTCCATTCTCCAGGGACTGTGGACTCCGACGTGGATTGCACAACCACTGCCCTTTTCAGTTCAGCCCTTTTTCAGAGATGAAGCAGTTGACCACATTATTGTGGCAGGTTAGAGTACTCCGACGAAGACTCATTTTAGTTGCAGTGACTCTGACAGGCGTAGTTCATAGCACATGCTCTCCGACGAGGAGATTCAACAGACTCACACTCCAGCCCGTTCGTTCTCCTCACCTGCACGGCATGAGAAGCAACGTCCTCGACAACAACAGTTGTGCGCGTTGGGTTGATATTGTCCATAGTGTCATGTAGCATGGGTTGAGTTCCTTTCTGTTCGTCCAAGCTGAGCATTACATGCTCCAGCTTGAGTGGGGGGGGGGGGTGTTCGAGTATTTGTTATGTGCGCCTATTGAGTTTTGCAGGGTAAATGAATCCTGGAGAAGATCCATTTACCCCATCCAGTGTTTAGTCCGACATTGTCCAGTAGTGGGACTTGGAGGCTCTGGAGAGGCTATATAAGGTGCCCCAGCCCTCCTGTATCCATTGAGAAAGTGCAATGCATAACATGCCCCTTTGAGGGCTTCTCTCGTGATTTCATCCCGCTCCTCACGGGGTAGGGTTCCACGTTAAACCTTGTGTTCTTCATGTTTATTCTTCTTTATTCTCTGATTCCGCTTCCGCTTCCGCTTCCGCTTTCTATTTCTTAACAATTCTTAAATCAACATTTGATTCATATCCATATGCAATATGAATGAAGTGAATATAGATAAGGAAACAACCATATGCAATATGAATGAAGTGAATATAGATAAGGAAACAACCGCATCTCATTCGTATCCGATTCATATTCATCCCTATGTCCAACATTTAGCCACCATTTAAATGGATTATCTAAATTAAAACATGAGGTTTTGAATACCTCAAATCTGGACTTTAATGTAATAAAGTCTCGGAACTAATTTAATAATATTAAGTTGTTTAATTACATTGTCATTTTTCTCGGAATCTAACACGTGATAGTGACTTCATTAAGGCTATGATTGTTGCTGGTCGACTTGATATTAGGCTTCCTACACTACATTTGCTTAATTTTTGCTGTACAACTATTTCATTTTCAGCTTCCCCATTTTACTTGTATTTGATATTCATTTTTAGCTTTTTGGAAAATAATTTTTGCGATTATATGCAAAATTATATAGTTATATGAATACATAGGTTTCGTCCTTGAAAGAAGATGATCTCTCTAATAGAAAAACCATACTCTCCTTAGATTAGACTTGAGGGGGAGAGGGTGGGGGGATTCGCTATTGATGCTTGAGATTAAACCTCACGGTCATTAAATGTAGAGTTCACTGAGATCTTTCCGTTCGGTTCGGGAATAAACAGGAATAAGGATGGGGAATAAGGAGAATAATGGGTCTATTCTTTGTTCGGCTGGAGGATATGAATAAGGAGAATAAGGTGAAATAAAGGTAGGTAAGGTGAGATAAAGATAGGAATAAGAGTGAAATAAGAAGGAATAATGGGGAATAGTCGTACAACTGGAAACCGTGTCGGGAGGAGAATTGACCCCTTATTCCAGGGTTTATTCTCCAACCAAACATGGCCTTAGGGTGCGTTTGGTACGCAGGTTAGGGCGGGTTAAACTGGTAGAGGGTACCCCGTTTTTGTATTTTGGTGTTTGGATAGAGGGTTAAACTGGGTGTGGGTTATAAGTGTGTTTGTTGTGATATAATTGTATTGAAGTTTGAAAAAGTGGGTAGTTATTGTGATGTGATTGTATTGAAATTTGGAAAAGTAGGTAGAAATGTATTAGATTTTTATATGATACGATGGTATAATATATTATTTTTTGATAGAATTGATGCTAAATAATTGATTTATTTCATTTTATAAAAAAGAGAAATGTGAGACCTACATTAGAGAGAGAGGAAGTAGGTTGGGGGAAGGTCCCGCTTACCGAACGTGGCCTGAGTTTTTGTAGTCACATTGTGACTACATCTATTATGTCTCTTTATATAATATTTTATCCTTTCATTATCCCTTAAACCAACCGAATAAAAATGCGGATAAATTCCACATATCCTTTATCCCGTCATTTTTCTTATCTCCCAGCATAATGAGAATGCTAGCCATCATAATATTAGATGTTTGTTACCACTACGTATTCAATATGTGTTGGATTCTGATTACAGAATATCAAGGTCTCATACACAATTAAAGGAATTATCAACTATTTTTTAATTTTGAAAAAAAGTGATAATAGAAATCCAATAATCAAATACATTTACTCAATAAATTTTGTAAATTCACGCGTTAAATACATCAGAAAATGATTGCTACCAGACCGGCTGCTTCGAAGGTGCAGTTAAGCAGGCTGATCCAATTAAATGGCTTCTACAATTCAGGTCAGATTGGTTAATTTTGGTTAAACCACTGATTCATTTGATTACTCGCAACTCAGTTTACAATTCATATCTGAATTTGATGTCTCGCATGGGAATTGAATCATAACTTTTGGTACCCATCACGGATCACTAACTAAACTACTCCGCCTCATTTTTTTGTTAGAATAGAATAAAATATATAACTAAACCCGGAGTATTTACTTTAAATATTATATATAGAGGAGTGATTCTATGATAGTCAAAATCTGTGAGAGCATGAAAGCATGCATTCTGAACCACATGATCCAACTAGGAGAGAGAAGACTAGGAGAGAGAAAACATGATCATGTGATCCAGAATGTATGCTCTCATGTTCTCACATTTTTTGCTCTCATAGGATCACTCCTCTTACACACACACACGAATAACACTTGATGTTACTCGTGCAAGAATATATTTTATATATAAAGAAATATATATAGGTTGTTTATTAATTTTATATCTATTTAAAGTCCGATTGTGTATTTTATAAGTGGGGGGTTGTAACACCCTAACCTCTAATATAGTGCCACATCTAAAACTCACAAATTGTGGGAGTGATTTATAAGTGGTGGGATTATTACTTGATAACTTGGACTTAAACATTTTAGGTGGTTGTCAACAGATTCAATTGAACCAGAACTCAACAAGTTGTCCGGATTAGTTTTCTTCGATAAAAGATCAAAGATTTAAACCCGTGACGTTACAACTCGTACCTCCAAAGATAATTCTACATCTATAATTTATAAAATGTAAGAGTGATTTATAAGCGATGGGATTCCTAATTGACAACTTAATTAAGATTGGTGCCGATTAACGAATCCGGAAAAAAGGGTTTGGCGGGCTTCCCCGCTCCGACGCCGAAGTCGAAGCATGCCACCCCGCCTCCTCCTCGCCTCTCCGCTGCCGCAACTCGCTCTCTCCCGCACGCCGAGCAGCAGAAGGCCTTCCACACCGCTCTCCGCGTCCTGCAACTTGTGTCCACCGAGCACACCGCCCCCCTCCGCGGCGCCCCCTCCCGCTTCATCCAGAGCTGCATGGGATCGCTCGGACCCGCATTTCGAGCAAAGGTCGAAGCTTTCGACGACCCACTTGACCTCTTTCGCGAGCTCTACAGGCGAGCACTCCCTCTGGACTCTGCCACTGCCTCCGGCGTTATCAGCGTCTGCAGCGGCAATGGCGATCTGACCACCGGTATGCAGCTACACTCCCTCTGCTCGAAGATCGGTATCCACGGCTACATCGCCGTATCCAGCTCGCTGATCCGTCTCTATTCCAGATGTGACAATTTAGTCCATGCACGCCAGATGTTCGACGAATGCCCGTTGAAAGCACGGCATCATATACCGCGCTCGCATTCACGACCTGTGTCCTGTTTCCTCCTCTTCAAAGAGATGAGAGCAGCGTCTGATTCTGATCCCAATGACTTCACAATTGCGAGCATTCTCGGCTGTGTGCACAGATTTCGGTTGCCTTGGTCTAGGGAGGAGAGTTCAAGGTCTTGGGATGAAAGTGGGGTTTGAGGCATATCCCCATGTCGACAATGCATTGATATCAATGTACGCAAAGTGTGGGAGCATTGGGGAGGCGGGCTGTGTGTTTGAGAGGATGGAGTGGAAAGATTTAGTGTCGTGGAATTCTATGATTTCCGGGTTTGCACAGTATGGCCTTTCTGTGAAGGCGTTGGATTTGCTGGAAAAGATGGAGAGGACAGGGACATTTATTCCTGATGCCATCACCTTCCTTGGTGTGCTATACTCATGCCGTCATGCTGGTAGGTATCATCGTCTCTCTAATGTTAACACGGCTTTAATTAGTTCGGAGGAACATGATCCTACAAATAGGTTTTTTGCTTATATAAAACATCAAAGTCATATTCGAGAATAAGTGTATCCATGTTTTTTAATATCCAAACAACAACCATTGAGGATAATAATCAGCCAAAATTTTTAGTAAATTTAGCTAAAAGTTGTACAAAAAGCTATATATTCATACAAACAATTCCTCCCAAAATCCCTGTTAATAAGAAACAGTGTGAACCTATTTCTCCATGTAAGGGTGACTACATCTGAAAATTATGTCATTCTTTGGAAGCAACAAGGGCCATACGATGGCCAACAACCCCGCATGCTCCATGATCTAGCAGCTGCTATTTGAAAAATGTCCTTTACTCGGTCTCATATTACCAGTCGCGGGAAGGACAGCATTGCTGGTGTCAATAGCTATGAACTTTAAATGTGTTTTTAGTAAAGTTTTGGATAATGATAATTAACCTTCATTTTTGGGCCTTCTTCACACGTAGCCTGAAAATGACAAATGGATGTAATAGAATGAACCTCTATATAAGTTTTAAAAGTACTAGGATATCGTGCTGCTTCCATAAAGATAACAAGAGTAATATAATTTATCAAAGAAATCTATCCTCCATAACGTGCGTTGTCTCCTATACTTGTAGGTTTTGTAGAGCAAGGATACTTGCGCTTTATCTCCATGCTCAACCGTGGTTTACAACCAGGTCTTGACCATTATGCATGCATTGCTGACCTCCTCGATCATGCTGGATTGATCGGACATGCATTGAAATTCATCAAGCTCATGCCACTTCGTCCGAAGGCAGTTATATGGAGATCACTGCTTTCAGCATGCAAAGTGCATTTGAATGTCAGGATGGGCATTATGGCTGCATGCAGCCAGCTTATACTGGAACCAAAATGTGGTCCTACCCATGTACAGCTTGCAAACATGTATGCGGCAATAGGATGTTGGAGTGGTGTCGTAATGGTGAGGAAGTTGATGAAGGAAAGGGGGTTGAAGACAATCCCTGGGTTCAGTTGGATTGAGGTGGGAGGCAAAACTTATATGTTTAAAGCAGAAGGAAGAGGAGATAATGACGTCAGTTTATGTGTTGGGAAGCTTGGATGAGCATATGAAAGGCCTTTGCCTTCTCCCGGGGTCGGAATTGGAACTACAAGCTGATGCTCTCGATTGATAAATGCCACCATTACGAACTGCTTTTACGTGCTTTGCTGGAGATAACTGGTAAGCATGGAACAGAGCCAATCCTCAGGTTCTAAAATTTTCACCCTCACTCTCTCAGCACACAACTGATGCAAATCAGTGGTGAAGGATGGAAATGCAACAATAACAATGGCAGTTCAAGCCTTATCAACATATTGCATCTAATCATTGGTTGGGATGGATTCATGACCTATTAGGCAGATCCAGTGATAGTACTGACCCTCATTTAGAATCACGTGAGACGCTTAATGAGTGTGTTGGTCGAAAGATGGGTGCACAGTAAGAATTCTCGACAGAAGGGTTCTGATAAAAAAGGTGAAATTGGCCCATCTGATCAGTCAATACTGAAGGTTAGTCCAACTGTAAAAGTTTTACATTCACTGCTATACGATTTTTGAGTTATCCGAAATTCGCATCCGGTCCTTTCTTCGCTTCTTGGAGTCCAAACTAGTTCCAATACGTATATTTATACAAAGTTAAGTGAAAACGCTCATCCGTATCCATAGTTAAGACCCTTACGGAAAATTTGACCTAATATTTTGAGTAACTTGGAGAATTGTAGTTTTTTTTGAAAAAAAAACGGATGTGAGCTCGAGATGATTCAAGCTAATTGAAATACAAATAAAAATGAGTGATTACAAAGATAAGCCTCATAAAGCCCTGACATAAATCAACATCTTCTTCACATAACAACGCTCCTGGCAAAACACAACCCTGTTTTGATAGAGCCAAATCACCTTAAGGATAACAAATTGCTGCAGACAACCGTCACCCACGTAAGCATAAGCAAGTAGCATAGACTCCCGAAATTCGTTCGAAGACAAACACCACAACCAAGGTAAGTCCAAGCAGTCCCATAGTTCGATAGAGAATAGGCAATCCAAGAAGAGATGATTCTTGTTCTCCAAAGATATCACACAACCGGGCAGTGAGAATCACCCAAGTTGATCCAGTTGACTCTGAGCGCCTGGTAGTCTGTTTGTCATGCTTCATCTGCCATAAGAACATTTTCACAGAAGGTGGAATGGAATAATGTCAAATGAGTTGAACTACTTCCTCATTGCTGCCTAAATCATGTGCAAGTCCAATGCTCTTAGTAAGTAAGCGATAGGTCTTTCGTACGGAAAATCTCCCATCCCTACCAGTTGAGGGATCGACAATGTCACCATGATCGTATATCAGTTTCATAAAGTCTTCAACGTGTTGCTAAGAGAAAGTTGATTCAAAGGAAAGGCACCATACATCGTTCTGCTAAGTATCGACAACTCTAATATCTTGATCACTTGCAACTGCAAATAGTCTAGGATATCCATCTGCCAGTGACCCATCGGACGTCCAGTCATCCTTCCGGAAGCAAAAGAGGGTACCATCCCCCACAACATGCCTCGTCATCCCCTAACAATTGATAGCACCTCGTAGACCCCCTTCGAAATATAGACGACTATAAAGTCATGTTTGGATTGTCATTCAAATTCATATCCATGCCGTAGATACCATGTAGCAAATTGGCAAATAGATCTTCTCGAGATCTCCATATCCAAACAATCCATTTCGCAAGGAGGGCTTGATTCAGTTTTTTAAGCTTTTAATTCTAAGGTCACCACATAGTTTAAATGTAGTGGTCGTGTCCCAAGTGACTGATGAAAAAATATCGAGACTCCTGCTCAGCCTCCACCCTTAGAAATTGACGCATTAATCTTTTTCGGCGGTTCCATCGGCACCGACACAACTGACAAGAAGATGTGGATAGCCGACAAAACCAAGTTCACCAACACAAGTCGACCACCTTTCGACAGAGTGAAAGACTTCCAACCTGTTCATATCAACCTTTTCAAAAAGGATTTATACAGGGATTTTTACACCACAACTGCTATGAACTTTGTCAATTATCAGCTAGCCTCTTTATACTTCATATTTATTCCATAACTCCTATAAGCTTATTGTGGAGAAGAGAAAAAAATCGTTTATTCCATAGGGCTAGGGTCTCTTATAAAGAGAAAACCCTAGAGAGTACAAGGCAGAAAATACATAGATACCCTCGAAGGGTTACGGAACAATAAAATGTAAATATAATCACTCTAATACTCCCCCTCCACTTGGAGTATATTCGTCGATCATGTGTAACTCGGACACTAAATACATGGGGTGCTTCCTTAGAAGAACCTTTGTGAAGATGTCAGCAAGTTGAAGTTCAATGGAAATGTGTGGAATGCTGATCCGTCCTCCTCGTACTACATCACGAATGAAATAGTAATCAACCTCAATGTGTTTTGTTCGCTCATGGAAAACTGTATTGGTGGCCATGTGCGTGGCAGACTTATTGTAGTAAGGGTACATGAGTGACGATTGACAAGCCATGTGATCTTACATGTGGCATTGTGGTTTGAGTTATTGCCCTGTATTCTACTTCCACACTGGATATGGAGACCATTGTATGCTTCTTACTTCGCCAAGTGACAAAGTTGTCTCCAACACACATGGCGTATCCTGTAGTGGATCAACGATCCTCGAGAGAGCTAGCATAGTCAGAATTTGTATAGGCGGAGATATTAGTGTGCCCATTCACCCTAGAGAAAAGTCCACGCTCGAAGGATTCCTTCAAATATCAAAGGATCATAGGAACATCTTTCCAGTGACTCTAACGAGGCTTCTCCATATGCTGTCTGGTTCTGCTCTCGGCATGTGATATATCTGATCTAGTAACAATGAGATAAAGAAAATTTTCCACTAAGCTTCTGTACCGTGTTGCATCCTTAAAATCTGGATCAGTAAATGATGAATGTTTTCTCATTGCTGTAGGGATGCCAGATGGATTGCATCCAAGTAGTCCTACCCAGTCAGAATATCGAAGCAATACTTTCTTTGTAAAAGATGGAGTCCCTCTACAGTGCATATTACCTCAATGGTAAGAAAATAACGAAGTTGATCGAGGTCTTTCGTGACAAGGACCTTCTGGAGGAAGGTCTTGGTCTCTAGAATACCGTCTACATCATCTCCCATGACAACCATATCATCACATAGATAACAAGAATGACAGTGCCAGTAGTCCATCGCCTAATAAAGATAGAGTAGTCAGACATTGTCCTTTGAAGTTAAGTGTGCCGATCTCCGTAGTGAGCCTGCCAAACTATGCCCTGGGGCTCTGCTTCAGGCAACAGATGGTCTTGCGTAGTCGACATACACCCCCTCGACTATATAACCTGATGGTTGCATCATGTAGACCTCCTCAAGGTCACCGTAAAGAAAGACGTTCTTTAAATCAAGTTGGTAAATGGACCAATCCGTGTTGGCAACAATAGAGAGCATGGTATGTATCGACCCCATTCTGGGAACGGGTGAGAATGTCTTAAAATAATCAACCCAAAGGTTTGTGTCAAACCATTGGCAACTAGTCTAGCTTTCAACCTTTCAATGGACCCATCAGGCGATTGTTTGCTCATCGACAAGCCACATAGCGAATTCCCAAGGGGAATGGCACAAGATCCCATGTGCCCCGGGAGATGAGTGCATCCATCTTTTCATCCATGGCATGTCGTCAACCATGATCCCGCATTACATTGAAATGATCTCTGAGAATGGAAATAGCGTTCACAGCATCTGCAAATCTCTTCTCATAGCTAGATAAAGGATCGATAAAAGTAAAATACGACATAAGGTGATACATACAATCCCTCTTTTGCTTGCGTAAAGCTATAGAAAACTCCTCAGGTACATCCGGGGCAACGGTGGTGGGAGCACTCGAAGTGGTCATATCAACAGAGACATAATATCGACGTCCTACAAGATCATAACATCGATAGCCTTTCCGGGTACTCGAGTACCCAAGAAAGATGCATTCGATGACACGAGAGGATAATTTGTCAGCTGCATGAAAGTTATGAACAAAGGCAATACAACCAAAAAATCGCAGAGGTATGGGAAATAAAGACTCAGTAGGGTAAAGTAAGGAAAATAAAGTTCCTCCTTTGAGAACAAATCAAGGAACACGGTTGATGAGATAAATTACAGTTAGGATAGCACCCCCCATCAGTAATTAAGAACACTCATTTGACTAAAAAGAGATCTTGCAACATTTAGCAGGTGTCAGAGTTTTTTAGCTATACCATTCTGTTGTGAAGTATATGGACATGAGGTTTGGTGAACAGCTCCCTGGGATGCAAAGAAAGAGGTCAAGTCTCGTTGGGTCTACTCAAGAGCGTTGTCCGTACGAATAATCTTAACACATGTAGAAAAGAAAGTTTTAACATATTGAAAGAAACTTCTGACAGTTTTATTAATCTCTGAATGATCCTTTATTAGATATACACAAGAAGATCGATTATAATCATCAACAAAAACTATAAAATAGTGATGACCACTTAATGTCCGGATCAGAAAAGGTCCCCAAACATCACAATGAATAAGATAAAAAGCAGCAGTACTACGTGACTCGGTACAAATATGAAACAAAGCTCGATGGTGTTTCTTGGACTCACACACCTCGCACTGAAGGGCTTCAGAGTAGAGAGTTCATGAAACATCATTGAGATGTCCTTAGCAGAGGGATGCGCAAGGCGTAGTTGTCATAGGAACGAGTCTTCATAGATGGACGCATTACCGATAAACTTAGAGTCCGAGGATATGTCAAGATAATATAGGTCATTCTTCTTGTGACCCCCACCAAAAATCTACCTCGTTCAGATATACGGGAAATAGCAACAAAACTCATCAAATATCACACGGTAATTAATCTCACACAAAGATTTTGAACTGACAGCATGCTAAGAGGGAAATCAGGAGCACAATGGACCCCATAAAGTCAGAGCTTGGAAGAGAATTCCATTGTTTCAACAATAGTAACCAATGATTGAGTCCCATTAGTGACTCGAGTTGACTTCACAAAGGAAGATGACATGGAGGAGGTTACCATACTATCTTCTCCAATCAGATGAGTAGATGTACCAGAATCAATAATCCTAGCTGAAGCATGAGTGATAGCAGAGTTAGCTACTGTACTTGAAGGAGTAATCATAGCAGCAATGGTCATGTTACTAAAGGTAGTAGGCTATGGACTCTGAAGAGTCTGCATCAGATGGGAGTAATATGCTTCATTGAGATGGACAGTCAGTCTTGCCATTGAAGGTTGCTGCAGACGACATCTCTTCCATATTATGGTCATTCTCATAGGCATTGTTGGCGTAATAAGGAGGCACACCAAACTTTTGTCAGCATCTTTCAGACGGGTGATTCCACCGACCACAATTAGACCTGGCCAAAGTCCGGGCCGGGCCGAACGGGCCGAGGTTCTAAAACCCCTTGTCCAAGGCTCGGCCCGACCCGGTCTACGGGCCATACTTCAAGGCCCAAGCCCGACCCAGGTCTGGGTCGGGCCGGGCCGGCCCATGGGCCGAATGTAAAATATTTTTTTATTAGTTTTTTAATCAAATTTATGGAGATAATTAAATTTTTTTAGCATCCTCTAATCTTTCTAAATCCAAGTAACCATAATATGCGTTACTTTGCATGTAAAATATAAAATAAGATGTAATATTGATAATCTAAATAAAAAACTTGAAGTATATTATATTAAATGTATCTAAAATATAATTTTTAAACATATATTTTTATATGTGCGGGCCGGGCCGGGCCGGGCCAGGCTTTAAGACACATGCCCACGGCCCGCCCAACTGACGGGCGGGCCAAAGAGCGGGCCGGGCCGGGCCGGCCCATTTCTGAAATTGCTTGCCCAAGCCCGGCCCATGAACGGGCTGGGCGGGCTGGGCGGGCGGGCCCCCGGCCCAATGGCCAGGTCTAACCACAATGAGTGTATGGGGCAACAGAGTCTTGCCAGGGTCACGACCAAAGTCGTGTCCTTGTCTAGATTCCCGTCCACGGCTATGGCCTAAATCACGACCGTGTCCTCCTCAAAATCCGCTCCTCTCTGAAACGAGGCGATGTGAGCAGGGTTCTTTGTTGAAGGTAAGGCGGAAGGTGGGTAGCAAATGTCTTCAATTCCTCAAGTCAACCAAATATGGCCTTCATCATTGGTAGTGTGTTTGATATAAGAAATTGCTCCTTTGTTGCATGGTACCTAGAATGTTGGCCATCAAGAAAGCGATATACTTGCTAGCCAGAATGCTCTTGTACTTGTCTGGTACAACATGGGGGCTGAATTATAGCAAGCTCCTCATACAAGTTGGAGAGATACCTGTAGTACTTAATGAGGTTGGAATCACATTGAGATGCTAACCAAATTTGCAAGGTGTGATTTTATCTTCTTCTGGGAATATGTTTGCTCGAGATCCTCCCACATTTCCTTAGCCATATTTTTGTAAAGAAGATTGGAGGCAATGCGAGCCTCGACACTTTTGCTCATCCAGTTGATAACCAAATGGTTGGCTGCCTGCAAATTGTCGTACTCTTTGTCCTTTTCATCTAAAGGATTTGTAGTCAGAATGTAGAGTTTTCTCTGACCACTAATGAATACCATAAAAGATCAAGACCAGAGCACATAATTTTCTATACCCTTGAGTTTGATAGTAGTGCCTTGTGCCATAATATTTGTTGGGCTTTGTCTCGGTAGAAGAATATGTCATGGTTGTCTTTGTAAAGAAAGAAGATATTGTACTTGACTAAGGATGCATACGAGGGCTGAGAAGTTCCCTAGATCTTACGTTTGGATGTGATAAAAGGTCTGAAAATTGTATTCCATAGCAGCTTAGGAGAAAAAAACAAGGACCTTACATCAATAGTTGTGGTCCTAGGAGGCTCCAACGACGGCATGGAGGCCCTAGCGGACTGATGGCAATGGTTGGAGGCCCTGGAGGACTGTTGGCTAGTCCTTTGCGAACCCTTAGATGCAGCTACAGTGTATGCAACGGCCCTGGGGCTGCAATGGCTACTGGTGGTGGCCTAAGGGTTGTTGCGACAACCTTGGGACGACTGCAACAACTGTTGTGGCACCCTAGTGGCTGTTGTCTACCCTGGAGGGTGCTACAACAGAATCGAACCCCCTTTGGGGTTGGCGACACCCATAGAGGAGTCTGTGTAAGGAGTCTAAGGACCTAGGCGAGGAAGAAAGGCCTGTGCAGGCACACTGAGAGGCTTGAAGGTGGCGACATGATGGAGTTAGGTCAGAACCTCGGTCTAGGACCGGTTCTCTAATACCATGTGGAGAAGAGAAAGAATTTTTGTTTATTCCATAGGGCTAGGTCTCTTATATATAGAGAGAAAACCCTGTAGAGTACAAGATGAAAAATTCATAAATACTCCTGAAGGGTTACAAGACAATAAAACATAAATATAATAACTCCAACACTTACTAACTCTTGAGTCTTGAACACGATTTTTGTGGTTTGCTCTCATTCACTTAGCATTAAAGTTAATGGAATCCATAAAAAAGGTGACATTAATACTACTTGTTTATAAAAATTACTGTCATATCCTTCTCCTTCCTCTCCCCTTAACCCATCCTCCTCTTCCTTCAACCCTCCTTCCCTCTTACACCACCACCTCCTCTTCCCATCCCCTCCTCTCCGTCGCTTCATCTCCGGAGAGACCTCCTCCCTTCGTCGTGTCACCACCACTAACGTCCCCTTGTCGCCACGTGTCAGGCAATCTTCGTGGGGCTCCAGATCCTCTGATCGGAAGGCATCAACCCTCTTCTCCTCTCTTTTCTTGCGCTGCATCAAAATTAGGTGGTCGTCCCTAGAGGATGAGGTGTTTCCCAGAGGTCACAAGATCGATGCGTGCCTCGTCTATGATGGGATTGGTGTGGCAGTGGGGAACCTCACCGATCTGGCGACACGCAGACAGATTGACGGCTCTCGTTGGAGCAATGAAGGAACTATGATGGAGTGGGAGACACCATAGAGAGGTTGTAATAGATGAAGGGTTGGGGTCTCTCCGGAGGGATTCATCTCTGTGGAGGAGATTGGGAGCGAGATAGGTCCATAAAACCTTGGCACCAAGGAAGACATCAAAGGGGGAGAGGGGAGGAGAAGATGAGTTGATGAAGTTGTTTAGAGAACGGATTGTGCAGATAAAGTCACTAGCCTTATCGATAGTGTATTATTTTGAATAGACAGGAGTTGGAGGACCACAATGGCAAGCATGGAACCACATTGGTCAAGTGGTGGTGGTGGCACCCAACTATGCCTAGCTTGACGATCAAGGACACTGATACTCTGAGCCATTCTTATCAATGGCCATTCCAAAGGGGGTGAGCGGATGAGGTGTGGAGGGGAGGAAGAAAGATCTAAAATTGGATGTATGCATTTTTTTGATGTGGTTAGATTAACGCAATGAGATTGACTAAAAAGGAGGTGGAATGGATGGTAGGCGTTGGAGTTCAATTTATTCCTCTCCTTTGAATTTAATAATATTTAAATTACGGAAATAATGTCACAAATATCAAATATCAGCATCATCTCCGAACATACTATCTCATAAAAAACCAAATTTTAAAAAATACGTGTTAATCTCCATACCGATGATTCGAACAGACATGCAACGAACAGACATGCAAATAAAAAAGAAACTATATGTGTTGATTTATAGGTATGTCTACATAAAAAAATCGGAGCTTATGTAGAGGTATGCATATTTAAACATGTACACTGCTGCCACCGTTCAGCAACCAACAGAACCTACCATCTACTCATCCTCTCCCCCATCTCATATTGATCTTCCCCCAATCTTCTTCCATTGTCGCCTTCTGCTTCCCATAGGTATATAGATCAGTCACAATGCTCCTTCGATCTCATGTACAATATGTCTTGTTAAAACATTCATCATTTTATTAGACCACATCGAAGCAGTTATTCAGGAAAAATAACATTGAAGTGTGATGCTACCTCTGTGAGGGATAGGCGTATTCGAAGGATGAGTTTCTCATAGGCTATCAAAGAGGGGCAGTTGCTGCTGCTGAAAGTGGGAGAGGATGTGTCTTAAGCGTTGAGGTGGAGAGGTTCATTAATGACAGGAGGCGTGTGTGCGGCCCTGACGTCTATCTTTGAGGGAGAGATTAGAAGGGATGTGGAGGCAACTGTGGAAAGAGTCATTGGGCAAGATGGGCGATGCCGGGAAGAGGAATGATGACATCTGTCTCGATCTGAGGCAGCGGTAGCAAGGGAAGCCATTTATCCCTCCATTAGCTGTAGTTCATCCACCCTTTCGCTTGCTGAGAGGGTTTTGTCGTCATCGAAGAGGGTGATGAGGAAGAGAAGGAGGATAGGGAGACGGAGCTGTCACAAATTTTGTTGGTAAAGACATGATCTGATGGAGCTTCTTCTAAAGGCGGGACATGGCAGACTTCACAAGCTTGTAGGTGGGCACATGAGAGGCAATGGGAGTAGGAGGATGAGGAGCTTGCGAGACGAAGTCACGGAAGAGGGAGGAGCAACGGGCAAGAGGTAAGTTGCACGTAGCTTGTCTTGCAGAGATGAAGTCACGGAAGAGGGAGGAGCAACGTGTAAGGGTAAGTTGCACGTAGCTTGTGTTGCAAGGAGTTAAGCTCGGCAGATAAGATCAAGGATACGGTAGGCATTAAAAATTTCATCAAGGGTATAAGTAGAACAAAACAAATGTTAGATGAATAGTTTCGCCTATAGTGAGGCCCCCAGGGGCGTTATATATAGTAAGATTGATCTACTGAGAAGTTGGCTAGGCCAATTGACCTGTAGGTAGGGATGCAAACGGTTACGGATATATCCGTATCCGATCCGTCACCGTATCCATTTTACATAGATTTTGACATCCGTATCCGTTTTAAAATGGATACGGATACGGATATCATTTTGATATCTGCAAAAATCAGTATCCATATCCGTATATTTGTTTTCGTATATAAATATAGTCATTCATTTATTTTAACCCCATATACAATATTTTTATACCTTATTTTATCATATTCGTATATTTTTATGATACAAACACATTTAGTAAATTTATATAATGTATTTCCATCCAATTCGTATATATTTAAGTTGATTCTATAAAGTATTTCTAACATTACTCGTATGTAATCAGTATTCGTTTTACATCCGTATTCGTTTTTTAAGGATATGGTAAGATCATTTGAATATCCGTCAATATCTGTATCCGCATCCTTATCCGTTTTCAAAAATGGATAAGGGTACGGTAATACCTATATCCGCATCTGTATCCGTCTGTTTGCATCCCTACCTAGGGCAGTAAAACTGGAAGCAAAATCAGTCAAGTATTAACCCAACATTAGTCGACTGATGCAGTACACCAGCTGACCAAATTGCCAGCATTTCAAGTTATAATTAATCATTTATTCTACGTTCAATGTTAGGTTTATGGTTCACTTTATGATATGACTGTGTGAAGTAGACAAGTATATGGAAGGATATGCACCCTAAACTGATGTTCGAGGTATTTTAGTGTGGCAAGCTGCTCCAGTTTGAAATATCTAAAGCCGTGACCAATATTAATTATTGAGGTGGCCATCGAAGATAGTTTCTCTAAAGTATGGTAAATTTGGCTCGCCATTGACTGATTAAACGACTCGAAAGAGATTTGAATAGTGGCATGGCATGTAGAGCGTGAATGGATCATTGAACTGCTGCTACTTGGTTAAAGATACCTGGGAGCCACAGATCCAGTTTCAAATAAGTAATAAATCCTTTAGCTTGAAGTTTTTATCGCAATTTGCAGTATTTTGCAGTTTCATGTAGTCCCAGAAATGTGTAGGTGTTCCCAGAATAAGGTTGTAATACAATTTCCAGAAACTGATGCATCAGACCGATTGATCTCAAAGGTAAAATCTTGTTTGTTATTTAAAGATAACGATATAAAGAATCAAGATAGACTGTGTGACTGGTCAGATACAACATGCGATGGCGTAACCGTTTGCTATGGTCCTCAATCTTGGAATGCCTACAACTTTGGAGTCTTTGAAAGAGTCATTCCTGTCCTGGATTACAGTGTTAAAACTAAAGAAGAAGAAGAACCTGATTAAAACAAAGGAAAAATTATTGTCATAACTATCATTGCTCTATCACAATACTTTCTTCGCTTTCAAATGTTTTGCTTACTCATTGTCAGTGTTTTTCGGGAACCCAATACGTATCAGAGAGCTTTCTCAGGGGTAGGAGCCACTACCTAGCTACTAGCATTTCACTATAGATTCGGGTAGGTGGTTTATTTTGGCACATTTCAGCTTTTATGTACATATGAATATTTGGTAATACATGTACAAGCTCTTATATATGTATGGAAATCAGGTAGCTGCCTTTATTCAACTAGTATCTTCTCCTGTCAATTCATTTTCTAAACTTTAGCTATTGCATATTTCAATGATGTTTAGAATGTGATTCATATACGAGGCTAGCACCAATCTTATATATGCCATTGCTGATTGCTAGGATATGGAGTGTGAAGATCGACAGACTGTCCCCCGCGCTCGTGGGGGCAGCGATCCCGGTTCATCGGACTTCATGGACTTTGTTCGGGACTTGGCTCTGGAGGGGCTGGAGGCAAATGATATCGTCTACACTTGGAGGTCGAATTCTGCCCGATCGCGGATTGATCGGTTTCTGGCCAACGAGCACTTTATGGAGGCTTTTCCCCTTTGTTCGGTCACTTCTCGTCCTCGCGCTTTCTCTGATCACAGTCCCATCATTTGTGATACCGGGGATGGTCAGCGTCCTCGTGGGCTCTTCAGATATGAGCGTTCTTGGCTCCTCGAGCCGGGATTCAGGGATTTTGTTCGGGAGCATTGGAACCAGTCCTTTTTGGCGGGTTCTGCCGCACGTCGCTTTGCCCTTAAACTCTCTTCCCTGCGCGCGGCCCTCGCGTCCTTCAAGCGGGAGTCGAGGCAGGCTCGTATTCGTGATCGGTTGGCGGCTGAGGCTGTGATTTTACGCCTTGACATTCTCGAGAATGATAGAGATCTGACTTCGGACGAGCTGGATGAGCGCGCTGCCGCCGTTGCGACGACACGGATGGAGGATCGTAAGCGTTCAATCGAGTGGCGTCAGCGATCTCGGGTGAGGTGGCTCAAGGAGGGGGACGCCAATTCTGCGTACTTTCACAGGGTGGCGAGTGGCCGCCGCCGCTCTAACTCCATTTCTTCTATCTCCATTGGTGGGGTGCATTTCGAGGGGGAGGCTGATGTGGGGGTGGCCGTGGGGAACTATTTTCGTGCTGCGTTTGGCTCCTCGGCCCCGCGGCGGTGGCGGTGGTCGGGCCAGGGGGCTCCTGCTCTCCCTGCTTCTTCTGCGGAGGCGCTCGTGCTCCCGCTTTCTTTGGAAGAACTCAAAGGGGCGGTTTGGGACCTCAATCGTGATGCTGCACCGGGGCCTGATGGCTTCCCGGTTTGTTTTTACAAGGAATTTTGGGATATTCTTGGGAACGATGTTCTGGCTGTGGCGCGGGATTTTTGCGAGGGAAACGATGGCTTTGATATCCTAAATCGGTCCCATATTGTGCTTATTCCTAAATCGTCATCGGCTACTCGGATTGAGGATTTCAGGCCTATCTCCGTGTCCAATGCAATTTATCTAATTATTGCCAAGGCCCTCGCGCGTCGCTTGGCCCCGCTCCTCGACTCCCTCATTTCGCCTACGCAGGCAGCCTTCGTGCGTGGTAGGCAAATCTCTGATTGCTATGCCGTTGTGTCTGAGATTATTGAGTCATGGAGGAGGAATGCAACCAAGGGAATTCTTTGGAAGATTGACTTTGCCAAGGCCTATGATACTCTTGATTGACGGTTCTTATGGTCCGTTCTTTGGAGAAGGGGGTTCCCCTCTACCTGGATTACATGGATGCGGCGTTGTGTGTCAACGGCATCGCTATCTCTTTTGGTTAATGGCAGGATGGTCGGGGGTTCTTTCCAACCGCGGAGGGGGATTCGCCAGGGATGCCCCCTAGCCCCTCTCCTCTTCGTTCTGGCGGCTGATGTTCTGCCGCGCATGATCGAAGGTGTGATGGGGGCTGGTTTGTCTAGGGGCTGCTCTTTGGGCCCGTACCACATACCGATCGTCCAATTTGCTGACGATACAATGTGTTTCATCGAGGGGGATCCTTCGAATGTGTCCCCAATGGCTACTACTATTCAACTGTTCAGCGAGCTCTCCGGTCTTCATATGAATGGCAACAAATCTAAGGCGGTCCCTTTCTTCATGTCCTCGGCAGAGGCGGCGATGTGCTCGCACGTGCTGGGCTGTCAAACTTCTGATCTCCCCTTCGACTACCTGGGATTACCCTTGACATTGGGCCGCGCACGCACGCGTGACTGGAAATCGATCGTCGAAAAGGTGGAGCATCGCCTGGCTGGGTGGCGCGCGGCGATCCTCTCCCGTGGCGGCCGGTTAGTGCTTCTTAAATCCGTCCTTTCCTCTATCCCTATCTACTTTCTCTCGGTGCGGGGGATGCCAAAGGGGGTTCGTTGGCGTCTGGAGAAGTGTATGCGGGCTTTTCTGTGGGGGAAGAAGGGGGGAGGGGGGAAGGGTGTGCACCTCGTTGCCTGGAATGAGGTCACGCGTCCTAAGAAGGAGGGCGGGTTGGGTGTGAGGCGCCTGGCGTCGGTGAATGATGCTCTCTTGCTCAAATGGGCGGCGAGAATTTGGGGTAAGGAGGACAATTTCTTGATTAATTGAGCTTCAAAAAAAAAATTTCTTGATTAATTGTTTGAGGGGTGCGACAGGGGATGGCATCCTTTTGGCCTTTCGTGGCGATTATCGGGGCCAGGTCTCTATCTTCTGGCGTGGGGTGATGGGCGCTCTTTGTCGGAATCGCTCCCTATTCTCATTCAAGCTCGGCAATGGTTCTCTGCTTCGCTTCTGGGAGGATGACTGGACGGGAAGGGGACCCTTTAGTCTCTCTTTCCCCCGTCTCTACGCTTTGGTCCCCAACAAAGATGTTACGGTGGCCGGATGCTGGGATGGGCGCGATTGGTGCCCTCTAATCTCTGAGGCTTTGTCGGACCAGCGGCTGCTCGATTATATCTCTCTCATAAGCTCTCTTGTTGATGCCCCTGTGCCTTCTGAGGGCAGGGATTACTTGGCCTGGAAGAATGGACCCTTCTCTACTCGTGCCGCTTATATGGCCATCTTGCCCGCTCCCGCTGGGAGGGATGACAGGCTCTTGCGTGATTGCAATCTATTGTGGGCGCTCAGGATTCCTGAGCGTGTGGGTATTTTTCTTTGGCTGCTCCGTAGGGGAAGAATACTAACTCGTGATCGTTGTGCACGGATGTTTCCCAACTCTTCGCCTCTCTGTGGTCTCTGTGGCATGGCTACGGAAACTATTGATCACCTATTTCTGCATTGCTGCTGTGTTGATGCGTTATGGGCCGATTTGGGGTGGCTGGATCTCTCTTCATTCGCTCATTTCTGCCGAAGCTTGTTCTGTGATAGGGGTCGACCATGGCCTGCGCTGCTAGATCCAATCTCGAGGCTTTGGAGCCTGTGGCTGGGGCGAAACGAAGCTATCTTTGCTCGTCAGCGGTTCTATTTGGAGAATGTTAGATCCACGGCCTCGGGCTTCCTTCGTGACTGGACCTCTTTGTAAATTTTTTTAGCACCAGGGGCTACGATCTCCGTTTACCCCCCTTACTTTGTTTTGTAATTTCTCATCTCCCGTTTCCCCTTGTAAGTATCTCTTTCTCTTTTTAATACATTGGGGTGAGCACCTCCGCGTGTGTCCCCCTTTTTTGGAGCTTCAAAAAAAAAAAAAGATCGACAGACTGATTGGTTAAAACTCAGGATGTCACACTTCCCACTCTGATGAGAGGACCCTCTTCCTTGGAGCGATGTTCTTCTGTGATAACATTTTTGGGACCAATACTCCAGGAGTTAAGATTCTCGGATGCTGGGACCAATAATGCCACAGTTCCTTCGGTTTGCAATGATATTCGCTTCCAAGAGGAAGAGTTCCTCGAGAGGATGCTCTACTATCTCAGCCTCTACAAGTCAATCTTGGAGCAATAACCAGAGACAGTCCCTGTTCCATACCAGATCACCTCGATAACATCATAGACGTGTTCCCTCCATTGAGAAGGTCACAAGTATGTGCTGAGTGTGATGCTATCAACTCGTAGCTGAGGTGCTTAAATTTTTTTGAGTTTTAAGTAATATCTTATAAATGTTATAATTGCATTTTGATTTATGCAATCAAACCATAATGGGGTTATACAGTGTAAGTTGGGCATTTTTCAGAGATACTGATAAGCATGAAGTATACATGGGATAGGATGTAATTATGGAATTGTACAGGTATGCCTTTAATGTATTGACATTCTTATTGGGACGATCCTGAGTAACATTGACTGGTTGGTTGCAGGGTGGGCTAAATTACAAACTATCATGCATTATCTCCTGGCTCGCGTGGACGTGAACTGACAACCTACGTCTGGTATGTTGTATTCATGCCTGATTACCAAGTTTAAGTATGTAGATAGTCCTCAACTATTAAGTCGAAGCTTGTCAGATAGCCTTTCTGTAATTGCAGACTACTAAGGTTGTTGAAGGATTCAGATTGTCTGAAAGCATGTTTGTTTTCCAACTAGGATTGAAGCTGTTTCCAATTCGATGTTTGTCATGATAAGGAGCCTGTTTCATCTTGCAGATTATACTCCTGGAAGAGATGTGTAACTTGTAGCATCCTAGACTAAAGACTACATTCTACCAAAATTACCCTCCAAGGCTTGCACAGATGCATGCTTTTTAGGAGCCTAACATCAACATGGAAACATTCCGTTCCACGGGGAAGATGCGTGAAAAGAAATACTTCTGACGAGCGACGAAAGCAAGGGATCACATATAAGATCGAACAAAACCACCTAGTGGTTAGCGAGCTTTCACATGGGCTTGCTTCTATCACAAGTGGACCTGAATACTTGGTTCGGTTGCCTTGACAGTCCTAAATGCTTGAGCAGTAAATCTGTTTGATTTTGCGTTTGAATTGGTCGGCATCTTGGTGCAGGATCTTTTCATCGGAAGCCATGATTTGAATCTTTACCTGTCTTCTAAAGAAGTGTGATAGCAGGTATTGGGTGGAACTGAGAAATCACTCGCACATTCCATTCCCTATAGTCTCGTAAATTTTTCTCAGTTGAAGATCCTCACCCAATAAGAAAAGAGGCCCCTCTTACGTAGACTTTCTTTAGAACCACTATTCCTGCAACTAAATTCAGGTGTAAGTTTGTAAGCTATTTTATTATTACTGTGCGTAGGGTTGGACATCAATCCGGCCCAAGCCCATTTAGGTATATGGGTTAATGGGTCAGACTTAGGCCTATTTTATTTTCGAATTCTAGGCTCAAGCTCAAACCCGGCTCAAACAAAATGGATCGGGTTCGGGTCGGGCCAACCAAATTTAACACCAATGTACACAAATATCACGTGTTCTATTCTTACATTTGTTTGGTTTCTTATGCACGTGTGCATGTTTAAGATTTTAAGTACGCTAATTAATTTATGATTCTTACATTAGTTTTATGTTGAGCATATAAACGTGGTAGAAAAATATGATGACTTAGACCAACATTCAATTCACTATTAGATATTCTATTATAGATGCGAGCACTATGTCCCTATACAGATTGGTTACAGTTATATATGCTCCAACACTTGAGCACACATTCCATTCTTACATATTAATGTAATAATCTTGCATATTAATGTAATAATGTCATCAATGTATGCTATGGATACGATTATTAATGGGTCTTAGCATTTATTCTACATTCAAAATAAGGATATGAAAATTAGAACATGGTATTTGGATTGAAAATGAATATACTGGGTATAATTATATTGTATAGGTTGGGCTACTGGGCTTGCGGGTTCGGATCTTCTCAAGCCTAAATCCGAGCTGATAATCAATACAGGCTCATTTTAAGGTCCATGATCCACCCACTAAATTTCGGATTTGAGTTTGGATTGAGTTGTGCAGGTCGGGTTTTGGGCCGAATCAGGCTGGCCCAGCCCAGTACCCAACTCTAACAGTATACAGTCAATTAGCTAAACATACATATACATACAGGAAAAATGGGTTCACCCTTTGGTGCTACGTCCTGAAACTTTTCACCTTTTCTACATTTAATATTTTCAAGAGATTTTGGGGTTGGAGATCACTATATACGATTAAGCTACGAACCCTTCCACTGAAGGTACTCAAAATCAATGATCAAATTAGGCACCTTCGTGATATAGAGATATAACTATCACATTCTCATAAATTTGGATATACTTATTATTTTTGTATTTATTTTAGTTTCCAAAATTGCGTCCTTACAATTAATTTTTGATTGCCTCTCTGCTCATGTAAGTACGCCCGCACATACACAAACAAATTTATGACATATGTTCATTTGACGAAATTCGAATGACATATAGGAGGGATATAGTGATGAATATACATGACGATATTTAAAAAAAAACGTCGAAAATGACGCTGGGGCAGTCATGTTGGCTGGTCCAAGGGGGCAACCCTATTAATCTCTACATATATACATATTGTCAGTGAAGCCTAGGATGGTCTCACCATTGACAAACCTTGATCTTCTCATGATAAAGGAGCTAGAAGTATCTCGATTGACTTAAAATTATAAACACATATTCTTCTTATTTAAATTATGTAGTTCTTAAAATGATCATCGGAGCTAACAACCATGCTAGCTCCACACGCACACGAGTGCGCATACACACACGCGATACGCATACATATGCATACATACACATACATACATATAATAAGCTGACCCAATTGTTTATTTTTTAAGATACCCTCGTGTTCAAACAGTCTTTAGAACTGACTACTTATTTTGTCACGAGACAGGCATCTTATTTTATCATTTATGAATGTCGGTGTTACAGAGCAGTCCATGTTATTGTTCAAAACCATTTATATTTGTCACTTTCTGGTCTGCAAAAAAGCCAATAATTGATCAGATGCAGCAATTCTAGTTGTGGTTCTTTGTTTGTGCAACATGTGAGAATTTGAAGTGAAGTTCCCATCACTCGACGTGTCTGTTTTGTATTTTTCTTTGGTCTAAAATTATTTGGTTGCACATTATGATTGTTGTTTGCTTCAATTTTCTTCTCCTTTTGACCTCAATCATTATAAGATACAATTTTATTTTGACTTGATCACATTCGGAGTTTTTTACATTATGGATGTCTCTTTAAATTTGTGATGTTTGCACTTTTTCACACATTTAGTCTTTTATTAATATTGCATTAGTAATGGGGTTAGAGGAGGAAAAAGTGTAGAGAATTGAATTACCATAGAATGATGTTCTTTGCTATATTTTAAAGATATTTTCACACACGTTCCCTTCTGAATTTTCCAATAAGCCCTTAAACTTTTCTATAATCTTAGGAAATTTATAGTAGTGTGCTTTTGTTAGTGTAATATATGGGTATAAGCATGGCCTCAAATTTCATCAAAATTTGGTTGAAATTTCAGTTAAATTTAGTTTCGACAAGTGATCGATATCGACACGAAATTCCGACATCGAAGGCCTTGAGAGTCATCGATAAAATAGATGATCACAAAAATAGTCGAAATATCGGACGAATTTCACCAAAATTTTGTTTCAATTGGTCGATGATATGTTGATCGAAATCGACATGAATGCCTTGGTATGGGTCTAAAAACGTAAGGGCACTATTATGAGTTTTGTAACGTAGGGGCACAAGTGTAATTGTGTAAAGGTTGAGGGAGTAAGTGCTATTGGAAAAACTCGAAAGGGTACAAGTAAAAATCCTTATTTTCAATAATAGTTTATAAAGATTTAATAATCCGATTCTATACAATTTCACTTAATTCTTTTCTTTTCTTTGTTTCTTCCTTTCTCAATCGTAGGTTATTGATGAATATTATATTCATTTCTTTTATTCATTCATTTAATCTAAAATCATATGCTAGACAAATGTAGATATGCTTTAAATTTATTTTCATGAAAAAAGGCAAACGATTAAAAATATCTAAACTAATTAAGCTTTACTAGATAGTACGTTTTAACCAATTGAGTACTATCACCACTCGACTAACCTCAGGTCAACAAAGTCAAAGAGAAGTATATTTTATCTCCATGCCTAAAACTTATTTTAAATGACTAATCTATATTCCGATCGACTAATTCTATTTAGTAGAGTACGCTTATTAATAAAGATCGACTATTCATAATGACTAGTTATTGACAGTCATAATCATTGCATAATTCTAATCAACTATCCATTTTCATTGAGTCAACTAAAAGAAAATAGCTGACTGTTGATTTCTTTTACCCAATGTTTTTGAAATCGAACCGAACACCGAAATAGAAACCTTAATAGAAATGATCAGATTGGGTTGAATCATATAATCAAATCGGTTCAACCGGATGATGACGTCATAACTATTTAAAATCGGATTATACCGGATCGGTGAGAAAAAAAATGGTTGAACCGGATAATCAAATCGAAATGAAATAATACACACACACACACACTTAAATATACTTGAAATATAAATAAAATATAGATAATGTACATATTTCACATTATACATAAAAATTTTTTCGATTGCAGCATCAAATGTCATAAATATCATATATATATATTAATTGGATTAGTTGCTTTATAAAATAATTGTGGTTTAATTATATTAAAATCCCATCACAAGCAAAAAGTTATATTATAGTAGTTGGTTAAAAGTTTGAAATTGATAATCAGAGATCATGGGTTCAACTCCTACTATATAAATACTTCATACCAACAACGAATGGTGGTTTTTGACTACTTGTGGCTTTTGACAACTTACTTCATTTTGTGAGAATTATAAGAGGATATCCTCTCATTCAATACAAATTTCTACATAAGAATTCATACTCTCTTCAAGAAGAGAATACTTCCCATATTCTTTCTCTAATCTTTGAATCTACCATTTTGAGACCAGGTCTTTGAGTTTTTGAACGATACTTTAACTTTTTGTTCAACTACTAACAAGAAATCTGTCGATTGCTTCCGACTCTCAACACTTCCAAAAATTCTTAGGAAGCATTGTATTTACTCAAGCTTGTTATTTAATTGATTAAACATGTTAACTATGGATCTCTAGGTCCATTCAGTGCATTGTATTATGGATACATGAGGTGTGGGTTCCTTCCATAATTCAAGGAAAAATATTCTCTTGAGTCCATTCAAGAAAGTGGTATAGGTTGTATGAGGGTTTTTTTCTTACACGTTGTTTAAAGTAGCAAAGATAAAGGAAATCGCGTGTCTTCGTCGAAAGTATAGAAAATCTTAGAATGAGGTTCTAAGTTGTGGTTTTTACCTCCTTGAGTTTTCATGTAAGAGTACTTGTCTCTTTGTAAATCAGATTTTATTAATTTGCATTATTTCTTGGAGTGCACAATTCAATCCCCTTCTTGCGCCATTTAATTTTTTTTCATTTGGTATTAAAACTTCATTTAAGCAGAAAAGGCATAAATGTTCCCTTTAAGAATGACACAGAAACCATTAGTTACCTCCATCGCTACAAGATTTTCTCTATCCATTTGCCACATTTTGATAGGAACAACAACTATTGGGACAATAGAATGGAAATCTTCATCCAATATATTAATTACAAGCTTTAAAATTGCATATCCAAGCTCTTTGTTAATCCAATACCAGCTAAAGGAAGAGAGGACCTCAATGACAATCAAATAAAAGAAATAAAAAAGAGTACAAAGGAGATGACAATTCTCTACTGTGCTCTCCCACCAAAAGAATATAATCATGTCTCTCAATGAAAAATAGCTTATAATATTGGGCAAACCCTTCTATTACCTATGAAGGAATGAAGGGCGTAAAAAGCTCTAAAATCTATGTACTCACTTGAGAATATTAAAGACTTGAAATGTTGTCAAGAAAAAGCATAAAAGATATGTATACACAGTTAACAAAAAAATTAAACAACCTCAAAATCCATGCATTCGACGAATCTTTGGGTGATCATGACATGGATAACTGGATGCTATCAATGAAGTCTGAGATAGGCTCCATGCACAAGAATGGTGTATGGGTCCTCGAAGATCCGCTTAAAGGGGTCAAAATCATTGGGTGAAAAATAGATCTTCAAGAGAGAGAGAGAGAGAGCGGGGGGGGGGGGGGGGGGGCTTATGGGAAGGTAGGGACCTTCAAAGAATGACTCATTGCCAACGTTTACACACAGAGAGAAGGCATCGATTACGATGAGATATTCTCTCATGTGGTCATGCTTAAATCAATCAGGACATTGCTCGTTATAACTACACATATGGACTATGGCATATGACATATGGATGTCAAGGCCGCTTTTCTTAATGAATACCTCGAGGAGTATATCTATATGGAGTAGCCCCATGGGTTCATAGTAGAGGAAGAAAAAGTGTGCAAGCTAAAGAAATCCATCTATGGACTCAAACAAGATTCTCGTAGTTGGAACATCCTATTCGATGGAACCAAAAAGAGGTATGATTTTGTGTAGTATCCAGATGAGCCATGTGTGTACAACAATCTTAGTGGAGCATCTTCATGTTCATTGTGCTTTATGTAGATGACATCCTTATCATCGGAAATGATATATGGATGACGACTAGTGTTAAAATATGATTGTTTAATACCTTTGAGATGAAAGATCTCGGAGAAGCCTCTTATATCATGGATTTGAAGATGTTCAGAAAGAGACAAAGGAGGATATTGGGACTATTACAACAAGGATACATCAAAAAATTCTTGGAAAGATTCAGTATGGATAATTCTAAGAATGGTTGCCTTCCCTTAAGACATGGTATTCACCTATCTAAAGGGATGGCTCCTCAAACTGTTGAGGAAAAGAAAGCCATGTTCAGATGCCCTTACGCATCGATTGTGATAAGTCTGATGTATGCCATGATGTGTACTAGACTAGATATCTACCATGTAGTGGGAGTGATAAGTCACTACCAATCCTACTATGGAGAGAAATACTAGATTGTAGTGGAGAGCATCTTCAAGTACACATCGTTCACTTTTCTTAGAGAATGGTTCCCTAGATATTTTTTCACAAATACAATGTTTGCAAGTTGGTAAATCACGAACTTCTAAAAATCCAGATGTTCGTCCTTTACAAGTCTATTGATCTTTTCAACAGACACATGTCCAAGTCTTTGGTTCCAAGTCATAGTCTAACGATCTCTATCCTCTCTTGATCATTTGTTATTCACAATGATATTAATATTCACGATACATTCATGCATGTTCAATTCATAGAGTCCGCCTACTGTTATAGAACAGTCTGCTATAAAGTTACTATAATGATTTATGATAAGTTTACTAGAGAAAAGAAAGTATACCCATATCCAACCGGTTTAGATACATATAGTAAGTTCCTTCTTATATCCAGTACATGGAGACAATCTCTAATGTTTAGGACTCTCCCATTGGATAATGATAGTCTATAGGTTCCAATGGTGATCGCTGCCACAGTTGCATCGGATCTCATCTCGATGACCATCTTCCCTTCATCAAGATTTCTGGTGTCTTGAAACATATGCAACTGAATGCATACATGAACAGAAGTACCGGAATCAACAACCCAACTTCCTTCTTGTTCTACGAGTAAGTTGGTTTCAATGATGACTAGAGTTATTATTTTCTAGAGTTATATTGCTATCCTTCTCTAAGGACTTCAAGTATTATGGATGGTACTCTTCTCGAATCCTGCCTTATAGCAGTGATGGTAAACATCCATCTCTATGGATGACAGTTGAATTCAAGCTTTAGAAAATTGATCAATAGTTTGACCTTTCTTCTCTAGGATCAGACCCTTCCAAGATTCATGCTTCCTCTCTGTCTTCCTTTTACCATGTGCAACCATTGCACCGCTAGAAAGATATTCTTTTTTCATAATGTATTCAGTGGATCTTAATGTAGAAAGAGTGTGATTCACATCTCCATACATCTCCTTTAGATCTTGAAGATGTCATGAGCAAATTCAATGTCTACAAGTTGCTTTTAAAGCACATTAGACGATGATCCAAGAATGTAGCAACGAGTGATGGAGCGAACTTCATCCCACTTTTTGTTGAATTCATTGACATCCTTTATCTGTTGGTTCTCATACTTCACGGACGAGAGTATGTACGATATGTAATCTACCTCTAGTACGGGTTTCAAATTATGGATCCAATATGAATAATTTGGACTGATCAATTGATTGACCTTGAGCAGAATGTTAAGGGATTTGAGAAGATTTCATTTGAAATTAAAGGAAAAAATAGAATACATTTTAATATCTTGATTAAGGAGATTAACTAATATCTTTTAATCAAGAGTTCTCATTTTTTTGTACTTTGAAATGCTTTCCCTTATAATCTTTCAAAGCATGAGACATGCTAACCAAAGGACTCAATACGAGATCGAGTCTCCTTTTCATTTATATTGCACCCCAATAATACGAGAAAATGCAACTATGATGAAAGAAGCGAGAACTTTTTCCTCCTTACAAGTCCAACTTGTATTCTCAGGTTGGTCTTCAACACCCATATACACCACATATATGAGGTTGGCATGTTATCGATTAAACCAACCATCAATGAGAGAATATCAATTTACGTTATACTCTATCCAATGTCACCTCAATAATATGGGGAACAACATTGGTGTCACTACGTATATGGCCCATCTCTTTCGAGAAACAGATCTAACTAGGTCATGCTGACAATGCCAACATGGAGCGCTTCCACTATAAATGTTTCGTAGGGTTCTAATTAGTTACCCATTAGCATGTCCAGGCTTAGACACCTTCCAATTCTAGACGGTACATATTGTACTAAGGAGATTTTATCTATCTTTGTGTTTGATACGCTTTAATCCGTGAAAAGTGGGGTTTTGGATGTTTACCCAACTCAGGAAAAAAATGGTTTACTTTATTTATAATTCCTTTTCTCGTGATGTTTATTTTTAAAAACATAAATAAATTATTAATATGTTGTGCAAATCCCTATTTATTGCTACATTAATATCAAAGTACAAAAATAAATAAAAATGTATTTAAGCACGTAAGTCATTGCTTAAAATTAATAATATATTGACAATTAAGATGGTTATAAAAGTATTTAATTTTGTCATATTTTTAATTTACCTTAGTATATATCTATAATTTTCAATGAAAATTCAATTTTGAATCATGAGGGATTGGCATGTGGTAAGTGTTCAAACACCTCATTTAATAAGTGAAAAATATCATTGATTAAACTAAATGTTATTATTTTTATATACTAAACTAACAATTATTGCAGATGTGATGATTATATCTTGTACCATCTCAAAACATCAAGCATTGTGCTAAACCAAATTATTTAGTTTTTCTCCCGAGTTATGCAACATAAATTAACTCGAAGAAGATGCAAAAGAAGTTCCCTTTTCAGTAATTTAGTACAAGGATAAAATGCGTACAAAGTTTTTCATGCATAAATCACCTACCAAACACATTTTGAGTAAGTTGTACTAATATACAACCCCTTACCCGGGTACCCCGCGACATCTTATCGTATGATAGAATTTTTGAAAATATTATGGCAATGTAATTTTGTAATTATGCACATGTACACAATCTTGATGTGTTCAAACCAACACATTTTTCTTACAATTGCAATTGTACATCCTCATACACACTCGTATATTGTATATTTTTTATTAGTAGTATTTGAACTTAGTCGTTTCAACAATTATTTTGTGCATAACTAAACATCACCAGTCACCACCCATAATTTCTATACACCAATACACCGTGACGGTTGAACCTTTAAGTATTTCTCTTGATAACTATCACCTATTATCTTGGGACAGTTATCTAATCATCCTACCAATTAATGGATCCAATTCATTAGTCAAAAATAAAATATAAATCCATTTTATATTTATATATTGTAGAATATGAATCAAAAATACATTAACATTAATTTATTAAGTAAATAAGATTGACATAAGCCTAGTAATAAATATGAATTAATTCATATTGATTATAATTGTTATGATATATCCATTTTAATTAAATTCCAACTATTTTAATCATCTTCACGTATTCATATATGTTTGATCAACAATAATTATTATTATTATATTGATTTTCAATTTCTCAATGTATGACTCCTCATCTGATTAGAACTACTGTGTTGCATTCATGAATATTTGGAAGTGATCTCGTGGAGATTGTACAGGCCATGCATATTAACTTGATATTTAGAATACATATATATATATGAGGATTCAAAATAACTTGAGTTATCTTATCGATGTAGGTTTTAAGCTAATTTCTTTAAGCGACTTTGAACATTTTCAAATCAATTTTCAAGTCTTTGGATCTAGAATATGATTTTATGAGCTGATATTTAATCTAATTAATTCTCATTTATTAGACCTATAAGTGGAGTCACTAAAATCCATCTAGTTTCAATGTTCATATGGATCGAAAGTGGCATGGTATACAATATATTATGATCACATTAACATCGAGGATTTCCAATTTCCCAATACTCATGCATCCTACATATTGCAAGATTTATAATAACTCGAAGTTCGATCCCATATTTAGTTATCTCCTTTTAGGGTTTATCAATAGACTTCTCAAGCAATCATTGATCCCCAACATGAATCATACACTTTCAATGTATATATCAATATTCTCAAAATTTCATCATGTTCCAAAAACAAGATGATCATCGATGGAATTTGTTGTTACACCATGTCATGATCGAGATAATTCTCGTCTTCTGGCTTAGTAAGTACGAATGCATAGGATTTCTATGCAGGTGACACGCATAAAGAGTGTTAGTTGGATACTAGTATATATCTAGAGAAGATTGTCATCTATTCTCAAACTGGAGATCCTTTTTTACTATCACTTTACGATGCCAGTTGTGTCATCGGTCTAACTCTTTAATTATACAACCTTGCATCTGCCTCTATAATTTAACTTTTTAGATCAACATTTGTATGACATTCAAGACGACCAAGGTACATATCTGTTTGTATGGAGGGATCTTAACTATGCAAATTTAACTATGTTTTGTTTCGAACAATGGAATGATATTCGCAATAATTTTTATCGCACAATGACTCACCATAAACTTACATATCTAACGCTACCTTACATAGCACCTGTGATAGAGTGGGGGCAATAAGCAGGACTCCAACTGACATATAACAACTTTGGCTGCTCCCCAAACTAATAGTGTGAAGACGATGGATAACTTCCTACAAGAGCTAAGAACCCATGGTTGATATCGATCAAGATTCAAAGATCTGTCGATCATCAAACAATCCAACAATGGAACACATGAAATCGAGTAGGTCAGACAGAGATCTAAGTTCGAAAAACAAGTCAAAATCCCAGAAAACTCGATTCTTAATCGATCCAAATAACCGATAAAAAGAAGAAACGTGATAAGTAAGATCAGATACACGTCTGATATTATGATCCAGTCATGATCGATGGACTGAAAAAACTGGAGAATAAAAACGGAGGACAGGGGAAGAAGGGTGTGAGAATTAAAAAAGGGGTAAATTACAGAAAATAGACCGATCTTTACGTTGAATCCTAAATTAGGGACTGATTTTTAGTTTGTAACAAATAAGGGACTAAAGTTTTACTTATCGTTTCAGTCCCCAACGATGTTAATGGATGGCTCGATGCATTATTTCACTGGACGAAATTACCCCTAACACCTCCGATTCAAGCCTCAAACAAACAGACCAAACCAAGACGGATGCTCCGCCTCCCCTGTACGACGACTGCTCCGACCTTCGCCGGCTCCAGACCACAATACGGCTTGTCGGCATCTTCCGCCACATGTGGCTGAAGGCGGCCAGCCACTGTCGGTCCATGCTCGCCGACCTCCCCAGCCCCCAGCACTTGCCCTCCACCGGGAACCCCCCCCCCCCCCTAGCCAGCACCCCCGCCCCTCCACGAGCCGCAGCACCCGCCCTTCACGTCGCTGAGGTTGCCGCCTTCCATCTCATCTTCCTCGACTCCGCTCCCTCTATTCCCCCTCCGTATACCCCTCCCGCCTCCGCCCTGGCACCTGCCTCCTCCGCTACAACCTCGCATTCCTTGTATTCGTCGTGGTCTGGAGCCGGCGAAGTTTGAACAACCATCATATAGGGGAGGCAGAGGCGGAGCCATCGTCATGATTTGACATGTTTGTTTGAGGCTCGAATTGGGGGAAATTAAAAAGGTAAACCATCAGGAGTAATTTCGTCCAGTGAAACCATGAATAGAGCTGTCCATTAACAGCGTTGGGGACTGGAACGATAAGTAAAACTTTAATCCCTTATTTGTTACAAACTAAAAATCAGTCCTTAATTTGAGATTAAATGTAAAGATTAGTCCCTTTTATGTAATTTACCCTTAAAAAAAATGCGGATCTGGAGGATGGAGAATATTCTGGTCATATTGGTTCCGCAAGTCGACAGGTATCTACAAATACTTGTTATGTTGTTGGCGTACTATTTACCACACGTACTCGTGGATGTCCACATCATGGGACCGGAGGGGAGCAGCTTCTGTGCCCCTTTTGGTGCCATCTCGTTGCACCGCACCACTTGCCAAGAGGGTCCCATGACCCCATAGGGTCCATTCCGAGCTGTTCTCCTCTCTCACGTACATGTCCTTTCTAAGACTACTGGTCTGTTGGTAATTGTCCCATGCATAAGTTACGATGGTTCCCCTTTCGGGGAGGTCTGGGGTTCTAATTGGGGAATTTTTTGGAGATGCCCATGCAAACATCTTGGACATTACGGGAAAATAATACAACATATTTTTGGGATTTTATCGATTGTACTCTCTTTAGATGTTGTAATATCAATTATGTCCACTTTTTTTGGAATATCTTTTGTGCACCATTATCACTTGTGCCCTTCCATTAGTTTCACATTCAATGAGTTGAACTAAATCATTGTTTATACAAACCATGATTTGCTTAATAAGGCCATAAGTGTCAAAAGACTCAAAACAAACCCCCTCCCTCCTTTTCATAGCCCCCATCCGTAAACCCCTCCATCCGCAAACCCCCTCCATCTCTTCTTCATCGCAGGTCAAGTTGCAGAACATGGGATCTCCTCCACCTCTTTCCTCTTTCGACTGCCTCCCCCTTAAACCCCCCCTCCAGTCCCATCCTCCTCCTCTTCTCAAGAAGGGGAGTGTCTGCACATGAGCTGCAAGCGAGGAGAGGGCTAAAGATCTACGGAGGGGATCCCTCCTCCTCCCGTCGTCGGGGTTTCAGTTGTGGGCATGAAGGAAGATCACGGTTAAAGAGGTTTTGGATACTAGTTCAGGTGTCGTTCAAGTGTACGTGATAGGGATCCATGTATAGTTAGCCAAGTCTCTTGAAGGGGAACGAGGCTGGAAGACAATGGAGGTCCCTCCCCTCTCCAATTTATTTGTCGCTTCACTTGAACATGTGCGTCGGGGAGCTATTTCTCCTTGCGCTACAACTGGTTGGACTCATAGGGAGGTTCGTCGGGCGTTAAAAAGGAGGAATTGAATTCTTGTCCACTGATGGTCTCCAAGAATAGTTCCACCAACCATCCTCATCCTCTAGCCCTTTTCTCCTCTACACCTCCCTCCTTCGCCCCCATCCTCATCCCTCCAGCCCCTTGCTCCTCTTTCCTTCTCCTCCCCACCCTTGCTCCTCTGCCCCCTCCTCCTTCTCCAGCCCTATGCTCCTCTACCCCCTCCACTGCCCCCATCCTCCTCCTTTGCCTCGTGCTCCTTTATCCCCCCCCCCTTCATACTCCTCCACCTCACACTACTCCTTGATGATGATGTCGAGCTCTATATACCACAATAAACCTTCATCGTTCTATGTTAACGATGGAGGAGGAGTGGTTGGATGAGGGAGAGGATGGGTTGGAAGGGGGTATGGAGGAGGAGGTGGTCAGGGGAGGGGAAGGGGCTAGAGGGGGAGGAGGAGTGGTTGAACGAGGAGGGGCGAAGGAGGAGGTGGTCGGAGCCAAGGAGGAGGGGTTGTCAGGTAGAGGTAGGATTGGCTGGAGAGGGAGAGACGAAGGAGAAGGGATTCGAGGGGTGGAGTAGGTGGTAGGAGCAGGAGGAGGAGCTGAAGGGGGGGAGAGGAGGTGGTAGGAGGAGGGGCTAAAAGGAGAGTGGAGGAGGTGGTCAAAGGAGGGGGGGCAGAGGAGGAGGTGGTCGAAGGGGTTGGAGGGAGAGGGGGAAGAGGCAGTCGAAGGAGGAGGGGCTAGAGGGGTGATGAATCTCCATTTTATCACCTTTATTCTATCATTTTGGCCTTAAAAACCCCAGCAAATGCATGTAAATACCATCAATTTGTCCATAATAGTATTCACTATTTATTGTAGTTATTGTACATAAAATAAGGTTTTTAATGCCAAAATTATAGAATAAAGAGAAGAAAAGAAAAAGGAATAAAATATTGAAAATATTTTATGACCCTAACATCGAGACCAAGGCCAGAATGGAATTGGTCGACAAGGAATAAAGTAGGGGGAGATAAGGGCCAATAATACAATAAATACCTCATTTATTTATTCATTCATTTATGCATTTTGACACCTATTTTGTACTTAATTATTTATCCATTAAATAAAGAAACTTTGTACATGAAAGTTGTAGATAATAATGTGAATAAAAATAAAAAATTGAGTTTATACAAAAATAATATACAGTGTACATTTTATACACAGAATAAAAAGCCAGAATCTCAACTTCACAGACCCATATCTTGCAAATAAAAACTCAAAACCTACTAAAATCACCTTTATTGTATATAGCTTCTCAAGAACTATTTAATAAAATTGGTTTCATAATTTTTAGAGTTCATATGTGAAAGTTAGGTTTTTGGCCTTCATTGTACAATCTGCCTGATTAAAATATTCGTTATATTTATTATTCCTTATTTTTATAAATTTATATTTTTAGAATTTTGTAAATAATATACATAATACATGTACATAGTGAAATTGGAATAAAACCAAAAAGAATTTGTAAAATAAAATAAGTCTATGTAACACATAGGCAAAATACATATGTTATGTATGTATATAAATAAAAGGGAGATCTCATTCTTTTATTCTTTATTCATCTATATTTTTTATTAAATTGTAAATATTATCTATAATATATTAAAAATTTAAATCCAAAATAAAACCCAATAAAATTCATTAAATAAATAAAATATATATAAAATATAGGTAAAATACCTATAAGTATACCTACATAGTATATATACCTATTTAATTAAATATGCGAATAAACTCATAAAAATTAAATAAAAATATATCTATACTTAAAAAAATAAGTTATAATTATATAAAATAAGAAAATAAAATAATAAAATAAAAATACACAAAATAAAAATAAATTATACAAAATACATATAAATATACTTATAAATACACTATTAAAATAAACTCATATTAAAATACATCAAAAAAATAAATAAAAATCATAAATAAATACTAAATTATTTAATAAACATTTTTATTTTATAATCAAAGAATAATAAAATCATTTATTATGTTAAATAAATTATTTTCGAATAAATACCTTTGTTTTGTCCTATAGTGATCCTAGGTGGACCAATAAGGATGCGGCCCGAGTTGACCTTTGGTCAACTGTCCCATCTGGGACCTGGCGCATCAGAAACATCTTTTCCCCGATTTTCTTGCCTTTTTCACGGGCGTCTCGTCCATCAATTGGCCTCGATTCCTTCACAAGATTCGTCCGCCGTTCATTGTACAAACACGCCCACACTTTAGATCCATTGTATATGCTTTCGATTCCTTATTATTAGCTGGTCAATAAGGGTGTGTCTCCATGTCTATAAATAAATCCCTCGACCTTCTTATCCATTTTGGTCTCCCTTTGGTCGACTTCTACCCTCGTTTCTAGTCTCTAGAGGATCCTCGTGAAAGGGGGGTTCTCCTGGAAGCCTCAGCCGGTCGGAGGAGTTGAGGGAAGCACCCACGGCCGCCGCTCGTCGGAGGTCCTGCTCCCTAGTCGACCACCAGGTATAAGAGCTGCTTTATCTCGTTTAATCGATTAGTTTTCGTTTTTAGGTTATGATCTTGTAGTTAGTTTGGTCATTAGGACCGTAGGTGCTCGATTAGGGCCAGATCGAAGTTCGCCGGAATCAGCTCCGGCGAACCTCTCCAACCTGATCTATGCACGATTCGACCTTCGCATCACCACCATTTCCTTCCCCTTCGCGTTCTATACCTAACCCCCGCATCAGATTACCCAGAGCTTCCCTAGCTCTGCGAATCGAGGTCCAAGCTCCTCTACTTCGCCGGACCTCGCCACCCACATTCACTTTCACCTCTGAAGATGCAACTCCCGGTCGAGGGAAAACCCCTCGAGCCTCTCGTTCTTTTGGTGTAGGTCAGACGCTTAACGGAGCCCCTTGGAGCTCGATTCGATCACCTGCAAGGTTCCAGGACCCCCTTGCTACTCCGAGCTCGCTGGACCGATCTAGGGGGTGATGAAGCCACATTTCATCATCTTTATTCTATCATTTTGGCATCAAAAACCCTAGCAAATGCGTGTAAATAGCATTAAATCCATCATCTTAGCATTCATGCATGTGCATCAAATAGTGTATAAAATACTGTATTTGAAGCCAAAATTATAGAATAAATAAAAGAAAAGAAAAAGAATAAAATATTGTAAATGTTGTATGATCTAAAATCCCGAGACCTAGGCATCTTGATGAATAGGTCGACAAGGAATAAAGTAGGGGGAGATAAGGGCCAAAATACAATAAAAATACCTTTTATTTTCCTTCATTCTTTATTCATTTTTGGGACCTATTTTTGGTTCTACTTTTTATACCTCAATAAAAAGAAACTTTGTACATGAAAGTTGTAGACAATTTAATAAAGAAAAATATAAAATTGATTTCACTGAAAAATAATACACAGATAAAAAGTTATGGTCTTAATAAAATCCAGAATCCCAACTTCCCAGACCCGTATCTCACAGATGAAAACTTCAAATGCAGCAAACTCACCTTCAATTGTATATAGAATAAAATAAGCTATTTAATGGCGGTAGTTTCGCATTTGGCAGAACTACTGTTTGCAAGTTGAGTTCTGGACCCTACTTGTATACTTGTACATATTAAAATATTCATTTTATTTATTATCCATTATTTTCATAATTTTGTAAATATTATTTATAATATACTTGTATATTAAAATTAGATTAAAAATACAAAAGAAACTAAAAATAAAAATACTTATATATACAATACATAGGTATTATACTTATATTTATACCTATACAATATCTACTTATATTTTATTAAGTACATAAAATACTTCAGAAAAATAAAACAAAAATATATTTGTGTGTATAAAGTATTTTATAATTTTATAAAATAAAATAATAAATTAAATAAATTAAAATCACAAAATAAAATTAAATAATAAGATATATAGATAAAATACCTATAAAGGGTATAAAAGTAAACTTGTAAAATTATACCTCATAAAAATAATTAAAAATCAGAATAAAATACCTCATAAACTAATAAATATTTTTTATTTAATAACCTAAAATTAATAAAGACAATTACTATTTTTAAATAATTTTTGAATCATTTTCGTGGGGATTTTTCCTGGTTGGTCCACGTGGACCAACCAGGATGGTCTGACAGTCGACCCCCGGTCAACTGCCTGACCTACCCCTCTAGCCCTGCGCCAACCTCATTTGTGCCTATTTTTTGCGGATTTATCGAGGCCAAACCTTTCATCCTTTGGTGTTGCATCCTTCTGCAACATCGTTCCTTGACCATCCCTCATGCTCGTCCGATGATTGTTTCGGGGCGAGCATCGCTGTGCTTCCCGTTACGCCTCGGTCTTCCCCCACATCCGTCAACCCAATAAAATGGAAGCCTTGACTTCCATTCAAACTTGAACCGCACTACATCCAGATTTTCCCCTCTTTTGACCCTTTTAAGCTTCCTGGAGGTGACATCTCCGGGTTGGCTTCTTCAAGGCGGCGGATCAACCACTATCTGGGCGTGTTCCACACCTCCGGCGAGCCTCGCCGTTGAGGTCTCTTCAACCTCGGGTCCTAGCCCTTGAGGTATCCATTTCCCTTCATCTCCATCTCCTTTTTATTCACCATAGTTCTAGGAACATCCAGCCATCTTAATCATCTACTCTCGCCTATCGATTCGCTCAATCGACCATTTGCCGGAGCTATCTCCGGCCAACTTCGCGTTCATGCTATTTTCACCGTCACCCCACCACTATTCGCTTCGCAAACCGTCGAGGCATTTTGCCCTCGACGACGTCACTTGGTTTTGCAGGTTCAAGAGCCACAACGTGCACCTGGGGGTGATTTTGAAGACCGACCGAGGTACCTGGAGAACCTCTGCTCCTCCGACCTCGCTGGTGAACACCGAAGCCCCTACGATCTTTTTGATACCCCCAGTCGCTTCAAGTATCTTCTAGGAAGCCTCCTGGGCATTTTGGAGCGACGAAGCCCGGCGAGGAAGGAGATCTGGGTGGGGAAAACTCGCCTCTCGGCGAGTTCTTCCCTGTTCCTCGTCGAACCCTACCTGTCGTCCGATCAGCCCTTGATCTTCCTGCAGAGCAGCCACCGTCGGATCGCGGACCGCCAGAATCGTTAGATCAAGCGCCGAGATCTAATCTCGGCCATCCGCTCGCGAACCCGTGCAACAGCAGCTCGATACGTGGCAAAGTGGGAGAGATCCCACCGTTCAATCGTGCGAAGGCGAGGGTATTTTGCAAATTAACCCTCGCAAGTTTTTGTATTTATTACTTAGCACTCAAACATTCATCTGTAGTTTATATCTTTTTTGTAATATTTACATTAAGGCCCCTGTACTTTCCTGCATTTACGCTTAGGTCCTTCGCCACGTCACCTCGCGTGCCTGTGCGCGTGAGGGGACAGAGCATTTTACAGAGGGACCCTTGAGGGTCTTGTTATTTCCATTCAGTCTACAAACTTTCATATGCAGTGTAATAGTTTTGGATATTTTGCATTTTAACCCGCATACTTTTTGGATATTACACTTATGCCGCGGTCAGGCACGCGTGCGTGCGCACGTGGGCTCGGCGTTTTTGCAAGGGTACCCTTGCGGGTTTTGTGATTGCTATTGGGTCCTGGAAGTCGTTTAATACATTATATGTTTTGTGGAAAAATTGCAACTATGCCCCTGGATGTTTCGATATTTGCACTTATGCCCTTGCTAGTAGTGTAATTTCTTAATGTTGTCTCTATTTATTTCATGCATTATTTTAACTCAAAAAATTCTCAAAAAAATAGCATAGGCTCCTGTTTACTTGTTCATTCACGCTTTGCATTGCATTTTTATTACATTTTCATATTTATTAAAAATCAAAAACATGCATTTTTCCTACTATTTGCATTAGAAAATCCACAAAAATTAACAAAACGTTTTGAAAAATTCCAAAAAATGTAATTTGTGTGTTTTATCATCCATTAGTGTCAGTCCAAAAACCACTAAAAATTTCAAAGTAAAAACCTTAAAAATTTTAAAACCTCTAAAAACTTCTTAAAAATCTAAAAAGTTATAGAAAACTCCAAAAAAAATGCAAACTCAGTTCCTGTAGGTTCCCCATTTTATTCCCTTTATTTTAAAATTAGTTTGGAAAAATTTTGTGGCTGTTTGATATTTTTCATTCCTAGTTTACCTTCAGCCAGAACATTAATTCACTATTTTCTCTATTTTCCCCTTCTAAAATACCAAAAACATTTTGAAAAACCCCCAAAAATCACAGAAACATCTTAAAAATATAAAAAGACCAAAAAGATCTTATTTCTTGATTTTTGAGTATTTTGACCTATTTTTATAAATACACTTTCCACTCTTTCTTCTTATATTGTATATACATCCTATTATTGAAAAAGAAAGTATAAAAAATATAAAAGATAAAAAGAAAATACAAAATCTGTAAAAAGAAAACCAAAATACAAAATTAAAAAATATAAAAAATATATATAATTAAAACCCACAAAAACATTTGCATTGCATAGTGTAGACAATACATCACATTCGCATACACACACTTGTTGATCTATCCTGCCTTGCTCCCTGTGTTCGAACTCTCTACGTACTTGCTTCTATAGATCATTTATGTAGAGTTAAACATAAATTTTAACTTCACATTTGCTTGTCATTTCTTGATATCTATAGTGTGGGTTAATTGTTGATCAAATACAGGATTTTGTAGTGGTCAATACACCGACTGTTCATTCGCCTTGTGAATCAATACGACCGCTCTAAATTTCGTGTTTATCAAATGGCTCCATTACCGGGGAGCAACAACGAATAGATCACATTTTTTACTGATTGTGTTCATTTTGTCTACATTATTGCTTGTTTACTTGATCTCTCTAGTTTTGATATATCTTGTTGAGCTTTCTAACCATCCTTTCTTGTCTTCCTGCGAGGGACCGCGGAGCGAGGCGGATCGCCTAGGGGATCCGGTGCAACCTTGGGAAGCGGAGTCGGCTTTCTTAGCCTAGCCGACAGGAGAGAGCAGGAGGAGTGAGAGAGAGATTAGTTAGATAGCTTTTATTTTCTTTGGTGAGAGAGAGACTATTTGAATTGTAATAATAAAGGGACTTGGACACTCAGAACACTTCGGGCCCAATTTCCAGGTGTCTGTTCACCTGGGGGCTCACCACTGATTTTATCGTGTTTCTCGACTGTCATTTGCCGGTTTTGATTTATTTTCCCTTTCTTTTGTGGATTGAGCCCTTAGATTTTTAGGCTTTTGCTTGATCGATTAGACTAGGTCCAAACACCCTAATAACCATTGCATATACCTATAGTGCGTATTTGGACTTAGTTTAATTAAACAGTTAAATCATCATTTTCGATCTGCCGCACAGCGAGCCCACCCCATCAAGCGCTACTCCTGAACTCGATTTGTCGAGAAGAGGAGGGGTGAGTCTAGACCGGACTCTTTGGATTGAGGATTGGTGATTGACTTGTGGTTCTTCACGTTAGCAATTGTCTGCTTAGGACGATTTCCTTGTGCATATCGGCATGTAGTATAGGTTTATAAATTCCTGCTTTGCATCCCGCATAGAGAGAGCCGGGAGTCACTGTAAGTCTTCTATCTTTGCATTCATCATTTAGGCACTAAGGTGAGATTTCCAATCTTAGTGCCACTTGCATTGGCTTTTCCGACTCTATTCTCCCTCTGTTTTTGGATCAAATAGGAATCAAGAAAAAAAACATTAGGCGCTTGTTTGAATCTACTCAAAAGAAGCGATAACACAAAAAAATTTAAAAAAGGGACTGCTAAGAAAACTTTGACCTAAATAGAATTGGTAATTGGACTCATTGATTGGGGAGAGTCACACCCTCACTTGTATTCAGGTTGCATGGGAAGGCCTCCTTCCAAGTGAGCAGAGTGATTCGTAAGGATTAAAGCCAAAATCCCATCTTGTGGCTGCCTTGTGTATCGCCTGGATTTCCAAAGTATTGGCGCTTCTATCGTACGTGGACGAGTAGGGCTTGGTCAACATTGGTGACTCTCTATTGTGTAGAGCATCGACCTTGTCCGAAGTATCGAGCCTAGGCCACGCCTTCACGGGGATGTCTGTCTCATCGTCTCGCGTCCGAGTAGGGTCTTGCATGCCCACGGGTGATTCCGTTGCGAGCGAGATCCGAAGTATCGATTTCGCCTATCGGCTTCCTCCCTCTTCTTCTTTGGCTGAGTAGGGATCCAGGAAGGGTTACAAGGACCTCAAAAAGCGCAAGCTACAGGTTACACAGGAGGAGGACAAGTACGGGATACTCTTCCGGCAGTACTCTCTCTCCTATAGGCGTAGCACTCTAAGGACTCGTTAAAAGATAAATGCTTGAATTCAGCAAAATACTACAAAGATAATAACCGAACCCTTACGGCTTCACGTGTTGAGTTGGTGAATCCCCTTGTTTTGTGTTTGATTGCTAGTTGGATCTAGGTCAAGATCAAAAACACCGCACAATCGTACACAATTTTGCCACCTTCTTCTTCTTCTTCACCTTGCTCTTCTCAATAATCAAGATGATGGGATGGAGATCTCTTAGTCCGACTCTGTCGGCACCGCTATCCAGCACTCCTCCTTATTCATCTAGGACAACCTCGGAGAGTCCGCTCTCTGAGCCTGAGTTCACTTCCGCCCTGTTCCCCCTCGACCACCCTTCTCATTCTCCTTCCATCAGTCCAAGAGTTTCAGAGTTTAGTGCATCACAGAGCTCATATCATTTGACGGCACTGATGAACCTCCATTTCATCACCTTTATTCTATCATTTTGGCCTCAAAACCCCAGCAAATGCATGTAAATAGCATCAAATTGTACATAATAGCATTCATCATCCATTGTATTAATTGTACATTACATAAGGTGTTTAATGCCAAAATTATAGAATAAAGGAGAGAAAAGAAAAAAGGAATAAAATATTGCAAATATTTTGTGACCCTAACCCCGAGACCAAGGCCAACATGGAATTGGTCGACAAGGAATAAAGTAGGGGGAGATAAGGGGCAGTGTACAATAAACACCTCATTTATTCATGCATTTATTTATGTACTTTTGACACCCATTTTGTACATAATTATTTATTCATCAAATAAAGAAACTTTGTTCATAAAAGTTGTAGATAATGTTGTAAATAAAATTACAAAATTGAGTTTGTGTAAAAATAATACTCAGTGTACATTTTATACCCTGAATAAAAAGGCAAAATCTCAACTTCACAGACCCATATCTTGCAAATAAAAACTCCAAAACACCAAACTCACCTTTAATTGTATATAACCTTCCAAGAGCTATTTAATAAAATTGGTTTCATAATTTTTGGAGTCCATCTACGAAAGTTAGGTTTTTGGCCCCCATTGGGCAACCTGCCTGATTAAAATATTCAATATATTCCTTGTCTATTATTCTTGTCAAATTATATTTTTAGAATTTTGTGAATAATGAACATAATACATGTGTATACTAAAATTCGACTAAAACTAAAAAGGATTAATAAAATAAAATAAGCCTATGCAAGTTAGTAGGCAAAATACCTATGACCAAGAATGTATATAAATAAAAGGGGAAAACACTCTTTAATTTTTCTCTTCTTTTATATTTTTATAATAATGTAAATAATACATATAACCTATTAAAAATGCAAATCCAAAATAAGAATCAAGAAAATACATTAAATAAATTAAGTACATAAAGTACATAGGTAAATTACCAAGAAGAATACCTACACATACATATACCTATTTATTTAAAAATAAAAATAAAGTCATAAAAATTAAATAAAAATACCTTTATACTCACAAAAATAAATTATGAATTTATAAAATAAGTCAATAAAATAATAAAATAAAATAAACAAATAAAAAAATTAAAAGATACAAAATACATGTAAATACACACATATACACTTTATTAAACTATAACTATAATAAAACACTTCAAAAAAATTCAATAAAAATCGTAAATGAATACTACATGAAATAATACACATTTTTTATTTTTTAAGAAAATTCTAATAAAATCATTTACTAGGTTAAATAAATCAATTTCTAATAAAATTTCCTATTTTGGCGTCTAGCGGCCGACGTGGACCAATGGGGCGCCGGCCCTTGTTGACCGCCCGGTCAACTATCCCATCTGGGACCTGGCGCCTCTGAACTGTCAACTCCCCAGATTTCCTCCCTTTTTTACGGCCATCCCATCCATCGATCGAGTTCGCTTCCTTCACAAGAATTGATCTCTAATCATCACAGATGCCCGCCAATAACTTGGATCAACCCGATATTCATTGGATTAAGCAATAATCGCCGGTCAATAAGGCTCCAGGCCATTGTCTATAAATAAGAAGCTCCGCCCCCTTCCTCAAACTTGGCCAATTTTAACCCATCCAAAAGCCTTGATTTCGTTCCTGGGACGTTCCTCGTGACAGGGGGGAGTGATCCAGCACCTCGAATCGGCCGGAGGAAGGGCAATTTTGACGCGGCGGAGCTCCGGCGTCCGTCCTGCTCCCCGGTGGCCCCCAGGTATAAGAGCTGTCCTTTTTATGCATTTTAGTTAGGTTTTAATGTTAGCTTTTGATTCCCGTTGTTATTTTAGTCCGTAGTTAATCAGCTTAGCGTAAAATACAAAATTCGAAGTTCGCCGGAGCGAACACCATAAACCCGACCGTGTCCGGCCGCCACGTGCACCCCATCTCGTTCCTCCTCGTATTCTCCATCAATCTATCGCCTTTGTTCAACCGAGGACCTCCGGTCCTCGCGAATCGGGGCTCCACCTCCGCCGTTCGCCGGAGCCCTCCACCTCACCTCATTTTGCTGTGTAGCTTCAAAACCCCGGGTCGAGGAGGAAGCCCTCGCTCCCCCGGTTCTTCCTATGCAGGTCCAACGAAGAATGGAGCCCATCTGGGCTCGCATCGAACCAGGAAGAGGTTCCTGGAGGTCTTGCCCTTCATCGACCTCGTCTGAGTCCTTTAGACCTCCAGGAGCCATGGCAAGGCCATCAGTCGACGCGGAAGAACTCCAGCTATGTCCAGAGCACTTCAGATGCGAGGGAGATGCCCGGAGAAGCCTACGCTGCACGATCGAAGCCGCCGGGGGCGAGCTTCTTCCCTGTTCCTCCAGGCACCTCCAGCGCCGTCAGATCAGGGGGGTCGGCCCAGTTTGAACGAGCACCGTCAGATGAAGCCTCGCATCCACCGTCCGATCAGCAAGGCTGATCTAATCTCAGCCATCATCTGCGAACCGGTACCAGCCGACGGATGCACGACGCGTGTCAAGTGGACGAAGATCAACCATCGGATCGCACGCCTATTGGGGGTAAATTTCAGACACACACCCCCGCCTTTTTGTATTTATATTTTAATGATATAAATAAAAATCCCAGTTGTAAATAAATTGTAAAATTTACGGAAGGCCCCCTGTAGTTTGTGTATTTTCATATTAGTCCCTCCGCACCTCACGTGCAGCACCCACGTGAGGCGCGTGATTTTTTCACTTAAACCCTGTCGGGTTTTATTAATTGTAAAATGGCCCCGAAAATAAAAGTAAATGTTTATTTCTGCTGTAATTTTTGCATGAATGCCGCTGATAAATATTTTAATTACAAAATTGCCCCTGCCAGACCATATATTGTTGTATGCTTTGTCCATTTATTTTGTGCCTCATATTAACTTGAGAAATTCTGCAAAAATGGATATAAGCTCCTGTTAGTGTACCCTTGCACGCCATATTTTTGGATTTTAATTTTGTTGTATTTTTGCGTTTATTAAAAATCAAAAACATGCCTTTTATTTACTGTCTAGCTTATAAAATACCAAAAAATATTAAAAGACCTCTAAAAATTCCAAAAAAAAATCCCTAATATGTATTTTAACCTATTTTAGTGTCAGTCCAAAAATCGCTAAAAATCTCAAAAGGAAAACCTTAAAAATTAAAAAATACATAAAAACTTCAAAAAATATATAAAATCAAAGAAAAATCAGAAAAATATGAACGCAACTCCTATTTCTTCTATATTTTATTATCTGTATTTGAAAAATAGTGTGGAAAGATTTTGTGGCTGTTTGCTATTTTTGATTCCTATTTTACTTACAGCCAGTACCTACTTCACTGTTTTTCTTTATTTCAGCTTTTAAAAATACCAAAAACAATCTGAAAAATACCCAAAAATCACCAAAAAAGTAAAAAATTATGAAAATCCCAAAAAACTTTTATTTCTATATTTTTGAGTGTTTTTATATACTTTTATAAATGTTTTATCACCCTTCTCTCCCCTTTGTATATATATTCCTCGAAAATTAAAAATATCTATATAAATATATAATAATAATAAAAAAATAAAATAAAATAAAAAAAAGATAAAAACCCACAAAAATAGGCTTCACACATGGATGACTCTGTGGTACATGCACATCTTAGGCTATTGCACTTTTGTATTGCTCTCTGTGGTTCGACCTCTACATACTTAGTCATTGTACATCTTGTGGTAGAGTAATAAATATTAATTCACATTTTTGGACTTAATTCATTCATTCTTTTATTGTGGGTTAATTGCTGACCAACCGATGTTTTGTGAGCTGTCGCCTCAACGACAACATAATTTTGACCCTCGCAAAATGTCAGTTATCAGATGGCGCCGTTGCTGGGGAGCAATGAGCATAGCCTAATTTATTTTGTCATTCTTGTGTACATTTTTGATTCACCATTGATTTTGTGTGCAGCTATTTCTATTGTCATTGATCACCATGTTGTATTGATTGATTTATTTATTGTGATTAATTTCTTATCTGCTCCATTTTGATTGATTAAACCTCTACTAATGCAATCTTTTTGTGACTTTGATGCGAGGGCCCGCCACACGAGGATGGCTTCTTAGGAGGCCAAGGCAGCCGAGCTTGGAGGAGGGTGGTCTTCACCTCATGACCACTTGGAGAGAGCATCAAGGAAGCAAGGAGATGGGGATTAGATAGGTTTAGAACACTTAGGATTATTTTTGTAATTTATGATGAGAGAGAGAGAGAGAGAGAATTTTGGCATGTAATAATTAACATGACTCTACTCTTCACAATGAGGTCCAGTGCCCGGGTGTCTGTTCACCTGGGGGCCTCATCGCTGTTTTCTGTGTTTTCTACCGCCTTATTTTCTTTGTTTTCCACGGTTTTGAGTTTTCCGCCTTTATTTTACTTTGTTTTGTGTGCTTGGAGCCCCTAGATATAGGTTGCTTGATTCGGTAGCTAGGTCCAAACATTAATAAGAATGCATGTTCCTATAGTCTACTTCGTATGGATCTAGTCAAACTTAAACAGTTCGGTCATTTATCTCTTAACCCATGTACCGTGAGCGAGCCCCATCAAGCGCTACTCCTGAACTCGAGTGTGTCGAGAAGAGGAGGGTTAAGCCAAGACCGGACCCTTATAAGTGACCAGCTTGTGGTTCTTCACGTTAATAGCAGCTAATGTTTAGGGTGATTTTGTCGAATGCACACCGCCATGTAGATAGGTTTAAAAATTCTGTTTTGCATACCACATGGAGAGAGCTGGGATGCACTGTAAGTCTTCTAACTCAACATGCATCATTCGGTTCAATGGTGAGATTTCCATCATAGAACCAACTTGCACGGCTTTTCCGCTATCTCCCTCTGATTTTGAGCACCTAGGACTTAAATGAAAATCTACAAAGACGTTAGGCGCTGGTATGAAACAGACTCAAAAAAAGTGAAAACCCAAAAACTAAAACCAGGGGACTGTTAAATAAACTTTGACCTTAACTAAAATCTGTAATGGACTATCATTGTACCGGGTTCATAAAGCCCTCATTGTTTTTAGGTACCTTGGAGGGGGACCAAAACCCTACTCCCTTGAGCGAGTGCGACCCCCTAAGGATTAGAGCCAAAAACCCAGTCTGCAACTGCCTTGTGTATCGCCTGGATTTCCGAAGTAATGGCGCTTCTATCGTACGTAGGCGAGTAGGGCTTGGTCACCAATGATGACTCTCTATTGTGTAGAGCATCGATCCTATCCGAAGTATCGAGCATAGGCCACGCCTTCACGGGGGTGCCTGTCTCATCGTCCTGCGTCCGAGTAGGTTCTTGTACGCTCACGGGTGATTCCGTTGCGAGCGAGGACCGAAGTAGTGGTTTCGCCTATCGGCTTCCTCTCTCTATTTCTTTGGCTGAGTAGGGATCCAGGAAGGGTTACAAGGACTCCAAAAAGTACAGACTACAGGTTACACAGGAGGAGGACAAGTACGGGATACTCTTCCGGCAGTACTCTCTCTCTTATAGGGTAGCGTACTAAGGAGTTGTTATAAGATATGCCTGAAACAACAACTCTAAAACTGAAAAGATAATAAGTAGTCGAACCTTCACGGCTTCACATGGTGTGAGTTGGTGAACCTAATTTTGTATTGTGTTTGTATGGATCTAGATTAAGGTTCAAAGATCAAGTCCCGCGCCTTTGCGCAAGTTTTGTTGTGTCACTCCTCTTTGACCCCCGCTCAGTTTGAGCCTTTCTACTGTTTTGCACTCCTTTTTATTCCTCGTTGACCATCGTATCTTTCATCCAACATCCGATCTTCTCTTGTACTTCACGAAGTTGATCCATGGATGGTTTTCGTCGGGACCATGCCGACACCCACATCGATTCCATGGACTCAACTCCGCCAATAAGTTCGAGGCGATTCCCGAGAACCCGATCCGGACTTTGCGGATCAATCTCCAGACTCTTCATTTTCTACCCTTCTCTTGGCCACACAATAAACCGGGATCACTTTTGCCCCACTTTCGCCGCTGTGAATGGAAGTCGATTATAGTCTACATCCTTTTCCATTCACAACATGCTGGGGTTGACCTGAATTCCAGCTTCATCACGGCAGCTGAAAGTTAATTGCAAGCAGTCTGATCGGGACTATCTCATTATGCAGATAGAAGACAGTGCGAGCCCTGGAGACTACTCCGGAGTTCATCTCGTCCGACTCAGACCCTAACATGGCTCCAGGAGGAAAGGGCGAGGGTCAGCAGCCACCCCAACCAGAGGGACAGGTGCCATATCAGAATCAAGTCAATGCACAGTTACTGGCTTCTATCCAGGCCATCCAGCAGCAGCTGACCGAGCAGGCCCTCACACAGACAACCTTCTAGGACATGTTGAATGATATGATGAACCGAGACGATGGAGGGGTGATGAATCCACGATTCATCATCTCAATATCTTGATCTTAGCAAAATCCACTAGTAAATTCCCTAATAAATGTATATAAAATCTATAAATTAACAAAATGACTCTTGTAAATAAAATACATTAATTAATGTATACTAGATTGTACAAAACAACTAATAATAAAAAGCCGCAAAATCAAGGGAGTTTTTCACATGTAAATAGCACCAAAACTTCATGTATTTTTAATAATTTCATTTCAACTCCTTTTTGGCTAATTCTTTCTCCAACATGTTCTATCAATGTATATAAAAATACAAATATATAAAACAAAATTTACCTCAAACAAATGCTCCTAGATCCCAAAAGGAAAAAGCCGTAAAGACCAACTTCCAAGCCAAATTCCCGCTCCGTATGAACTCCAAATTCACCAAACTCACTTTTAAAGTTCAAGTTAGAAAATTATCTATCCAACGGAAGTGGTTTCATTAAAATCGGAGCTCATTTGCAAAAGTTGGGTTTTGGGACCTAGATGTACATTGTATATTATGTATATGTTCATTCTTTCTTCATTTTTTTTCTTAATTATTAAAATAAAAAAATAATAGTGGTGTTGTATTTTGGTTGTAGTATTTTATTATATTTTCTTATTGTACATAGCTACTATTAAAAAGACAAAAAAAATATAAAAAAAGAAAAGCAAACAAAGAATTTGTACATGTTGTATATCTTCTTTTGTAAATTCTCCACTCTTTTTGTATCTTTATTTTTATTGTATTTTTGTAGCCTACATTATTTATTTATTTATTTCCTATTCTCTACAATAACTACTCTTCTACCACCAACCTCCCATTCAACTCCACCATTTTTTAATAACCTCCATTCCACTCCATATTCTTCATCCAACCTCCCATTCAACTCCACCAATAATGCAACTTCCCATTCAACACCACCACCATTCTAACCTCCCTTTCTCTTCTCTTTATATTCTTTTGTACATCCTTATTTTTTCCCCATCCACCATTCTTATAGAATAAGGAGAGAGCTTGGAGTGTTTTGTTGGTGACAGCTGCGAAGCATCGTCCTCAAGCGACGACCTCCTTCAGGTGAGATCCGCGGAGCTCCGCTTCGCGTCACGAGTTCTCCGTCGAGCTCGCGTAGCTTCTCCGATTTTTATCTCGCCAATCGGGTCGAGGCGACAACAGGAGTTTAGCGTAGCTACTCCGCCAATCCGGCGAAGAATCAGGTAAGTATTCCTTCGTATTTCTCTTGTTATTTTCGTTTATCTCACATTTTTGTTTTTCTATTTTTTTTACCACCATCATTTTATTCTTCATAACCATCATCATCATATCCTTTTTTCATATGTTTGTGTTTTTTATTTCCTGTCTAAAGAAAATTTAAAAAAAAATAAAAACAAATTAAAACAAAAAATATCTCTCTTTTTATTACAGCAGTAAAAAAGAATTAAAAAATAAAAAAATAAAAAAAAAACGCAGCAACGCAGCAGCGGTGGGGGAGGTTCCCACCGCCGCCGCCCAAAGCGTCCGCCGCCCCTGGCCACCGCATCCGCGGGGAACAGGAGCCACGCCCCTCTCTCACCCGCGCCCACGCGCGACCGCCGCCGCCCTCTTCCCCTCAGCCGTTCCCGCCACCGCGCCGGCCATTCTCCTCTGCGTGCGCGCAGGACGCAGGTGGCCGCCCTCTTCCCCTCAGCCGTTCCCGCCACCGCGCCGCCCCTCTCTCACCCGCGCCCACGCGCGGCCGCCCCACCACCTCCCCGCGGCCGCCGACGCCCTCGCGCGCCTCCGCGTGCGGCCACGCCGCCGTCGATCTTCCCCCACCTTTGGGTTCATCTCCATGGTATCCAGAGGAAGAAGAAGGTGTTTTTCTTTTATTTTTTTTATTTGTAAAAATTGCAAGTTTTTTCTTTCATGTTTCAGTAATTGCATACTAGTCCTTGCAGATATTTTGCATTGTAATTTCAGTTTCTGTATTTGCACCGATACCCTCATGTTTGTGTGTTAATTTGGATACTTTTATTGCATCATTTTATTTAAAGAAAAATATCATGGTGTTGAGCAACTAATTGTCTACCATCTGAATATTTTTTTTGTATTTTTATGACATTTGGGTAATTAATGAAAACTATATAACTGAAATTCTTGATATTTTACCCATTCCGTGCTCTTAAAATTATACCTCGCACACGGTTGCTCTAAAAATTACACAAAAATTATATGTGATGCTTTGATGAGTGCTTAACATACTGTCCAAATTTCATTCAAAATGGAGATGTCTTGTGCCTGAAATAAATTGTAGAGTGTTTTTGGTATTTGATTTTTAATTAAATACACGTACATCCTTTTTGCGAAATTTAAAGTCTCCTGGATTCTTCATAAAAATATCTACTTGAGATAATTTGCAAGTTGATTAATTTGATAACGTGGATTTAATAGAAATTAATTACTTACTATAACTCTGTTTTCACTAAAGAAATTCATAAAAAATTCATAATTTGTAAAAAAAATTAAAAAAATTTACTGTAGTCTCCTTGCATCATGTTTTAATTCCAGTTTTTCATCATTTTTACTTACTGTTTGTGTGATAAATTGCGAAAAAAACCCATAAAAAGAGTGCATTTTTAATTATTGCATTTTAACCCCTAAAATTCTAAAAAACGTGTTTTGTGTTCATCTCTGGATTAGGACTCTAAGAAAAATATAATTTGGCTAAATTGGACTTTTTTGACATTAAAATTAATTTGGCTAAGTTGTGTGATTTCTTAGTACTTAATTCACCCACATTTTGCGTTTGCTTTGGTTTTTGCATAGAAAAATCTAAAAAAATACCGCATTGGATATCTAGATCTTTATTTTCAAATTAAACCCAAGTTGTTCCTTTGCCTCCCTGAGTTCGACCCCGGATTTGTCCGGGATATAAATTAAGCCGAGACACTCTTCACGGAGATCTTCTCTCGGTTCTGACCGAACCGCTAAGTACACGTGCTATAACGTGATCGAATTAAACAACGTATCTAGCGACTCGTCAAGGAGGAGGCAGAGGCAGAGGAGGCAGGGGAGGAGGAGGTGGAGGTGGAGGTGATGGTGCAGATGATGATCTAGAATTTCCACCACCACCAAATCCAACACTTAAAGAAACATACAATCCGGGAGACAGCCAGATGACCGAGTGGATCCTCATTCCACCGGTACACACTCACTTTGAGCTGAAGCCCCAATTCATTGCTCTTCTCCCTGCATTCCATGGAAACACCAGCGAGGAGCCGTACATTCACCTGCAGCAATTCTCCCGCATTTGTCGTACTACCCATTGTCCCAATGTCCCTCTGGACATTGTCAAGATGACGGCTTTCCCCTTCAGCCTACAGGACAAGGCCCTCTATTGGATCAATCATCTGAGGAAGGTTGTGACGACCTGGGAGGAGCCGAAGTCTGCCTTTCTACACAAATATTACCCTCTAGGTCGGCTCAACCAGATGCGAGCCCGAATCAGCAATTTCTCCCAAGGATCCCATGAGTCGATACATGAAGCATGGGAGAGATTCACTGACCTGCAGGAGAAGTGTCCCCATCATGATATTCCGAAGACCAGCTTGGTCCAGCACTTCTTTGGGGGACTGAACATTGAAAGCCAAAGGCTCGTAGACACAGCATGTGGGGGCTCACACTTCAATAAGGATGAAGACGTAATCTGGCAAATATTTGAAGAAATGGCCGAAGGAGAGGCCGCCCTCTCTTCATCAAAAGCATACCAGAAGCAGCCCCAAATCTTCCAGAAACAAGTGCACATGGCAGCGTCCCGCGAGGCGGAGAGAGATGAGAGCTCAAACCTCAACATCATTGGGGGGCATCTCTCGAAGATTGATATTATTGAGAAAAGATCACAGGATCTCGAAAAACTCGCCGTGATCGAGAAGAGGACTCAGAACCTTGACAAGCTGGATCACATCACCAAGCAGTTAGAACTGCTGGTAGGTACCATCAATTCTGTTCAGTCGGCAGCACCACTCGAAGCTCCAGCTGAGAGGAAAGACAAGCAACCACCGCTACATCAGCCTCAGCCGAGCCAGCAACCACCAACAGTCCAGCACGTGTACTACGTGTAGGCACCCGATCAGAGCCAGCCGCAGCAGCAGATGGTTGTGTATCAACCAGAGTTTATATCAGGATCTGATTCAGTATTCCCACCACCACCCCTGGTTCAGGAAGTGAACGGGTTCTGGAATCACGAAGCACAACCGACCTGTCCTATGGGACAACCCCAGGGTCTGCCATTTACCAACCGGCAATACCACCAACCTCAGGGTGGTCGCTTTGGGCAGTCCTCTCAGCCTCATCAGCAGTACCATCAGCCTCCCCAGTATGCAAACTAGTGGAAGCAGAATTTTCCACACTTGCAGCAGCCGCAGTACCGTCATCCACAGCCATTTCATCAATATGCAGCTGCCCCACCTCAACAATATCAGCAGTATCCTCCTCCCTCATACCAACAACTTCAACTTCCTGCAACACCTCAGAGCCAACAGAAACAGCCTCCACACCCATCTATGCAACAACAGCGTGGTCTGCACGCTGAACCGACTGAAGTATCTCCAGTGAACCCCACTATGGAATGTCTGGCCCAACTTGTCAAAGGGCTAGCAGATATGACCAAGAGGCTTGACGACCTGACCAACACTAGAACTGCCATCCCAGCTCAGGTCGAAGCCAACCCCAATAACATCAAGAAGAAAGAGCAGGTAGAATGTGATGTCTTATCCGTGTCAAGAAATGATATTACTGTGTATTCTAATGCTGTCACTCTCAGGAGCGGTAGGGCCTTGCCTTTTCCTGCCACCAAGAACGGGGTGAATAAAGAAACAGGTGAATCGTCATCTTCCGCGTCAGCCGTGCCAGCTACAGGAGCGGGTGAGGAAGAAGAAGAAGGAGAAGCTAGTCCAGCCGTCGTGCATTTGCATCAACCTCAGCAGAAAATACAAAAAATCAACAAAATCAAAAACAACAAAAAGAAGCTTGCAGCCGAAGCAAAGCCGCACTAGCCTTAGAGGAGCCGCCAGCAGCAGCCGATCCCTCGCCAGCTAACGGAGCAGACGCTACCCTTTTTGATCGCCCTGGAGCACCGGTATGCCAAGACACAGTTTGTACTCCTTTTTGTAGACCGGATGTACAACATTTGATGGGCGATGATTTTGATGTAAATAAGAACTCTAATTTTCCTACCAGGGATGTACATATTCCTTTTCCTCATGCAATAGAAAAATCCAAAAAAAATTGCAAAACGAAAAAAGGCATTGTCTGATCCAGGAATGGTGGAAATTTTAGATAAGTTGACTGTTGAGATTCCCTTGTTGAAGGCCGTGGAGTATATGCCAGCGGTAAAGAAAGGATTAAAAGAGGCATGTACTAACAGGCGTTGCTCAACGCAAGAAAATAGACGCCAAGAAGTAGAAAAGCACGTTCTCTCCATGGCCACCGTTGCTGCCATCAGCAACCTCCCACAGAAGAAGCAAAACACAGGAGCACCTCTAATCAGTTGTGAGATTTTTGACCAGGTCTTTGAGCGCACTCTCCTTGATAGTGGATCTTCCATCAACCTTCTGCCCTCATCTATAATGCAAGAATTCAGGCTGGGTCCGCTCAAGCAGACACGCATGATCCTTCAGTTCGCTGACCGATCCGTCAAGCGTCCCCGAGGTATTTTGGAAGACGTCGTAGTTAAAGTGCAGGAGATGCAATTCCCAGCTGATTTTGTTGTCCTTGATATGGACTCACCTGCACCCTTGCTCCAGACTCCTATCATCCTTGGCCGACCATTCCTTCGTACTTCGGGTGTCGTAGTTGATTACGGGTCTGGCAAGATTACTTTCAGCTCGAATACCCAGCAAATCACGATAAACATGAACAGAGAACCAAATGGCACAACTGATGAGAGCCAGGCAGCATGTGACTGTAATTTTATTGCGGAGATCAGAGACTCAGCCTTATCATTGTACGATCCATGGACTCGAGAAATCCTCACTCTTGAGGAGGACTTGGAAAGCACCGTCAGCTTATGCTCCGACGATTCTTGGGAGACAGATTCTCAGATGCAGGCGCATCTACTTGAGCAGTCACTCCAGACCGAACACGATCAGCTTAGCGCAGAACCGTTCGGTACATCACTGGGATCTCAACAAGATGATGAGGATGGTAGCAGCTTCAGAGAAGTACATTCCACCACCAGCATGGTATCTGAAGTGACATATAAAGTGGACAGGTCAAAATCAGAACTCAAGCCACTTCCTGCAGGCCTGAAGTATGCTTTCCTTGCGGGTGAAGAACAAATGTATCCGGTCATCATCAGCAGCAGGCTGAATTCGGATCAGGAATCTCGTCTTCTCGAGGTTCTAGAAAAGAACCGCAAGGCACTTGGTTGGAGCGTATCAGATCTCCGAGGGATAAATCCAGCCTTGTGTTCACACCACATCTATCTAGAAGAAGATGCCAAGCCGTCCCGCGAATTCCAACGAAGGCTGAACCCTAACCTTCGGGACGTCGTCATGAAGGAGATAACAAAATGGTGTGACGCAGGCTTCATCTATCCCATCTCCGACTCAAAATGGGTAAGCCCACTGCATGTAGTTCCAAAAAAATCCAGGCTTACCGTGGTTACAAATGACAAAGGAGAGGAAAGTTCCACTCGGGTACCAACATCCTGGCGGGTTTGTGTTGACTACCGCCGTCTCAATGCAACAACTAAGAAGGACCACTTTCCCTTGCCATTCATTGATCAGGTTCTAGAAAGATTAGCAGGCAAGGAGTTCTTCTGCTTTTTGGATGGGTACTCCGAGTACAACCAAGTGGCGATCGCTCCTGAAGACCAAGAGAAGACTACCTTCACTTGCCCGTTCGGCACCTACGCCTTCAAGAGAATGCCCTTTGGATTATGCAACGCACCTGCAACCTTCCAAAGATGCATGCTTGCAGTCTTCGCCGAGATGGTAGGCAGTTTTCTTGAGGTGTTCATGGACGACTTCTCTGTCTATGGTGATAGTTTCGATTCTTGTCTTGAGCACCTAGATAGAGTACTTCAGATGTGCCGAGAAGTCAATTTAGTGCTTTCATGGGAAAAGAGTCATTTTATGGTCACTGAAGGCATTGTGCTGGGTCACGTCGTTTCCAAACGTGGCATGAAAGTCGACCCGGCAAAGGTGGATGTCATTTCAAATCTTCAGCCACCTCAGTCAGTGAAGAATGTGAGGTCATTCCTGGGGCATGTGGGATTCTACAGGCGATTCATCAAGGATTTCAGCCGCATAGCCCAACCTCTGACAGAACTTTTGTGCAAGGAGACTGAGTTCACTGTTGATCAGCCGGTTCTCCGTGCTTTCAACCAGCTGAAGGAGCTTATCACTCAGGCTCCAATCTTACAGCTGCCCGACTGGAATCTTCCCTTTGAGATAATGACCGATGCATCAGACTTTGCAGTCGGGGCGGTTCTCGGGCAAAGGAAAGACAAAGCGCCCTATGCCATTCACTATGCCAACAGAACATTAGATGAAGCACAGAGGAATTATACAGTGACAGAGAAAGAGTTGCTGGCTGTGGTTTTCGCCCTCGAGAAGTTCAGATCCTATTTACTCGGATCGAAAGTCACAATTTTCACGGACCACTCTGCTATCCGGTACCTACAGCAGAAGAAGGATGCCAAGCCAAGACTGATTCGTTGGATTCTTCTCCTCCAGGAATTTGATTTGGAAATTAAGGATAAGCCTGGAGTTCAGAATGTGGTAGCAGACCATCTCTCCAGAATAAAGCAGCATGAGCCTCCTCTGATCAATACACCTATCACAGAGACCTTCCCTGACGAAGCCATCTTAGCAGTGGATTCCCTTCCTTGGTATGCTGATATAGTCAATTACCTCGCCTCTGGGGTAATACCTTCGGATTGGACGAAGAATCAGAAAAACAAATTCATGTCGACCATCTGATTCTACCAATGGGAGGATCCTCTTTTATTCAGGGAAGGAGCGGATTGCATTTGGCGCAGGTGCATCCCTCAGACGGAGCAATCTAGTGTTCTCGAGCATTGTCACTCGCTCAAATCTGGTGGACATCACTTTGGAGATCGGACGGCAGCCAAAGTACTTCAGTGTGGCTTCTGGTGGCCCACATTATTCAAGGATGCAACAGAATTCGTCAAACGATGTATTGACTGTCAGAGACTGAAAGGTACATTCACTGCAAAGGATTCAATGCCCCTGAAAATCATTCAGATAGCAGACGTTTTCGATGCATGGGGCATTGACTTCATGGGACCTTTCCCTAACAGTCAAGGTTTTGAGCACATCCTTCTTGCTGTCGACTACGTGAGTCGTTGGGTTAAAGCTATCCCCGCTCGAGCCGCCGACAATCGAACAGTATGCCAGTTCCTGAAGAAGAACATCATTTCGTGGTTCGGGATACCGAAAATCCTCATATCAGACGGGGGTTGCCACTTCATTAACAAAGAGGTCACGAAGTTAACGAAGGAGTACGGCATCGACCATCGTGTCGCATCTCCTTATCATCCTCAGACCAATGTCATGGCAGATTTATCAAACAGAGAAATCAAGACTATCCTGCAGAAACTTGTTAGGCCGAACAGAAAAGACTGGTCCCAACTCTTGGACTCAGTCCTATGGGCTTACCGAACCGCCTACAAGTCTCCCTTGGGCATGTCGCCCTAAGTGGACAGGGCCATTTCGAGTTTGTGAAGTGCGTGACAATAGAAGTAATTCCATATCATAATTGTCCCCTGACGCACAACCCTTCGTCGTCAACGGTCAATTACTGAAGTCTTATCTCGAACCAGATGCATTCTTGGCCGTTGTAGACTCTATTCAGCTAGTGCACCATGATGACATCTCCACAACAGCTGCAGCATCAAAAGATTCAGACGATGTACTCCAACCACTGTTTATCTGATTTTCTTCTTTTCTTCTTTTCCTTTTCTATCTTCTTTTTGTATCTAAAAGGGGACGCCCTTGTAGACAGTTTTCTATACTTAGGACGTACTTTGTCCTAAGTATAGGGGGGATGTGAACCCCGAGTTTTTCATTTCATTCCGATCCTCTCCATTGTCTCCTCTTCTTGTCTATACTTAGGAGTATCTTACCCTAAGTATAGGGGGAGACAATTTGAGTATGATCTGTATATTCCCACCCTTGACCCTCCCTGCTTTGTGTACAGTCTGCTATACTTAGGATTAGTTGATCCTAAGTATAGGGGGACGGTCAACTTCTCATTCATTAATTTCATTCATTTATATTCTTTAGATCTGTCTATACTCAGTACGAGTTATGTCTTTGCTTTTCCTTTTGATCTATGAGGACATAGCTCAAGCTAAGTATAGGGGGTCATATATACCATGTATATACTATAAGCTATAACTCATACTGAAAAATAAAACATCAACTCAATCTAAAAAGAAATAAGTAGTTCTATAATAATGAAAGATGATTGTGAGCTCCTCAGGCTCTTTGTACTTATACTGATTATTAAGTCAGGAAAAATGTTTTGTGAAAGAAAGTTTTCTTTGAAAAACCGTGTGGAAATTGTGTGAAAATAATGTGTACAAGTATTCAACCTTTGAAAATCAGTTTTGTGTGTAAAATTTATTTTCTTTGAGTGAAATCAAAATGTGTGAAAACTAGCGTGCAAATGATTGTAAAAATTTGATTGTCAAAATTGTTTTGAAAAACCTATCTATGCTGTGTAAAATCTTGGTAAAATCATGTTCAAAGACGTGTACATGTTTGCAAAATTATTTTGAACTAGAGTTCTCAAAAATCTTTTGAAAAGGATTCTCGAATTAAGTCTGAGGAGTCTACACAAAAATCTCTCATTCGTAAATAAGGAATAATCACAAATAAAACTTATAAAAACCATATTGTATAACAAATACAGTTTTTCTTCTTTTATATATAATGATTAATAAATCAGGTTAGATACTTATACAGTATGATTTGAAAAATAGTGTGACCTGTTTTGAGAATTTTGCTGTGAAATATTTTCAACTTATGTGAAAATGTTTGATTTGAAAAACTTTTTCTTTGCGTGAAAGAAAGGATTTGAAAAACCTATGTGCAAATGTGTTGAAAATTGTGTGTCAAATTATTGTGAAAATTGTATATATATAGTGTGAAAAATCCTTGCAAAAATAGTTTCAAATGTGTGTAAATGATTGCAAAAATTATCGTGTAATATAGTTCGCAAAAATTATTTTCAAACTATATCTGAAGAATAAGAGCACCATTCCAAATACTTGTAAATCATAAATAAGACACATACAATTCTTTCTGTACAATCCTAAATAAACTACTTCATTCAAACCTGTAAAGTCTTTATAAACTCATACATTTTGTAAATAAATTGGCACACCGTGTGAATAATTGTATGTACTTGTCGTATGTGTCAAGATTTTTTGTTTATTTACTTGCAACAAAAAAATTTCTTTGTGTAAAAATATTCTTTGATTCTTTTAAACTCTTTGTGAAAAATTGCATCATTCATTGTGCATAGCATAAGCATATCATTCATATTCTTTTTGAGTGAGCTTGATGATTGAATCAGTCTAATAAAGTCTCAAATTGGAGCTTGGTTAGACCTTACTGCGCCTAACTGCACTGGAACCTTATGGGAACTAGGTTTAAGGTACTTCAGGCCTATTCAGACTTAATTCTTTGAGAAAGCAGGGCTGGGTTCAAGTCACCTCAGTGGACTAACTAGAACTTTTCGAAACACACGTATGACTCTTGTCGGTCGTGACCTAACTTGGACACTTGCACCTTTCACTTGGCTCAACTCAGCCGGAGTGGTGAGGGGGTTGGATTTGCCAGTCTGAGACGCACACGAGTGGAAACATTCTTCCTCGTCTAGGGAGGGAAGTGCACCCCAACCTGGTCCAGTTTCAATGAAGTCGAATGACAGGAGAATGTGGGTTGCAATAAAGCTTCAAAAGAGGGATAGTCTTCTGGCTCAAGAGGAAAAAGTCCTTATGAAAAGGCTGCTGTAAATAGTATGTTGTTGAAAAAAAAATGCAAAAGCAAAAACTCCAAAATAAATGCAAAAGCAAAAACTCCAAAAAAAATGGACAGGCCTGATTGAAAATAAAATGCCTGCCGGAGTGTACATATGTTGTATAGAAAATAATCAAGCTTGAGCACCAATGTTATACCATGTGAGCCTGCAGCTGGATGACTCGACTACACTGGTCTTGCATCCCAGGATAGGTAGCTACACTGGCTACCGTCCATTCTTTTCTCCATCTCCTCCTCTTGAGCTGGATGCCACTTGAACTTAGAAGGGAATACCCCGCTCCTCGACAGTAGAGGGCTGGATTGGGGAATCATTGGGTTGTTATTCTGGAGAAGTCAGTCCCTTTGTCATTTCAGTTGGGAAGAGCCACTATCACTTACACTGTACAAGTCAGCTTCATAGTCATAAGGGTTTGCGTATGACATAGGCTAGTTCTGACCTGGCTATTGAGGTGATTTGAACCAAGTTCTGTGACTCTCGAAGGCTGTTGTGTTTTAGAGCTGGTTCCCGACTAGGTTCCACACACATCTACACTCAAGGTCTAGCAGGAGCTCCAAATTCTGATTTTGTAAAGACATGCATTGCACTGAAAGCACCCTTATTCACTCTATCCTTCTTTAATTTTCCTTTTTCTTTTCTTCATTCTTTTTGCACTTATTGCATAAGTGTTTGCTAGGGACTAGCAAAGGCAAGTATAAGGGGGTAATGAACCTCCATTTCATCACCTTTATTCTATCATTTTGGCCTCAAAAACCCCAACAAATGCATGTAAATAGCATCAAATTGTAAATAATAGCATTCATCATCCATTGTATTAATTGTACATTACATAAGGTGTTTAATGCCAAAATTATAGAATAAAGGGGAGAAAACAAAAAAGGAATAAAATATTGCAAATATTTTGTGACCCTAACCCCGATACCAAGGCCAGCATGGAATTGGTCGACAAAGAATAAAGTAGGGGGAGATAAGGGGCAGTGTACAATAAACACCTCATTTATTCATGCATTTATTTATGCACTTTTGACACCCATTTTGTACATAATTATTTATTCATCAAATAAAGAAACTTTGTTCATAAAAGTTGTAGATAATGTTGTAAATAAAATTACAAAATTGAATTTGTGTAAAAATAATACTCAGTGTACATTTTATACCCTGAATAAAAAGGCAAAATCTCAACTTCACAGACCCATATATTGCAAATAAAAACTCCAAAACACCCAAACTCACCTTTAATTGTATATAACTTTCCAAGAACTATTTAATAAAATTGGTTTCATAATTTTTGGAGTCCATCTGCGAAAGTTAGGTTTTTGGCCCCCATTGGGCAACCTGCATGATTAAAATATTCAATATATTCCTTGTCTATTATTCTTGTCAAATTATATTTTTAAAATTTTGTGAATAATGTACATAATACATGTGTATACTAAAATTCGGCTAAAACTAAAAAGTTAAAAAAAATAAAATAAGCATATGCAAGTTAGTAGGCAAAATACCTATGACCAAGAATGTATATAAATAAAAGGGGAAAACACTCTTTAATTTTTCTCTTCTTTTATATTTTTATAATAATGTAAATAATACATATAACCTATTAAAAATGCAAATCCAAAATAAGAATCAAGAAAATACATTAAATAAATTAAGTACACAAAATACATAGGTAAATTACCAAGAAGAATACCTACACATACATATACCTATTTATTTAAAAATAAAAATAAACTCATAAAAATTAAATAAAAATACCTTTATACTCACAAAAGTAAATTATAAATTTATAAAATAAGCCAATAAAATAATAAAAGAAAATAAACAAATAAAAAAATTAAAAGATACAAAATACATGTAATTACACACATATACACTTTATTAAACTAAAACTATAATAAAACACTTCAAAAAAAATTCAATAAAAATCGTAAATGAATACTACATGAAATAATACACATTTTATATTTTTTAAGAAAATTCTAATAAAATCATTTACTAGGTTAAATAAATCAATTTCTAATAAAATTTCCTATTTTGGCGTCTAGCGGCCGACGTGGACCAATGGGGCGCCGACCCTTGTAGACCGCCCGGTCAACTGTCCCATCTGGGACCTGGCGCCTCTGAACTGTCAACTCCCCAGATTTCCTCCCTTTTTTACGGCCATCCCGTCCATCGATCGAGTTCGCTTCCTTCACAAGAATTGATCTCTGATCATCACAGATGCCCGCCAATAACTTGGGTCAACCCGATATTCATTGGATTAAGCAATAATCGCCAGTCAATAAGGCTCCAGGCCATTGTCTATAAATAAGAAGCTCCGCCCCCTTCCTCAAATTTGGCCAATTTTAACCCATCCAAAAGCCTTGATTTCGTTCCTGGGACGTTCCTCGTGACAGGGGGAGTGATCCAGCACCTCGAATCGGCCGGAGGAAGGGCAATTTTGATGCGGCGGAGCTCCGGCGTCCGTCCTGCTCCCTGTTGGCCCCCATGTATAAGAGCTGTCCCTTTTATGCATTTTAGTTAGGTTTTGATGTTAGCTTTTGATTCCCGTTGTTAGTTTAGTCCGTAGTTAATCAGCTTAACGTAAAATCCAAAATTCGAAGTTCGCCGGATCTTCGCTCCGGCGACTTCTTCACCATAAACCCGACTGTGTCCGGCCGCCACGTGCACCCCATCTCGTTCCTCCTCGTATTCTCCATCAATCTATCGCCTTTGTTCAACTGAGGACCTCCGGTCCTCGCGAATCGGGGCTCCACCTTCGCTGTTCGCCGGAGCCCCTCCGCCTCACCTCATTTTGCTGTGTAGCTTCAAAACCCCGGGTCGATGAGGAAGGCCTCACTCCCCCGGTTCTTCCTATGCAGGTCCAACGAAGAATGGAGCCCATCTGGGCTCGCATCGAACCAGGAAGAGGTTCCTGGAGGTCTTGCCCTTCATCGACCTCGACCGAGTCCTTCAGACCTCCAGGAGCCATGGCAAGGCCATCAGTTGACGCGGAAGAACTCCAGCTACGTCCAGAGCACTTCAGATGCGAGGGAGATGCCCGGAGAATCCTACGCTGCACGATCGAAGCTCGCCGGGGGCGAGCTTCTTCCCTGTTCCTTAAGGCACCTCCAGCGCCGTCAGATCAAGGGGGTCGGCCCAGTTTGAACGAGCACCGTCAGATGAAGCCTCGCATCCACCGTCCGATCAGCGAGGCTGATCTAATCTCAGCCATCATCTGCGAACCGGTACCAGCCGACGGATGCACGACGCGTGTCAAGTGGACGAAGATCAACCATCGGATCGCACGCCTATTGGGGGTAAATTTCAGACACACACCCCCGCCTTTTTGTATTTATATTTTAATGCTATAAATAAAAATCCCAGTTGTAAATAAATTGTAAAATTTACGGAAGGCCCCCTGTAGTTTGTGTATTTTCATATAAGTCCCTCCGCGCCTCACGTGCAGCAACCACGTGAGGCGCGTGATTTTTGCACTTAAACCCCGCCGGGTTTTATTAATTGTAAAATGTCCCCGAAAATAAAAGTAAATGTTTATTTCTGATGTAATTTTTGCATGAATGCCCCTGATAAATATTTTAATTGCAAAATTGCCCCTGCCAGGCCATATATTGTTGTATGCTTTGTCCATTTATTTTGTGCGTCATATTAACTTGAAAAATTCTGCAAAAATGGATATAAGCTCCTGTTAGTGTACCCTTGCACGCCATATTTTTGGATTTTAATTTTGTTGTATTTTGCGTTTATTAAAAATCATAAACATGCCTTTTATTTATTGTATAGCTTATAAAATACCAAAAAAATATTAAAAGACCTCAAAAAATTCCAAAAAAATTCCCTAATATGTATTTTAACCTATTTTAGTGTCAGTCCAAAAATCCAAAAATCTCAAAAGGAAAAATTTAAAAATTCAAAAATACATAAAAAACTTCAAAAAAATATATAAAATCAAAGAAAAATCAGAAAAATATGAACTCAGCTCCTATTTCTTCTATACTTTATTATCTGTATTTGAAAATAGTGTGGAAAGATTTTGTGGCTGTTTGCTATTTTTGATTCCTATTTTACTTACAGCCAGTACCTACTTCACTGTTTTTCTTTATTTCAGCTTTTAAAAATACCAAAAACAATCTGAAAAATGCCAAAAATCACCAAAAAAAGTAAAAAATTATGAAAATCCCAAAAAACTTTTATTTCTATATTTTTGAGTGTTTTTATATACTTTTATAAATATTTTATCACCCCTCTCTCCCCTTTGTATATATATATATATTCCTCGAAAATTAAAATATATATATATATATATAAAATAAAAATAAATAAAATAAAATAAAATAAAATAAAATAAAAAGATAAATCCCACAAAAATAGCCTTCACACATGGATGACTCTGTGGTACATGCACATCTTACGCTATTGCACTTTTGTATTGCTCTCTGTGGTTCGACCTCTACATACTTAGTCACTGTACATCTTGTGGTAGAGTAATAAATATTAATTCACATTTTTGGACTTAATTCATTCATTCTTTTATTGTGGGTTAATTGCTGACCAACCGATGTTTTGTGAGCGGTCGCCTCAGCGACAACATAATTTTGACCCTCGCAAAATGTCAGTTATCATGCACTTGAGATGGGTTCTTTTGCCTTTTCAGAGAACCCAACCATGGCAGACGGAAGAGATCACCCAGATGAGCAGGAGCAACCTCATTTCCTATTTGATCAAGCTGCCATCAACAATTCACTCCTAGCCTCCTTGTAGACCATGCAGAGACAAATCAGAGACCAAGGAGCATTCATGGGTGACGTGATGCGAGAGCTGGCACAGATGAGAGCAGATCGAGAGAACAGAGCTGCAGGTGGTGGAGAAGATATACCCGTTGCAGAAGGAGGGGATCCAGAAGCTGAGAGACCACCACAAACGATTATGAGGGAATTGCACAATCCTGTCGCATCCCTCACTCATCGATGGATCCGACTTCCTCCTATCCATGGAGACTTCAAGCTTCGCCCGCATACCATTCAGTTATTGCCCAAATTTCACGGGCTGCCAACCGAAGAGCCACACCTCCACTTGCAAGAATTTGAAATGATCTGGAGTACCATTCATGACAGGCTGTTGACTGGGGACACAATAAAGATGATAGCCTTCCCATTCTCCTTGGTTGATAGAGCCGCTTACTGGCTTAAACACCTGGGGAGGTTCATCGACACTTGGGCAGATCTCCGGACCGCATACTTGAAGAAGTACTACCCTCTCGACCGGACGAACGCAGCTAGAGCTATGATCAACAATTTTACCATGATCCCTAATGAACAATTCCATGAAGCCTGGGATCGATTCAGAGAGCTCATCGACCGGTGTCCACACCATGACATATCAAAGCCCAATCTGGTTCAGAGTTTCTTCTGTGGGCTGACACCGGAGCTGCAGGGGCTTGTATATGCCTCTTGTGGTGGATCATACTTTTCCAAGGGTGAAGACGATGTCTGGGCCATCTATGAAGGCATGGCAGAAAACTCAACTGTGATGACCCAAGCCAGAGTCTAAACACAGCAAAAGCCGCCCCAAGGAGGAGGATCATTTCAGAGGATCGCCCGCATCAATGCCGGTCCCAACACTCTGTCCGTAGCCGCAGCCCAAGCCGAATCCGTCGCAGCCGACATGGGGATCATCAGTGAGAAGTTGGACCGTATGGAGATCCTAGAGAAGAAGCAGAACCAAGGTCTTTCCCAGATGGACCTTCTCACCAAAATCATGAGTGACCTGAAGACTCAAATTCTCTGCACTCAGGAGGCACGGACATACACTCAGCAGCCTCCCAGATCACGGGCCGATCCGAGCAGTAGTAGCTCTACCCAACCCTCTGCCTCACACCGCCAGGTCAACCACATCCAGGCAGAGACGGTGCAGTAGCTACCATACTACCCATCGCAGCCATCATCTCAGGACACTCAGATGGTGGTCTATCAGCCGGATCAACCACTAGCAGTTCTCCCACCACCATCCTTTGAGCAGGACCCATTGATGGAAGTCAATGGGATTTGGTACGACCGGTACCCACAGCCCAGGATTCGTCGTGATCACCTCGGATTCCGTTAGGGTAATGGTGGCTCCTCATCCCAACAACAGTCTCTCGCTCAAGGATATCAGAACAGCCAGCCACAGCAGCAGCAACAGCCCCAGTACGCCCAGCAACAATACCAGCATGGTCCTCGTCCCGCCTATCAGGGACAACAGTGGAGACAGCGTCCGCAGCCTCAACAGTCTCTCAGCAGCAGCCTCATTTCCAGCAGGGAATACATCCGGTTCTCAGGTGCCTGCCTTCGAGAACCCCGCGTTAGATGACCTCACCCGATTGCTTACTGAGCATCGAGAGTCCTACCGGCGAGACATGGATGAGTTCCAGCAGGAGGTGATGGATTTGATCAAGGGCAAAGCCGCCATACCAGCTCCGATCGAACCAAATCCGAACAGTCTGAAAAGAAAGTCTGAGCATGTACAGTTCACAGAGGATGCCTCTCCTAGTGATTATTTGAGTGACGTGTCTTCTTCTTTGTATGATGCTGATTTTGTGACTACTAGGAGTGGTAGGATGCCAGCCGGCGGTGCCTCATCTCAGCGACAACAGCACGAAGAATCCAGAGCGCCAGATGAGTAGAGTAGCGGTGCTGATGCCGCTAATTATGACATTGATGACGGTGATGTTGATGCCACCAATGATGGAGATCCAGATGACGGTGCTGAGGCCATCAAAACACCAGATGCAGATGGTGGTGCTGAGGCCACTATTTTGGAGACAGAGCCAGAGCGTGGTGCTGATGTCGCGAAGCCAGGTGCTGGTGGTGGTACTGAGGCCACCACATCTACTTTTGTTGAGCCCCCTTCTACTATGTTGCCACATTTTGTATCTCAGGACTGTGGACACAAAAAGAACAAAAAAATGAATAAAGGAAAAGTTTTTGTATCTACTTCGGATCCATATGTGTTGCATGATGATCAGTGTATGGATTCTATTCCTTCACAAGCACAGGAACCGATTCCTAGCCCTCCATCTGAGGAGGCCCCTACTTTCCCCTTCCCTGAAGCACTCCGCTTGGCGAAGGGGAATAAAAAAGAAAATCCAAAAAAGACCCAGCAGGTAGAGTTCGGCAACCAGATGATTGACAGATTCCACATTCAGCTGACTCTACAAGAAGCCCTTGAGCACATCCCCCTATTCAAAAAGAACATGAAAGAGAAGACTACCGTCCGCAGGAAGAGGAGGAACCACAGAGATCAGATTCATGTGCTCACTCATTCCACTTGCTGTACCATTCAGAACAAACTACCAGCCAAGAGACCCGATGCAGGAGCTCCCTATGTCAGATGCGAGATTCAGGAGCAGTAGTTTGATCGCACTCTATTAGACAGCGGCTCTTCGATTAATTTTCTTCCAGCAGCCTTACTCGACCGATTCGAGTTTGGTCCTCTTCTTAGGAGCAGGACAGTCCTTCAGTTGCTGACAGGTCGACTAAGAGGCCGAAGGAGTTATTGAAAGACGTGGTCGTTACCATTCAGGGCCTGAAATTCCCCATGGACTTTGTTGTCTTGGACATGGAGATCCCTGAGTCGGTAACCGATGCCCTCATCATACTTGGACGTCCGTTCTTGGCCACAGCCAAGGCGGTGACCGATCATGATAGCGGGAAGGTGTGCTTTCACGTAGAGGGCGAAACCATACAAATAGAGACGATCTAGGAAACCAGAACCAGAGAACTAGAATGCTCAGAACAGTCCAGCGAAACCGCGCAGATGACAGAGGAAGAGCTAGACATCCATCGGGAGTGTGATTTTTGTGATGACTGGTGATGAATCCAGTTGGACAGATCCTGTAGCACAGACCCTCTCCTTGCCTACAGATTCACCATACTTAAAGCTTATGGCAGTTGAGAGTCTGGAGAGCACACCCTCGGATGAGGATACAGTTGAGGCTGACAGTGTTGGGACGAGTGGTGCTGATGATTTTCAGTCTTGTTCATCTACTACAGATCCCTCGGATTCAGACATTGATTGGGATGATTTTAATGACTATTTGCCGTGTCTGATTCCTTCTGAGCCAACAGCTAGGATAGAGTGCGAGCCAGTACAGTTTATTGAAGATTCAACATGGCTCCCTTCGTCAGATATTCATGTAGAGTGAGAGTTCTCCCATGCAGACCTGGTAGCTTTTACACAGACTTATCAGAAGCCAGATCTGCCACCTCCCAGTTGTCCAGAATTGAAACCTCTGCCGCAATCGCTGAAGTATAGATTCCTTGCGGGTGAGCCAGATATGCACCCTGTCATTATCTCAGCAGGTTTGACTGGAGAACAAGAATCTCATCTGATGGAGGTTCTTGAAAGAAACCGCAAGGCGATAGGTTGGAGTATAGCTGATCTCCAGGGGATTAGTCCAGCTCTGTGCTCCCACCACATCTATGTTGAGGAGAACGCTAGGCCGTCGCGTGAGTTCCAGCGACGGTTGAACCCTAATCTTCGAGATGTGGTCATGAAAGAAATATCGACGTAGTGGAGTGTCGATTTTATCTACCCCATCTCCGACTCCAAGTGGGTTAGTCCATTACATGTGGTACCCAAGAAGACGGGTATCACTACAATTGTGAATGAGTCTGGAGAGGAGATCGCTACCCGAGTACCAACTTCTTGGAGGGTATGTGTGGACTACAGACGATTGAATGAGGCCACCAAGAAGGATCACTTCTCACTGCCATTCATTGATCAGATTATCCAGAGGCTAGCTGGGAAGATTGACTATTGTTTTCTTGACGGGTACTCCGGTTATAATCAAGTGGCCATTGCGCCCGAAGACCAGGAAAAAACGACATTCACCTGTCCGTTTGGAACTTATGCTTTCAGACGGATGCCCTTTAGTCTATGTAACGCGCCAGCGACATTCCAAAGGTGCATGTTATCCATTTTCTCGGACATGGTGAGCGATTGCTTAGAGGTCTTCATGGATGACTTCTCGGTCTATGGCGATGGGTTTGATGCTTGTCTTGACTGTCTAGACTGTGTGCTTCAGCGTTGCATAGAGGTCAATCTTGTCTTGTCTTGGGAGAAGAGTCACTTCATGGCGACTCAAGGGACGGTCCTTGGCCATATCATCTCCGACAGGGGTATGGAGGTTGATCCGACCAAGGTGGATATCATTATAAAACTCAATCCACCGTCCAATCTACGTCAATTGTGGTCTTTTCTGGGGCATGTCGGTTTCTACCGACGTTTCATTCAGGACTTCAGTCGTATTGCCCGACTGCTTACTGATCTGCTGACGAAAGACACCGAGTTCATTGTAGATGATAAGTGCCTTGCGTCTTTTGAGGCTCTCAAGAGTATGGTTGTTTCGGCTCCTGTCCTTCAGCCACCCGATTGGTCTCTCCCATTCGAGATCATGACGGACTTTTCTGATTTTGTCGTAGGGGCTGTGCTTGGACAGAGGAGGGATGGATTGTCGTTTTCCATTCACTACGCCAGTCGGACTTTGGATGCCGCTCAACGGAATTATACTGTGACAGAGAAAGAGATGCTGGTCATAGTCTTTGCTTTGGATAAGTACAGATCTTATATTCTCAGATCTAGAGTGACAATCTACACAGATCACACCGCCATCCGGTACTTAATAGACAATAAGGATGCCAAAGCTCGTCTTACCATATGGATCCTTCTGCTCCAGGAGTTTGATATTGAGATTAAGGATAAGCTTGGAGTTAAGAATGTGGTGGCGGATCATCTCTCCCGTTTGGAGAATCTTGAGGAATCTGAGCCCAATGCACCTATCACAGAGACATTCCCAGATGAGGCGATCTTTGCTGTCGCCTCACTCCCATGGTATGCCGACTTTGTAAACTATCTTGTTGCCAAGACAGTTCCCCAGGGTTGGCCCGGGCAGAAACTTGAGACCTTCCTAGCTAAGGCCAAGTTTTACCATTGGGAGGATCTCGTCCTTTATCATAAAGGAGGGGATAGCATATGGAGAAGGTGCATTCCTCAAGAAGAGCAGCATAGCGTCCTCACTTATTGCCACAAGCTTGAGGCAGGAGGACATCATTCTGGGAAAAGGACAACACAGAAGGTGCTTCAATCCGGCCTTTGGTGGCCTACTCTCTTCAAGGATTCAGATGAGTTCGTGAAGAGATATACTGACTGTCAGAAGATGGGAACCTGCGGACAGAGAGACATGATGCCCATGCAGCCCATTCACTTTTGTGAGGTTTTTGATGCATGGGGATTGATTTCATGGGCCCATTTCCTAAGAGTCAGGGATTCGAACACATTTTTCTTTTGTAGATTATGTCAGTCGTTGGGTTGAGGCCATCCCCGCCCGAGTCGCAGATGCTAAAACCGTGTGTAAATTTTTAAGGAAAAATATCATTTCACGGTTCGGGGTGCCTAGAGTTCTGATATCAGACGGGGGTCTCATTTCATCAATGATAAAGTCAGGGTCCTTGCAGATGAGTTCGGCATTGACCATCGTGTTGCCACGCCATATCACCCTCAGACTAATGGTCTTGCCGAAGTATCGAACAGGGAGATCAAGACGATCTTACAGAAGGTTGTCCGCCCAGACCGAAAGGATTGGTCACAGCTTTTGGACTCGGTCTTGTGGGCCTATCCGACCTCCTTCAAAAATCCATTAGGGACATCTCCCTTTCATCTCGTTTATGGCAAGTTGCGCCATTTGCCAGTGGAAATCAAGTACAAATCCTTTTGGGCAGTCACTGAGTTACTTTTAGATCCCGAGAGTGTAGGAGAATAGAGGAGAGCAGAGTTAGCAGCCCTGGAGGAATTGAGAGATACAACCTTTTCTAGCAGCCTACAATACAAGGAGAAAGTAAAGACATGACACGATTCCCATATCAGCCATAAACAGTTTGAGCCAGATCAACGCTTATGGTTGTTCGATTCCAGGCTGAAATTATTTCCAGGGAAATTACAGAGCAAGTGGAAAGGTCCTTATGTGGTCAGGAAGATACATGACAATGGCAATATTGACATATCTGAACCGTCATCTTCCTCTACCTTCCGTGTCAACGGTCAGCGCCTGAAGCTATATCTAGATCATGATCCGCCGACCGTTGGCGTTGCCCCCATTCTTCTGGTATGAGATGTGTTCCTAGACTCCGATCATTTGCATCTTGTACATGGTTATCACTTCCATCTTCCGCTATATAGATCCATCTGTTGATATCCTTTCTTCTTTTCTTCTTTTCTTCTTTTCCTCTTCTATCTCTTGTATCTTTAAAAAAGGTGTCGCCCCTTGTAGACAGTTTTCTATACTTAAAACGTACTTTATCCTAAGTATAGGGGGTGTGCACCCCGAGTTCTCTATTCTTTGATCCTCTCCATTGTCTCCTCTCCTTGTCTACACTTAGGGATCTCTGACCCTAAGTATAGGGGGAGACAGTCTGAGTACGATATGTTCATTCCCACCCTTGACCCTCCCTGCTTTGTGTACAGTCTGCTATACTTAGGATTATTTGATCCTAAGTATAGGGGGGACGGTCGACCTCTCATTGGTTTATTCATTCATTTCTTATTCATTTATTCGTTAGACTTTTCTATACTTAGTACGAGTTATGTCTTCTCTTTTCTCTCCAATCTATGAGGACATAGCTCAAGCTAAGTATGGGGGGTCGTATATATTGCGTATATACTTTAGCCATAACTCGTACTTTCGTATTTTCTTAATAACTATAGCTAATTATTCTTTAAAATTCATTAAAAATACTTAATAAAAAGATATGTTTCCGTTCCTCAAATTCTTTTTGTATTTACTGATTAATAAATCAGGTGAAAATGTTTTTTGCAAAATGTTTGAAAAATAGTTTGAAAATCTTTGTGAAAAATCTTTTGAAAACTATTTTAAAAACGTTTTGTTACATGTTTTCAACCTTTGTAAAAATATTTTGATTGTAAAGCTTATTTTCTTTGTGTGAAATAAAATGTTTGAAAAATGATTGCAAAAATATTTGAAAAATCTATATATACTGTTTTGAAAACCTTTGCAAAATGATTTTCAAATGTGTGTACATGTTTGTAAAATTGTTTGTAAAAATTATTTTGGACTATAGTTTTCAAAATTGTTTGAAAAACCTGTGTCAAATAAGTTTGAGGAATACTTACATCACACCAAAATTCATTATATGTATATATGTATAAAATTGACCACTTACCATTGTAAATTCTTAAAATCTACTTCTTGTATATATAAGAAGCACTCCCGTGTAAATATTTGTACCTAGCTTTTAGCCAAAATCTTTTTATTTTGAAAAATCCCAAAAACATTTGCAAAATTAAAAATCCAAAAACATTTGAAAAAAAACTTTTTCAAAAATCTAAAAAAATGCATATGCATCATCATCTTTTCAAAAATCCATAAAAAGCTCAAAATCTTTGAAAATCGCATCACAAAAATATTTCCTGCATAGCATTGCATAGCATGAGCATTTTTCGGATTGAGTTTGATAGTTGAACAAGTCTAAGTAAAATCTGAAGATTGGAGCTTGGTTGGACCTTAAATCTACCTAATTAACAGGAACCTTATAGGAACTGGGATTGAGGTACTTCAGGTCTAGTTGACTTAATTCTTTGAGGATCACGGGACTTAGTTCAATGGATTCTTGACTGCCTAAGTAGAGTATTTCGAAGCACACGCACGACTCTTGTTGATAATGACCTAACTTGAACACTTGCACCTTTCACATGGCTCAACTCAGTTGGAGTGGTGAGGGGGTTGGATTTGCCGGTATGAGATGCACACAGATGGAAACATTTGTCCTCCTCTAGGGAGGGAAGTGCACCCCAACCCGTCCAGTAATGATGAGTTTCGAGGATAGGAGATCGTGGGTTGCAATAAAGCTTCAAAAGAGGGATAGTCTACTTGCTCAAAAGGAAAAACTCCCTATGTAAATGCTGCTATATATAGTATTCAAAAAATATACAAAAGCAAAAACTCCAAAAAAAAAGTGGACAGGCCTGTACAAAAATAAAAATGCCTGTCGAAGTGTACATATGTTGCAAAGTCAAATAAGCAAGCTTGAGCTTCAAAGTCAAATCATGTGAGCATGTAGCTGGATGACTTGACTACACTGGTCTTGCATCCTAGGATAGGTAGCTACACTGGCTACTGTCCATTCTTCTCTTCACCCCCTCCTCTTGGGTCGGTTGCCACTTGAACTTAGAAGGGAATATCCTGCTCCTTGAGGGATGAGTTGTTGGATTGGGGAATCATTGGGTTGTCATATTGGAGAAGTCAGTCTCTTTGTCATTCTAGTTGGGGAGAGCCACAATCAATTACACTGTACGAGTCAGATTCATAGTCGTAAGGGTTTGCGTATGAGTTGAAATATTTCTGACCTGGCTACTGAGGAAACTTGAATAGAGTGTTGGGATTTCTCAGGGACTGCTGGATTTCAAATCCGGTTCTCATTAAGGTTCCACCCTCACTAAAATTTCAAAGGTCTAACTTAAGCTCCAAACTTTGATTTTGTGAAGACAAGTTCGATAATTAAACTTAATCCATCTTTCTTCTTTTTCTTTTCTTTCGTTTTCTTTTTGCACTTATTGCATAAATGTTTGCTAGGGACTAGCAAAGGTAAAGTATAGGGGGATGATGAAGCCACATTTCATCATCTTTATTCTATCATTTTGGCATCAAAAACCCTAGCAAATGCGTGTCAATAGCATTAAATCCATCATCTTAGCATTCATGCATGTGCATCAAAATAGTGTATAAAATACTTTATTTAAAGCCAAAATTATAGAATAAATAAAAGAAAAGAAAAAGAATAAAATATTGTAAATATTTTATGACCTAAAATCCCAAGACCTAGGCATCTTGATGAATAGGTCGACAAGGAATAAAGTAGGGAGAGATAAGGGCCAAAATACAATAAAAATACCTTTTATTTTCCTTCATTCTTTATTCATTTTTGGGACCTATTTTTGGTTCCACTTTTTATACCTCAAATAAAGAAACTTCGTACAACACTGAAAAATAATACACAGATAAAAATTATGGTCTGAATAAAATCCAGAATCCTAACTTCCCAGACTCGTATCTCACAGATGAAAACTCCAAATGCAGCAAACTCACCTTTAATTTATATAGAATAAAATAAGCTATTTAATGGCAGTGGTTTCGCATTTGGAGGAGCTACGGTTTGCAAGTTGAGTTCTGGACCCTACTTGTATACTTGTACATATTAAAATATTCATTTTATTTATTATTCATTATTTTCATAATTTTATATTTTTATAATTTTGTAAATATTATTTAAAATATACTTGTATATTAAAATCAGACTAAAAATACAAAAGAAACTCAAAATAAAAATACTTGTATATACAATACATAGGTTTTATACCTATACAATATCTACTTATATTTTATTAAGTACATAAAATACTTCAGAAAATAAAACAAAAATATATTTGTGTGTATAAAATATTTTATAATGTTATAAATAAAATAATAAATTAAATAAATTTAAATCACAAAATAAAAATTAAATAATAAGATATATATATAAAATACCTATAAAGGGTATAAAAGTAAACTTGTAAAATTATACCTCATAAAAATAATTAAAAATCAGAATAAAATACCTCATAAACTAATAAATATTTTTTATTTAATAACCTAAAATTAATAAAGACAATTACTATTTTTAAATAATTTTTGAATCATTTTCGTGGGGATTTTTCCTGGTTGGTCCACGTGGACCAACCAGGATGGTCTGACAGTCGACTCCCGGTCAACTGCCTAACCTACCCCTCTAGCCCTGCACCAACCTCGTTTTTGCCCACTTTTTGCGGATTTATCGAGGCCAAACCTTTCATCCTTTGGTGTTGCATCCTTCTACAACATCGTTCCTTGACCATCCCTCTTGCTCGCCCGATGATTGTTTCGGGGCGAGCATCGCTGCGCTTCCCGTTGCGCCTCGGTCTTCCCCCACATCCGTCAACCTAATAAAATGGAAGCCTTGACTTCCATTCAAACTTGAACCGCACTACATCCAGATTTTTCCCCTCTTTTGACTCGTTTAAGCTTCCTGGAGGTGACAGCTCCGGGTTGGCTTCTTCAAGGCGGCGGATCAACCACTATCTGGGCGTGTTCCACACCTCCGGCGAGCCTCGCCGTTGAGGTCTCTTCAACCTCGGGTCCCAGCCCTTGAGGTATCCATTTCCCTTCATCTCCATCTCCTTTTTATTCACCGTAGTTCTAGGAACATCCAGCCATCTTAATCATCGACTCTCGCCTATCGATTTGCTCAATCGAGCATTCGCCGGAGCTATCTCTGGCCAACTTCGCGTTCACGCTATTTTCACCGTCACCCCACCACCATTCGCTTCGCAAACCATCGAGGCATTTTACCCTCGATGGCATCACTTGGTTTTGCAGGTCCAAGAGCCACAGCGTGCACCTGGGGGTGATTTTGAAGGCCGGCCGAGGTACCTGGAGAACCTCTGCTCCTCTGACCTCGCTGGTGAACACCGGAGCCCCTCCGGTCTTTTTGAGACCCCTAGTCGATTCAAGGATCTTCCAGGAAGCCTCCTGGGCATTTTGGAGCGACGAAGCCCGGCGGAGGAAGGAGATCTGGGTGGGGAAAACTCGCCTCTCGACGAGTTCTTCCCTGTTCCTCGTCGATCCCTCCCTGTCGTCCGATCAGCCCTTGATCTTCCTGCAGAGCAGCCACCTCGGATCGCGAACCGCCAGAACTGTCAGATCAAGCGCCGAGATCTAATCTCGGCCATCTGCTCGCGAACCGGCATCGCGCAACAGCAGCTCGACACGTGGCAAAGTGGGAGAGATCCCACCAATCGATCGCGCGAAGGCGAGGGTATTTTGCAACTTAACCCTCACAAGTTTTTGTATTTATTACTTAGCACTCAAACAGTTTATATCTTTTTTGTAATATTTACATTAAGGCCTCCGTACTTTCCCGCATTTACGCTTAGGTCCTTCGCCACGTCACCTCACGTACCTGTGCGCGTGAGGGGACAGGACATTTTGCAGAGGGACCCTCGAGGGTCTTGTTATTTCCATTCAGTCTACAAACTTTCATATGCAGTGTAATAGTTTTGGATATTTTGTATTTTGACCCGCATACTTTTTGGATATTACACTTATGCCCCGGTCAGGCACGCGTGCGTACGCACGTGGGCTTGGCGTTTTTGCAAGGGTACCCTTGCGGGTTTTGTGATTGCTATTGGGTCCTGGAAGTCGTTTAATACATTATATATTTTGTGGAAAAATTGCAACTATGCACCTGGATGATTCGATATTTGCACTTATGCCCTTGCCAGTAGTGTAGTTTCTTGATATTGTCTCTATTTATTTCATGCATTATTTTAACTTGAAAAATTCTCAAAAAATAGCGTAGGCTCCTGTTTACTTGTTCATTCACGTAATATTTTGCATTGCATTTTTATTGCATTTTCATATTTATTAAAAATCAAAAACATGCATTTTTCCTACTGTTTGCATCAGAAAATCCATAAAAATTAACAAAGCGTTTTGAAAAATTCCAAAAAAATTTATATTTTGTGTGTTTTATCATCCATTAGTGTCAGTCCAAAAATCACTAAAAATTTCAAAGTAAAAACCTTAAAAATTTGAAAACCTCTAAAAACTTCATAAAAATCTAAAAAGTTATAGAAAACTCCAAATAATGCAAACTCAGTTCCTATAGGTTCCCCATTTTGTTCCCTTTATTTTAAAATTATTTGGGAAAATTTTGTGGCTGTTTGATATTTTTCATTCCTAGTTTACCTTCGGCCAGAACATTAATTCACTTTTTTTCTCAATTTTCCCCTTCTAAAATACCAAAAACATTTTGAAAACCCCCCAAAAATCACAAAAACATCTGAAAAATATAAAAAGACCAAAAAGATCTTATTTCCTAATTTTTGAGTATTTTGACCTATTTTTATAAATACACTTTCCTCTCTTTCTTCTTATATTGTATATACATCCTATTATTGAAAAAGAAAGTACAAAAAAATATAAAAGATAAAAAGAAAATACAAAATCAGTAAAAATAAAACCAAAATACAAAATTAAAAAAATAAATAAAGAAAAATATAAAATTAAAACCCACAAAAACATTTGCATTGCATAGTGTAGACAATACATCACATTCACACACACACACACACTTGTTGATCTATCCTGCCTTGCTCCCTGTGTTCGAACTCTCTACGTACTTGCTTCTATACATCATTTATGTAGAGTTAAATATAAATTTTAACTTTACATTTGCTTGTCATTTCTTGATATCTATAGTGTAGGTTAATTGTTGATCAAATACGAGATTTTGTATGGTCAATACACCGACTGTTGATTCGCCTTGTGAATCAATACGACCGCTCTAAATTTCGTGTTTATCAGGGGGTCCTGGACCTTCTGGAGTACCTCGGACGCTGCGGACCACCTCACCGGACGTGTAGATCCCAGCGCCATCGTCAAAGACCGTCTGGAGGAGGAGAAATCGAGGATCGAAGCCAGGGAAGCCAACCATTCTTCCCTGTTCTCCGCGAAGAGCGGCTACCGTCGGATGGAGGAGGCGGTCCCAGGTCTGATCGTGGTCGTCCGTTCACAGCTTGCTTCGGCCGTTCGATTGAAGCTCAGATGCAATCCCAACCATCGATCACCGAAGCGGTATCGGGCTTCGAGAGCCCGCCACATGGATAAGTGGCGCGCGGATCACCGTCCATCGCGCATATGGGGATAATTTACACTGAGCCCCCTCGCATTTTTTGTATTTAATATTTAGTCTTGTAAATTAAATATAACATTGTAAATAATTTGCAAATTTTGCAAAAAGGGCCCCCACATTTCTCGTTAGTACATTTTGGTCCTTCCGAGCCTCACGTGCAGTCTCACATGAGGCGCGTGAAAATTGCATTGCACCCCTGGCAACTTTTTGTAATTATTAAATAGTTCAAAACATTAAATAAATGTTTATTTCAGTTGGTGTATTTGCACAGTGCCCCCTGGATTTATTTTTAATTGCAATTATGCCCTGTCAGGCTGAATTATTTTTACTTGCTTCATGTAGTTATTAAAATGCCTAGCTAGCTCCTAAAAATTCACAAAAATTAGGGTAAATGCCTTGTACCCTGTAGATGTACGTTGTATTTTTGTTTGACATTTTTGAGCATTTTATCCATTTATTAAAAATGTAAAAGGAGCTATTTTTGCACTGTTTAGATGAGAAGATACAAAACAAATTATAAATGTTTTTTGAAAAATTACAAAAATATTATATATGGTATATTTATATATTTATTGAGTCTAGAAAATGAAGAATACCTAAAAATAGAAAAGGAAAATATAAAAATTTCAAGAAGTTCCAAAATCCTAACAAATATAAAAATCCTTCAAAAATACCAAAAATGTGTTTTCCTATTTTATAATTATTTATAAAATTACTATTTATGTATTAAAATTAATTTGGGTAATATTTGGACTTATTCTATATTTTTAAAACCCAAATTACTTTCGGCCCACTTAATTAGTCCCATATTAGGGACCTTTTTGGAATTAAAAATACATAAAAATTAGAAATATTCTGGAAAAATAACAAAAAAATATATAAAAAATATAAAAAGCCAAAAAAATATTATATGTAATATATTTTGAATATTTATATATAGTCATATATTATATTACTTCTCTCTCTTCTCTTATATATATGTCTCTTTATATATATTATAAAATTAAAAATATAAATAAATAAATAAATATAAAAAATATAAAATATAAAAACAAAATAAAATAAAATTTATAAAAAAAAATAAAATTAAAAAAATATAAAATTAAAAACCCACAAAAATAATAAGAATTGGACATGATCATTAAATTGAATAATTGTACAACCCATTTCACCACAACCATTCACCTCTCAGTGTTCAACCTCTACTCATGCTTACACCTATACACATTTGCATATAGAGTTATAATGAATTTTAACTCCACATTTTTGATATTTTAATTGCATATATTATATTGTGGGTTAATTGTTGATTGATCAGGGATTTCGTGAGCGGTCGCTTCAGCGACATTGTGATCCCGCCTTGTGTGGATTACTTTAGACCCTCTGAAATTCCCCTTTCATCAAATGGTGTCGTTGCCGGGGAGGCAACGGATTTTGGATGGTTGTTCATTCATTTATTTAATTCCTTGCTCTTGTCCGGTATTCATTTATTTGTTTGATTATTATTGAGATTATTGATTGACTGTTCTGACCCATCTCCTCTATTTGTCTTTGATGCGAGGGGCTGCCAAGCGAAGGAGGACCTCCTAGGAGGACCAATGCACCCAAGTGAGGTGGAGTTGGCTCTTCTACGCCAGCCAACAGGAGAGAGCATCGAAGGCAGATGAAGGAGAATTTTTGAAGGCAGATTATATATTTTATACATTTTATTTTATTATGTACATTTATGTGAGAGAGTGACCCTATAATTGTAATAATACAAGACTCTCAGACACTTCGACTCCTGAGGTCCATTGCCCGAGGGATTGTTCCCTTGGGGGCCTCGATGGTTTTGACGCTTTTTTTCCTTTATTTTATTTTATTTTTATTATTTTGTGTGAATGAGCCCTAGATTAGGAATTGCTTGCTCGTAGAATTAGGTCCAAACACCCCTAATATATCTTGCATGTACCTATAGTGCACTTTGGACCTAGTTCAAACTCTAAACAGTCGCCTCATCATTTTCGAGCCTACGTGCCGCGGGCCCACCCTGTCAAGCGCTGCTCCTGAACTCGATGTGTCGAGAAAAGGAGGGGTGAGCCTAGACCGGACTCCTGGATTGAAGATTGGTGAATGACTTGTGGTGCTTCACGACTAATAGCAGTTACTATCCTAGGGAGATTTCTTTGGCTTGCATCTCATATAGCATAGGTTTCAATTCTGTTATGCATCCTGCATGGAGAGAGCTGGAGGCACTGTAAGTCTTCTTACTTGGCATGCATCATCGTTTTCCGACTTGCATGGCTTTTCTGACCTTCTCCCTCTGTTTTTGCCAACCTAGGATGCTTAATAGAAATTGAAACCTCGATAGGCACGTGCATTGAAAATACCCAAAAAAAGTGATAACTTAAATAAAATCGGGACTGCTAACTCTATTGGACCTAAAAAATAAAACATAACGAACTTCCTTGTCTTGGGGAGAGCAACCCCCTCATTGTATGTGTTTTAATTGCTCACGTACACACTAAGGAGTAGAGCCCAAATCCCATCAAGCCTCCTAAGTGTTTGTACAACTTTGTGATTTTCACCTCACTCTAAAATTGAAAAAATAAATGATCGTCACCTGACGATCTTCACTATGTCGAGTAGGTGAATCGGTGGTTTGCCTTGTGTATTGAATGTGACTTGGAGTCCATTGCGTTTTTCATTCATTATTAGAGTAGTCGGTCCCATCGTGTGAGTCATGCATTTTTCATCTTTGAGTCTCTCTACCTCTCTTATACATATATCTCCTCATCTGCATCGAGTCTTGATATTGGCGCTTGAGCTCAATCATTCTTTTCCAAGTCCTTCGTTTTCCTCTTCTTCACCACCTTCCTCGTCTCCACCGTACCATCCCCATCTTCTCATGTTCGAGGAGAGCATGCTCTTCGGACCACCATTTTGACGGTGTTCCCACCTTGTGTGGTACACCCAATTTTGTCTATGTCCCAATCTTCTCGCCCGCCCTCCTCGTCCCCTCTGTATCACTTTTCTATTACCCGGGAGTGTTGTGCACATCGATGAGGCCCGCATCGAGGATTTTATGATTACCTGGATTATTTGTGTAAGCCGGGCCAAAGATTGAGGATGCTGAGATCGGTGTGTCATGGGATTGTTATCAGATACATGCATGTTTTTGAGGTTATTTGATTTTGGGCACAAGCATAGGTGTGATGCATTATTGAGGAATTTTTGGTCTCGCACACCGGATTGAGGGTGTGATGTTTTTGGATACATTGATAAGGAATTCATGTGACCTGATTGATTGTTCTACCCATTCGGTTCGACCCATCTGGATTTGGATTTTGGATTGACTATCTTGATATATGCTTCAAGATCACGGTGCCCCGAACCCCCATGAACCTCCTCATCTTCTGGATTAAACCATCCCCGATCTCCTGATTCTATTATCCACCTATGGCACTTTGAGGACCCCTGATTATCTTTTGTGCCATCTCAGCCAGATTTGATTTACCCGAGGGATGTTTGTGATTGACCTGATTATTTGCTCCCTCACATGATCTTATGCCCTCTGTATGATTGAATGATTGAATGCTTTCGAGGACCTGAGATTTTATGCTAGCCTTCCCACAACCTACATTGATCTAGCTCGCATTCCTCCCCGAGGACTATCTGCGGGAGCATGCGACACTCTCTTTACGCTCGGTTCCCCCTGCTGACTGTGTCTCTGATCTGCGGAACACGGAATCGAGTCGTCTGATATATATGATTCTGGTCCCATCCTGAGTTGCCTATCCGATTTGTAGATCATGGGACCCATCTTATTAGACTCCTTTGAGTCTGCTCACCTTAACGGTCCTCACAAGGTTGAGCTCCTGATATTTGTTATTTCCATGCCTAGCTGGCAACACGTTCCCCGAGGGTTGTCTGTGGGATGCTGCCACATTCTTTAGACTCTCCGGTATCTTCTGCTAGTAGCTGTTATATCACCTACCAAGACCGATACTAATGATCCGTCTGGTGGATCACGGACACCTTTGTGTCCGCTCGCCTTGACGACCCTCGCAAGGTCGAGTCTTTTTCTGATTATTCATTGACCTGTATGTACTACTCCCCGAGGGTTATCTGCGGGAGGGTACATCACATTGTAGGTACTTGGCTTCATTTATGGTGTCTCCTGTCCGTTGAAGCACGAAGCTGAGTCTTCTGAGTTGTGTACTTGGTCCCCTCTCTGATTGTGCATGCGATCTGCGGATCACTGGACCAAGTCTTCTGATTATTCTCTGATCCCTGGCTCCTTTGAGCCTGCTCACCTTGACGACCTTCGCAGGGTTGAGCCATGACCGGCGGCATTCGACGTGTCTCCTGTGATCTTCCAACCTCATGACCACCGAATGCCACGACGTCTCTTGTTCCTTTCCTTTCCATATCTTATCGAGACTCTGATTGACCGGAGGTATCTGTACTGTTCCTTCTTCCTCCCGGTCTTATAGTATCGGCTCTGTTTCCTCATGCTGACCTTACGAGCCGATTGACTGCTTCAAGCTACCGGTTCCCGCTTTACTTTCCGATCTCTTTGACCCCGGTAGCCGACACCCACCTGACTGCCTATCCGGGTGTCTTACACTGTCTGATTGCGTCACTGTTCTCACAGGGAGACAATGATGCGAGTACGGTATTCACTTTGCTCGCAATTTGCAGGTGTTTTGAAGCCTATGGGACCTCCACAACCACCTGGAGCAGCTCCAAGTAGTCTGACCTTGCTGAAGCATCTCGAGCCTTCTCACCTTTATCGGACCCTGTTGCCGCATGCGGAGTGATGTTCGCTCCCGCACCCTTAGTTAATTCGGTCAAATTAATGGTCCAAATTACTTTTAAGAGTTCGTTGCAGTCGGATGCGGGAGGTTGATCAAAAACCACTTAAGACAGATTTTGGTCAATTTTAAGCAGTGATATTTTTTTTACTTGGTGGAGTCCAAGGTCGATCTCAGGGAGGCAACTGTCTCCTTAGGTGGATTACAGCAATTTTCAAGTGTTGATATTCGAGGGTCAATTTTTTTGGTCTTTTTATTTCTTATGCAGACATATGCAGACAAGTCTTAGCCAATTTAACTTTAAATTTAATTGATGTATCAAACGAAGTCCAAAAATAATGAAAATTGGCCAGATGATTATTTATGATGAAAATGACCTACACTAATTTTTTTGGAATTTTTCGACTCAAAATAAATTTTCTGTGAATTAAACAAACAGACCGAGTGATTTTCAGTGTTTAATTTTTAATAAATATCAAACCACAATTTCTCCAAGAACTAAAATTATCCTAGGAAGGTCTAATGATCAGGGACCTAGGAAAATTGACAGAACTCAAATTTATTGTGAAATGAATTAATTAAAATTAATTAAAGAAAATCACTAAACTATTTATTGAGGCCTCGTTATGCGTGCAAATGACATGAAATTTTTATGGAGTGTTGAAAATGGTGTCCTTAAGCTACTGTGAATTTTTGGTGATTTTTGAAGGCACTGATATTTAATTAAAAATCAAAAGGCATCACTGGGCAAAATATGACACAAATGAACCAATTAATTTATTGATAATTCAATTAAGCCAACAAAAATCAGACACGTGTACAAACAGGTAGAGGACAAAATTCTCAACAACTTGCAATTTTTAGAATTTCAAAATGATGAAAAATGCATGCTATGGACACGTGCAAACACAAGGGTGTAAATGCAATACTGGAAATTAAAAATTCAATAAGTAAACGTGCTGACAGGGACTAAAATGCAATTACCAATAGTATGCAGGACTTCTATGCAATTTCTCCACGAACCACGTGCTCCTCACGTGATGTCTGCTTCACAGGGGCCTTTTTGCAATTTCTGAAAGCTCCAGGGGCGTCTATGCAAATAACCCAGGCCGCACGTGCGCCTCACGTGGCCGACCTAGGTTCGGAGGGCGTCTGAGGCTCGGAGTGAGGCTCGGGCCTTCTGGAGGTTCGGCTCAGCCTCGGGGCAGCTTCGGGTCACCCGAGCCTAGGCTTGGAGAGCCGAGGCTCGGAGTAGGCGACGTGGCGGCCTGAAGGCCCTTGGATCGAGATGATCCAAGGGATGTCGATGAAGGCGCGTGGCGACTTGCGAGGCGTACGATCAGGAGTGCGATGAACGGTCGAGGACGAGGGCGGAGAAGGGGCGCGTGGCTGGACGTGGACCGTTCGATCGAATGATCGTGCGGCTGCTGCTGCGTCGTCTTGAATGGTCCTCCGCCGCCTGCGGAGGCGAAGGCTGTGCTCCGGCGAGGCTCGCCTAGCTCCGCCTCGGTCACCAGGCGTCGATGAAGAACGTCTCGAGCTTCCAAGTAGCTCGGAAGAAACGGGAGTGCACGGCGGAGCCTCCGGTGGCCTCAAGATCCTTGGAGATGTGCTGAAGCTCAGCGTCGATGAAGCGCGAAGGGAGCTCCGGCGAGGCTCCGTCCAATGAAGATTTTAGGACCTGCAAGGGTTTAGACGAATAGCCGAGGCGTGCAGGTGTTCGTGGAGGTGAGGTAAGTGAGCGGCGAGGCCTACGGTGGAGTGCGGTGGTCTGGCGAGTAAGCTCCGGCCAAATGGCGGAGCTGCTCGTCGGAGGAAGGTGGTATGCGTCGTCGGAATGTGCGGAGGGTGCTGCGATGATCGGAGCTTCGACGCGAAGCTCACCGAGATGATTGGAAGGTGCGAGGGTGATTAATGACAGCGAATAAAAGCAGAGAAAAAGCAAGAAAAAGAAGAAGAAGATCGGAGATCGATGGAGGGAGTTACCTGGGAATTGGAGCTCGGATTTGAGTTCCAGGGTCGTCGCTCGAGGGATCGGTAAGGTCCCGAGCTCGTGCAGCTGCTCGGAGGAGTGGCTGCGACACGGCGGTGGGCCGAGGATCTCGCCGGAGTTGGATCGCTGTCGTCGCTCGACAAATCAGCCAATTGCTGTCACCAAGAGGAAGCTTGGAGCTCGAGGGATCTCTCTGGAGTGGCGGATGGGGATGAAGGTCGCTGGTGACGGCGTATTTATAAGGTGGAGTTGATGGGTTAGCTGGTGGATTGGTGAAGTTGGTGGTCGTCGTGGGGCGAATATGGTGGAGGTGGTGGCGATTGAGGGTGCTGGCGAGGGAGAGGGACGAGTGGGGAGCGTCGTGGCGAGGTCAGCGGCCGGAGAAGATGGCTGACGTGTGCCCAGAAAAGGAAAGGGGGCGCCCCTCCCGCAAGGCAAGGAACGTGGGGAAGAGGGGCGCCTGGAGGTAGGAGACGAAGTCTCCACCGTTGGATCTTGTGATCCAACGGTGGAGATCAGATCGTGGTGAGCGGATGTGATTAGATCTGGGGTCCCAAGATAAGGGGTCATGGGCGAGCCACGTGGCGTATTGTGGCGAGGCGCGAGCGGATGGTTCAGATGCGAGGGTGGAACTGGTCTGAGGGTGCGGATGCGTCCACGTGGAGGGCAGAGAGAGCGGCGCTGATGGAGGGATCAGATGAAGCGAGGTGAGGATCTGACGGCAAGGAGAAGGGAAGCGTGTGGAAAGGCCTGGGCCGTTGGATCTGAAGCGAGATCCAACGGCGGAGGGTGCGGGCGGATGAGGCGAAGGGTAGCGGGCCGCGTGGCGCAATCAGAGGGCGCCACGTGGCCTGCTGTGAATGGCTGGAGGAAAAATGCGTGTAGATTGAAGAGGAGGCCGAATTTGGAAAAACTCAAAACATGAAAGTTGTAGATCTTGATGAGATCTACAAGTTTCATGTTGACCAAAGACGGAGATAAGGCCAAATATGGTACATAAATACAAAGATACATAAATATACATATGTAGTATACAACATGACCCAAAAACCCAAGTTTCTCATGCAAGCTCCAATTGCAATGAAATTAATCTCATTTTAAAGGTCTTTTCATATGTAGTATTCTAAGAGTGAGTAGACCTAATTAGGGGTTTGTATGAGGGCTTTATGTGTGTTTAATGTACAAGGGTTCTCAGGATATTTGGGCTATTTTACAAGGGTGATTTTAGGCATTCTTCCCTATGGTATTAAGGAGTATATACAGATATATTATAGAGAAGAGTTTATTTGATGAAGATGTATTTTACAAGGGATTTTTGGCATTCTTATTAAATGCAGATGAGCTGCTAAAATGCATGAATTATGGATGCATGCATGAGTGTTATTTATGCAAGATAAAAGGAAATATGCTTCTATTTTCTCGGGAACAAGGCTCTATTTTTGACTTTTTGATGTGATGAATCACAGATTCATCAACCCCCTATACTTAAACCTTGCTCGTCCCCGAGCAACTAAATGAAATGCAAGAGTGAAATGATTTTGGGTTCCATACCAAGGTCATGAACAAAAGTTGAAAATGGAGCCTGACTCGACCTTTGGATTAATTGTGTGGCGGAACCTTATTGGGACCTGAACTTAAGACCTAACAGACTTCAAGTTCCACAAGTCTTCTATTCAAGACGCCTTAACAGTCAGGTCAGAATAATTCCTCAAACGCAAATTTCTGATGACTATGATTCTTACTTGTACTGTGTAAGTGAGATATAGCTCTCCATATCAGAAATGACTCGGAACCAGCCTCCTCTAACAAGGTAACTCAATAACCTGGTCCAGTAACTCTTTCCTCGAGGAGCGGGGTATTCCCTTCTAAGTTCAAGTGCGACCAACCCAAGAGGAGGGGGTAGAGAAAAGAATGGACGGTGGCCAGTGTAGTCACCTATCCCGGGATGCCTGACCAGTGTAGCCAAGTCATCCAACTGCATTTTCCTTGCTAATATACATACTCCGACAGGTATTATTCTTTTTCTTGGACCTGTCTGATTTTTTTGGAGTTTTTTTTTTTTTGGAACTATATTCAAGGTGCAGCATATACATCAGGAGTTTTTCCTCTTGAGCCAGTAGACTATCCCTCTTTTGAAGCATTATTGCAACCCACAGCATCCCGTCCTTAGCCTTCATCACCACTAGACCAAGTTGAGACGCACTTCCTTCACTATAAGAAGAAGAGAGGTTCCGCCTAGAAGTACTACCCTCATATGCTACCCCAAGTCAAAGGAAACTACCTCCTTACCACCTCATCAATGAAGAGCTACGTGCATAGTGTTTGTCCAAGTTAGGTCATTATCTAAAAGAATCCTGCGTATGCACGAGATATTCTACTTAGACTAGTCAAGATGACATGTGAACATAGACTTGCGGACTCAAAGAATTAAGTTTCTTGACCTGAGAAATCTTAACTCCAGTTCCTATAAGGTTCCTCTGAAATTAGGTGGATTAAGGTCAAATCAAATCCATCCTCAATATCTACTCATAACTTGGTTCAGAACCCACTAACTTTTCACTTTGCATATGCAGAAATATGCAGATGGGATGAGATGTCATGCTATGAAGATGCAAGACTCTTTATGCAGAGATGATGTGCAAGAGTAAATAAGAAGCCTTTTTGTTTTATTTTTCTGGTATACAACAATTATTTACAAAAGTATGTTTTACAAGAATTTTACAACTTTTTATACAAGTATTATACATATAGTACATATTATACAAGTATACCAAAAAATTTTTTTGTTTTTCGATTTTTACCCACCCGTAATTATTGCAAAATATATACAACAATACGCGAAAGTACGAGCTATGGGTAAAGTATATATGTAATATATACACGCCACCCTATACTTAGCGTGTGCTATGTCCTCAGAGCACGAAAGCGACTAAGAAGACATAGCTCGGGCTAAGCGTAGGAGAGCTAAAATAACAGAAGTATAGAAGTCGTCTTGCCCCCCTATACTTAGGCTCTGGCAGCCTAAGTGTAGAAGAAGATCAGAAATGGGGCGGACGAGGTTAAGAGGAGAAATGGAGGAGTATCAGTGCGGGCATCGGTCCCCCCTATACTTAGGCTCAGGTCAGCCTAAGTATCGGTAGGAAATGAGTATAAGGACCAATGTGATCTGGAGAATGTACAGTGAATCGACTCGGGTGACCCCTTCCCCCTATACTTAGGATCTGGTCATCCTAAGTACAGTCCAAGATAATGATTCGATGATGTGGGGACGGGTTACTAGAATCGTGAAGGTAAGGATAGGATATACAGGAAGAATGATATATATACAGCTGAGTCGGTCTGAATCTTTTGAAGATGCTGCTGATGGCTGGAGTTCATTGCTGCAAGGTCTCATATGCGGCTTGAGATGTATCTGTTGTATCTGTCTCGCATATGAATACAATCTCCTCCACATGGACTAACTGTTCATTGGATTCGACGAAGTGCTTCAACAGTTGCCCATTTACTAGGAATGTTGGCGCGTCATCTGCGAGATCTGAGATCTCGACACATCCACTATCATGCACCGTTCGGACAACGAATGGTCCCGTCCACTTAGACTTTAGTTTGCCTTGGAAAGTCTTCAGCCTTGCATTGAACAACCATACCTTCTGTCCAGGAACAAAGGTCTTTCGTCTGATATATCTATCGTGCCAACGCTTTACCTTGTCCTTGTACACCACACTGTTGTCGTATGCTCGGTTTCTGACTTCCACAAGCTCATTCAGATCCATGTCTCTTTGTTTCTGGCCTAGGTGTGTGTTCCAGTTGACTTTCTTTATTGCCCATTCTGATTTGTGCACTAACTCTGCGGGCAAATGGCACGGCTTTCCGAATACCATTCGGAATGGGGAGGTGCCTAACGGAGTCTTGTAAGCCGTCCTATACGCCCAGAGGACTTGATCTAAGATCTGAGACCAGTCCTTCCTGTCTGGGCGGACGAGCTTTTGCAATATGGTTTTCACCTCCCTATTCGACACCTCAGCCATACCATTGGTTTGTGGGTGGTAAGGACTAGCGACACGGTGTTCGATGCCGTAGTCCTTTAGGAGTTTCTTCACCTCCCGATTCACAAAGTGGCTACCCCCATCTGATATCATTATTTTGGGGATCCCGAACCTAGAGATTATGTGCTCTCTGATAAATTTACAGACAGCCCTGCTGTCTGCGGCTCGGGTCGGGATAGCCTCCACCCATCTGGACAGATAGTCAACCGCAAGGAGGATGTATTCAAACCCGTGGCTGACAGGGAATGGGCCCATGAAATCGATGCCCCAGGCGTCAAAGACATCACAAATGATGACCGGCTGCATTGGCATCTCATCCTTGGAACCAACGGTTCCTCCCATCCTCTGGCAAACTGGGCACGACTTCGCGAAGGCGGTGGCATCGCGAAACAGAGTCGGCCAGTAAAAGCCACATTGAAGTACCTTCCATGCGGTCCTCTTCCCGGAGTGGTGTCCTCCTGCCTCTAAGCTATGGCATAAAGAAAGGACACTCTGGTATTCCTCCTGAGGAATACAACGTCTCCAGACACAATCCGGTCCTTCAAAGAAAAGGATCGGATCCTCCCAATGGTAGTGTCTAGCGTCCGACTTTAATCGGTCAATTTGGCTCTTGGGCCAATCCTCGGGAACTTTCTTGGAGACAAGATAGTTCACGATATTGGCATACCATGGGAGTGAGTCGATAACAAAAATCGACTCGTCAGGGAAGGAGTCTCGAATCGGGGAAACCTCGGAAGTATTAAGATCTTCGAGACGAGAGAGATGATCGGCTACTACGTTCTTCTTTCCAGGTTTATCACGGATGTCCAAATCAAACTCCTGGAGAAGTAAAATCCAACGAAGAAGACGCGCCTTCGCGTCCTTCTTCTCCATTAAATATCGTAGTGCCGTGTGGTCTGTGAACACAGTTACCTTGGATCCGATTAAATGAGATCTGAATTTGTCCAAGGCAAACACTACCGCAAGCATTTCCTTTTCGGTAACTGTATAGTTACGCTGAGCAGAATCAAGCACTTTGCTTGCGTAGTGAATTGCAAACGGGACGCCATCTCTTCTTTGTCCCAATACAGCCCCCACAGCATAATCTGAGGCGTCCGTCATGATCTCAAAAGGGAGAGACCAATCTGGGGCTTGTAAGATGGGTGCGTCCATGATCATTCCTTGTAACCGCTTAAAGGCCTCAAGACACTTGTGATCGACAATAAACTCCGCGTATTTGCCTAAAAGCTCAGTTAGCGGTCGGGCAATCTTAGAAAAATCCTTTATAAATCTCCGATAAAATCCGACATGCCCGAGGAACGACCGCAACTGCCGTACGTTGGCTGGTGGCTGGAGTCGTCTGATCACGTCCACCTTGGCAGGGTCAACCTCCATTCCTCTCTTGGAGATGACATGCCCCAACACTATGCCCTCCGTCACCATAAAGTGACTTTTCTCCCATGAGAGCACCAGATTGACCTCACAACATCTTTTGAGGACTCGGTCCAGATTCCTAAGGCAGGAATCAAAAGAGTCGCCGTGGACCGAGAAGTCATCCATGAAGACTTCCAGGAATTCGCCGACCATTTCGGCGAATACAGCAATCATACACCTTTGAAAAGTACCTGAAGCATTGCATAGCCCAAAAGGCATGCGCCTGAAAGCATAGGTACCAAAGGGGCATGTGAACGTGGTTTTTTCCTGGTCCTCTGGAGCTATGGCTACTTGATTGTAACTCGAGAACCCATCAAGAAAACAAAAGAATTCTTTCCCCGCTAGTCTTTCTAAAATCTGATCAATAAATGGTAGGGGGAAATGATCCTTTTTCGTCGCGGCATTCAAGCGTCTGTAATCCACATAGACGCGCCACGACGTGGGTACTCTTGTCACGATCTCCTCTCCATCCTCATTGGTGGTCGTCTGAATTCCCGACTTTTTCGGGACAACATGGATTGGGGCCACCCACTTAGAATCGGAGATCGGGTAAATGAAACCCGCGTCGCACCATTTTTCTATCTCTTTCTTCACAACCTCTCGTAGATTTGGATTCAATCGACGTTGGAATTCACGAGAGGGTTTGGCTTCGTTCTCCAAATATATATGGTGCGAACACAGAGCGGGATTTATCCCGTGGAGATCGGAAATGCTCCAGCCTATTGCCTTGCGGTTCTTCTCCAGGATCTCTAGCAAGCGAGATTCCTGCTCCTCGGTCAATTGCGAACTGATAATGACCGGAAATTTCTTGTCTTGGCCCGCAAGGAAGGCATACTTCAGAGTTGTGGGTAAAGGTTTGAGCTCAGGGATGGTATGATCGTCTAAGAAGTCTGGCTCAATCCGATCTGGTTCGGTGTTGGAAGTGGCTGGATCCTGTTCTGCAGTGGCTGCCACCAAGCTCGGCTCTGGAGTCGGATCGTCAAAGGTCTCCATGCAATCGGCAAACGCCTCGTCCGACTCGTCATCCTCATCTTCCGATTGTCCTAAGGATGTAAGGACTGACAGGCCCACTTGGGCCTCTATGTCATCGAAGATGTAGGGCGATGCAGGTTCAGAGCTGTACTCGTTCCTTAGGATCTCGCAGACTGACTCATGCACTGGATCATCTTCAAAGGAGATGGACACATCGGTGCTGGCTGGGTTCTGTCTCCATGGCCCAACTAAGTCTACATGTTCACGGTCTGTTTCGAGAGAAGAGTACTCGGTGCTGGATTCGGAGTCTGGTCTCTGCCATCTCGTCTGCTTCATCTCTAATTCCTCATCTCCGCCTGGAGTTTGGAACTGAATTTTCCCATTCTTATAATCGAATAAGGCCCCTGCTGTTCTGAGGAAGGGCCTACCCAAAATGATCTGGGAATCTCTCCAATTACGAGGGTTTTCCATATCGAGGACAGTAAAGTCCGCCATGTATTCTTGCCCCTCGACTTTGATCACAATGTTCCTTAACTCTCCTTGGGACCTCTTAGTGGATTTGTCCGCGAACTGAAGAATAGCTCTAGATTTCCTAAGAGGTCCGAGATTAAGCCGCTCATAGAGGGCTGTGGGCATCAAATTGATCGAGGAACCATTGTCCAGGAGAGTGCGTGCAAACGCGATGTCATCAACATGACTCACTACATAGTGTGCACCCATGTCTCTTCGTTTCCGAGGAAACGAGTTCTTTATTGCACAAGTCGTGGCTACTGATAGGACGTGTTTCTCAACATGGCTTTTGGTTTTCCTGCTGACCCTAGTAGGTGTGCATCTCACCTTAAGATATTTTTGGAATGCAGGGGTCATTTCCACGAACTTGTCAAAGGGGATTGTGACCTTGATGTGTTTATTACAAAACTCAGCCATCTCATGGTCATCTTTTTGGATTTTTTTGTTTTTCTTCTTCCCACCCTTGAGAGCTTGGGGGAAAGGGATTATTAACTCAGGTTCTGGAACTGAAATATCTTCATTAGCTGCTGAAACTGAGTTCTGAACAAGACTCTGACTCGGACTTTTATACAGACTCTGACTCTGACTCTGACGAAAGGGAAAATGCTTGGGCGAAACCGGTGATGCTTCTTCCGCTTCTTCTGGCTGGTCCTCCTCAGATGGAGGTGCGGGCTCATCGGTGTCGTCGGACTCGGGATGACTGCGGGGCTGGTGCTTCGAGGACTCAGATGTCCTCTTCTTCCGCTGGCGGTGACGGTGGTGCTCCTCCTCTTCCTCCTCCGAATTCTCCTCAGGTCGAATTTCGGAGGTTCCTTCCTGTTGTGCCCGTGCCCGATCAGGTATGGTCACGGTCCTTCCGCTCCTGAGGGACATATGATTAACATTATCGTACGAAAGGATCTCATGTTCAGATAAATAGTTATCTGAATAGTCTACCTGATCTCGGGGTCGGTTCTGGCCCTGCTGTATGCTATTTGGGTTGGCCTGAACCTGTGCGGGAATTGGAGTCCTTGGCGCCATTTGTTGGTCCTGAGCACGAGAGACCCGATTGATGTCGGTTCTCATGTCCAGGTAGTCGTTTTGCATCTGCTGGACCCTATCAGACAGGGTCTGGATCGCCAAGGTGAGGGACTCCAACTCGGTGGGCTGGGCTGGCTGCTGAGTGGATGCGGTCCTGAACTGGCCCTGCTGGCCGTACCGATACTGCTGCTGATGGGGCGGTGCTGGCCCCTGCTGGTAGGTGCGCTGCTGCGGCTGGTACCCTTGTTCTGGCCTGGACTGATATCGCGGGGTTGTGACGGGCCTGGTCTCCTGGTAGACTGGGGTTGGGCGGTGTGACTGGTCCTTCCCCATCTCGATTTGCCGGACTAGTGGGTCGCGGTTATACCAGAGCCCGTTGATCTCGTAAACGGGCGGAGGCTCCTCGTACTCTGTCTCCACTGGTGGGGATGCATGATGGTTCTGCTGGGTGTAAGTCTGATCCCAGCTGCTCTGAGACCCCGGTGCCTGTTCCTGTACAAGATGGACTCGATGTACAGGTACAGGTGGTGCAGAAGGGGTGGGTAGCTTGATCTTGGCTACCTTTTCAGAGAGTTCCTCCACCTTCTTGGGAAGGCTCGAAAGAGACTCCATCTCCGCGACTCTCTTGTGGATCTGTTCGACCATGGTAAGCTTGTCTGCAATCATCCCCATGCTGGGGATGAGGTCCTCTGTCAGATCTGCAACAGTCCTTCTAGTTGTCTCATTGGATAGAATCGAGGGAGACAACTGATAGGCCCTTGTGGCCTGTGACCTGCCGGTTTCTGCCATCTGCTCCAGGATTTTCCATACGGCGCGCTCGTTCTTGTTCAGATAGCTTCCTCCGCAGGCGGCGCTGACTAACCCCTGCATCTCTGGGGTTAGGCCGCAGAACAAGGTCTGGACTAAGATCGCCTTAGAAATGCCGTGGCATGGGCACTTCTGTACTAAGTCATTGAACCTGTCCCACGCCTCGTGGAACGGTTCGCAGGGTCCTTGGGCGAAGCTGGCAATCTTCGTTCGCATCTGATTGGTCCTACTGAGTGGGTAGAACTTCTTCAAGAAGAGGTCCTTGAACTGCATCCAAGTAGTACATACCACCCCGAGGTTTTTCAGCCAATGTGCAGCCTTATCTCCTAAGGCAAACGGGGTGGCTTTCAGTCGGATATAATCTTGGCCAACATTGGGATGGCTCAGATTATTGCAGACTAGTTCGAAGTCACGGAGGAAAGTGTACGGCTCTTCGCTTAGGTTTCCGTTGAACTTCGGCAGCAGGCTAAGGAAGTGGGGCTTCAGCTCGAATGCCTGGTCGGGAACTGCAGGTGCTAGCCAATTCTGGATTTCGTTCTCCGCCGGGTTATAGGTATCGACCATTGGTCGGTCGATCCCTTCAGCTACTATTATCCGCCCCATTCGTGCAGTGAGATCAGCATTTTTCTGTTCAGCTTCAGCAAGGCGTCTTAGAATCTGTCTCATCTGGTCCTCATCAGGCGGCATCTTTGGTGGCATTTCTTCCTCTACTTCTGGGAATTGGAAAATAAGGTCGGTGTTAGAGGTTGAATCAAGGATGGGATTACCGAGGCAATGATCTTCCTTGGTAATCTCAGAGGAGATAGAAGGGTAGGTTTGAGAGTAACCACCCTGAGCAGGAGGGAACCAGGACTCAAGAGGGTCATGAGTCCTGGGTGGTCCAAGGTGCGCTCGGACCGGAAAAGATGAGTTACTTGGGGGACTCATAGAGAGATCAGTGAACGGTGCGTCGAGATCTCCCCAGTCACTCATCTTGGTGAAGCAAGAAGAAGATAGGATTTTACTCCTACCTGAAGCAAGCACAAGATCAATCCAAGACCCTGGATTCACACTCAACACAGTGAAGGACTCAAAGTTGAGTCCAATTTGTCTTGTAGTTTTTAAGTGTGATTTTTCAAGCAAATCTAGCAAGGATTACGCGGCCTAGAGGGAAGTCGGCTCAGAGCCGGATGCGTCTTCCCTGTCTATCCTGTCGTCTAAGATACCGCCGCTCCTTCCTTTCTTCGCTCCTATCCCAAGCCGATGGACTCAGTGACCACGCCCCTATCTACCTGCAAGCAGGCGGAGGCTGACAAGGCCGGAACTTCGCCCCGGGGGGTTACTGGCAGCTTGTCGCGAAGTACCGCAATTTCGCCCCTATCTACCTGAGACAGGCGGAGGCTACTTGGTACTAGTCAAAGAATCTGAAAATATTCGGCTCGTGATATTTGCTAGGATCAGTTGGAACGTGATATGGAAGACGGGGATTTGGGCTCTACCTTAGGGTGTTCACACACACTCAGGTACCCTCACTCAGCCTGAAAACAAGGTCGGGGATTAGTCTCCCGCAAACAATTTTTAGCTTTTATTCCCTTTTTATGGTCAATACTGTTTAGCAGTCCCGGTTTTAAAGTTAGGTTAGCACTGTAATTAATCACCACAAAGCACGCCTATCGTACAGTCCCAATTTCCTTTTTAAATTAAGTGAGAAAATCAGAGAGGGAAATCGAGAAAAGCCGATGCAAGTTGAAATCGATGATGCGTATGCTGAGTACAGAATACTTACAGTGATCCTTCGCTTTTTGATGCAGGATGCAATACAGAATTGAAAACTTTATTCTACATGCGAATGCAGGCGATGAAAGCCGCTCCTAGACAGGCAGTTCTATTAGCGTGAAGAACAGTTTAATTTGAACTAAGTCCTGCGGTCTAGGTGCGTCTATTAAGTGTGTTGTGTGGTCCTATTGATTACGAGCACAAACAAATCCTAAAGTAGCTCGAGGAGCCGCTAGTGCAAGCTAAATTACCAATCACCCACACAGCACACGGGACACAGTTTTCCACTATATTTACACGCGCGAGATCCCAAACGGGAACCGCTGGAAATAATGCAAAGGAAAAATAAAATAAAAAATACAATGCCTCTCTTTCTCTCAACACAATTTAAATGCTAAATCCTCGAAGCGTCGCCGACTCCTCGCGGTCCTCGCACAAAAATGAAATAGAGGTCAGAGAGTGACACAAAAATAAAGCAAAAAGAAAACAAATAAGAGAGATAATTACAAGAAAAACCGGGGGTCAGACTACCCGGGGATTAGAAATCAAACACTTCAAAAATATGCTACAAATTAACCTAAGCCGTGCCTCCCCGGCAACGGCGCCATTTTGATGTTCGCTCCCGCACCCTTAGTTAATTCGGTCAAATTAATGGTCCAAATTACTTTTAAGAGTTCGTTGCAGTCGGATGCGGGAGGTTGATCAAAAACCACTTAAGACAGATTTTGGTCAATTTTAAGCAGTGATATTTTTTTTACTTGGTGGAGTCCAAGGTCGATCTCAGGGAGGCAACTGTCTCCTTAGGTGGATTACAGCAATTTTCAAGTGTTGATATTCGAGGGTCAATTTTTTTGGTCTTTTTATTTCTTATGCAGACATATGCAGACAAGTCTTAGCCAATTTAACTTTAAATTTAATTGATGTATCAAACGAAGTCCAAAAATAATGAAAATTGGCCAGATGATTATTTATGATGAAAATGACCTACACTAATTTTTTTGGAATTTTTCGACTCAAAATAAATTTTCTGTGAATTAAACAAACAGACCGAGTGATTTTCAGTGTTTAATTTTTAATAAATATCAAACCACAATTTCTCCAAGAACTAAAATTATCCTAGGAAGGTCTAATGATCAGGGACCTAGGAAAATTGACAGAACTCAAATTTATTGTGAAATGAATTAATTAAAATTAATTAAAGAAAATCACTAAACTATTTATTGAGGCCTCGTTATGCGTGCAAATGACATGAAATTTTTATGGAGTGTTGAAAATGGTGTCCTTAAGCTACTGTGAATTTTTGGTGATTTTTGAAGGCACTGATATTTAATTAAAAATCAAAAGGCATCACTGGGCAAAATATGACACAAATGAACCAATTAATTTATTGATAATTCAATTAAGCCAACAAAAATCAGACACGTGTACAAACAGGTAGAGGACAAAATTCTCAACAACTTGCAATTTTTAGAATTTCAAAATGATGAAAAATGCATGCTATGGACACGTGCAAACACAAGGGTGTAAATGCAATACTGGAAATTAAAAATTCAATAAGTAAACGTGCTGACAGGGACTAAAATGCAATTACCAATAGTATGCAGGACTTCTATGCAATTTCTCCACGAACCACGTGCTCCTCACGTGATGTCTGCTTCGCAGGGGCCTTTTTGCAATTTCTGAAAGCTCCAGGGGCGTCTATGCAAATAACCCAGGCCGCACGTGCGCCTCACGTGGCCGACCTAGGTTCGGAGGGCGTCTGAGGCTCGGAGTGAGGCTCGGGCCTTCTGGAGGTTCGGCTCAGCCTCGGGGCAGCTTCGGGTCACCCGAGCCTAGGCTTGGAGAGCCGAGGCTCGGAGTAGGCGACGTGGCGGCCTGAAGGCCCTTGGATCGAGATGATCCAAGGGATGTCGATGAAGGCGCGTGGCGACTTGCGAGGCGTACGATCAGGAGTGCGATGAACGGTCGAGGACGAGGGCGGAGAAGGGGCGCGTGGCTGGACGTGGACCGTTCGATCGAATGATCGTGCGGCTGCTGCTGCGTCGTCTTGAATGGTCCTCCGCCGCCTGCGGAGGCGAAGGCTGTGCTCCGGCGAGGCTCGCCTAGCTCCGCCTCGGTCACCAGGCGTCGATGAAGAACGTCTCGAGCTTCCAAGTAGCTCGGAAGAAACGGGAGTGCACGGCGGAGCCTCCGGTGGCCTCAAGATCCTTGGAGATGTGCTGAAGCTCAGCGTCGATGAAGCGCGAAGGGAGCTCCGGCGAGGCTCCGTCCAATGAAGATTTTAGGACCTGCAAGGGTTTAGACGAATAGCCGAGGCGTGCAGGTGTTCGTGGAGGTGAGGTAAGTGAGCGGCGAGGCCTACGGTGGAGTGCGGTGGTCTGGCGAGTAAGCTCCGGCCAAATGGCGGAGCTGCTCGTCGGAGGAAGGTGGTATGCGTCGTCGGAATGTGCGGAGGGTGCTGCGATGATCGGAGCTTCGACGCGAAGCTCACCGAGATGATTGGAAGGTGCGAGGGTGATTAATGACAGCGAATAAAAGCAGAGAAAAAGCAAGAAAAAGAAGAAGAAGATCGGAGATCGATGGAGGGAGTTACCTGGGAATTGGAGCTCGGATTTGAGTTCCAGGGTCGTCGCTCGAGGGATCGGTAAGGTCCCGAGCTCGTGCAGCTGCTCGGAGGAGTGGCTGCGACACGGCGGTGGGCCGAGGATCTCGCCGGAGTTGGATCGCTGTCGTCGCTCGACAAATCAGCCAATTGCTGTCACCAAGAGGAAGCTTGGAGCTCGAGGGATCTCTCTGGAGTGGCGGATGGGGATGAAGGTCGCTGGTGACGGCGTATTTATAAGGTGGAGTTGATGGGTTAGCTGGTGGATTGGTGAAGTTGGTGGTCGTCGTGGGGCGAATATGGTGGAGGTGGTGGCGATTGAGGGTGCTGGCGAGGGAGAGGGACGAGTGGGGAGCGTCGTGGCGAGGTCAGCGGCCGGAGAAGATGGCTGACGTGTGCCCAGAAAAGGAAAGGGGGCGCCCCTCCCGCAAGGCAAGGAACGTGGGGAAGAGGGGCGCCTGGAGGTAGGAGACGAAGTCTCCACCGTTGGATCTTGTGATCCAACGGTGGAGATCAGATCGTGGTGAGCGGATGTGATTAGATCTGGGGTCCCAAGATAAGGGGTCATGGGCGAGCCACGTGGCGTATTGTGGCGAGGCGCGAGCGGATGGTTCAGATGCGAGGGCGGAACTGGTCTGAGGGTGCGGATGCGTCCACGTGGAGGGCAGAGAGAGCGGCGCTGATGGAGGGATCAGATGAAGCGAGGTGAGGATCTGACGGCAAGGAGAAGGGAAGCGTGTGGAAAGGCCTGGGCCGTTGGATCTGAAGCGAGATCCAACGGCGGAGGGTGCGGGCGGATGAGGCGAAGGGTAGCGGGCCGCGTGGCGCAATCAGAGGGCGCCACGTGGCCTGCTGTGAATGGCTGGAGGAAAAATGCGTGTAGATTGAAGAGGAGGCCGAATTTGGAAAAACTCAAAACATGAAAGTTGTAGATCTTGATGAGATCTACAAGTTTCATGTTGACCAAAGACGGAGATAAGGCCAAATATGGTACATAAATACAAAGATACATAAATATACATATGTAGTATACAACATGACCCAAAAACCCAAGTTTCTCATGCAAGCTCCAATTGCAATGAAATTAATCTCATTTTAAAGGTCTTTTCATATGTAGTATTCTAAGAGTGAGTAGACCTAATTAGGGGTTTGTATGAGGGCTTTATGTGTGTTTAATGTACAAGGGTTCTCAGGATATTTGGGCTATTTTACAAGGGTGATTTTAGGCATTCTTCCCTATGGTATTAAGGAGTATATACAGATATATTATAGAGAAGAGTTTATTTGATGAAGATGTATTTTACAAGGGATTTTTGGCATTCTTATTAAATGCAGATGAGCTGCTAAAATGCATGAATTATGGATGCATGCATGAGTGTTATTTATGCAAGATAAAAGGAAATATGCTTCTATTTTCTCGGGAACAAGGCTCTATTTTTGACTTTTTGATGTGATGAATCACAGATTCATCACGGAGGAGGCCCAACTACCGCCTGGCCTTGTCGGAGGAGAGATCGACCATCGGAGCACCATGAAACGATGATTCAAAGGTCATCAAAGTGTTGTTCTTAAGAATTCTTCCAGATCCCTTCCCCTTCGTTCGATCAAGAACAATGGTTCAGATCTAACCTGGACCGTTGATTTCCCATGAAGGGGTCTCTTCACCGCTTGTATATATGTGTGCCTTGTTCATTCTTTCTCCCGCATGATTGGTGTGCCTCAAACCTATCGCCATATCTCTGTGACTATACTTAGGGCGTACCTTGTTCTAAGTATATGGGGGTACACACCGCGTTGTCTTTCCTCATTCAGTTTCGTCACTCCTGTTGTTGCCTATACTTAGGGATATCTCACCCTAAGTATAGGGGGAGTGATGCGTATATTCTCCACGATCTTTTCATCTATCTATATATATCTATTGTTTCTTCTTTTCTTTTTCATATTTCTTTATCTAAATAAAAGGTGTCGCCTCTTTGTGTCAGTTTTCTGTACTTAGGATGTACTTTGTCCAAAGTATAGGGGGGTGTACCCCTGATTTGTTAATTCTTTGATCTGTTTATTCCCACCCTTAACCCTCCCTACTTTGTGTACAGTCTGCTATACTTAGGATTACTTGATCCTAAGTATAGGGGGGACGATCAACTTCTATTTCCTTCATTTCTTCGTTCATATATTCTTTAGACTTTTCTATACTCAGTACGAGTTATGTCTTCTCTTTCTCTTTTCCGATCTATGAGGACATAGCTCAAGCTAAGTATAGGGGGTCGTATACACTATTTATATACTTTATCCATAACTCGTGCATTCGTATTTTCTTAATAATTATGGCTAATAATCCTTTAAATTCATTAAAAACCATTAATAAAAAGATGTGATTATTCCTCAAATTCTTTTTGTATATATTGATTAATAAATCAGGTGAAAATGTTTTTTGCAAAATGTTTGAAAAATAGTTTGAAAATTTTTGTGAAAATCTTTTGAAAACTATTTTGAAAACGTTTTATTACATGTTTTCAACCTTTGTAAAAACATTTTGGTTTGTAAAGTTTATTTTCTTTGTATGAGACAAAATGTTTGAAAAATTATTTGCAAACGGTTTGAAAAATGGTTGCAAAAATATGTGAAAAATCTATATATGCTGTTTGGAAAACCTTTGCAAAATGATTTTCAAATGTGTGTACATGTTTGAAAAGTGCTTGTAAAAATTAATTTGGACTATAGTTTTTCAAAACTATTTGTAAAATTATTTTCAAATAAGTTTGAGGAATAGATACATCAATTCAATTAATAAATAAAATAATAAATAACACAAAATTCTTTAATTGTACATATATACATGTAACTAAAAACTAAACTATAAATCCTTCATTCTTTGTAAATAAAGCGGCACGCCCGTGTAAATAGATGTACATATTTTCAGTGCTAAAATTCTTTTTGTAAAATTCTTTGAAAATTTTCTCTTTGTTTTCAAATTCTTTGCAAAATTTATTATTCTTCGCATGTTTGTAAATAGCATTTGCATAGCATTCATATTCTTTGATTGAGCTTGATGGTTAAACTAGTCCAATAAAATCGAAGATTGGAGCTTGGTTGGACCTTACCGCACCTAACTGCACCGGAACCTTATGGGAACTAGGTTTAAGGTACTTCAGGTCTATTCAGACTTAATTCTTCGAGAAATTAGGGCTGGGTTCAAGTCACCTCAACTGACTAACTAGAACTTTTCGAGACACACGCATGACTCTTGTCGGCCGTGACCTAACTTGGACACTTGCACCTTTCACTTGGCTCAACTCAGTTGGAGTGGTGAGGGGGTTGGATTTGCCAATCTGAGACGCACATGAGTGGAAACACTCGTCCTCGTCTAGGGAGGGAAGTGCACCCCAACCTGGTCCAGTTTCAATGAAGTCGAATGACAGGAGAGTGTGGGTTACGATAAAGCTTCAAAAGAGGGATAGTCTTCTGGCTCAAGAGGAAAAAAGTCCTATGCAAATGCTGCTGTAAATAGTATGATTGAAAAAAAATCCAAAAAAGTGGACATGCTTGTAAATAAATAAAAATAAAAGTGCTTGCCGGAGTATGTATATATGTTGTATAGAAAATAAGCTAGCTTGAGCATCAAAGTTATACCATGTGAGCCTGCAGCTGGATGACTTGACTACACTGGTCATGCATCCCCGGATAGGTAGCTACACTGTCTACCGTCCATTCTCTTCTTCACCTCCTCCTCTTGAGTTGGATGCCACTTGAACTTAGAAGGGAATACCCCGCTCCTCGATGGTAGAGGGCTGGATTGGGGAATCTTTGGGTTGTCATTCTGGAGAAGTCAGTTCCTTTGTCATTTCAGTTGGGGAGAGCTGATAATCACGATTTATCGCGGGTCTAAATAGTCCACACAAGGCGGGACTACTATGTCGCTGTGGCGACCCACAAGAAACCGTAATTATTCAACAATTAACCCACACTCAAATAATTCAAACAATGAAAATAAATGTGAAGTTAAAATTTATTTTTAACTCTGCACAAAAGATGTATAGAAGCAAGTATGCAGAGAGTTCGAACACAGGGAGCAAGGCAGGATAGATCAACAAGTATGTGTGTGTGTGCGAACGTGATGTGATTGTCTACACTATGCAAGGCTAATGTTTTTGTGGGTTTTTAATTTTATATTTTTTAATTTTTTTAATTTTTGATTTTGTATTTTGGTTTTCTTTTTGCTGATTTTATATTTTCTTTTTATATTTTATATTTTTTTATTTTATTTTTCAATATAGGAATATATTTATAATATAAGGAAAAAGAGGATAAAGTATTTATGAAAATAGGTAAAAATGCTCAAAAATTGGGAAATAAAATCTTTTTGGTCTTTTTATAGTTTTCTACTATTTTTGTGATTTTTGGGAGTTTTTTCAAAATGTTTTAGGTATTTTTAAATATCAAAGTAAGGGAAAATAGTGGACTAGGTTGCTGGCTGAAATCAAAATGAGGGTGAAAAATACTAAACAGCAACCAAAATTCCTCAAATTAATTTTAAATATAGATAATGAAATAAGGAAGACACAACAACTAAGTTTATATTTTTTTGAATTTTCTATGATTTTTTAGATTTTTATAAAGATTTTTAGGTATTTTCTAATTTTTAAGGTTTTTCTTTTGAAATTTTTAGTGATTTTTGGACTGACACTAAAATAGGCTAAAATACACAAAATATAATTTTTTTTGGAATTTTCCAAAACGTTTTTCTAATTTTTATGGATTTTCTAAACTAGACAGTGGTTAAAATGCATGTTTTTTATTTTTAATAAATGCTAAAATGCAACAACAATGAAAAATAAAAATATGTTGTGTAATTACAAGTCAACAGGAGCCTATGTTAAATTTTTAGGAATTTTTCGAATTAAAAGATGCCTTAAATAAATGGAACAAGCTCACCAAAAATAATCAGCCTGGCAAGGGTATGTATGCAAATATCAAAACATCCAGGGGCATACATGCAATTTTCCAACAAAAATTTACACTGAATATTCGATTTAAAGGACCAATCACAAATTTCCAAACCCGCACGGGCACGGGTGCAAAATGTCCACCAGGGCGCGTGACTTGCACGCGCCTGGGAAGGACCTAACTGCAATTTTCAAAACCTCGGGGGCTCACATGCAAATTTTCCAAAAAACTTTTACACTTAAACTATAAGTTCTAGTACTGAAACAAAATACACAAAGGGTCGAGGACTCGCTGCAAAAAGCCCAGCACCTCACGTGAACTAGTCACGTGAGGTGACGTGGCCGAGGACCTAAGCGTAATGTAGGGAAGCACAGGAGCCTAGTTATAAAATTTACAAAAGTTTTAAACTAGCAAGGAAAGTTTCAGGACTAAAATAAAATTACAAAAAGTACGGGGGATATACTTGCAAAATTCCCACGCAAAGGAGATCTGACGGCGGGGGCTCTTCACTTGAACACGTGGCATGATCTCCTTGCACGATACCGCTTCGCGCCCCAACGGCCGCGATTAGATGATCTTGTCGATGATGGACGGTTGTGGTTGCGCAGAGCGGACGGTGGGCGATGGATCTGGGGGGCTCCCTTGATCGGACAACAGCAAGGCTTGGAGGAAGAACGCGGAAGAAGGCCGGCGACGGCGAAATTCCGCGACCTCCCCCGCCCTCCTTCGTCGGCGTTCAGAGCTCAAAATAGCCCAGATCTCTTCCTGTAGGCTATCTCCAGGTGCAGGGAGCTTCAAAATGGCCGGAGGGGCGCTGGTTCTTGCCTACGACGGCGGCGGAGCTCGGGACCTCCAGGTACCTCCGGCGAGCTCAGAAATGCTCCCAGGTGTCGCTCAAGTGCGTGTACCTGCAAGAAAAAGGTGATAGAGTCCAGGGCAAGATGCTTGGACTCCGTGGAAGATGGAAAAGAGGCGCGAATCGATAGGGTGGCGCTCGGCCGGAGGTGCGCTCCGCCGAGATGAGTTGGGTGTGCGATTTGATCGATGAGATGCCTAATTGATAGGGGGTTTTTGATCTAAAAGCTTTGGCGAACAGAATGTGCGAAAAATAAGAGAGAACAAACACCTCAAGGGCCTGGGGGCCCGAGGTTGAAGATACCTCGACGGGGGTTGGCCGGAGGTGATGGAACGCCCTAATTCGCTCTGCTCCGCCTCCTGGAAGAGGTAATCTCGGAGCTGTCACCTCCAGGACTCGATTGAGATCGAAAGGGCACGAGAGGGACCTAGAATGGGGTTCAATTTTTGAATGGAAGTCGGAGGTTTGGTTTTAAGGGGTTTGACTCGATGGTGAGGAGGCTCCAAAGAGCAAGGTTTATCTGTCGAATCGGTGCTCCATTCTCCAAGGAATCCTCTGGGCGTGAAAGACGCTATGTCGAGGAGCAAAAGTCGTGAAGGACGATACATGAAATAGTGAATGGGGATGCCTCGAAAAAATCCACAAAGATTGGGTCAAACGAGGTCTGACAACGGCTGTAGGGGGAGGACGACCAGTTAACCTGGGTCAACGGGGGTCGTCTCCTGATTGGTCCACGTGGACCAATCAGGGAAAATCCCTGAAAAACATTTTATTAATTCAATTAAAAATAGCAAATGGCCGAATTAAATTTAGGTTATTGAATAAAAAATATTTACTATTTTATGTAGTATTTTATTCTGATTTTTAATTATTTTTATGAAGTATATTTTTACAAGTTGCTTTTTATAGCCTATATAGGTATTTTACCTGTATATTTTAGTCGTTTATTTTTATTTTGTGTTTTTAATTTCTTTAATTTTGTTTATTATTTTATAAAATTATAAAATGCTTTTGTATACATAAATATATTTTTATTTTATTTTTCTGATGTGTTTTGAATATTAAATAAAATATAAGTATATTTTATATAGGTATAAGTATATGTGGTATACCTATGTACTTTATATACATGTATTTTTATTTGAGTTTTATTTGATTTTTTATTATGGTTTTAATGTACAAATAACTTATAAATAATATTTACAAAATTATAAAAATATAAGAATACAAAAATAATGAATAAATAATAAAATGAATATTTTCATTAGTACAATTATACAATGAGGGTCCAAAACTCAACTTTCAAACCGTAGCTCCGCCAAATGCGAAACCACCGCCATTAAATAGCTTATTTTATTCTATATACAATTAAAGGTGAGTTTGCTGCATTTGGAGTTTTCATCTGTGAGATACGGGTCTGGGAAGTTGGGATTATGGATTTTTATTCAGACCATAACTTTTTATCTGTACATTTTTTTTAATGAAATCAGTTTTGTATTTTTCTATATTAAATTATCTACAACTTTCATGTACAAAGTTTCTTTATTTGAAGTATAAAAAGTGGCCCCAAAATGGATAAAGAATGAAGGAATGTGTATTGTATTTGGCCCTTATCTCCCCCTACTTTTTTTTCTTGTCGACCTATTCATCAAGATGCCTAGGTCTCGGGGTTTCGGGCCATAAAATATTACAATATTTTATTCTTTTTATTTTCTTTTATTTGTTCTATAATTTTGGCTTTAATAACAGTATTTTATACACTATTTGGATGCACATGCATGAATGCTAAGATGATAGATTTAAGGGTATTTACACGCATTTGCTAGGGTTTTTTATGCCAAAATGATAGAATAAAGATGATGAAATGTGGCTTCATCATCCCCCTATACTTTACCTTTGCTAGTCCCTAGCAAACACTTATGCAATAAGTGCAGAAAGAAAAAGAAAGAAAAGAAAAAGAAGAAAGTAGATTAAATTTAATTATCAAACTTGTCTTCACAAAATCAAAGTTTGGAGCTTAAGTCGGACCTTTGGAATTTTAGTGCGGGCAGAACCTTAATGAGAACCAGATTTGAAATCCAACAGTCCCTGAGAATCCCGAAACTATATCCACGTCTCCTCAATAGCCAGGTCAGAAATTTTTCAACTCATACACAAACCCTTACGACTATGAATCTGACTCGTACAGTGTAAGTGATGGTGGCTCTCCCCAACTGAAATGACAAAGAGACTGACTTCTCCGATATGACAATCCAATGATTCCCCAATCCAACAACTCATCCCTCAAGGAGCAGGGTATTCCCTTCTAAGTTCAAGTGGCTACCAGCTCAAGAGGAGGGGCTAAAGAGAAGAATGGACGGTAGCCAGTGTAGCTACCTATCGTAGGATGCAAGACCAGTGTACAAGTCATCCAGCTGCAGGCTCACATGATTTGACTTTGAAGCTCAAACTTGCTTATTGACTTTACAACATATGTACACTCCGGCAGGCATTTTTATTTTTGTACAGGCCTGTCCACTTTTTTTGGAGTTTTTGCTTTTGCATTTTTTAAATACTATATACAGCAACATTTACATAGGGAGTTTTTCCTCTCGAGCCAGTAGACTATCCCTCTTTTGAAGCTTTATTGCAACCCACAATCTCCTATCCTCGAAACTCATCATTACTGGACGGGTTGGGGCGCACTTCCCTCCCTAAAGGAGGACAAATGTTTCCACCTGTGTGCGTCTCATACCGGCAAATCCAACCCCCTCACCACTCCAACTGAGTTGAGCCATGTGAAAGGTGCAAATGTCCAAGTTAGGTCACTATCGATAAGAGTCGTGCGTGTGCTCCGAAATACTCTACTTAGGCAGTCAAGAATCCATTAAACTGTCTCGTGATCCTCAAAGAATTAAGTCAACTAGACTTGAAGTACCTCAATCCCAGTTCCTATAAGGTTCCTGTTAATTAGGTAGATTTAAGGTCCAACCAAGCTCCAATCTTCGGATTTTACGTAGACTCGTTCAACAATCAAACTCAATCCGAAAAATGCGAATGCCATGCAAATGCTATGCAGAAAATCTTTTTGTGATGCAATTTTCAAAGATTTTGAACTTTTTATGGATTTTTTAAAAGATGATGATGATGCATATGCAATTTTTTTGTATTTTTCAAAAGTTTTTTTCAAATGTTTTTGAATTTTAATTTTGCAAATATTTTTGGGGTTTTTGAAAAACACAAAGTTTTGGCTAAAAATTAGGTACAAATATTTACACAGGAGTGCTTCTTATATATACAAGAAGTGGATTTTAAGAATTTACAAGGGTAAGTGGTCAATTTTATAGGTATATATAGTGGATTTTGGTGTGATGTGCATATTCCTCAAACTTATTTGACACATGTTTTTCAAACAATTTCGAAAACTATAGTCCAAAATAGTTTTTACAAACTATTTTACACATATGTACACACATTTGAAAATCACTTTGCAAAGGTTTTCCAAACAGTATATATAGATTTTTCAAATAATTTTGCAACCATTTTTCAAACCATTTGCAAATCGTTTTTCAAACATTTTATTTCACACAAAGAAAATAATTTTACAATCAAAAATGTTTTTACAAAGGTTGAAAACATGTAACAAAACGTTTTCAAAATAATTTTCAAAAGATTTTCACAAAAATTTTCAAACTATTTTTCAAACATTTTGCAAAAAACATTTTCACCTGATTTATTAATCAGTATATACAAGAAGAATTCGAGGAATAATCACATCTTTTAATGAAAAGAGGGAAGGAGGCTTTTCCTACTCCGCACAGCATTCTCAGAGGGCAGTTTTCCTACGGCTCTCTTCCTTTAGGAAATTTTCCTATTAAATTTAAAGATGGAAATTTCCCTATTCATCACCCTTCACGCCGGCATTTGAAGAAATCTCAGCAATATATATAAGTTAGAAAAGTCCAAAGAGCGCAGACGGGGCCGGTAGGTGTGAGTGCAGTAGTAGAAAAGGTAGATAGAGCCGGACCTCAGAGGCATGGCTTTGCGAAGCCGAGAGAGGCAGCAAACCACACAGCTACTATTAATTGCGATCTTCAATGTGAAAGTTGATGTGAGAAGGGAACATGATTCGATCCTCCCGTAGGTCACACCCTACGAAAACCTTGGTACATTAAATGATTGTGGCAGGCCCCACCTCTCCGCGCCTGCCCCCTCCCCACTCCAGAAGAGTGAAGAGGGCCTCGCGAACAGCGCTATATGGCAGAATCCGCCTTTATTCCGCCCTATCTATGAAAGGAGTGACACAGCAAGAAAGGCTGCCCTTTCACTCTGGGTCCCGGACTCGGCCTTTTAATGACGTCTACTTGACTTTCTTTTTTGACTTGAATTTCTCTTCTGACTCTCAGCCTCTTCTATTCCCAAGCATTCGATGCATCGGTCTCGTAGGAGCTCTTATTCCTCATTCCCACATCTCGGAAAGCAGGATCCCACTGCGGCTCCCCCTGGAGGTCTAGATACGGGTAAGGACGGAGAAGGGTCGGCCACTGATTTCCCGCGCCTGGTCGAGACCGCATGTGTGATGAATCTGCGATTCATCACTCTAAAAGTTGAAAATAGAGCTTTGTTCCAGAAAAATTAGAGGCATATTTCTACTTATATTGTATAATTAGCATTCATGCATGGATTGATAACATTTGCATTTTAGCATTCATATTTGCATAAAATAAGAAGCCAAATTCACTTTTAAATATTCACCTGTATATTAGCTAAAACACCCCATTTGTATATATTTTACACTAACTCCAAATCCAATAAAACCAACTCTATTATGTAGATATTACTAACACTAAGTAAAGAAAAATATCAAAAAAAATACTAACATGTAAAATTGACCAATAAAACCCTAATCCAAGTTAGAAACCATGAACCTTAAAATGCACATATCTCTCTCATACAGTGTCTGATTGAGTTCTACTCACTTTTAAAGTAATATACATTCAAAGATCTTCGAAACAAGACTAATTTCATTAAAATCGGAGCTCGTATGCAAAACTTGGGTTTTGGGCCCCTTTTGTATATTGTACATAATGACCATTTACCCCTGTATTTTATCTTTTTATTTTCTTCATTATTAAAAATCCAAAAAAAATTAGATTAAGTTGTGAAATATTCTTTTCATATTTTATCTAACTTTATTTTAATTTTTATCATTTAAAAATGACAAAAAAATGCAAAAGATAAAAATGTGATATTTTATACATATAAGGTATCACCCAAAAATACATTTTGTACAGATGATTTCCTTTGATTTTCAGCCCTTCACGAAAGTTGTAGATCTCGTCGAGACGAGCAACTTTTGTGTTGACCACTTTTTGATTTAATCCCATTTGTTATTTCTTTTTGATTTTCTTTACATTTAATCTTTGAATTTTCTGGGAGCGACATGTGGCTGCTCCTGGAGCCGCCACATGTCACTCCAATTTTTAATTTTCGGATTTATTTTTTATTATTTTCGGATTTTATTATTTTACTATTATTATTTTAATTATTATTATTATTAGTAGCCTACTTATTTTATATTATTATTATATTATTATTTATTCCCCTTTTACCTCTTCTCCTTTCTTTTCTCCCACTCCAAGCCACATCTTCTCCACTTCCTCCACCATTTTCTCCACTCTCTCCATCTCTTCTCTAACTCCATCCATCCTCTTTATAATCGCCTCCACTCCTTCATTCACACTCATCTGCCGTTTTCGAGAGAAGTGAGGTCGAGCCCCTTTAACCTTCAGGTGACAGCTGCAGGAGACGAGTCGAGCGACGACAACCTCAAGGCGAGATCCGCGGTATCACCATTGCCGCGTCGCGAGATCCAATTAGACTCGCCTAGCTTCTCAGCTTTTCGCCAAGCTGATCGAGGCCACAACCGGAAGCCGCACACCGCAGCTCCAAAAATTCGGCGATTCTCACAGGTAATTTCTCTATCTCTATCTTCTACATTTTTTTTATCTAACATATTTTCTTCCTTGTTCTTAATCACAATCATTTCTATCAAAAACATCATTAACCATCACCACAAATCATCACACAAAATTCACATCATCATCTAACACCACCACCATCATCTTCCCATTCTTATTCCTTCATCAAATCACAATCACCACCCTTCATCACACTTTTATTTTCTGTTTAAAAAACAAAAAAAGGGAAATTCCAACATTAGCTCCAGGTCGCCACGCACGGCCGTGCTTCACGGCCGGCCGTCGACTCCGTCCCTCCTGGCCACGGCCTACCAGCACCAGCCAACCGCGGCACCACCGGCCGCGTCGGCCGCGCCGCCCCTCGCGCGACCGTCGACTCCGCCCCTTGCCTCGCAGCCCCGCTGCGCGCCTCGCCGCCCTCGCGCACGCGTGCGCGTACCTCGGTACCAGGCCACCGCCGCCTCCTCTCAGTACCACGTTCGAGCCCGCGCGCCGCCGCCCAGACTCACCCGCCGCACGTGGCTGGGCGCCGCCTCGCCAACGACGCACCGCCAGGCGCACCGCCTTGCCACCACGCGTCTCCCTTCCGCCGCGAGGCCCTCCAACCACCCCCCCAGCCAGCCGTGCGCGGCGCCCCGCGTCGGCCACGCCGCCCCTCGCGCGCCTTTCACCTCCTCCAACAGAGCTCCCGCCCGCGTACGCCGTCAATGGCCGCCCGTTGCCGCGGTGCTGCGCGCCCCGCGACCCCCCGCGCTGCTACAGCCGTCATCCGCCAAGACGCAGCACGCGGCTGTCCCCGCCTCGCCGCCGCCTCCAAGGCCGCTGCTCGCTCCGCCCGCCTCCAAGCCCCTTTTGCCGCCGTCACATCCTGTGCCCTAAAGGGCTTGGAAGGAACGAAGGTCCAATTCATTTTTTATATTTTTTTGTGAAAATTGCATTGTTATCTTTGCTTGTTTCTCTATTTGCAAATGTGTCTCTTTGCATAGTTTCAATTGATTATTGCACTTTCAGTTTTGCAAAAACAACCCTGAGTTTGCATGTTAATTTGGACCTCAAAATAGCATCATTTTTAATTAGAAAAATACCATGTTGTAGAGCAACTCATTTTTTATCTTGTGGCTAATTAGTTACATTTTTGTGAGCTCTGGATTATTTATTAAAAATCAGAGAGTAAAAATCAGTAATATTTTACCCATTTAAGCTCTGAAATTTTCACATATTCATTTATTGCTCCAAAAATTACGAAAAATTGTGAATGATGCCTCTAAGTGTGCTTTAATTACTATCCAAGTTTCGTCCAATTAGGAGTTGTCTTGTGCGTAAAATAAATTCTAGGGTGATTTAGGTAAATGATTTTTAATTAATTCTATGAATACAATTTTTAAGAAATTTCAGAACTCCTGCATTCCTTATTACAGTATCTATTTGAGATAAATCAATCTTTGGATAATTTGATTTCGTGGATTGATTAGGAATTAAATACCCGCAGTCACTCTATTTTCAGAAAACTATTCATAAAAAAATCAAAAAGTGTCAGAAAATTCTAAAAAAAATAGTTTAGCTTTATTTCATCATATTTAACTTCCAGTGAATTTTTCATAATTTTTGCGTATCATTTGCATGAAAAATTGCATAAAAGCCCTAAAAAAGTTTGCATTTTGTATTTGTTCATCTTAAATCCAAAAATTCCAAAAAAATACATTTTGCATTCAGTATTGGATTGGATTCTTAGGAAAAATATCACTTAGCTGATTTAGATTAATTTCACATTAAAATTAAATTTGGCTAAGTCGGTTCTTTTCATATTAACTTAATCCAATTCGTCTCTTGCATTTGACATTTTTATTGTATAAAAAAATATCCAAAAAAAATCCCACTTGGAAAACCGCAATCTGATTCATCTAACTTGATCCCGAGTTGTTCCTTTGCCTCCTTGAGTCGACCCTGGGGCTTGCCCAGGCTAAATAAACATAAAACCGTACTTTAATTTAATTCGACGAAACATCGATTTGTGCGGTTAATTTTTTATCGATGCGGATCTATCCGACTGCAACGCACTAGTCAAATAGACAACATTAAAGGGTAGGTCAACCGCGGCTATCAAATGGCGCCGTCACCAAGGAGGCAAACGGCTTAGGATCACTTTAGAAAGTTAGAATTGTGTTTTTCTATTCACTCGGGTAGTCTGATCCCCGAGCCACATTGTAATTATCCATTTCTTCTTTAATTATTTTTCTGACCTTTCTGTATATATCTCTTTCTGACATAATTTTTATCTTTTTGTGCGAGGGCCCGATGGACTTGGAGCGGCTTTCTTGAAGTCGACGCATCTCGAAGTGCATCCGAGGCCGACAGTTCGTGGATCAAGTCGGTTGTTGGACGTCAAAAATATTTTTGTAAAAAAAAAAAGAGTTTCTGCATCATTTCTAGCGGTTCCCGTTTGGGTTCTCGCGATTGTAAACATAGTGAAACCGTGTCCTCGTCTGCTGTGTGGCTTGAATTTTAGACTAGGCTTGCACTAGCGGCTCCTCAAGCCACTCTAGGATTTGCTTGTGCTCGTAAATCTTTAGGACCACACATCACACATAAAAGACGCACTTAGACCGCAGGACTTAGCCAAATCAACTTGTTCTTCACTTGCTAATAGAACTGCTTGTCTAGGAGCGGCTTTTCATCGTCTGCATTCATTTAGTGTAAAAATTTCAATTCAGTACTGCATCCTGCATTGTAGAGAGCTGGAGGCACTGTAAGTCTTCTTACTCAAGTATTCATCATCGTTTTCTCGATTGCATCGGCTTTTTCCGATTCTCTCTCTCTCGGTTTTCTAACCTAAGATAAAGGAATTGGGACCGGACGGTAGACGTGATTGCTTGTGTGGATTAATATCAGTGACAACTAATCTTTAAAATCGGGACTACTAATTGAATTGGACAAAAAATTGACTAAAATTGATCCTTGTTTGCGGGAGAGTAACCCCGACCTTGTTTTCAGGCTGAGTGAGGGTACTTGAGTGTGTGTGAACACCTTAAGGCAGAGACCAAATCCCCGCCTTCCATATCATGGGCCAACTGATCCTAGCAAATATCACGAGTTGGATACTTTTAGCTCATTGACAAGTACCAAGTAGCCTCCGCCTTCGCGGGTAGATAGGGGCGAACCAGCGGTACTCTGCGACAAGGCCTTGCTTTGTCAGCCTCCGCCTGCTTGCAGGTAGATAGGGGCACGTCTTTGAGTCCCCAACTCCGGATAGGAGCGAAGAAAGAGAGGATCGGCAGTATCTTAGGCGACAGGTTAAACAGGGAAGACGCATCTGGCTCTGAGCCGACTTCCCTATAGGCCGCGTAAATCCTTGCTATCTTGCTTGAAAAATCACACTTAAAATTAACAAGATTAATTGGACTCGGTTTCGAGTTCTTCACCGTATTGAGTGTGAATTCAGGGTTTGCTCTTGCGTTTGTCTTCGTGTCTATCCGTGTGTGTTATCCTGCGTAATTGCGCATTTTCTACCTCGCTCTACTTACATTCATTATCTTCTCTTCAAGATGTCGGGATATTGGTCCCCATACCTTGAGACCTCTGGTCATTCCTCATCGATCATATACCGATCATCTTCACCTTCTCATTCTTCCATGTATCCGCCACCTCCTACGAGAGAGCAAGTGAGCTCCTGGGCATATTCTTGTGACAGAAGGACACACCAAGTCGAGTGACGACCTTCTCCCTCCAGGCGAGATCCAAGGGATTCTGATCCCTTGATTGCAACTCCTTCTCGAGTTGCTCGAGCTCTGCATCGCCGCTGCATCGAGCGAAGACAGGAGCTCATCCTCAAGTTCTTCCCCAGGCATTCATTCGCCACCAACAGGTAGTTTTCTTCCTCTCTATCTTCTTCTTCCTCTTCAACACCCATTCTCTCTCTCCTTGATTCACCTACATCTACTCATCAAATCGCCAAACAAATTATATTTTCACGGACAAATCACATGTTGCGAACGCAACGGTGATTTTTATTTAATTTTTGGAAGCAATTTCATCAATCGATTAATCCAACATTTAAGCCACCTAAACAAATGGATGAGAATAGGGGAGGTGGTGAAATTCCCCCACGTTCTCTCTCTCCTTCTCTTCTTCTTCCTCCACCTTAGCACCACCATCCTCATCCTCCCACGCCCCTTCCCCGACGACCCTTGGCCGTGTGTCGGCCCTCCTCCGCCACCTCGACGCCGAGCTCCGCGGACAGCCTCAGCATCATAGAGGAGCCACATCACCACTAACACCGGCTACATCACGTGCACGCCAACGCCGCTCGCGCACGGGTAGCCCGCCGACCACCGTCTGCCCTCCTGCCTGATCGCGCGCTGCGCGCTTCACCGCAGGTGGCGATGGGTCTGCCACTTCTCCAAGCCACGACCAGGCCGCCAGCTCCACTTCATCCACCCGCGGCCACCACCTCCACATAGTGCCCCCACACGGCCGCGTCTCCCACTTGCCCCATCGCCAAGCAGCAAGCCCAAGCTTCCTCCAGCCCGCGCTCACCTCCACCGCGCGCCGCTCGCCGTCAGCCTTCAAGGCCGTTGCCATCCACGGCCAAGCTCCATCCACCTCCTCTGTTTGAAGGCAAGAAGCAGAGGAAGCAAGCGGACAATAAAGAATTGGGTATTTGCAAAGGGGACACTTGCACCCCTTTACAAGTTCTTAAAAAAATTTCAAGTTTCCAGAAATTGCTTGTAAGTCCGTGTTCTCCATTTAAGTTCATATTTCGATTTGTGTATTGCATTCATACCCTTGCATTTGCACGTTTATTTTATTGTCATTCTGTCATTCATTTTTAATTCCGAAAGTGCATTGTGTAGTATACTTCTTGTTCTACCATCATAGCACTTATTTGTTTTTTTTGATTTGCAGAGTATTTATTGAAATTAATTTGGTGGAAAATTACAATATTTTGCCCATTTTGATTGTTTAATTTATTACACATTGTCTGCTTATCGAAAAATCTCCAAAAAAATCGTAATTGGTAGATCTAAGTTTATGCTACAACATATCCAAAATTCATATCATTTGCACATGTAGTTTGTCATAGAAAAACTATTTAGTGAAAACCTTAATCGATTTTTAGTTAATAAATCGTGAAATGTTTTAAGGAAATTCAAGTTGATTTGGATAGCTCTTAATTAGATCTATTTGGATTAATTTTATTTCTGAGAAATATCATCGTTTGGTAATTATTAAAATTGGTTTAGTCATTTTCATTAAAGTCTGTATATTTTATTATCCGTGCATCAGAAAATTCTAAAAAAATTAAAGTAGCTTAATTTCATCCTATTTCATAATCTGGCCAAGTTTCATAATTTTTGGAATTAATTTGACCATCTTTCTGAATTAACATTTAATTTGGCCTGATTTTGCATGTGTATTGCATAGAAAAGCCGAAAAAGACCAAAAATATATTCCCCGAAAATCTCACACTTGGATTTTGCTAAAATTTGATCTAAGGAGACAGCTTGCCTCCCTGAGTTCGACCTTGGACTTCACCAAGTAAAAAAAATTTGCCGCTTGAAATTAACTCGAATCTAATTAAAGTGGTTTTTGATTAGCCCTCTCGTATCCGACTGCAACGAACGACTTTAACTTAATTTGGACAATTAATTTGCTCGAATTAACTAAAGGTGCGGAGGCGGTCATCAAAATGGCGCCGTTGCCGGGGAAGTCAGAACTTCGACTGACTTCTCCACTTCTTCGCATTTCTCACCTACTCCATATTCTAGCACCACGGATCCACTTCCACCTTGGGCTGACTGTCCTTACTCCCGAGAGCTTGCAGGAATCAAAGACTCGAATGAAGAGCAAGCCACTGCTGAGACAGATGATTGGCAAAATTATATGCCCCCACATACTTCACCCCAAGTAGGGACCACACCACAACTCATATATACACATCCCGACTTGAACTTAGGGCATAACACGGTCGATCGAACAAGCCGAATGGAGAGGCCTGAACATCATGATTTCCCAGACTTGATTGACTTTAGTGATCAAGCCTCCATTAACCAGCCTTCATTTGGAGAGCCTATACATTCACAAGATTGGACTCATGACCTAGACTTATCATTCCCTGTTTCATTGACTCCGTCATATGAGGCTCCGACCGATATTTGCCATTTGGATAGTCCATACTCAACCCAGCATTACATGCCAGAGTCAAGGTATGTTGAGTATGAGACCCCAATATCTCAGCAGTATCCTTCACTTGAGCAGAACTCTCCCATGATTTGTCATGAGAATTTTGTGGAGGATGGCATCTCTAGACTTATTAAGAAAAATGAATCATTTGGTAACGAGTTGAGAGATGTCAAGGGAATATTACAATCAATTTCTGCCAGCCTGGGTATAAAAGTGAGAAAAGACATGAGTAGTTTTGAGGTTGAAAACAAAGCAAACATCAGGGAACCCACACCGTCTGTACAGCTGGAGTCCATTCTATCTCCCTCTTCTACTAACCACTTGCCCTCCAATCAAGAGTCTGATCATTCATCCATCAAAAACACCAAAAAAATTGAAAAACCAAAAATTCACATTGAAAATGAAAATGATTTAAAAAAATTGGATTCCACCCTAAGGGAAGCACTTGATGATGAATTGATCTTTAAACTTCCCTTAATAAAGGTCATAGATCACTTCCCCGACCTCAAGAGATTTGTAAAGAGTAAATTGATGCCCAAGAGGTCGGATAAGAAGAGAACAAGGACTGAAAGACACATAGTGTCTATGGCCACATCCTTGGTGATGGGGAGAAAGACCAAAAGCCGCAGAGTGAAGCGGTTGCCTAGGGTTGAGTGTGAAATCAAAGACACCATCTTCACCCATGCGAGAATCGATGATGACTCACCTATAAATATCCTCCCGACCTCTGTGTTTGACAAACTCAAACTCAGGCCAATCAGAAAGTCACGAGAGATCGTTCAGCTGGCTGATCGATCCATCAAACGGTCTAGAGGAAATATTTCAGTCATCGTTACTTTCCAAGGTGCTCTACTCCAGGTCGACTTCACGATCATTGACATCGAGCACCGAGGAGAGTTTACCCAGTCTCCGATTATTCTCGGGAAGACGTTCTTAGCTTCAGCTAAAGCGTCTATAGATTGCGAGACTCGGGAGATCGATTTCTCAACATTGGGAGCACTCCGACCTCACCCATTCTTTGATACACTTTACTCTAAGGTAACCCGCACATCCGCTGACAGTCGTGACCATCAAGAGGTAAATGAGTCCCACCTCTCTGCTACACCTGAGAGACCGACTGCCCAGACGACCGTTGGTTCTGAGACTCCCCACACCTCCACTTCATCAACTGCTTGCACCGCAACCAGGACAGCTTCTAAGGAGGACTCACAATCAGAAGCTATCATTAAGTCGGACATGATCTTTGTTGACTGCCTTGACCATTTTGATGATCCGACACAAGAGCCCAATAATGCCAAGCCAACTGAGACCACTAACACTTTCCCGAGACATGTGCTAACCCTTCAGGAATATTATAATTTATATGGTGACTCGTCTGATGAGGAAACCATAGTCAGCACCACACCACGTCCCGGACCTTCAAAGGAAACAACCAAGATTAAATTGACTCCACATAAAAACACGGTTGCTCCCTCTTCTAGTCGGCTATTTAGTGAGAGGAAGTCGAGAATTGATTCCTCGAGGAGTTCCCCCGAACCTCTCAAGGCGCGTCTCTCTCATCTGCCACTCAATGATTCAGGTTCTAGAAAACCGACTAAGAAAGTTTCCTTCAACACACCGAAGAAGGAACTTTCTGAGGAGTCCTCATCTGGCCCGGACAAGGTAATTTATATGAGTGAGCTCAGTTCGGCTGTTCTCAAGCCTTATCTAAGAAAGCAGCCGTGTGTCGACCCTCGTTGGACGATCCCTACACCTCACTATTATTCATCTGAGGATGATTCCGACAGTGACACATATGTATATTATCCACCTCCTCGCGTCTGGAAGAAGGTTCGTCACAAACCTTCTTAATCCTTGTATATTCTCACTCTTTCTTGTATATACTTTTTCTCCCTCCCTCCCCAGTGATTCGAATCACTCGCCCCGACTCATCTCATTTCATTTTAAGACTATACTTAGGATAATCAGATCCTAAGTATAGGGGGGAGAGTGACCCGCATCCATTCATTGTACATCCTACAGATCACATCGGTTCTCATACTCACTCTTGTCCTATACTTAGACTGACCGGAGCCTAAGTATAGGGGGGACCGATGCCCGCCTTGTATATACTCATCCATTTCCCCTCTTCTCCTCGTTCGCCCCATTTTTGTTCTTCTTATACACTTAGGCTGTCAGAGCCTAAGTATAGGGGTGCGAAGCGACTTCTATACATTTTGTAATTTTAGCTCTCCTACGCTTAGCCCGAGCTATGTATTTTTAGTCGCTTTTCGTGCTCTGAGGACATAGCACACGCTAAGTATAGGGGGGCGTGTATATATTACATATATACTTTACCCATAGCTCGTACTTTCGCGTATTTTCGTGGTATTTTTGTATATATTATGCAATAATTACGGGTGGGTAAAAATTTGAGAAAATTTTTGTAAAATACACTTGTATAAACTGACTCATAAGAGACTTGTATCATAGGAGGTATACCAAAAAAAAATTTTTACAAAAAGTTGTAAAACATACTTTTGTAAAATTTGTTGTAAAATAGGATGTATAAAAAAAGTTGTATACTATGTATATTATGTGTAAATTAAAAACTTGTTGTAAATAATAAAAAAATGTTGTATAACAGAAAATAAAGGCTTCTTATTTACTCTTGCATATCATCCTTGCATTTCAAAAAAAGAGAGTCTTGCATTTCATTCATAGCATGTCATCTACACCTCATCTGCATATCTTGCATATGCAAGGTGAAAAGTAGTGGGTTCTGAACCAAGTTATGAGTAGATATTGAGGATGGACTTGATTTGACCTTAATCCACCTAATTTCAGAGGAACCTTATAGGAACTGGAGTTAAGATTTCTCAGGTCAAGTGACTTAATTCTTTGAGTCCGCAAGTCTATGTTCACATGTCATTTTGATTAGTCTAAGTAGAATATCTCGTGCACACGCATGATTCTTTTAGACAGTGACCTAACTTGGACAAAGCACAATGCACGTAGCTCTTCATTAATGAGATGTTGAGGAAGTAGAATCCTTTAGCTTGGAGTAGCACACGGGTGGAAACATCCGTCCTCCTCTAGGGAGGGTAGTGCATCTCAACCTAGTCTGGTGGTGTTGAAGTCTAAGGACAGGATGCTGTGGGTTGCAATAATGCTTCAAAAGAGGGATAGTCTACTGGCTCAAGAGGAAAAACTCCTGATGTACATGCTGCACCTTGTATATAGTTCCAAAAAAAAGAGAGAAAAAAAAAGAAGAAAAAAAAGAAGAAAAATGCAAGAACTCCAAAAAAAATAGACAGGCCACAAAAAAATATTGCCTGTTGGAGTATGTATACTAGCAAGAAGTCTGCAGCTGGATGACTTGGCTACACTGGTCTGGCATCCCGGGTTAGGTTAGCTACACTGGCTACCGTCCATTCTTTATTCTTTTCTCTACCCCCTCCTCTTGAGTTGGTCGCACTTGAACTTAGAAGGGAATACCCCGCTCCTCGAGGAAAGAGTTACTAGACCAGGTTATTGAGTTACCTTGTTAGAGGAGGCTGGTTCCGAGCCATTTCTGATGTGGAGAGCTATATCTCACTTACACAGTACAAGTAAGAATCATAGTCATCAGAATTTTGCGTTTGAGGATTTGTTCTGATCTGACTATTGAGGCGTCTTGAATAGAAGACTTGTGGAACACTAAGTCTGTTAGGTCTTAAATTCAGATCCCAATAAGGTTCCGCCACACAATCCAAAGGTCAAGTCAAGCTCCATTTTAAACTTTTGTTCATGACCTTGGTATGGAACCCAATCTCATTTCACTCTTGCATTTCATTTTAGTTGCTCGGGGACGAGCAAGGTTTAAGTATAGGGGGTTGATGAATCTGCAATTCATCACTCTAAAAGTTAAAAATAGAGCTTTGTTCCCGAAAAATTAGAGGCATATTTCTACTTATATTGTATAATTAGCATTCATGCATGCATTGATAACATTTGCATTTTAGCATTCATATTTGCATAAAATAAGAAGCCAAATTCACTTTTAAATATTCACCTGTATATTA